>CM038716.1:3991683-5226683 GCA_021613375.1 Megaleporinus macrocephalus
AATGTTTGGTTAGAAACCCGGTTATTAATTCAGACTATTCCTTTAATTTAATCACTTGTTTGTACAAGATATGTCAAAATAGGTAACAACTTAGCACAAATGGCCAAACTTTCATTTTTCAGTAATATGCATCTAGGGCGTAGATTTCATAGCAATATTGGTAGAAACACTACAAACCCGCTCATCCAACACCCCCCAACCAAAAAAACAGAGAGTAGATTTCGCTGTAATATTGGTATGTACATCACAAATCCACCCAACCACCCCTCCATCCTACCTAAAAAAAATAAAAAATCAAGGGTGTAGATTTCATGGCAATATTGGCAGGAACACTAAAAACCCGCTCATCCAACACCCCCCAACCGAAAAAACAAGGCAGTAGATTTCGTTGTCATATTGGTATGTACATCACAAACCCGCCCAACCAACCCTCCATCCTACCCACAAAAAAAAAATCAAAGGTGTAGATATCATAGCAATATTGGCAGGAACACTAAAAACCCGCTCATCCAACACCTTTCAACAAAAAAAACAAGGCAGTAGATTTCGTTGTAATATTGGTATGTACATCACAAACCCGACCAACCAACCCTCCATCCTACCCAAAAAAAAAAAAAATCAAAGGTGTAGATATCATAACAATATTGGTAGGAACACTAAAAACCCACTCATCCAACACCTTTCAACAAAAAAAACAAGGCTGTAGATTTCGTTGTAATATTGGTATGTACATCACAAACCCACCCAACCACCCCTCCATCCTACCCAAAAAAAAAAAATCAAAGGTGTAGATATCATAGCAATATTGGCAGGAACACTAAAAACCCGCTCATCCAACACACCCCAACCGAAAAAACAAGGCAGTAGATTTCATTGTCATATTGGTATGTACATCACAAACCCGCCCAACCAACCCTCCATCCTACCCAAAAAAAAAAAAAATCAAAGGTGTAGATATCATAGCAATATTGGCAGGAACACTAAAAACCCGCTCATCCAACACCCCCCAACCGAAAAAAACAAGGCTGTAGATTTCGTTGTAATATTGGTATGCACACCACAAACCCACCCAACCACCCCTCCATCCTACCCAAAAAAAAAAATATCAAAGGTGTAGATATCATAACAATATTGGTAGGAACACTAAAAACCCACTCATCCAACACCTTTCAACATCCTACCCCCCCCAAAAAAAATCAAGGGCGTAGATTTCATAGTAATATTGATAGGGACACAACAAACCCACACATCCAAACCCCTAAACCTAACCCATCCAAAATAAATCCCAAAAAAACAAGGCTGTAGATTTCATAGCTATATTGGTAGAGACACTACGAACCCACCCATCCAAAAAATGGTGGATTTTGGTTCTAATATTGGCCTGCTATCTGGTTGGGGGGCACAGAAGTACTAATGTATGTGAAATATTTCAGTGCAGTATTTGATCTGTGTGTAAGAAGTGTGTTAGTGTGCGCGGACAGCGTCTGTATTCTGACACCCAGTGATTTTGGTTTAGCTTTACGATCTCCCTATTGATCGCCTCCAAAAATCAGAGCACCTGGGGCACGCACACACACGTGCACACACACACACATACAGCTTCTCTTCTTAGCCCTGGTTTTATATGTATTTACGATGTATATTTTCTCATCTAAAATATGTTCACTATACATAAGGTGTAGCATATGTATAGTGAACATATGTCTCTGTCCTTGTAGGTGTGTTGTAATGCACAGCTAACACATTTGTAAAGCTGAATACTCTCATAATCATTACTAATACCAGGATTTTCAGTTATGACTATTTTATAATCCTTATCCGCAAATCTATGATATTTCAATGCATTCACTTACATTTACCACTATAAACCACTTGTGTATTGGCAAGAACCTGGCGATACAGAACGTATCGTGATACAGCGGTCATGATTCAATATATCATGATATTTTGCAATACTGCAAGCAAAGTGATATATTGTTATTTGTCAAATCCTACTATTAAAACACACCACTGTATGAACAGGTTTGTCAATGCCTACAATAGCATTGAGCCCTTGTGCTGCTTGATAATGTTGGAGAGGAGCTGAAAATAGATTACAACACTAGTATATAATGTAAATAATTATATATAATATAATTAATAATAATTTATATAATTACATGGGACAGTGTTCGTGTCTAGTGTTTACATATACAGTGCCAAAAGTCTTAGACCAGAGGAGAAAACACTTTTATTCTATTCTTCTATTCCATTCTTCTTCAATACATATGACATTATCAGCATTACACTCTTGAAAGTTCAAATACTTGCACTATTTTCTGAATTTCTTAGTATTTGTTAGTTAGTAGCTAGTCTGGCTAAACATGCTTGTGCAAACGCCTATTCTCAATAGATCAAATCCACCAGAGAGTCTAAGCACTGTTGCAATGTGTTCCGATGGAAGGAAAAAGTGATGTAGAAATCTTGAAATTTCTAGATTTAAATAGAAAAAAATTCTAATTCAATGTTTTCCAGTAAATGTCAAAAAAAAGATTTAAATATTTAAAAAGATGTTAAAATAATATTAACATGCGTTTAAAAAAAAATACTTGTACACAGGGCTGTGTCGCCTATGTGCCTCTATCTGCTCTCTCTCTTTCTGCTCTACCCCTCCTGTTGTTGTCTCTGTACTAGTTGTTCAGCTGGATTGTTTATATTGATGGAGGTCTGCACTTCATGGATGGGCATCCATGCAAACCGTTGTTGGCATATCTGCTCGGTGCTTGCTCTCCTCTCTCTTTCTCTTTCTCTCTCTCCCTCCTAACCTTCTCCACTGCTGCTGAAAGAATGCCACCTATCTGATCCATCTTCCCTCATAAGTAATGTTCTGTATCCAGCTGTGGCTCTGCACCTCTATCAGGTAGACTCCCAGAGATCCAGCCTGATATACGGTTGTAGACAAGGTCACCAAGTACAACAAGTCTAGATGATCGATATCGTGCTGGAGGTTCCTGAAAACGTACATACATATGTACTTTCTCAGGTTTCGTGAGAGGTGCTCCTGACAAGTGACTGACAATACCGCACGTGTCATGCAATCATTCAAAATCAAGCCCTGGATTTTTTTTTTTCCATAAAATAACTCTACGTTCCTCAAACAGCCCCTTCCTCTGGGCTGGAGGCAACAGAAGCGGTTGATCTTTTGATAGCATATGCCTTCATAGCCTTTGTGGATCAGGTGACACTGGGCTTCAAAGGCAATTTCATGCTACCAAAACCCTACAGGGGCCTAGGCGTTGATATCTGATCAAATCTGGTTATTTTTTTATCGGAATGAAATCAAACACTGGGTCATCACTATCCATAAACACCTTATCACCAAAGCGCAGAAGTCACTCCAACCAGCATGAAATAAGCCATCATTTTCTACTGCTCGGCCTAACGGAGCATATGTATTACACAGGGACGGTGGTGGAGCCTCTGGGACAGACATCGCTATCGCCAACGTTTCAAAGAACCGGCTTACAGTGCAGTCCTCATTGCGAAAAAAGAGACAAAAAGTAAACAACTCACCCCTCGCACAGTCTGTCTGGAAACATATGCCAGTAGAAGCCACCTGCGGAAACACAGGGGGGAAACAAACTGAGAACTGAAGCAATACAGGCAGTTAAAATGGCTTTGACGCGTCTATTATCAGACCACAGACAGTCCTCCAACAAATCTGCTGAGTGCTGGGACTGAGTTTCTTATTTTGCAAGGCCTTAGAGATATAAATAGTTCCACAGTATGTTACATGCTTATGATACTCTATCATAGTTTTCTCCATCCCTCCTCATCTGATTGTTAAGTCTGTCATAAATCACCATTTCTGGGTCCAAACGTGCCCACAGACCCCCAAATCACATAACAACCTGTATACTGTGACACCACTGTGAGTTAAACTGCTTTACACTCCAATCTGCTTTTTACCACATCTAGGTCCAAGTCCCTACTGAGCCATATGAGGTTTTAAGTGTGTTGCAGTGTTGTGAGTTATAAGTCTTAAACAAAGGAAGTAAAACAAAAGATTGGCAGGACTGGGCCTTAAAGTTATTTAGCTATTTTAGCTAAAGTTAAGGGTAGCCAATTGGTAAGGGTATCCACAAAAGGCCAGTTTGGCTTTTGCCCATGGATTTTATAGGGTGTTTCTTGATATGAACCCACATCTTCATGTTCTGGTTGTCAGCTGTTTTTATGTGCGGCCCAGCGAAGGCAACCATAGCTAGCCCTAGCTCTGCCAACTGAAACACAATGGTGTGGCTTCACAGCAAGAAACACCCTATCAAATGCACAGTCAATACCAAGGATATCCACAAAAATGGCTTTGGTTAAGCTAGCTAACATTAGAGCCCACAGGCACCAAACTTTGCTTCTCCACGTTGCTTCATGACGAGGAAAGCGCTAGAACGATAACTGATGATAAAAGTAGCAGCATGGACTCAGATGTGAAGGTCAATGAGTCAAAGGATAGAGAGCTAGATTCCTGTAGAGTCTTCAGTCTACAACCACAATTTGCTACATCTACTCCAGCTTTCAACCTCTTGCCAATCCATGATTGGCTGGATCAGATGTATTAGCGTTAGGTAAGGGGCCTGGGCAGGTTACTGGATGCAGATTACAAATAAACTCTACAGGAACGTAGCTCTCCAGGAGGAGGGTTGCAGATCACTGCTCTTTATGAAAGTAGTTATGCTGAAAATGCTTAGGCAGGAGTATCCCAGGTGAGGTTGCTATGCGTGGCCATACACAGCATGCAAAGACTCTGAAAATAAGTATGTTCAGTTCAAGATGAGTATCTAAAACGCATGGGAGCAGCTCCAAAACTAATGCAGTGGTCTCAAACCCTAGTCCTTGGTTGCATTCAGCCCCAAGAAACCAGAGCAAACCTTCTTTAAACAGAAATCATGGTGCGTTGAATACTTTGTTATATCATGCTGGGATCAGACTACACAAATTTAGCCACTATTTTGTCATGTCTGGCAAATTTCCAGCGTCAAACCCAAATATGAGCATCACAAACGTGGAACAGGAGTGTGACACAATCAAATACAGGGCGGCATCACACAATAAAAAGTTCTCAGAGAGAACAACGAACCACAGGTTGCTTATATCACAACAATATCCACTCAGAATTTAACAGCAGCTCTACAAAATAAAGCTGAGCTTCAAACATGTTGTCAAAAACCGTGTCTGTGAAAGCTGAAGTGTTCTAAACACAGTAATTACCTCGAGTTCTCTTTGAAGAATAGACAGATTATACTGCCCACTTTGTGAACGTCAATGTTTTCTTTCTTTTCGGAACACAAAAAGACACCAGCATCACACAAACAGTGCTTCTGTAGCCATAACTGACAGTTTCTTTATCCTCCTCATCGATGACCTATGAACGAACTTGCACAAGAACGCGAACAGTGATTGGCTGGCAACAAACTGGTAGTGTTGCCAGTCTCGTGACCAGGAAAGCCAAATTTATGGCACTATGACGTCTAATCTGAGACAATGAAACACAAAATACTGTATAGTCTGATCCCAGCCTTACGCAACTATAGCAGCTATCTTGGTGTCCCCTTTGAAGAATGTCCATAGTTTGGTTTAAAAAACTTCTAACTTCTAACGTCATCCAATGTTTTCAATTGCTGCCGCATTTTGTGGACTTAATTGGAACCAATTGGGTGCCCTGCCTTTTTAATGGGGCGGGGTTTATATACACATCACTGATGATTGGGTAACACCTCTGACACGCCCATCAAAGGAGACGAATGCACACCTTGTCAAAGAAACCATAGCAAAACCGTGTGGAATGTTTTGTGGTTGATTGTAACTGCCTTTCTGCAGAGTCTTGGAAGAACCACTCCTGCTTCAGCTAATCAACCTCTTCCCAGGTCCCTGATTGGCTGGATCAGAGTTAAGTTAAGGTGGAGTGCCAACTTAACATACCAAGGCTGGAGCTAAACTCTGCAGGACAGTAGCTCTCCAGGAAGAAGGTTAGAGACCACTGTTCTAGGATATTATAAAAGCAGTTAGGCTTAAACATCTGGACTAAACATCCCTTGTGAGGGTCGCCATGTCTGACCTTACAGCTCAAAGTGATCAACTGGACAACCATTAGAAAAACCTAGAAAAGCAGTGATCTCCAGCTACTGTCCTTGACGGCTACCTTCCTTGCGGATCCTAGCGCCAACCACAATTTGCCACACCTGCTGTGGCTAATCCACCTCTTCCCAAGTCCCTGATTGGCTGGATCAGCTTCAAGCAAGGGGGAGGGGCAACTTATTGGATACAGGCTGGAACCAAACTCTGCAGGATCAATGGATCTCAGTGGATCAGTGGATAACAAACATGACTCGACTGCAAAGGACTGTGGGACCTGTAGTCTGGTTGAGCAAGCACTGCACGACAAAGAGAACTCTCACCAGAGAGAGAGGCTGAACCAGGCAATCCAGCGGGGGCGTGTCATCTCACCCGCCACTCAGGGCGTGTTCCGGTCCTAGAAGTGCCCTTAATCCCTGCAAGCGTATGTCGGCTGGGGCCAGTTCTGCAGGTCTGCCCCTCGCCCTCCCGGCTGGCACTCCTAAGAGCAAAATCAAGAGTAGTTAAAAAAACAAAACAAAACAATGAAGTTAAAATAAAATAAAAGGGTAAAGGTGGGGGGGGTATAGATGGATGGATGGATGGATGGATGAATGGATGGATGGATAGGCAGAGTGCATTTAGATGCTCTTTCGTCCCTGCACCATAACTCTGGCTGAGAGAGCAAGAGAGAGAGAGAGAGAGAGAGAGAGAGAGAGAGAGAGAGAGAGAGAGAGAGAGAGAGAGAGAGAGATAATGGCCCGCTGCATGTCTGCGGCTTACTGGACTGGGACAAAGTTGATCTTTCCGTATCACTTCTTTTCCCTGACGAGTCAGTACTAACTGGATTTGAACTCGCCTAAAGTCACCTAGACAGGATATATGAGACAAAACAATACCAAAAAAAAAAAAAAAAGCCCAGATGGTGGAGAAATCAAAACTCCATCATGATGCACCAGCTGGCTAGTTAAAACACTGATATGGGTGATAGTGAGTTGATCACTATATTTTTTTAAAGCTCAATGCTTTTTGTTCACACCACCAACTGAGCCAATAAATTCCAGTGGGGTAAATACAGATTCCACTGGGAATAAGTACAGATTCCAATGAGGGTAAATACAGATCCCACTGGGGGTAAATACAGATCCTACT
The DNA here is from genome assembly GCA_021613375.1 of Megaleporinus macrocephalus. Classification (NCBI taxonomy): domain Eukaryota; kingdom Metazoa; phylum Chordata; class Actinopteri; order Characiformes; family Anostomidae; genus Megaleporinus; species Megaleporinus macrocephalus. Next base: position 3,998,923 of record CM038716.1, read on the forward strand.
GGGGGTAAATACAGATCCTACTGGAGGTAAATACAGCGTCTCAGAGATAAACTGAGAGGTAACGTGAACTCACTCCACATTAAGAATCCCCTCAGAAGAGCTACAAGCTGCACAGGCAGATGAAGGATAGACTGCAAAGTAGAGTTCATATTCTTCATGAAAGTGCTACTAAGCGGACGTTTCGCAGAGAAAGCACGCAAACATGCTGCCCCTGTGCGCATACAGTGAACGCTCAGAGCCCCAGCAAGTGTCAGTGAGCGAGAGAGACGCGCTTGGTTTTAGTCTGTACAGCCCGTTAAAAAACATCTCACCCAAAGTGATCAAGAACGTGGCCTTACCTGGTTTTCGCGATCCGGTGCCCCGCGGCGACTTCACATGAAAACGCACTATAAAAACACATATAGAGGCGAAGGTACACGCGGAAAACTTTTTAACAGAAACACGGCTAACTTTTAACTGTCACAGAAAAGCAAGACTCGCTGCAGCTTTACCGTAACGCCGCCCACGCCGGAGCTCCGGCTCGTCACCCCCACCGCTAAACGATAAGCGCGACTGCACGCGTGCGCGGCCACTCCAAACATTACGGTAGAAGGGGACGCGCACCTCTCTCCTCATGAAGTATAATTTTCGTTTGCCAGAATTCCCCCCTCCGGGCTCCCAATACTCTCCTCGTATACATCCCGTGTACTTTCCATGTACGTGACTTAATTCGAGCATGTTTTCCTCCCAGAAACGCTAGAATGGCGGCACCTGTACGAGCGCCGGCGCGGGTCCGTCCGGGGACGAGCGCGCGCGCAGGTGAATCATAAGAGCAAGACCGCGGCGTTGGGGACTTCGGGGTGGGCATCAGTACTCACGGTTTGGTACTCGAGGTTGAGGCAAAGAGGGGGCTGGAAAGAAGGGACACGGTTTCGGCTGGAAGGGCTTGACTGAGAGGTACTGGAACGCACGTGCCGCGAGGATGGAGCCGCTGCTGCTGCTGCTCCTGCTGCTTCTCGGGCTCGCGCCGCTCGCCAGCGCTGAGGGAGTAAGTGCGCTTTTCCTATAACTCTCTAAGCCTCTATCTTCCCGTTCCACCTTAAATGGTGTGGCAGTTACACTTACAGCAGTTACTGTCTGAGCCTTAGAGGCTTCATGTTTCCGTTCCACCTTAAATGATGCAGCAGTTACTGTTCGAGCCTGTGGTGCTTTAAGTTTCCGTTCCACCTTAAATGCTGCAGCAGTAAAGAGTACAGCAGACACTGTCCGAGCCGCTGATGCGTCCAAGTTTCTGTTCCACCTTAAATGCTGCAGAAGTTAAAGTACAGCAGTTACTGTCTGAGAATGCGAGACTTTATGTTTCCGTTCCACCTTAAATGGTACAGCATCTAGAGTACAAGTTACTGACTGAGCCTGTGGTGCGTAAAGTTTCTGTTCCACCTTAAATGTTGCAGCAGTTAAAGTGCAGCATTAACTGTCTGAGCCTCTGAGGCTTCTTGTTCCCGTTCCACCTTAAATGCTGCAGCAGTTAAAGTACAACAGTTACTGTCTGAGCCTGCGAGCCTTTAAGTTTACGTTCCACCTTAAATTCTGCAGCATTTAGAGTACAACAGTCACTGACTGAGCCCGTGGTGCTAAAAGTTTCTGTACCACCTTAAATGGTGCAGTAGCTAGAGTATAGAAGGCACTGTCTGAGTCTCTGCTGCTTTAAGTTTCCGTTCCACCTTAAATGTAACAGCAGTTAAAGTACAGCTGTCACTGTCAGAATGCGAGACTTTATGTTTCCGTTCCACCTTAAATGCTACAGCATCTAGAGTACAAGTTACTGCCTGAGCGTGTGGTGCGTAAAGTTTCTGTTCCACCTTAAATGTTGCAGCAGTTAAAGTGCAGTATTTACTGTCTGAGAACGCGAGACTTCTTGTTCCCGTTCCACCTTAAATAGTACAGCAGTTACAGTAGAGCGTTACTGGCTGTGCCTACGAGGCTGCGTGTTCCAGTTTTCCCGTTCCACCTTAAATGATGCAGCAGTTACAGTACAGCGGTTACTGTCCAAGCCTCTGAGGCTTCTTGTTCCCGTTCCACCTTAAATGATGCAGCAGTTACAGTACAGCGGTTACTATCTAAGCCTCTGAGGCTTTTTGTTCCCGTTCCACCTTAAATGATGCAGCAGTTACAGTACAGCGGTTACTATCTAAGCCTCTGAGGCTTTTTGTTCCCGTTCCACCTTAAATGATGCAGCAGTTACAGTACAGCGGTTACTGTCCAAGCCTCTGAGGCTTCTTGTTCCCGTTCCACCTTAAATGATGCAGCAGTTACAGTACAGCGGTTACTGTCCAAGCCTCTGAGGCTTCTTGTTCCCGTTCCACCTTAAATGATGCAGCAGTTACAGTACAGCGGTTACTGTCCAAGCCTCTGAGGCTTTTTGTTCCCGTTCCACCTTAAATGGTGCAGCAGTTACTGTTTGAGCCTGCGGTGCTTCAAGTGTCCGCTCGACCTTGTGCAGCTGTTACATTCTAACTGCTGTAACTTCTGCACCATTTAAGGTGGAACTGGAAAACTGGAACACGCAGCCAGCAAACAGGAATCAACTTGTTCTAATCCTTAACTCTTCATGTTTGTTTCTTAGGAAGGAGGTTTTTTATAATAATTGGGTTTTCTGGGATTTGTCAGAAAGACTTTCTTCCCTTTTCTTCCCCCAGTTTGTTCACTTCAGGTGAGTTTTATGAGCTTAAGGGAAAGAAAGTGACTGCAAATGAGGAATGGAGTTGTTTTGTGATTAAATAGAAAAAAAAACCTTTAACATTTAAAGGAAGAGCAAAACGTCCTAGTGTATGTGTAGTTGTTGTTATTGTGCCTCTTAGCTCAGCGTCTGTTGCAGTTTGCAGTGAAAACCAGTAGGGGCGCTATGGCTCGTGACGTCACATGTGTTGAGCTAACCAGAGCTGTTCCTTACCATACGGGAGCACTTTGTGGTTTGCAGTTACACGCAGTGAAGTCCATCTGCGTGCTTTGTTAGCCCCTTTGTGGGCTGTTCCTTGCGGGTCAGGACCCCCAGAGATCAGAGCTTTGATTGCTTCTGATGTTTCGGTTGTTGCACATTAGACGTTCAGGATCTCGGCATGTCTTTGCAGTTAAAATGGGGCCTTTCCATCTGTTTCGTTTCGATAAGCTCCATCTGATGTCCAGGCACTAATCATTGTGGTTGTCTCTGCCGATGGTGACATCATCCAGTATTGCTGCAGCCCAGTTTTGATGGTAGTAGGGCTGAAAAAATGCATTGTTTTAATACTGAAATTGGAATTTAAGTACAAATAGAGGAGTGCGGGTCAGTATGTCTGTGGATCAGAGGTTGGGGATCTGCCCTGAGTGACTACAGGCAGATTGGGAGCTGTAGATTGAACGAAACAGGAATGTTTGGGTTTGGCTAAAAATGAATGGGAGTCTATGGGAGGAATGAGGGATGAATAAATGACAAATAGAGGAGTGTGGGTCAGTGTATCTGTGGATTAGTGTTTGGAGATCTGCCCTGAAAAAGTACAGGCAGTTTGGAGGCTGTAGGTTAAATGAAACCATGAGGTTTAGGTGTGACTGAAAATGAATGAGACCCTATGGGAGGAATGAGTGATGAATAAATGACAAATAGAGGAGTGCAGGTAAGTATGTCTGTGGATCAGAGGTTGGGGATCTGCCCTGAGTGAGTACAGGCTGATTGGTGGCTGTAGGTTGAACTAAACCATTATGTTTGGGTTTGGCTGAAAATGAATGGGACTCTATGGGAGGATTGAGGGATGAATAAATGACAAATAGAGGAGTGCGGGTCAGTATGTCTGTGGATTGGTGTTTGGGGATCTGCCCTGAAAGTGTACAGGCAGTTTGGGTCTGTAGGTTAAATGAAACCATGAGGTTTGGGTTTGGCTGAAAATGAATATGACTCTATGGGGAATAGAGGGATGAAAAAAAGACAAATAGAGGAGTGCAGGTCGAAGCAACACTGCAGTTGTGGTCGGGGGTCTGCCCTGAATCAGTGTATGCGAAACAGTGTCTGTCGGTCGAGCAGAAGTTTCTACCTTTTAGTTCAGACCTCCTTCTACATAAGAATCACCTTCTTCTCCAGACCTCCTACTACTTAAGAATCACCTTCTCCTCCAGACCTCCTTCTATCTAAGAACTATCTTCTCCTCCAGACCTTCTTCTACTCAAGAACTACCTTCTCCTCCAGACCTCCTTCTACTCAAGAACTACCTTCTTCTCCAGACCACCTTCTACCGAAGAACTATCTTCTTCTCCAGACCACCTTCTACTGAAGAACTACCTTCTCCTCCAGACCTCCTTCTACTCAAGAACTACCTTCTTCTCCAGACCACCTTCTACCGAAGAACTATCTTCTTCTCCAGACCACCTTCTACTGAAGAACTATCTTCTCCTCCAGACCTTCTTCTGCTTAAGAACCACATTCTCCTCCAAACATACTTCTACCTAAGAACTTAAGAAGGGCAGTGATACAAAAATGTAAAAAAATATATATATATTTGTGATGATCAACAACAATTGTGGAATTTGTGGAAGCTTGAATGATGAAATTAATTTATTTATACAGCTTGTGCATCAAAGGGTTAAATAGTGCAGCAGTTAGCCATCATTTTGGTTTCTTCTGGAACATTTAGGGTGGAATGGGAAAGCTCTGCGCTCATAGTGAGTACTATATTGTGAATAGTTGGTCTGTGGGGGCTGCGACTGGCAGTAGATTTAAACAACATCTACAAGAAAAGCTAGAAATGAGAAACTCAAACAAGAAGTCCCTTCAGTCCCTCATAAACAGCAACGTTTGCTGCTTAATAAAAGCTCCACGTGGTTTCTTGGTTAAACTGAGTTGGTGTAAGTCCAGTTTGTGCAGGACTCTCAGTGTAATAAGGGTTGTTCACTAGCCCTACCTATGGTGCACCTCTGTTGTACCTGATGTATCACTCAGGGATCTCCAAGATTCAGCCAGGCTGGAAAAAACAGTGTTAATTGCTGCTACTGACAGCATGAATGGTATTAATATTGCATCTCCAGTAGAGTCTGAGGCTCGTGGGTGAAGTGGGAGTGAATGAGACGCCCATACGAGACAAATGACTTGAGAAATCTGGATGTGAAACGACGTTCAGGTCAATTTTGAGTCCGAAAAGCTGCTAGTTTTGTCTGTCCGGTTCTATTTAAAACAGTTTAGCACAAAAAATATATTTTACATTTACTTAATGATATTCTACATCACTAAAGCTGATAAACATGGTTGTTACTATTAATTACTAAATATACACTAATATATACTAATATGTATAATCCAACATAGAACGGCCATTCATTTAAGCTGGGAATGTGTTGCTTACTGATATTGTAAAGGCTTTAATGTGATTCCAGTTGCTTGTACAGCCTATTAGGGATGTTAGAAAATATTGAAATATTGAATATCGCGATATTATGTTTAGTGATTTTGTATCAATTCTCAAAACACAGTATTGATTATTAATTAACAGTTTACATGCAAAGATTCCTGGCAGACAATGAATCATTGTGTGTTGTGTTTCAAGCTCTGACCACTAGATTGTAGTGTTGTAAACTATTTTCAGCTCCACTCCAAGATTAACAAGCAGCACAAGGGCGCAATGCTATTGTAAGTGCTGGCAAACCTGTTCATATAGTGGTGTGTTCCAATAGTAGGATTTGAAAAATCACAATATCGCAATACATTGAATCGATGCGTATCGTATCGCCCGGTGCTTGCCAATACACACAGGTTTCATGTACTTCTGTCCCAATCCACTCGATTCTGAGCCCTTCATTACTATTTAATTGGTCTTGTATTTAGATTTAGAACATTGACTCTCTCTAGACGAGACTGCATTTAAAACTCCTTTTTTTTCTCTATTTATAAACGACAACCCACAGAAAAAGCAGAAAGCTCCTTTTATGAAGTCAACCATTTTTGTTGGAAGTGATTTGTTGAGGGGGGGGGGGGCCTGGCTTGCCTTAACTCATTTAAACAGATACTTACTCCCATCCTGGGGGCCCCTTCCAGACACGCAAGTCGTAAAACGACCAAAGGCATCTCTTTAACCGCGCGAGGACAGTACAGATGGGACGTGCGTCTGTTTTGTGGTTGCAGTGAAAGTTGAAATAGGGGTTTAAAAAAAAGAAGAAGAAAGGTTGCTGAGGCTCAGCGTCCTCTCACAATGCCAGAGCCAATAAAATGAGTGTTTCGCGTCAGTGTAGCCGTTGAGTTTAGTTTTTTTTTTTGGCTACCTGGCCAGTCAGCGACGCCCTTAACCCTAGTTTACTCCCTGCCCTGTACTGTCAGCTAAATGCTGACCAAACTTCCAGAGCTTGGAAAGCAGTGAAGGGCCTGTGGCTGCTTGCATGGAGCCCCCGTAAGTAAGATTTAAAGCGTCCTGAGAGAATGCGAGTGAAATTGTACACGTCCCTTCACCTCAAATGAGCTGATACTCATTACGCTCTCCTTAGATTTCTTAGAAAGGGTCGCTTCCTCCTTCACCTCCGCACGTTCTTCATTGCTGTTGCACAGGAGAGCAAAAAAAAGAAAAGAAATAAAGGCAGAGGGCCGTGCGCGTGCATGCGTTTGTTTGTTTTTATCGGTACCTGCAGTTATGTGAGCTCTGCTCCGCTCTGCTGCGAGTGGAGGAGGAAATGTCGGAAATGAGCGAAAAACATCAGGAATGTTATGAAGGAAATAACCAGCGCCGAAGGCCCGAGGCTGCAGACTTAATGAAAGAGTGAAAGGAAAGCAAAGAGGCAAGAGACTGCAGGACATGGTCGAATTCCGAGCGCTTCGTATCAAAATAATCAGCGGTACTAATCGAACACAAAACCGAAACGCAGCCTTCACTCCTCCGCCGTCCTCTCCTCTCCTCTCGACCCCTCCCACCTCCTCTCCTCCCTTAATCCTACATCCCGGCCTGGCCTATGTGATTTTAGCCCACCTATTCAGCTCATTGTGCCGGGGTGGCTGTTGACTCAGAAGTGAGCTCTATTCACACACAAAGCCTCCAGGACCCACTGACGCCCCCCGGGGGATTTAGCGTGGCAGTGCCGACCCCGCCGTGTTTGTCTTTCTGCGTGGTTTAGCCAATCAAGAGGCCAGACGGAGCTCTGTCATGCCAGGCGCAGGAAGTCACAGATGATGGTAGCTGGTGTGTGTGTGTGTGTAGGTGGGGGTATGCTGGGAAGAGGCGGGGGTTCAATGAGTGACCAGGGGCCGCAGGGTCGCACAGTGTGTGTGTGTGTGTGTGTGTGTGTGTGTGTGTATGTATGTTTGCAGGATGAAAAAGGCTGGTATTCCCAGACACCTCTTAACCAGTCAACCTTATTTGACCTGCTCTCGCTCTCACCCTCACTCTCTCTCTCTCTCTCTCTCTCTCTCACGGTGTCTCTTAAGGTAGTGATAGTACTATTATCAAGTTTATGGTCGACTATGAATGCAAACTTCTGGCTGTGGATTTGCGGCACAGAGCACACCAAGACTGGCCTTCCAAACACCACCCAAGAGCCTCTGTTGGGCCTGATGTTCTGGTCAGATTTTTTTTCTTTTTTTTTCAATTTCCACAATCGGAAAGGTGGTCCGAATGCACTGATGTACTAAACATATTTGGTTTTACAAGAACAGCTCTAAAGGTTTTCTATGGCCTATTCTTGTTAATGTATTTTTTTTTTTTTTTATTTAGTTATTTATGCCAGGCCTAGGCATATAGGGGAAAAAATGAATAAAATGAATAATAAAAGGAAAGAATGAAGAAGGAAAAAAAACTAAGTAGATTTACATACATACATTCACGTATTCAGATATCTATACATATGCATATACATACATACACACACACACTATTGCTATTTGCAGCAGTGTGCCTCTTTCATGGAATCTGCCTCTGTCTGGCAATAAAGAAAACATCTGCATTTACTATGAATTCAGTATGAAGGTAGTAATGGCTAGTTAAATTATGAGAACTCATCATGGTATACACACAAGAACCCTCTGTTGTGCTGCCTTTGTTTGCTATAGGCTGCACCCAAAGCTGCTAGGTACTCTAGCTGATAGCTATTTATCATAAAAATACATAATAAAAAAATAAAAAATATATATATTTTCTGGTATTTGTCATGTTGGTCCATCGTCCACTGAACAAAAAATACCTTGTGCAGAAGACGAGTCCACGTCAACATCCAACGTCACACCTGTTAGCTCTTTTAGCTCATAAGCGAGACACAAGCCAGTCTCCGTTTTTGGTATCGTATCCCTGAATGTCCCCATTTTAAACTGTGAATTAAAAACCCATCTGAAGCGAGCACAGGACTGGGTTTACATTTGACAGATTGGACATGACGCCAGGGTTCCCTCACTGCTGTGCACCTCCAAATTGCACTCACCGTGAATGAATTTGATGGGAGATTTGCTTAGCAGGTTCACCTCTACATGCATGTATATGAGAGCACATATCATATCATTGTGCTACATGTAAATGTTATAACGGGGTCAGCAGGGCCATCGTGAGGGGCTTAAAGACACCGTGATTAGATCAGAATTCAACGGCACTTGCAGCGCACTGGAATAGCCCTATAAACTTAGTTTTAGGGTCTGGCTATTGGGATATAGCCACGGGTCTCTTTTTACTGTCAAAATATTTCATATGAATATGAGTTATGGGCTCATACAACAATTGACTTGCTTGTAGTAAACATACTTTTGACTTTTTAGACCTTTATCCTTAATAACTATCTTTCTGAAAAGCAACAGGCAACTAGTCTCACAAACCAAAAATCATCAAAGTATCGTTAAGTCAGCAGCTACTCTGGCAGCATTGTCTTTCTCTCTCTCCGTGGACCATGTGCATGGCACAAAAAACTTCTTTTTCAATGTCGTCGGTCTGCAGATTTTAGATACCTCGTTTTCATTGGCTAAATCAAGAACGTCATGATCAACAACATGATCCGTTCCTTGTTTTCACTGGTTCTGTTTTCCTGTGGTTTCTTACTTTCCTGTCCACACATAAAAGTTTGCCCTCTACAGTCAAGTTTGCAAAGATTTAAACAGTATTTGAATGTCTCCTATCTGTCTGGACACCGTCCGTGCATTCCATCACTGTCAGGCATTCGACAAATCATCACTCACTCATCGTTTAAAAAAAAAAAAACTGTAGTGTTGATTAATGTTTTAGTTCCGTTTTATTTCTAAAGTTAGTCATAAGCGGCATGACTGACATTTTCCAGTCCTTCCAGTGTAGGTTTATATTCGATTCGGTGATTTCATGTTACCTTTGATTACAGAATTGTTGAATTCTAAAACAAAGTAACTGTGATGCATGTGTTATATAGTTTCTGGAACAGTAGGTGGCACTAATGCTCACAAGCGCACAATACACCCACATGTAATGTACAGTGAAGCAACTGGTACAGAAACGAGTGTGTTGCCGTGCCTTAACATTGTTTAAATGCGTGTTAATGTAAAACACTACAGTAACTCTTACTTATCTAATCTGAAATACATCCTTCTCTGTTCAAACTTCCGAACATATTCTCTCGCACTCCTGTTGTCGATATTGGCCTGTTGGGGGCGGTTCTGTTCAAGCCATATTGGTTTAGGGGGCTTTTCTGCTTGTACAGGAACGCCCCAACCAGGAACACCCCTGGCTGCTGCTTGACCCTTCTCTTTTTTTTGGGCTTCGGTGATTCAGCACCAGTCTGAATTGAATAGCAATCTTTCACGTCCGGGTTCGAGCCTCTACTGTACTGGCTGAGGCTCTTGTTACCAGAGTCTAAAAACCTACGCATCACTAATTCTATCTCATCACATTCTAGCTTTTTGCAGTTGATAAGGTGAGCTACAATTCTTAAACCAACGAAGAAAAACAACATTCAATCCTATGAGGCTCTAAGGTTAGCTAGTTAGAGACCCTAGCTAACTTGTGCCCCCACTGACCATATGATATGGACATATAACTACGGCTTTTATAGACTTTTTCTTGCTATGAAGGCACATCATGTTTTGCTTGGCAGAGCTAAGGCTAGCTATCTCTGCTTTGGTTGGGCAGCACACAAAACCAACTGACAACCAGAACATGAAGATGTGGGTTCATAGCAAGAACCACTCTATAAACCTCATAGTCGATTATCAAGGAGACGTGCAAGGGGCCGGTTTTCTCTCCTCTCGCTCATCACAAGAACGACAAATGAGTAGTTTTTTGGACTCAGTTCAAAAATGGAACACAACTGAGGCGTACTGCACAGACAAAAGAGACTCCGGTGCGGACGTGTTAACAACTGGATTGGAGTGGAAAGAATTTAACCCTTTGTAAGCCGTGATGGTCCCTGAATGAACAAGGAAGCAGCTGTGAACAGGGGGTACAGGTTCTGGGATAGTTACACCTGAACCGATGTTGTGAGTGAGCGAGGCGGAGGTGAGATGGTTACATATGTACACATTGTAAAAGCCTTGAAGAAAAAGAAACAAATCCTAAATATCTCTCCTTCTTATGCCTCTACCCTCGGGTGCGCAGACAACCAAGGACAGGGTCTGGTGTTGTCATGCGTCTCCACCAAAGCATATGAGTGCAGCGGCAGACATTTCCGCTCCTCGCTCAAAGCGTTTCTGTAATCAGGCCAGCCCTGCTCCAGGTTTTCTGACATCTCAGCCACAGGCCAGAGAGGCGCAGAGGATAAACAAACGCACGTGAATGCTAAAGCACAGACACTGTTTATGAATGGGGGTCTCTCATCCCTGATGTCATGCAGGGGCAGTCAGTGTCTGGGAAAATAGGACTGTCTGGTGAGATGGAGCGATAGTGGAGTGGTTTCAGAATAAGAGCCCTGACTTATTACTTATCTCATCATCATCTCATCATCATCTCATCATCTGTACCTCTTGCTCTGTCATTTCAAATGAGAGGCTCTCTGCGTTTTTCTCTGAGTTTTTAAATAATAAAAATTCTGAAGCAGCCAAGCCAGTAATATGTAGGGCTGCGTATTGGCAAGAACCTGGCGATACAATACGTATCGCAGTACAGAGGTCACGATTCAATATATCACGATATATTGCGATACTGCAAGCGATATGATATATTGTGATTTTTCAAATCCTACTATTAAAACACACCACTGCATGAACAGGTTTGTCAATGTTTACAATAGCATTGCACCCTTGTGCTGCTTGTAATGTTGGAGTGGAGCTAAACATGGATTACAACACTGCCATCTAGTGCTCAGAGGTTTAAACACAACACACAATGATTCACTGTCTGCCAAGAATCTGTGCATTGATACTGTGTTTTTGAGAATCGATACAGTATCACCAAACATAATATCGCAATATTCGATATTTCATTACACCCCTAGTGTTCAAACTGTGCAGCCATTGTTTTATTTGGTACATGCTTTCATCAAAGAGCAAATTTGAGTTTGAGTTTAAATTCTTACACCCCTATTGTAAAAGCAACGTGTCTCGTGGGAGAACCAAAACGAAGACATTTAACACTACTCATCTGCACGCACAGCTAGCATAAAACAAATAACCCTGACCGGTACGAACAGTACAGCAGCAGCAACAGCTAGAGAGCTAAAGGAACCACATTTCAACCATGTTTCATGACTTGCTTGCGCTAATAATTGCATGTAGCCTACCATGGCAAATAGCCCCGCCCTCGATCGGTATCGGCTATCGGCTGATTGTGCTGTAAGGTGATTGGAGAACGGAATCAGCTTTCAAAAACCCTGATCAGTCCATCTCTAATATTAACCACCATCTGTGAATGTCCCTGATTTTGTAGTCACCTTATTAGACTCAGCAGCTGTAATAGTTCTAGCATGACTGCGCTGATGTCCTTTGGCTGTTTTTAAGTAATAAAACGTGTTAAGTACTGTTGTGAACGGCTCTGGATAAGAGCGTCTGTTAAATTATGCAAAATGTCTACATCAAGTATTATCGGTATGTCAGTGTTGGCCACAGACTCTCTACATCGGCGCCTGAAGGCTAACATTATTTTGTCGTTTTGGTGGTGGTCTTGGTAATGGGCTTATTTTCTGAAAGCTAGGCGTGAGCGCCGGGTAATTATGGTAAGATGGCTCCAGGTTAATCTCCGCAAGCAGCGGGAATAAATCAGTTATGCCTGATTACTGCCGATAAGTGTCAAGTGTGATTTCGTTCGAAGGCCTGTGTCTGAATGGGAATCACTTTTTTATTTGCCAGTACTTGTCAAGTACAGGAATTTGTCTTGGCACATGTAATGCTGTCTTTTTCACAGCACAACAGAAGAAGTACACAGGAAGCATTTGATAGAAGAATAAACACATGACAGTACTGTACAGTTGTTATGCATGTTTAGATACACAGCAAAGCTTACTGAATGGTAGTCCAAAGAAAATAAAGTATCTCCAAAAGAATAACTTTACTGGAGAGGGCAAGAACTGTCTTTACTTTCAGTGTAAGTCAATGGAACGAAAATAATTTTCCAGTATGTATATTCAAGAACAGAGTGAAAGAGGATAAACAGTATATCCAGTGAATCAAGTGGAGCCGGTAAAATAGACAATGTGTGTGTATTCAAAGATGTTGTTGTAATGTTTATACAACAACATTTATATAGACAGTTGCTGTCTGACCTAAATATCCTGTTAAAGATGATGAATGGACTATGAATGCTACATATATACATATTAGAGATGGAGGGATCGATCGGCTATGTATCAGTATCGTGATTGGCCGATATTTCTCCAACTTAGCCCATCCTGAGAGCTGATCAATGGTGTTAAACAAATGAGCCTAAGTTCTGTATTTACAGCTAGTGTTTCATCCAGGAAGAGGAGAACCCCCTCCGGTCAGCTCCCTGCAATTCCTATCTGAACCACTAGGTGGAAACACATACCCTTTCATTTTCCATAGACTGACTAAAGCAGCAGCGTTTCACATGCTGTTTCACATGAGCTCGTTAAAAATGGTAATAAACCAGTTTCGACCATGTTTCATGACTTGCTTACACTAATAACTACATGTAGCCCCCCCGTGGCATATAGCCCCGCCTCAAAGCGCTGATCGGTACATCTCTGATGTGTATATATATATATATATATATATATATATATATATATATATATATATATATATATATATATATATATATATATATATATATATATATAACTGAACTGTAAGTCTTTGTATGTATTTGGCTATATGAATTGTTATTGTTGGTTATCTCAATCCAGCACTTGTCCTCCAGCTTTGTGAGTTTTAGCTGATGGTGTGGAAGGCGTTGATTTTAGATTCATGCATTCTTGGTACTCCAAAGCATGCGTACGACTAAGATGGTGCAGCATTCGCAGTAAGTGATTGTTCGGCCCACGTCCGACCTTTTAAACCAGAGGTACCTCCAAACGACAGACACAGTTCCTTTTTTCAGCAAAAGTTCTTCTGGGTCATCATCTTCAACTTCAATGTCTGGTACAACTCGTGGTTCAGAACTTCCCCTGTCCACGCTCAACAACTCCACTAATGTTTAGGCTATTTAAACTGGTGTGGCCGGTATATGAAAAATTCATATCATAACAGAAATAGAAACCCGTTTTTGATGCAAGCCGGTATACAACATAGCACTAATATATATATTCCATATTCCATACCTGCTTGTGGATGCTTTAGAGGTTATCAGCATGCTCTTCACCATTCACACTTGTTCGTGTGGCTCATTGGCAAAATTTCAGTCTTTTGTTGTCTTTTGTCACTCAAGCCATTTTTTTGGGTCTTGGTAGTGTTTGTGCTGGGACTTACCTCGGCTTGTGATGTTTGGTAGACAGTCCTAAGATTACAGGTGTTTTGAAATCTTATTGGATGCCATAGAATACTTATTGGATGGCATGAAGACAGTAATTTGTTGCACAGATCTGAACCATTTCTCAGGGTTTGTGGGTAAACAGTGCTGTCACTCCCAGAGCCCAGGCACAAATGATCCTGGATGTCGTATGAGTGGCATCGCTGTTTAGAACCAGTGTAGTAGGGCAGTTGGGCTCGTTTTAAGATTTATAAAGATGCCACTTTATATTGTAAGGTTTGTCGGAGGTATCCCGAGCATAGTTACAGTTCATTGACCAACTGGATGAACCAATTTGCTGCAGCACCACCCTTAGGCAGACCAGTAGAATAATTTAATATATAATAATAATCTAATAAGTATCAGCATAATGTAACAGACTTATTTTCAGAGACCCGGTGCCGCTTATTTATACTTGATCACTTGATTTCGACTAGCCATGACTAGTCCAAGACTGGACAGAGGTGGACTGCAGGGACTACAGCCTTACTAAGTAAGATGTGTAAATGGTAAAATGCTAACAGTGTTTAGGGATGTGAGGAAATATCTAATATCGACACAGTATTGATTTTATTAATAGTTTACAGTCAGATATTTGATCACTGCCCTAGTAGTATGTACCCATTCGTAGTCTCTGTGTTTGTCCAATGGGAAAGAAATTCACTGCTGCCGGCCCTACAACAGAATATCATTGCAATACTCGAGCATATTGTATTGTATATTATTCTATTCTATTCTATTCTAATTTATTCTATTGTTGTGATTTTCCATAATTTATATGCTAAGTATTTGGTAGCAGACAAATCCAAATTCTGCCTACTTGTTTGATTGTACTGACTGTACTGTGTGTGTGTGTGTGAGTGTGTGTGAGTGAGTGTAAACGTACATGTGTTGACTGGCTCATGAACTTGTTTAGTCCAAACGTGTCTGTAGGTGCAGACAGGCTTAATTGCTGTTGTGAATGTTTCGTGGTTTGGGAAGGTGAATTTCTTTTCGGGAATGATTTCTATTCACAGCACATTACGTTCCACTTGGGTCCTGTTCAACTACCTAGTACCAACATGCCGTGCTAAGCTTAGTTCTGTGCTTCTTTGGTACTGCTCGCCTGTGCTAACAGACCTTTTCTCCTGTTTTCTTCTCGTAAAACATCACACCTGGTGAAACAGGGCAACATACTGGGCTGGAGAATTGACAAGAAGCAGCTCATGCCAAAATCTGTAACACTGTTATTCGTGGAAAGGTGGTAGTAGTGGGTCATTTACCGGTTAGGATTCTGCTGGCTTCACCAGAGCATGAAGCATGTTAAGAGGAGGCCCTGCCTCAAAGAGTCAGGCTCCTTTCAGTCAGTTAGCAGTCAGTTACAGTCTGAGATACTGTTAGTCCAGGTTGTTGGTAAAGGAATACACTGTCATAAGGGCGTCATATGGAAGGACATATGGAATCTATTGATTGTAGAATTTATTTATTTATTTATTTAGATAACTATTAATGAAAAATAGAGCTATAAAGATCATTCCCAATAAGGACTGGGCAATATGTAAACATACACCGATCAGCCATATTCGCCTAATTCTTTACACACATCTCTTTCTGCCCTGTTCTTAACTGGTCAGGACCCCCACAGGAGCACCGCAGAGTAGGTGCAGCAACAGATGAGCTATCGTCTCCGAACACAGTGTCAAAATTCAAGGAGCTGGTTTTAATGCCACGCCTGATTGGTGTATATAGTGTGATAAATTACATCACAATACAATACAGTAAACTTTTATGAACATTTAGTATGAATGCATTGTCAGCTACATGTTTCATTACACAGAGAGAGGATTTAGTACAACACAGTCTACAAAATACTAAATGAAAATCATTGTATTAATTTTATGTTGTGACATGTATCATGAAAATTCCTTGAAGTATCGCAGCATTACATTTTTGCCTCTATGGCCTTTATTACCAGTATGACTTATCTTAGAGCAGGTAATGTAACTGCATTTGATTCCATGTGTGTGTACAGTGTCTCGCAACCCCTGTATCCAAAGGAAAATACATCACACTAAGGTGCAACAAATCAGGCAAATGGACATATTGCCCAATCCCTACCAAGAATGGTCTCTCTAGCTCTATTAATAGTGATAACCACAAAATGTCAAATAAATACTCCAACATAGCATTATATATATATATATATTTCCGCTCAAAAGTTTAGGATCACTTTAGAATTTTCATGCAATTCACAAACAATATTGTCCATTTCACAATTAATGTAAGTGTATCAGATGATTTTTAAAGAATAGAGGCTTATTTTGCATATAGTCCTATTATCAGCAATTCTCAGTCCTCTGCCTAAATCTCCTGGTACGGCCACCAATCCAAGTTAAGGATGTTATTGGGCTAATTGGTTGTTAGGACACTCTTGCTCAATTGTAATGCACAGCTGAAAAACATTCTACTAATAAGAGAGCAAAAAAGGGAGAACAACATTCTAGGTTAGTTTAGTATCTGGAGCATCAGAGCAGTTGATGGCTTGCTGACCGGCTCACAATGACCAGAAAGAAACAACTTTCTTTAGAGACCCGTCAGTCCATTGTTGTGTTAAGGAAGGAAGATACTCCATTGAAAACAAGAACATTTAACTGTGATCCCAAACTTTTGAGTGCTAGTATATATATATATCATTACCAGTATGACTAATCGGGCTCTGCTCTGAGTCAGTGTATGTGAGCCTTGCTTGCTGTTCATGACATATGATTATGTACTGATTTGGATATGCAGATGCCTTACTGCAGTATTCCTACCATCAATACAATAATTTTCTTTTTAGTATTTTTTTTATTATTGCAAAAATAGACTTGTAATTTTTTTTAAACAATTGTGGTGGAGACCGCAAGAGCACTGCATGCTGAGTACATGGTGATTACGGACTTTGGGGGGAACTATATAGGGGGAGTTGTCAATGGAGAGGGAGATGATGCAGATTAAACCACATTCTTAATTCCTAAAGCACTTGTTTTGGTGATTTTTATAAATGTGTTTGCTGCTTTTCATGTTTCTATGGGAAGTCTAAAAACCAAAAAAAAAACAAAGAAAGCTAAACAAGTGAAGGGATGAGAAGGGAATTGCAATAACAATATCATCCTATGTTTTTCTTGAGTTTGTACTTGAGAAGGTTCCTGCATGGGCTTTTGTATGCATAAACCGTATTAGCACAATGTCTTTACTGAAGCATTCCTCTCCTTCCTTTCATTGGCTCTCTCTTTACTGCAGAGTTCAATACTGCTGCAACCTGGCGCTGACATTGATCAGCAGTGTACTGTACTTCAGGAGGAATGTTCTCACTCGGGCCGTGTTTTAATTCCCTTCCTATCATCTGAATTACAACAGCTGGCCAGCAAGAGCAGACCTGCCCTATTTAGCGAAATTCACCTGCAACCCCTAGCTAAATTGCGAAGGGGAGGGGACGGAGGGGAGAAACATTATCACTCCCACTTGGAAAAACCTGCAGGGTATGCCTGTATCTTTTGGTATCGATTTTAAAGTTCCGCTACTAGGTTTAAAAGCTCTGAACGACCTTAAAGCACCTCGGAGACCTTGGAGCACGTGGCCTTCTGTGCAACACAGGGAAACAAGGAGAAGCTTCTTAATTGTTGAACTTGATTCCACTATGTATTAGCTCAGTAAATACTTTTTTACAACTTTAAATTAAAACTGTACACGTCTTATTATCTTTCTTTATCTGATCTGTCTGCCTCGACTGTGTTGTAACTTCTTTACCTGTCCTCAAAATGAAGAGAGGGAGATCAGTCTTGAAGATACCACAGTACAGACATGCTCTAAGAAAGGTATGACTGGCAATGCAGTCTTACTGTCTTCCATTTTTTATCTAGCCAAGTCGTATCTCCTGGGTTTGGGGCAGATTGCGGGCTTCCTGCTGTAAAATGATGGGATTTGCTGAATCATAAGCTTCTTGCAACCTCCGTAGCGTTTGGTGTGCTGGCCATCTGTGTCTCAGACTCACTTTCACTGCCCCCTAGTGTGTGTAGTAGGGCTGTGTAATGGCAAGAATGTGACGATATATATCACAATATATCACAATATATTGCGACATTGCAAGTGACATATGTTGCGATTTTTCAAATCCTAGCGGTGTAGAGTTGCTTAAGCACCCCTAAATTAAGCCCCAGCATCCCTAAAGATTATAGTTGGAAAACAAGTTTTTTTTTTCTTTTAATGTTAATTTGACTCTGACAAGCTGGAAATATGGTTAAAACCGTAGAGCGGACGTCACTAATAGGTGGAACTTTACATGTCTTTATGGTATACGGGCGAAAAACAACTTTTCAACCAGGAATGGACCAAAACAGAGATATTTCTACTTCCCACAGGCAGCTCCAAACGAACACGTCTCATATGTTCTGAGACCGTGGCGCTAATTTAAAGCAGCCATGTATCTCATATCCATCCATCCATCTATTATCTTCCGCTTTATCCCGCTAGTTGGGGACACCAGGGGGCTGGAGCCAATCCCAGCATCATCAGGCGAAGGCAGGTCGCCAGTCTATCACATGACCAACACACACTCACTCACACCTACAGGCAGTTTAGAGTGAGTGATCAACATAACATGCATGTGTTTGGACTGTGGGAGGAAACCAGAGTACCCGGAGGAAACCACTCAAGCTCGGGGAGAACATACACACTCCACACAGAACGTTCTGGATATCTCATATGTGTGTGAGAATGGTCCTAACACAATTTTAGCCCAGATTTAAAGCCCTGACTGGACAACCAACAGCTCACATCTCACTAAACAAGAGAAAGAGTGGAGGAATACAAGATAAACTGTTAAGATGTGAAACTCAGTTAACAAGACTAAACATTATATTTTATTTTTTATTATAAATAAGCACTTTATGATGCACTTTTTTTTCAAAAGCATTTTAAGCGTAGTCCTTGTTTTTACTTAAAGTTCAGCATCTCAGTTCAGCATTTAAACAGTAAATATACTGAAATATACTGAACGGTATGTGTGATGTGTTAGTG
Source organism: Megaleporinus macrocephalus (assembly GCA_021613375.1). Lineage (NCBI taxonomy): Eukaryota > Metazoa > Chordata > Actinopteri > Characiformes > Anostomidae > Megaleporinus > Megaleporinus macrocephalus. Next base: position 4,017,786 of record CM038716.1, read on the forward strand.
TTTCAGTTGCTGATGGTATAAGATGCTGATATTAGGCTACTTCAGTAAACAGGATACTCCACTGAATCATAATATACGTTAGGAATGATGATGATCCAGACCTTGGCCTGAGGAAATCTCCTCTAGGTGGACCTTACTGAATTCTAATTAAACACCCCTATCTTAGATTAAATATATAGGGAAATATATATAGTTTATCCCTTATTATATTTTACTTTTAATAAAATGTTTTAATACATTTGTAAACTAAGCTTTGTGAATATAGTTTTTTTTTATATTGTCATTGGTTTTGTTGCTTTCTCCCAGATCTACACCACGTATCTACACCATCCGGTCTGATTGTTGATTTGGGCTTGTGAACATTGATTCAGGCCAGACCCCCGACAATGAATGGAGCGTTGGTTGGACCTGCACTCGTCTGTTTGTTGTTTTTTTCCATCCCTCTTTTTTCCCCCCATAGAGTCCCATTCATTTTCGAGCACACCCAAATATTATGGTTTCTTTAAGCCTATAGCCTCCATACTGCCTGTACTTACTCAGGGCATGTCCCCAAACACACTGACCCGCACTCGTCGTTTATTCATACTCGTTCTTCACACACAAACGTCTTGCGTTTCCTTCAGGGAATGCACTTTTCTTCTACCATTGTTAAGCTGTGTGTTTAACAGCGTTAATTTCATTGACAAACTATTTTAGTCATAGTTTTCATCAACAAACCTTTTTTTTGTGATGAAAACGAGAGGATAACTAGTAAAAGCTACATAAAAGCTGAAAACTATGACGAAATTGATTGACACTGGTCAACGAATAAAAACGAGATGAAAATGTTTGGCAGGGATGGCATCCAATCAGAGCTGACTTAGGTTTGTGAAAGGCAGGGACAAGTTAGGTAAACATCCAATCATACAACTAAAAACAATTCAATTCCTAGTGTTCCAATAAAATCAACCGTGTTTAATATTATCATAAGTCTAAAGTCTTGGCTTACGCAAATAGTCACGTGAACAGTGTGGACCACCAATAGGAGAGCTCCTTTTACCACTAACACGGCACGCGAGCGTGCAGGAATGTCTGGCGAAGGTTCGGAAACTGGGGTTCTCCTGGACTGAACAAAAGGAGGAGAAACTGGAGGAGCTGTGGAGTGAACTGTGGAGTGAGCTGTGGAGTGAGCACGAGTGCCTCGTTGAAAAAGGTAGACAGAAATCGCTGAAGCCCTCGAAATCCCAGCCGAACAGGCCTACAGTGTTTACAAGCGAAATACACATTTTAGCTAAATATATCTTCAGTCATATAAATAGAAAATAATCTTAAAAGGAATCTAGTAGCAGTCTTGTAAACAGTGACTCTGAAAAAACCCTAGTCTTTGCAAAATCATAGCCTGTGACTAGTCTGTGACTAAAAGTCTTTAGATGTGAGAGGGTGTAAGACTTTAATCTATTAAATGTTTTTTCAGAAGTCTCTAGTGTATGGTCAGCATAAATTGTGACTTACGACTAAAAACTAAATCAGTTTGCTGTGAAACGTAACACTGGCGTTTAAAGCACTTGGAGCTGCCGCCGGTACAAATAGTTCCCGGTAAAAAGATGTTTTGATGTTTATCGATGTAAATAAGCCCAGCAGGGAGTACGAGGAGGATGGAGATAGAGAGAAAGAGTGTTTATGTGTGTGCGCGCACGTGCGTGTAGGGTGTGTTTTTCTAGCTAAGAGCCTGTATATTGTGGATGCCTGTAATGCTAGGGCGTGCTTGATGACATGGAATTCAATTACCGTGTGTGTGTGTGTATGTGTGTGTGTGTGTGCGGCACACTGTGTTTATCTGTCCAAACGTGACTGAACCTGAATTCACCTGCATAGTGGCAGTGCATTTTGTTCCACGCACGCGTTGCTGGTGCGCTGCTGTTGTGGAATCTGCAGTCGCATGCTGCGAGGGGGTCTTTGAAGCCCAGCCATGCTTCATGCCTTTCTAAAGGCCTCTGCATGATTGGCAGGTGCTCCCGTTGAAACACTGTGTTCAATGATCGTCAGATCTCTCTCTGCGTCTCCGTACGTACCAGAGACCACAGATGCGGCGTCGCTTGCCTGAGGTCGGCGTGAAAGAGATCTATCTCTTCACATCTCTTTTTTGTTAGCCCCCTTTTAACCCTGTTTCTCAGTGGTTAGGACCCCCACAGGACCACCACAGAGCAGGTACTATTTGGGAGGTGGATCATTCTCAGCACTGCAGTGACACTGACGCCGTGGTGGGGTGTTTGTGCGTGTTGCGCTGGCTTTTAAACTCTGTGTCCACTCACTGTCCACTTGGTTAGACACTCCCACCTTAGATGTTGGTCCACCTTGTGGGTAAAAGGTCAGAGACGATAGTTCATCTCTCGCTGCACGGTTTGTGTTCCTCTGGTTCTTTATCAGCGGTCACAGGACTCTGCATACAGGAGATTGTTTACATTCTTTAATAATAAATAATAATAAATAATAATAATAATAATAATAATCGTATATCGTCACTGTCCAATGAAATACATGCATCTCTATTTTTATCGATTTTGAGTTTTCTACATCATTTAAACACAGCAATCGTCGTTTACATTGTGTGAAAATTTCACAATGAATGGACCAATAGAAGTGCTCCAAAATAGCTTGGAAAAAATTCTGGTTCCATTGACTTACATTGAAAGTAAAGTTCTGTAAAGTTCCCATTTTAGAGATGCTTGTTTTTCATTGGACAGCGATGGGATGTTATAAACATACTGAGCAGCCCAACATCTCTTGACAACCACTTCACATGTTGTTCCAATCCTAAATAATCTTTGTTTTAATAGAAGCTACCACAATCATAAGCATTCACAAGTTTCTTCTGGTGCCTTAATAGCGCAGCCGACTGGAGGAACTTCAGATTTCAAGTGATTGTCAGAGCCTTGTTTGCACTCTATATTATTTAATATATATAATTTTTTTTACCTTTCCGAGAACACCAGCTGTGGATGATGGGGCAACACCTAACGTTTTCTTAATCGATCAATATAACAAATCTTTTTTCGGTTAGTCGATTAATCTAATGACTAATTTTTAGATTTCTCTAATGTGAGTGTGTTACGAATTAAAATTTTTATTATTTTGTTATGGATTTGAATGGCCATCGTAGACTTAATGTGTTAATGGGTACCTTAAATGCACATGATTTATAAATGGTAAAAGACTAAAACTCTACGCTCTGACTTGACCTTTAGAAGCACAAATGACACGTAGCCTACATATCGCACAAGAAGTTGGACAGTTTGTGGTCTATATATTTTAAGAGAGAGCCGTTTGAGAAGCAGCTACGTGTGTTTTAAAGCTAACGGTATCTACACAGTCTTAGGTTCTAAATTGGACGATTAAGAAATGGTTAGCAATGAGACTTTTCAAGTGACACTACTGAAAGAAACATGTTACACGTGTAAATAATCTTAAAATAATCTCCTAAAATTAGATAAACAGGTAAACAGGTGCTGTCCTGCTGCTGTGTTGACGAAGCGCTACGGAATGTTTGAGCTTCAAGTGCTCGTGTATAGCAGTACTGTTGTGATCATCTCCACTGTGCAGAGCTGACAGAGCACCACACTGTTGTGTTTCTGTGTGAAACACTCCCACAACTTTAGATGCTCGGCGATTGTTTGTAGCTGCAACTAGCGTTCCGGGTAAATCCATGCTTTCAGTAGGTGCGGCCATCTTTGCGATGCATCAACACACGTCATGCTAACCAATGTAATTTCGTAATCAATTGTGAAGATGCATCGCCCCAGCCCTAGTAGACGGACATCAGAAGAACTTTCTCTCCAGAACTAGAGCTAGCTGCTCTGCGGTAATATGCTGGGCAGAAGAACAACAGCATTTATTATATTCATTGACACTTAACTTACATTGTCATCTCTTAATTCTATTCCCAAACAGCGACCATCGCCACATACACATCTCCATCAACTATATCCAAGTATGTTACCGTATCTGCTCTGTCTGATCCACTCATGCCAGCACAACACACACTAACACACCACCAGCACTGTCACTGTCACTGCAATGCTGAGAATGACCCATCTCCCTAATAGTACTTGCTCAGTGGTGGTCTTGACCAATAAAGAACAAGGTAACAAAGCATACAGAGGAACAGATGGACTACAGTCTGTAAGTGTAAAACTACAAAGTGCTCCTATAGGGTAAGTGGAGCTGATACAATAGACTATGTGCGTAGAATGTAGTGACCGGTCAGTATTCTATGTTAAACAAAGCTAATATTTAGAAATTGTGCCCTTACATTTGCATTAAATATTTGCCTACTTATATTTAAAATATATGGGAAACAAGTATGACCTCATGGCCTGACCTTGTTTAAAAACCCCGTGTATGTGTCCAAGTAAAACAGCAGGTACGGAATTGGTTGCCTCAGGTTTTCTTCTCAGGGTGTGCGTAGGCCTGTTTCAACATCAGCATTACCGTTAAGTCATATCCAAAAACTTCTATAATCGTTCTCATGAAGTGTTATTCACGTCTCCTGATTACCGAATCACTTTGGCATTCCAATCAAAAAAATGTCTCGCAGGCTGAAATCAAATTCTCAGTGCGTCAGCTAGTTTGGAAGCAATTACCATCATCACAGACGTGCATCCCCTCAGTGTGGTTTTGTGGTGAAAAGTCAGCCCAGCTGCTTTTCATGAAATGACATTGCTATACGGTAAGAGATTCAAATTCTACCATGAGACAATAGGTTTTAGTAGGTTTTTCTTTATGAGGTTGCTTCCCTACATGTACCTGTTGCCTGTATATACAGCAAGTTGCCGGTTTAATGGGCTCACCAATCATGTATCTACCCTGACTACCCTGAGATTTCAGTTCCGGTCATGGTCAGTGTTGGGTATTGGCAGCAATATCATAATGCAGTACATTTTAGTGATGGGCCGATCCAGTGTTTTTCACTTCCGATCCGATACCGATATATAACTGCCAACACAGATACCGATACAAATATCGATATAAGGGCTCTTTAGTTTATTATCATTGGTACTATGCTTAAGGCTACATAATGAGGCTGAAATAGACACAGCACTTAGAAGAGTACACACATGCATTTAATATAAATGCATTCCAAAGGCATATACAAACACAATAGTTTTCTTTCATATCAAATATTTAAAACACAAAACTGAAATAAACCTTTCTTGTAAGCTAAATACAACACTATGACTGACTGCATGATCTAAACAGTTCAAGTATTAAGAAAATTGTATCAGTAGCTGCAGAAACTTCAACAGGATTTCAAATAGTTTAAATAATGTGAAAAATAAATAGAAATTAAATAAAAAATGGATCAGTAAGTGGATCGGCTGCATTCACCTGATATCCGATACATTACATTACGTCAATAAAGGCCCCGATACCGATATTGTATCGGATCGGTCCCATCTCTAGTACATTTCTATGCAGGGAGGGGGGCTTGAGTCAGAAACTCAAGTGAGACTAAAGACTTAAGACTCCTGAATCTTCAACCCGAGAGAAAAATTAAAAAATGTTGAGCTATAATAGCAATTGGAGGACTTAGAGAATACAGATGACTGTTTAGTGTTAATGTGACCAATACTGATTGATCACCTTTTAGGATGACCAGCCAATTCCAGGGGCAGAGTTGGGCAGTTATGCTGTGTAGAAATAAACAATTATTCCACATCTTATACTGACCACCAATGAAACTGGTCACACAAATGTTGGAATTATGACAGCATGGCGCAAAGACATGACTATCAGAGGAGAGCTTCAGCAGCTTGGTTATTTAAGGTGGAGACAGGAGGACACACTTTTGCAATTCAATACTGGGCTCAACCATGAGACGCTTGGCATCCACTTACTGCTGTACTCTGTGGAATGTTGCCGCTGACGTTGGCAGAATTTTTTGTTATGGCTCCATTAAAATCTATGGAACGTCCGGTTTGTGGTTGCAGTGTACTGGCTTCAATGATGTACTCTCAAGTGTCATATCAGCCTTGGCTTTGTTGCCCCCACAATTCCTTTTTAGCTGAATAACATCTAGGCTTTAAACAAGGAACTGCAAACTCATCCAAGGGCTCGCTATCAATCCTCGCTAAATATGGCTCATATGTTTTACATCACTGATCATCTGTGTAGGGCTGCGTATTGGCAAGAACCTGGCAATACAATACGTATCGTGATGTAGAGGTCACGATTCAATATATCACGATATATTGCGATATTGCAAGTAAAGTGATATATTGCGATTTTTCAAATCCTACTATTAAAACACACCATTGTATGAACAGGGTTATCAATGCTTACACTAGCATTGCGCCCTTGTGCTGCTTGTTAATGTTGGAGTGGAGCTGAAAATGGGTTACAACACTGCCATCTAGTGGTCAGAGGTATAAACACAAAACAATGATTCACTTTCTGCCAAGAATCTGTATTCCTACCCAAATTTCTGAAATCAATATGAAAATTTGATATTTTGATTTATTTTTATAATGACTCTACCCTGTAATTTGAACTCAAACCCAAATTTGCTCTTCACTGACAGCATGTACCAAATAAAATAACGGCTGCACAGCTTGAATATTAGGGGTGTAAGAATATATTGAAATATTGAATATTGGGATATTATGTTTCGTACTCTGTTTGTGAGAATCGATACAGTACCACGAGACATAATATCTAATACTATATATTTTGGTTGAACATCAGCTGATACTGATACACAGAAATATGAAAAATCATCAGTGCTGGAAAAGATTTCTGTTGTTGTGAAACGTTCTACTGTTGTTACAATGTTAATTAATAATAATAGAAGTAAATAGTTTTATATAGAACCACCTACAGCACACTGTCCATCAAGTTGATGAGCTCTCTCACAATGCTAAGACCCCTTTAATCATACAAAGGTGTTCAAAGAGCGTTGATGGACCCATATAAAACATTCTCTTTGCTCCAGAAACCATGTACCATTGTGAATTTCTCATTCCATTCTTACTCTCTGTCTTCATCTCTTCAAACTCTGTTTGTTATGCTTCTTCTTCTCTGCCTCCAGTATTTTGTCTTCGCCAGCTGTCGTGTGCAGGCCGAAATGACCGCAGATCAATTAGAACAGATAGCGTGCAAGCACACACTTACACACACACTCTCACACACACACTCAAAGGTCAAGCAAGCAAATGCATGCTTGTCAAAATCGCATACAACAGCACATGTGAGGACACATACACAGGGTTATCTTACAGCATACATACAATGGAATGAATTACAATTCAAATTTTGAACATTCCTGGCTTTTGGAGCCACGATAACACAGAGATCTTTATTTGTTTGCATTCTTTGCTCCCAGGCACGTGTAAGCATGCATGTGTGTTCACGTCGCCAGTGTGTGTGAAGGTGTAGCCGTGGGTCTACCAGGGTCTCTATATTCCTACCCACATTTCTGAAATCAATATGAAAATTTGATGTTTTGTTTTATGTTGATAATGACTCTACCCTGTAATTTAAACTCAAACTCTAATTTGCTCTTCGCTGAAGCATGTACCAAATAAAACAATGGCTGCACAGCTTGAACACTAGGGGTGTAATGAAATATCGAATATTGGGATATTATGTTTCGTGATACTGTATCGATTCTCAAAGACATAGTATCGTTACACAGATTCCTGGCAGACAGTGAATCATTGTGTGATGTGTTTAAACCTCTGACCACTAGATGGCTGTGTTGTAATTCATTTTCAGCTCCACTCCAACATTAACAAGCAGCACAAGGGTGCAATGTTATTGTAAACATTGGCAAACCTGTTCATATAGTGGTGTGTTTTAATAGTAGGATTTGAAAAAACAAAGTATTTCGCTTTGCTTGCAGTATCGCAGTGTATCGCAATATATAGAATCGTGACTGCTGTATCACGATACGTATTGTATCGACAGGTTCTTGCCAATACACATCCCTATTGAATACTGTGATATTTGTTCATTTATATGAACCAACAAACTAACGATCAATGAATCAGCTTTAATATGAAGTGTAACAGCTGTGACACAACAGTTTAAGGCATTTTGAGCTACAGTAAGAAACAAGCAGTGGTTAAATGATATAACGAATGGTCACACAAACGTTGACATTGTGAAAATTGGGGAATATCTGAGATGAGCTTCAGCAGTGTAGGCTGGTTATTTAAGGTGAAAAAAGGCAGGAGGACGCTCTGTTCTCTGGTTTGTTATTGTTGTTTACTTATATGACCGAATAGAGTAATAATCAATACATCAGCTTAAATGTGAAGTGCAATAATTGCATCAACAAATGTTCAGCAAGAGCTAAATTATCACCAAACTGATTAAGCCATCATTTTGAGCTGCAGTAGGAAATGAACAATGAATAAAGAATGATTAAGAAGAACATTTAAAACTGTGTATATAAAATGAGTTAGGCTAATGCTTAGTAAAACAACTAATTTGTAGTGCTGAGACAGGGCAAGTTGTTGAATGTTTCTTGAAGTAGGCTGCTAAATACTGTACTGGCGTTTGGGGACAAGTACACAAAGCTGCATACCCCCCCCTCCCGCATGAGATAGACATGGCTGTTGTTGTGTTGTTGTCACTGTTGTTTAGTTGGGAATATGTTTATTAACAATATTGGGGAGCATGTCTTTTAAGCAGTGAATAGGACCTTCCCTGACTTTTCTTTTGCATGATGCCATGCTGGTGTCAAGAAGTGGGATCTAGCTGCTGAACTACAAGAGATTAAGTGGAATTTTTAAAGACTTCCTTGCAGATATCAGTAAAAGAGAAGCCTACATAGTGGAGCGTGGCAGCCAGTGGTGGAGAAGACACTGATCAAACCAGGGATACAGCAGTGAGCTGCTGGCATTTGACACTCCATCGACTACCTGGAGTGTATTTCCTACTGCAGGAAAAGGACTTGGTAGCCATACTCACCCAACATTGATGCTGGATGCTGGTGGACACTACCCTTGCACTGCACAAAAAGTGAAAACAGCTAAAAGGAGCTCCTCGGTCATGGCTGCCTCTCAATTAGCATTGTATGTTCTTTCATGCCTAGGGAAGATGCTGGTAAAAGATAACTTGTCTGGGAGTCTGGTTGGTTTCAGGCAGTGCAGACTCTGGAATGGACAGATGTAATAGCACAAGGGCGCTCCAGTTTTGCAATGGGCAGTTGTACCATAAGTGGGAGGAGTCAATGCCCAGTAAGTGTGTTTGCCCAGTAAGGACGCTTGGCAGTGCATCTGCAGAGTAAAACAGTGTTGGGGGCAGTAGTGGTTTGGAGGTTGGGGAAACAGTCTTGTGACTGGAAGGTCACTGGTTTGATCCCCTGAATCGACAGGACACCATGAATAGGGCTGCCCACTGCTTTGGGCGAGTATGCTCACTGTCCCTAGTGCGTGTGTTCACTAGTGTGTGTGTATGTAGGGTTAGATCAAGTAGTCAATGTGTGGTGTTGCATTGTGCATGGGGTGGCTGTCAGTTGTGTTACAGATGTAGATTATGTCCTGTGGTATTGAAAGCTGCACATACTTTTGCAACGGTGTCTCTCTCTTGCACACAACTCTCACACTGCCTTGCTATCTCTCTCTCTCTCTCTCTCTCTCTCTCTCTCTCTCTCTCTCTCTGTCTCTCTCTCTCTCTCTCTCTCCGCCAGTATTGCATGCATTGGAAAACCCAAACAGCTATCGATGTGCGTTGTCTACCAATGTACATATCAGAGCTCCGATAGCTGAGACAGACGTTTTCATTCATCAGAACTGCATAAACACGACTGCCTGCACAGACAAAGGTGGGTTCTGTTACAGCGAGAGACGCGGGGCGAAGCGTCACCGCCGCCCCAATCTCTGATAATCTTTCGCGTCTGTTGTGTCTGACCCAGTTTGAGGTCGAGATAAAACACTCACATGGCTTGAACCATGTCAGAGATGCCCTCTGTTAGTGCCCCCAGCACCAGACACGTGTGCTGAGGCTGTTGGACTACCGCGAGGCTCCTATTACTACTCGTTTCATGGAAAACTGCATGTGCACAGTTTGCTGCGGGGACGACACCCGGGTCCTTACTTAGTCTTGAAGATGATTCGAGAAATTTAAGGTCTTATTTTTTTATAGTTAGACATAATCAGTCCCAGTATCCACTCAGAAATTTGGAGCTGGTAGCTGTCCTGTGGTCAGAAAGTGGCTACTGATAAAGGGTTTGGGGAAGGCAGGACTAACACAATGAAAAACTGCACAAGGGCAATGGCTACAACATGCATACAACCGTATTGCAAACACACAAGTAGCTTCATGCCTATGGAACCAGATTTTTGTCGTTTGCTCCTAACAGCACTTCAGTGGTTCCGTTGTTATGTTGTTTTTTTCTAGGTCGGGTACTAGATTTCCATTTTCCGCTTGGTAAATAGGCGGAGCCGTAATGAAAACATTGCTGTGGTTAGGCGGCGGTGCAGTGATCGCCAGCCAAAAAAATAATTGGACACAAAGTACGAGTATTTCCTTTCTAGAGCCAAGTGGGTGAATGTTTGGTGCTTGGCAGAGGGTTTCCCGAATTGAGGACTCCCGTTTCCATGTAGAATATTTATTTTGGTAGCTTATTAGTATTAATTATGATAATGACGGTACATTAGTAGACGGTAATATTGGTACATTACTAGACTCGACTTTACTGTCTACTAATGTCGTAGTAACTATTTGTTAAGAAAGTTGTATTTAGGCAGTAATTGTGTGAAATTGCTCGTTTATGTTGCAGGAGGTTGATATCGATGTGCACACCCATAAACCTGTTTCAAAACAGGGCCTGTGCTTCAAGTAAGGAAAGTGCTTGGGTCTTGCATTCGTCTCCAGTAGATCTGTGAGAAGGTAGCGCCAGTGCAGTTTTTGCCTTTGAAAGTAGTGCCGGCACAGGCGCTATCATTTTGGTGGGAAAAACTGCACTCGTGCCCATCCAAATTAGCATCACGCCAGTCATACATCTCTCAAATGACATGAAAACAGAGCCCTTAGTTGATCATGTCATCAACCATGGGCTGACAATGCCAGAGGCTGGTCAGAGAGCGCAGCCTAACTTGAGCCAATTTACTATAGCCTACTATACTAAATCATCTGGACATTTAGACTGGAGTTTATGTATGTAACCAAAAGTTCTGTAGTATACCCCATATCATAGTGTATCAGTTGGGTGACACATGTTTACTTCATGAATGGCTGATGTCATACACTAACTGTACAAGTTTCCTGTATAATTTACTCTACTGTGGGGGAAATATCTTTTAAGCTGCATTGTCCAAGCCCTATATTATACAAAGATATAAAAGCAGCCTATGTGTGTATCTGCAAATATTAATGTGAATGTAAACAATCTGGACTTTTATGAATTAAGTGTGTGCCATTTGGTGCAAAAGTTTGATTTTGATACTGCTGTATGTAGTTTTGGTTGCAGTGCTTCATTTTGCAGGGTATTTGAGGTAGTTTGCAGTTTGGGCGTGTGGTTTTGTGAATTGTGTTAAGTATTTTTAAGTATTAAACCAGCCTAGTTTACAAAATTGTGTTTTAGCAATTGTAAAAAAAACTAAAACAGGGCCTGTGCTTCAAGTTAGGAAGGTGCTTGGGTCTTGCATTCGCCTGCAGTAGGAAAGTAGTGCCGGCACAGGCCCACTCGTGCCCATCCAAATTAGCAGTACGCCAGTCATACATCACTCAAATGACATGAGAACAGGGCCCTTGTTTGATATAAGGCTTTCACTTTCAATTATATTATTTATCAAGTACTGATTAATATGCAGTGATTAACTGTGGAAAGACACACACGTACATGGATGTAGCCATCACATTCTTATCTTTCCCATAAGAAAGACCAACAGAAGGATTTGAAGGATATGAAAATTGGCGTATAGTGATTGAGAAGGTAAGTCTTAGTAACCGTGCTAGGCCTGTTCACAACTGACAGCATGCACTTGTATACTGTGTGTATTATACTGTGTGTATTAAATGAATGGAGGGTTGAGTGGTATTGTGTCTACTGGGGAAGAGCTGGCTCTAGTGCGGGTCGGATAAATAGAGGTGGGAAGCCTATTATGAAACTCAAGGCTTTGTTTTTCTTTGTTGAAGAGGTCATTGCGTGCGTGCGTGTGTGTGTGTCTGTGTGTCTGTGTGCGAGCAGTTTTGTTTGGGTTTCTTTTTGAATGTACTTTATACTAATCTTTTTGAGGATACATTAAACAAGCAACTACAGTGTGTCATCACCATTAGCCTGGGCATGCACAGCCAACAGTCATCTTCGCCACATAAAATCATGTTTCATCTGTAATTGTTTCACGTTCTGCGTAGAGTTGGCTGGTATGGGGGTAATACCGTATACTGTGGTGTGTAAGAAGATGATAATCTTTGTGTTTCATATCTGAAAGGATACATAAACACACACCATCAATTTATGTTTTAGAGGATTCATTGATTGGTGGCGCTAACAGAAAAAGAGAGACTGTGCTATCCTCTAAACAAGTGTGCTAACCTTTGAATTAGTGTGCTATCCTCTGAACAAGTGTGCTATCCTCTAAAAAAGAGTGTGCTTTCCTCTAAAGTGTTCTATCTTTTAAATTGGTTTGCTATCCTCTGAACTGATGTGCTAGCCTCTGAACGAGTGTGCTATCTTTTGAATTGGTGCGCTATCCTCTGAACGAGTGTGCTATTCTCTGAACGAGTGTGCTTTCCTCTAAAGTGTGCCATCTTTTGAATTGGTTTGCTATCCTCTGAACTGATGTGCTAGCCTCTAAATGAGTGTGCTATTCTCTGAACGAGTGTGCTATCCTCTAAAGTGTTCTATCTTTTGAATTGGTTTGCTATCCTCTGAACTGGTGTGCTAGCCTCTAAACGAGTGTGCTATCTTTTGAATTGGTTTGCTATCCTCTGAACTGGTGTGCTAGCCTCTAAACAAGTGTGATATTCTATAAACAAGTGTGCTATCCTCTGACAGGTGTGCCATTTTCTGAAAGAGTGTGTTATCCTTTGAACAAGTGTGCTATCCTCCAAATGAGTGTGCTGTTCTCTAAATGGATGTGCTGTCCTATGAACGAGTGTGCTTTCCTCCGAACAAGCGTGCTGTTCTCTGAATGAGTATGCTATTTTCTGAACAAGTGAGCTATCCTCTGAATAAGCATGCTGTTCTTTAAATAAGTGTGCTATTTTCCGAATGAGCAGAACAAGTGTGCCATCCTCTAAACAAGTGTGCTATCCTCTGAACATTTGTGCTACCATCTGGATGGTTGTGCTATCCTCTGGGGGGTTGTGCTATCATCTGGATGGTTGTGCTATCCTCTGGAGGGTTGTGCTATCTTCTGGATGGTTGTGCTATCCTCTGGAGGGTTGTGCTATCTTCTGGAGGGTTGTGCTATCATCTGGATGGTTGTGCTATCCTCTGGGGGGTTGTGCTATCATCTGGATGGTTGTGCTATCCTCTGGAGGGTTGTGCTATCTTCTGGAGGGTTGTGCTATCTTCTGAATGGTTGTGCTATCCTCTAAATGAGTCAGTACTAAACTCACTGAGAGGCATCAGGTTTTAAAACTAGTCACGTCTAAGTACGGCACGACTATTAAACATGAGATGAAAAGTCTCTCTTATCTGTAATTTAGCTCAGGACAGTAAACTGTGTTTTGTTGGTTTTTTTTTCAGGACTGTTCGTGTGGTGGGACATCCAGATGCTACTGTTATGGACTCAAAGGCGATAAGGTACATATTGTAGTTCATAAGGCACAGCACTGAATAGTGATAACGTGCCCCACCACAATTTGTAGTATTTACACATTTATTGCCACTTGGGTTTGTGGTGTGTGTCAGTATGTAATTGTAAATGTGATAAGTTATGTCACAGCGTTCAAGTGCAAAATTTTAGGGTTTGAGTGCAAAATTTTAGTGTTTGAGTGCCAAATCTTAGCGTTTGAATGCCAAAATTTAGTGTTTGAGTGCAAAATTTTTGTTTGAATGCCAAATTTTAGTGTTTAAGTGCAAAATTTTAGTTTGAGTGCAACATTTTAGCGTCCAAGTGCAAAAGGTGCAACATTTTAGCGTCCTTGTGCAAAAATTTTAGTGTTTGAGTGCAAAATTTTAGTGTTTGAGTGCCAAATCTTAGCGTTTGAATGCCAAAATTTAGTGTTTGAGTGCAAATTTTTTGTTTGAATGCCAAATTTTAGTGTTTGAGTGCAAAATTTTAGTTTGAGTGCAACATTTTAGCGTCCAAGTGCAACATTTTAGTGTTTGAGTGCAAAATGTTTACGTTTGAGTGCAAAATTTTAAAGAAAGTGAAAGCAAGGAGTGTTGTCTGCACTCACCAAGGCAACCAAAACAACCCCATGAAACTAAACAGAGAGACAGATTTAAGGTCTAGAGTCAGCAAACAAAGATAGCGTCGTCCAACAGGAACAGACTGAACAAAGCTATCAGCTGTGGATAGTGGATTTTGACTGCGTCTGCAATAAATGAAAGCTTCCCCATCAGCATCTCAATCTTCCAATGAAGAATAACATGTCAAAATAACATGTAGAGTCTGAAATGAATATTGTTTTTTGCCAGCTGGACTGATTTTCTTTGTTATTTGGGCATCTTTGATGATTTCTGTGTATATAATGTGCTTCAGAGGCTTTAAAACATAGTGTTTTTACTTGTTTTTAAATGCTGATATAGAGAGCTACTTAAAGATAAGAGAATCTTACCCTTGAGTAAAGATCAGACACAGCGACATGTACTTTCTCGCCTCTTATGTTTTGAAACTGAACCCCTTAGATTTTTCCATCACCAAATGTCCAACTTTGATCACAGAATAGGCTATTTTCAGACCCACGTGTAAGAGTTTCACAACCCTCACTGCACTAAACCTAATTAAGCTAGGCCTAATTATATTATATTCGGTTTGTGATGAAAGGTGTAGTAGTTCTGCTGTCCACAGAAACACAGGTTTACAGGAGAGGTCAAATACCATCTTTACTTTCAATGCAAGTGAATGGAACCAGAATAGAAGTTATTTTGGAGAATTTCTGTTTGACCGGTTACCATGACATTTTTACTCAATGTATATGGCAGCTATTGTGTTCAAACAGTACATAAATGTAAAAATGTTCAAAAATGTTTTCCTTGGACAGCAACAATGTGCATGTGTATTTGAATATTTAAGTAAATGACAATGTTAAGAATATGCAGGATCAAAAATCATTTAAAAACAAGAATTTAAAATAAACACTAAACTGGTTTATGCTGGTGCTTAGGGCTGTGTATTGGCAAGAACCTGGCGATACAATACGTATTGTGATACAGCGGTCACGATTCAATATATCACGATATATTGCGATACTGCAAGCAAAGTGATATATTGCGATTTTTCTAATCCTACTATCAAATCACACCACTATATGAACAGGTTTGTCAATGCTTACAAAAGCATTGCGCTCTTGTGCTGCTTGTTAATGTTGGAGTGGAGCTGAAAATGGATTCCAACACTGCCATCTAGTGGTCAGAGGCTTAAACACAACACACAATGATTCACTGTCTCCCAGGAATCTGTGTATCAATACTGTATTTTTAAGAATCGATACAGTATCACCAAACATAATATCCCGATATTTGATATTTTCAATATTTTCTTACACCCCTACTGGTGCCGTGCTGGTTTAACTGTCCACCCAACATGGTCCTACTAGTTGACCAGCGTCCTAAACCCAACAAATGCTTAAAGACAAGAGAATTGTGCCCTCGAGCGAAGACCAGACACAGCGACGTCTTCTTTCAAGCCACTCGTGGTTTATAGCTGAACCTTCTGAGTTGTCCGTATAAGTGTCCAACCATCGACCACAGAAAAGCCCATTTCTGGACCAGCATGTGAGAGTTATTTTGTAGGTATGTCGTAACGTAAACCTTCTGAGAGCTTACCTCATGCTCATTGAGTCCTGTTATGCATAATTTCATTCCATTCGTTCTACCGAGAGGTCACTCTATAGCTAAACAACAACACGGCTGTGAATATAGTGAACAAGTGTGTGTGTTTACATGTAGAAAAGTATCTGATTAGTGCAGGAAGTTGGCAGTAGTAATTCATCCAGTACTTTCACAGACACTTAAATAACCAGATAATGCAAACACTCATGAGTCTGCATGAGTCAGTGACTAATCAGATCCCATCAGTAAACACAGCTAAAAAGAAGAATCTGCTGGCCTTCCTGAATTCTGGCAAGTATTTATTTTTGGGACTGGCAGTAAGAGAGAGGCTTGTAAACAAGCTGTTGTTGTTGTTGTTGTTGTCAGGAGGACGTGTACATGTGTTGCATGTGCTGGTTGAGCATTGTGGCTGGAAGTGACCTGCCTCCTTACTGGCAGGGTCAGCCAGTGCCAAGTGGTAGATTCTCCACTGTTGGTGTGTTCAATCAAGAGCGTTCATCTAGATCACTGTGGTTCCTACGTCCTCTTCCACAGATGCCACAGTTGATGTGCTGTTCCCTGGTGTAGTGTTCAGTTTTTACAGCACCTGTACTTGATTTAGTCTTGCTTCTGCACGAGAAGATGTAAAAAGACATGTTCTGATAAATAAATGTTCTGAAATCAGATAATGATCATACAAGATATTATTAGTCCTGATCAGAGTTTAGGTTTAGGTGTATTTTTTTTTATTTGGTTTGGTTGCTTTTAAACTGCTATGACTGAAGTGCATGTTCATTGGTGATTTGGTCAGTATTAACGTGCTCACATCTACAATCTACAATGAATGACCATCACAATCCTAGCAATAATAATAAACCTTATTGGATGTTATTGGTATGTGATGTCGGACGAACAATTTGTCACAAGTCATTTTAATGATACATGAGTTACATCACAATAACATAGAACCTGTAGTGACACATATAATTATACATTTTATTATAATATATATACCTACAATTACTTTTATTTAGTTTTTCACAAATGTCTTTGCTCCAAATCCAATCAATCAAGGCCTAAATATGCTTACTTTGTAATGAAAGACATTAATAGACAGTGTTAAGTACTAATTATACGTAAGATATACTTAAAAAACGATCACAATCAAATATTGTTATTTTGCACATCGACACGACATATCGACATATATATATATATTTGTAGGAGTTCGAGTGAGAATGCTGAGGCAAAGTTGACTTTATAACCAAAAATCCTGAGGAGGGAAACTTTATTTTCCACCGAAAACAGAATCGCTAAACCAACTCTCTATTAGAGCCGACTGAGAGTCGACTCACCGCTATGAGTGAACATAAACAGAGTCCTTTACTCAGCCCAAACTTATAGGGTTAGTACCACAGTTGTGTAATGTTTTTTAGCACATTTGTCTTTCAGATAGAAAATAAATAAAAAAAGCTATTGTCAATAATATGAGACAATGCCGTTTTGCACACAGTGATTGCAAAAAGCAACTAAACACCGACAGGCTTGGGGTTTATTGTGCAAAAGCAGGAAAAACAAGCATTTAAAATTAGCAACCACTTAGAAATTACTTTAGAAGTCGTTTCCCTGCTGAAAAAACACACAGCACAGCAGGAATGGTGGTCTAAACTGGTTTATTCTGGTACAGTGCTGGTTTAACTGTTCATCTAGTATGGTTGACCAGCGTCCAAAACACAACATATGCTTGTTTTTGTGGTGAACGGCTTTCATTTCAACAACATAGGCTGGGTTTGCTGGTCTGTACTGGTGTACTAAGCCCACCACAGATTACATGATTAATTTTAGTAGTGATATAGATATTGATAGCCTTCTGAGAATCCTAAGAATTCCCGGATCGCTGGAGAGATGCTCAGTGTGTAGTTATTGTTATATTTTCTTAATATTTGTGCCACTAGTCTATATTAACTGGTTGAAATTAGCTAAATTAATTAAATCCAGCTTACCAACTGCAACTACCACTTTAGTTGTTTCCTAAAAAGTTTTCTATTACCAGAATTATAATGACCTTGTTTTTTTTATTTGATTATTATTTTTTTAAGGATCCGTTTTGCTCATTTTTTTGGTCGGTGCAAAATCCTAAACTACATCATATAATACGAAACACTGCCCTCTAGTGTGAACAAGAGAACTATCAGAAGATAAGGAGAAAGCCAGTGAGCGAGCTAAGAGTAGCAGCCTGCTCCCCTCTGCTGGTGGAAGCGAAGGATACAGTCTACATGTTGCTGAAAGGGTTTAATATGCCATGCAGTAGATTTACACATACGCTGATCTTGCGATTGGCTCAGGCCCCAGTAGACGACCCAGTGTGAAGGATGTGCTAGTGGGTGGCCCACGCTCTGTCAGCTGCTGCGTTCAGGACTAGGCCACCCAGGTTACCCAGAGTTATCTGATGGACTGTGATACTTTGCTGACGTTTGAAGCACACACTTATCCACAGCGGTCACACACCTGTAGCTCTGTATGTGTCTGAATGTGCCACAGTGTGTGTGCCCATGTGCTTTGTGCATGTTTAGCATACCATCAAACGGAACATTCATATCCACAATGAAGGTGTTTGAGGTCTGCTTGAGCCCACCTCAGGCATGCCCACCCCAAACCCCCCACTCCCAACCCTTTAGTTACTCTCTAGTCATTCATCAGTGGTCACAGGATGCTGCCCACAGGACACTGTTGGCTGGATGTTGCTGGTTGGTGGACTATTCTCAGTCCAGCAGTGACACTGAGATGTTTAAACACTCCAGACAGCACTGCTGTCTCTGATCCACTCACACCAGCACAATACCTCCTTAATCACACCTGCTCTGTGGTGGTACTGTAGGGGTCCTGATCATTAAAGAACAGGGTAAAAGGAGATTAAACAATGTATAAAGTGAATCAGATGGACTACAGTCTCTAATTGTTGTAACTATGGTAAGTGGAGCTGATAATAGTGTGTAGATATAAGGAGGTGGGTTTAATGTTATATACACTACAGCTCTAAAGTTTGGGATCACAGTGAAATGTTCTTGTTTTCAATGGAGTATCTTCCTTCCTTAACACAACAATGGACTGACGGGTCTCTAAAGAAAGTTGTTTCTTTCTGGTCATTTTGAGTCGGTCAGCAAGCCATCAACTGCTGATGCTTCAGATACTAAACTAACCTAGAATGTTGTTCTCCCTTTTATACTCACTTATTAGTAGAATGTTTTCAGCTGTGCATCACAATTGATCAAGAGTGTCCTAACAACCAATTAACCCAATAACATCCTTAACTTGGATTGGCAGCCGTACCAGGAGATTTAGACAGAGGACTGAGAATTGCTGATAATAGGACTATATGCAAAATAAGCCTCTATACAAAAATAGGCTTTAATACAAACATTTTTTTATCTTTAAAAATCATCTGATACACTTACATTAATTGTGAAATGGACAATATTGTTTGTGAATTGCATGAGAATTGCATGAAAATTGCATGAAATTAAATTCTAAAGTGATCCTAAACTTTTGAGTGGTAGTATATATTCTACTGACATATTAATGCCATGTTAATGTTCCAGCTGTTTCCTTTTAGAGCACAGCCCAATTATGAAAAGAATTAAAACCTAAGTAAAAGAAGTGATGAAAGCAGTAATATCTCTCTCTCTCTCTCTCTCTCTCTCTCTCTCTCTCTTTATCATTCAGGGTGATGCAGGCAGCCGGGGTCCAGATGGACCGCCAGGGCCCATGGGATATCCAGGAAACGAGGGCGAGGCTGGACTCAGGGGCCCCGAGGTCTGTAATGTTCAAAATTCAGCATAAATCTCTTTTTATGTGAGCCAGCATTTGGTATGAAAACATGCATTCATGAGATTTTTAGTTTTTTCTTAATACAAATAAAATCCTAGTTCATGTTTAAACGATGCACTTTTTTTATTTAAAGCTACACCATGTAAGATTTATAACTGAACACAGCATCAGTTGTTTCAGGCCACAAAGAGATGTGTCTGTTGAGAGCATTCAAAGAGAACTCAGTCAAAACTTGGTAAACGGCAGGTCTTTCAAAAATGTAGATCAAAGTCAGTAAGCTGCTATAGCAGGGTTTTTCCAACCGGTTCCTGAGGGCCCGCCAGGCGGTCTACATTTTTTTTAATCTCTGTGTATGTGTGTGTGAATTTGGTGGAGTAAATGTGGGGACAGAGAGTGGAACCCCTGTGCTAGCATCATCATATCTACAGTATAATGTTACTTTTGTACTTTAAATTTAAACATCAAGCCAGAGCTTCTTTATAACCTGTGTGTGAGACATTGATGTGTAAAGATATATGATGTGGTCAGAAGAATTTCCTGCACACTCTGAACAGACCTCTGGCTAAAAAAAAAAATAAAAATCAGGTAACTTAAGTTAAGCATTGGTATATGTAAATTCAGTGTAGTAATGGTGCTGAACACTGCAGAAATAATAAATAAAAAATTTACAGCCAATAAAAAAGTGTGCAACTATTAAGTTTTAATAATTTTTGTATTTTAATAATAATATTATTTATTTATTTATTTATTTATTTGAATGAAGACGAGTAAAACAAAGGATACAAAATACCCACTATGCAAATACATGAAGCAAGTGACAGTGTTGACACAGTATTGAAACAACACAACATACTTAGTACTTAGAATAATAAGAAATAACATATTATTTCAACTCAAAAGTGCCACTTAATTGGACAGTATCATCAGAAATGTTCCCGTAACTTAAAATAGCTGAGTAATAAATGCGATATATTCTGTTTTATGTGGATTGTTGAGCTCAAACACAACGAGGGATTGCAGTGTGGTGGCATAAACACACTCAACCCTGGACCTTGGCTGTCTTCGTAGGAGGAGCATGTGGAGATTGTGCCACACTGGGAAATGACTTTGTTTGTAAACATTTGTTTACGCTTCAGTCCTAATGTGGAATGAAAAACTGAAAGTGTGACGGCTGAACGAGCGGGAATGTTTATTTCAGTGGGGTGGGACGTTTTTTTGATCTGATGCAGCATCTAGCAGCAAATCCCTGCAGAATTAAATGCTTCTTGTAAAAGGGAGTGCAGTACAACATATTTATACATATATTTATTTTTTTTATCTAAATTGAAAAGAAGTAAGAGAAGCAATTAAAAAAAAATAATTAATTAAAAGCTTTTTGATTCCTTTCATGCTTGTTTTATGAATTTCATAGAGCCAGACTGACGTAGACAATTTTAATATTTGAGGATTAAGAAAAACAATATATCCATAAACAAAGATTTCCGCGAACATTTGTTATGTGTGCTTATTTTAGTCCTTACCAAAATAACATGTCTGCAACTACGGCTTGCAACCTTGGAATTTCACACTTAGTGTTACCAACACAAATGAACATCCATCATATTATTGTTTGAGGAATTCAATCTTTAACATGATTACATGTAGGAACATCTAAAAGTAGAGCATTTGAAGAGAACAACAGTTCATTATTTTAACTCTATGGACAAATGAGATCTAAGGTAGCATCACTATCATCATCACCATCTTCTAGAATATACAGTACTGTGCAAACGTTTTAGACAGTTGGACTGTTATACGGACAGGAAGCTTTTATTTACGTAACAAAACACAATTCTTTAAGTAGTAATACAGTAGATAGTGCTTTTACATACGTCAGTTTGTTTATTTAACCCTTTCCAAGCTTCTCCTAAACAACCCAGTATTATTTACATTTCTCATCTAATACCTGCTTTGACTGCTCAGTACTTCATTAAGCTAAATCAAGGTTGCTGCTGAAGGAACTGAATACATTCATACAATGTCTGGGGCGTCCAGGAGAAACCTGGAACTCAACTTTGTTGGAGCTCAAGATAAGATCTACTTCTTTCACAATAAGATATTTATATTACTTTGTATTGTATGTATAATTATTTACATCAGTTCTAATCGTATCTGGTGATCTTACTGGTGAACACTTATTGATAAGATAAAGACTTTTAAATGATGAGCTTAGGTGTCTCAGATGTTTGCACAGTAGTGTAGGTGAAGCTGTTATTTATAAAATAAAAGTATTAATAAAATAACAGCTGCAGACAAGGTTGAGGCATATGTCTAGAGTATATGCAGAGCTGCCAACCTTTACGCATTTTGCGTAGCAGATACGCATTTAGACATCAAACTATGCTGCTACCGTTTTTTTTTTTTTTTTCATTTGCGCGCTAGGCAATTTGTCTATGGGTGTAATCGCATTGGACAGCAACCCGTCAGGAAAAGAAAACTTCGACCAATCATAGCGCTAGTTTTAAACTCTTCAAACAGGCTACGAGTTGATAGCCAGAGAGATGTCAAAACAACAGTAACGAAATTGGGTTTTATCCCTCTCAGTCCATCTTCATACTAGGACTGGTTTTAAAGGGAGGACGGTGTTAAACACTGTTTTAAAGGTTGATTTTTTATTTTTAATTTTTTGTTTTTGATTTTTTGTTTCTGTGCTCGAGTGAATTTTTTGTGCTCGACTATTGGATTGGGGTGGTTTTGTTTTTTATGAGTATGCATTCACTGATTCCCATTGCCCGGGTGCATGTACCAGACCCAACCCAACCCCACCACCCCAAAAAAGTTGCTACTTAAAAAATTTTCCTTAGGTTGGCAGGTATATATCAGTAAAAAAGGCAGTTTGCGGGAATTGTATATTGTCAATGTTAAAATTAGGTGACTCAATATAATATAATAATAAAAGATACAAAATATAAACTATTTTAAAGTTTTAGCAATTCGAGTGTGTAAACATCCCCCCGCGAGTGTAAATGTGAAACTCGTGAGCACAGCAAGAAGTCCTGCATGCGTGTTTATCATCATGTCGCCATGGTTTCTGTGCTCGAGTGAATTTTTTGTGCTCGACTATTGGATTGGGGTGGTTTTGTTTTTTATGAGCATGCATTCACTGATTCCCATTGCCCGGGTGCATGTACCAGACCCAACCCAACCCCACCACCCCAAAAAAGTTGCTACTTAAAAAATTTTCCTTAGGTTGGCAGGTATATATCAGTAAAACAGGCAGCGTGTATAACAGCAGCAGTAGTACCAACAAGTCTAGGTCTCTCAAAATAACGTCAGCAACTCCTGCAGGCTCTGCTAGTTGAACTCTTCACGGTCTCATGCGTTACTGCTCCATTGATAATAATTTAATATTCAGTTTGATCTCAGCGTAACATCTAACATGCTCAGCAGAGCGCAGACTGCTCAGAGAAGCTCTCCAATCTGATACACGCATCATATTTCTGACTTCTTATCATTAAAAAATAAACATATTGCGTCATCCCTGGAGCTAAAGTTGACTTTTATTTAAGAAAATGTTGAAATTTAAGGTGGCATGGCAGGCTTTAGTGTAGTAGTTTGTGACTAAGTAACATATAGGAGCAGCTGCATAAGCTTCTTCATTAACATTAACATGTTTTAATGTTTATTACTGGATATTTGAATTTCTAGTTCAAAGCCAGTAGGTATACATGCCGATCCTGAATTTGCGAGTTTTAGTCAGAACTTATTTCATGGTTTTGTGTGATGGAGCTAAGCTCGGCTGAAGCTGGGGGTGAAATTGAAGTGAAGGGAGTCCAGCATGGTTTTTCTCTCTGCTCTAAAGAAATCAACCACAGTGATGGGCACACTCTTTCGTCTAGCTGTCAGACAAGAGTACGCAGAACAAAGGTGCCCACTATAATGACCACTCCAGCATGGAGTTTCCAAACGCCCTGAAGTTGGAATGCCAGTGCAGAGGTTTGGGTTGTAATACTGACAGTTGTGGATGATTTCAAACTCCTCTAAAGTTTTATTTTTAACTCCACTCGAGTTTTCATTCCTGTTGTTTGAAGTACAAACTTTTATTCTGACTTGTTGCTTCTTTTAGGCAGAATAAGTTGAATGCTATAGTTCTGCTGCTCATCTCCTGGTAGTTAGGTAGTTATGTGGGTTAGGGTTAGGGTTTAGCAGTGAACAGTGTTATAAACTACTGAAAGAGATGTAGAACTCACAAGCTGGTGGGGATATAATAAATAATAATAATAATAATAATAATAACCTTTATATATAGAGTACTTTTTTATACCAGTGGTTGCTTAATTAGCCTTAAGAACTTTATTAGCCAAAGACAAAGTTCAACTTCATAGGCACTAGTGTAAGAGGAGGGCTGGTGGACCAAAGTGCTAAAGCAAATAAATAGTTCTTCTTCCTGTCCTCGTCTAAATCTGATTTAGTTTAAACCTACTTATGTAATTTCAGATTGGCCAGTATTCATCCGGAGGTAAGCCCATTATGTCGCAAAGAACCTGTTACACATGTTTTGGGCCTGTACTAAGCTTGAGAGGTTCTGGGGGTGGTGGGGGTGTGATTGGGGTCTTGGGGGTACCAGCCGACTCCCTCTTCACTAGGTCTCAGGTGACTGGTGCGGTTATCTTTACCCTTGTTTTAGCCAAAAGAAGAAATTCTTTCTTATCTAAAATTAATCTTATGCCAAGTTAAAGTTATTTTTAATTCTTTCTTAAAAGCAAGCACTGATTCTGACCGTCTAATGAAATTGAGTTCTGCAGTTTATTAATAATAATTTACTTTATTCTTATATTGAGTATAATACTTTGTAAAAAAGAAAATAGAAACATCGAACACAAAGAATAAAGAAAAAGCATCAACCTGACAATAACTAGACATTAGTAGTAAATTAAAAATAAATTAAACAGAGGGAAGGTCGTAGTCGAGAGAGAGGAGGTGAGTCTTAGGATTAGATTTAAATATGGAAAGAGAGGACGATTGTTTGACCACAGGTGGGAGAGAGTTCCACAGTCGAGGAGCGAGTCTGGAAAAAGCCCCATCAGTTTAGATGATGGGACATTTAGAAGCCCAGCAGTAGAAGACCTAAGATACTGAGACGGTTTGTAGGGAAGAAGGAGGTTGGACAGATAGGGAGGTGCAAGATTTAGAAGCTGAAAAACTAAAAGAGTCTGATGAAGAAGAGTCCGAAGCTGACTAAGATCTGGATGCTGTCAGGCTTATTTAGGGTTAGAAGTAAGAAAGTGATGATGATATTATTATTATTATTATTATCATTTATTTAATGTACAATTAACAACTTGAATTAACATTAATTAATTAACGTCTCCGTCGTGAGGCACTCTGCTCTACTGGTTGTGATTTGTGACTTTCCAAACATGCGTGTTGCTAACAGGGAAGTAGCAGACTGCCCTCTGATGGACAAACTATGAAATGACAACACATCCTCCAAGCATGTCAGTGAAGGATCTGTCTGGTCCTCAGGACGTTTCTTTTTTAATTGTGATTTTATCAGCCGTTATAAACGCAGATACCAGTTTATCTGCAGCCTCAATCTGTTAATCTGTATATCAGCACACAGACTTATCAGTCGGGCTCTAGTCCTGCATGCAGAGCACGTTTAAGATCTGGACAGAGATTTTCATTGAGGGGGACCACGAGGGCTGTTCCACTTGCATCTGTTCTCTGAATGACTCTGGCTTATCTAGCTGTGCAAACTTCAGACTTCTTAGAGAGTAATGTGTCTTCCAGGTCTTCCATGCAGAACATGTTTGTGCAAGCAGTGCGAGGGTGCAGCAGCACTCCTGTGTCAGAGAAGACTTCCCTCAGGTCCTTTAGTAGTTTTGGGGTTTTCTTAGTTTTTCAGATCTTGGCTACACTTCCACAATTCCTCTCAACTGCCACAGTTAATGATGTTTCAGCCAGTGGAGACCGTCCAGGCTTTCGACAGTCTTATCCTGCCTTCAGCTTCATTTTCCAATCCTTAGCCAGCTGCTTACAGAAGCCTATAGATCAGAGGTCACTCATAGTTGGACGTTGATAGTTGAGAAACTATTGAGGAGGATTTAATTCTGACTGTGTTTATTTTAAGCCGCAGAGCTTTTCTCATTTTTATGGTATACGGGCTTTGCGGCGCAGTAAACTCACAGACCAATCACGTGCGCTGTTAGATCACCATAGGTGATAGGCTCCTCAGCCAATCAGACGAGTTGGAGAGTAAAGTGAGTTGGAGAGTAAAGCGAGTTGGAGAGTAAGGCGAGTCGGAGAGTAAGGCGAGTCGGAGAATAAAGCGAGTCGGAGAATAAAGCGAGTCGGAGAGTAAGGCGAGTCGGAGAGTAAAGCGAGTCGGAGAGTAAAGCGAGTCGGAGAGTAAAGCGAGTCGGAGAGTAAGGTGAGTTGGAGAGTAAAGCGAGTCGGAGAATAAAGCGAGTCGGAGAGTAAGGCGAGTGGGAGAGTAAAGCGAGTCGGAGAGTAAAGCGAGTCGGAGAGTAAGGCGAGTCGGAGAGTAAGGCGAGTCGGAGAGTAAGGCGAGTTGGAGAGTAAAGCGAGTCGAAAAGTAAAAAGCGAGTCAGAGAATAAAGCGAGTCAGAGAATAAAGCGAGTTTGAGAGTAAGGCGAGTTGGAGAGTAAGGCGAGTCGGAGAGTAAAGCGAGTCAGAGAATAAAGCAAGTCGGAGAGTAAGGCGAGTCGGAGAGTAAGGCGAGTCGGAGAGTAAAGCGAGTCAGAGAATAAAGCAAGTTGGAGAGTAAGGCGAGTTGGAGAGTAAAGCGAGTCAGAGAATAAAGCGAGTCGGAGAGTAAGGCGAGTTGGAGAGTAAGGCGAGTTGGAGAGTAAAGCGAGTCGGAGAATAAAGTGAGTCAGAGAGTAAAGCAAGTCGGAGAGTAAGGCGAGTCGGACAGTAAAGCAAGTCGGAGAGTAAGGCGAGTCGGACAGTAAAGCGAGTCAGAGAATAAAGCAAGTTGGAGAGTAAGGCGAGTTGGAGAGTAAGGCGAGTTGGAGAGTAAAGCGAGTCGGAGAATAAAGTGAGTCAGAGAATAAAGCAAGTCGGAGAGTAAGGCGAGTCGGACAGTAAAGCAAGTCGGAGAGTAAGGCGAGTTGGACAGTAAAGCAAGTCGGAGAGTAAGGCGAGTCGGAGAGTAAAGCGAGTCAAAAAGTAAAAAGCGAGTCAGAGAATAAAGCCAGTTGGAGAGTAAGGCGAGTTGGAGAGTAAGGCAAGTTGGAGAGTAAAGCGAGTCAGAGAATAAAGCGAGTCAGAGAATAAAACGAGTCAGAGAATAAAGCGAGTCGAAAAGTAAAAAGCGCGTCAGAGAATACAGCGAGTTGGAGAGTAAGGCGAGTTGGAGAGTAAGGCGAGTTGGAGAGTAAAGCGAGTCAGAGAATAAAGCGAGTCGGAGAGTAAGGCGAGTCGGAGAGTAAGGCGAGTTGGAGGGTAAGGTGAGTTGTAGAGTAAAGCGAGTCGAAAAGTAAAAAGCGAGCCAGAGAATAAAGCGAGTTTGAGAGTAAGGCGAGTTGGAGAGTAAAGCGAGTCAGAGAATAAAGCGAGTTGGAGAGTAAGGCGAGTTGGAGAGTAAAGCGAGTCGGAGAATAAAGTGAGTCAGAGAGTAAAGCAAGTCGGAGAATAAAGTGAGTCAGAGAGTAAAGCGAGTCGGAGAGTAAGGCGAGTCGGACAGTAAAGCAAGTCGGAGAGTAAGGTGAGTCGGACAGTAAAGCAAGTCGGAGAGTAAGGCGAGTCGGACAGTAAAGCAAGTCGGAGAGTAAGGCGAGTCTGACAGTAAAGCAAGTCGGAGAGTAAGGTGAGTCGGACAGTAAAGCAAGTCGGAGAGTAAGGTGAGTTGGACAGTAAAGCAAGTCGGAGAGTAAAGCGAGTCGGGGAATAAAGTGAGTCAGAGAGTAAAGCAAGTCGGAGAGTAAGGCGAGTCGGACAGTAAAGCAAGTCAGAGAGTAAGGTGAGTTGGACAGTAAAGCAAGTCGGAGAGTAAGGCGAGTCGGACAGTAAAGCAAGTCGGAGAGTAAGGCGAGTCGGACAGTAAAGCAAGTCGGAGAGTAAGGTGAGTTGGACAGTAAAGCAAGTTGGAGAGTAAGGTGAGTTGGAGAGTAAAGCGAGTCGGAGAATAAAGTGAGTCAGAGAGTAAAGCAAGTCGGAGAGTAAGGTGAGTTGGACAGTAAAGCAAGTCAGAGAGTAAGGAGAGTCGGACAGTAAAGCAAGTCGGAGAGTAAGGCGAGTCGGACAGTAAAGCAAGTCGGAGAGTAAGGTGAGTCGGACAGTAAAGCAAGTTGGAGAGTAAGGCGAGTTGGAGAGTAAGGTGAGTTGGAGAGTAAAGCGAGTCGGAGAATAAAGTGAGTCAGAGAGTAAAGCAAGTCAGAGAGTAAGGCGAGTCGGACAGTAAAGCAAGTCGGAGAGTAAGGTGAGTTGGACAGTAAAGCAAGTTGGAGAGTAAGGTGAGTTGGAGAGTAAAGCGAGTCGGAGAATAAAGTGAGTCAGAGAGTAAAGCAAGTCGGAGAGTAAGGTGAGTCGGACAGTAAAGCAAGTCGGAGAGTAAGGCGAGTCGGACAGTAAAGCGAGTCAGAGAATAAAGCAAGTTGGAGAGTAAGGCGAGTTGGAGAGTAAGGTGAGTTGGAGAGTAAAGCGAGTCGGAGAATAAAGTGAGTCAGAGAGTAAAGCAAGTCAGAGAGTAAGGCGAGTCGGACAGTAAAGCAAGTCGGAGAGTAAGGTGAGTTGGACAGTAAAGCAAGTTGGAGAGTAAGGTGAGTTGGAGAGTAAAGCGAGTCGGAGAATAAAGTGAGTCAGAGAGTAAAGCAAGTCGGAGAGTAAGGTGAGTTGGACAGTAAAGCAAGTCAGAGAGTAAGGAGAGTCGGACAGTAAAGCAAGTCGGAGAGTAAGGCGAGTCGGACAGTAAAGCAAGTCGGAGAGTAAGGCGAGTCGGACAGTAAAGCAAGTCGGAGAGTAAGGCGAGTCGGACAGTAAAGCGAGTCAGAGAATAAAGCAAGTTGGAGAGTAAGGCGAGTTGGAGAGTAAGGTGAGTTGGAGAGTAAAGCGAGTCGGAGAATAAAGTGAGTCAGAGAGTAAAGCAAGTCTGAGAGTAAGGTGAGTTGGACAGTAAAGCAAGTCAGAGAGTAAGGCGAGTCGGACAGTAAAGCAAGTCGGAGAGTAAGGCGAGTCGGACAGTAAAGCAAGTCGGAGAGTAAGGTGAGTTGGAGAGTAAAGCGAGTCGGAGAATAAAGTGAGTCAGAGAGTAAAGCAAGTCGGAGAGTAAGGTGAGTTGGACAGTAAAGCAAGTCAGAGAGTAAGGAGAGTCGGACAGTAAAGCAAGTCGGAGAGTAAGGCGAGTCGGACAGTAAAGCAAGTCGGAGAGTAAGGCGAGTCGGACAGTAAAGCAAGTCGGAGAGTAAGGCGAGTCGGACAGTAAAGCGAGTCAGAGAATAAAGCAAGTTGGAGAGTAAGGCGAGTTGGAGAGTAAGGTGAGTTGGAGAGTAAAGCGAGTCGGAGAATAAAGTGAGTCAGAGAGTAAAGCAAGTCTGAGAGTAAGGTGAGTTGGACAGTAAAGCAAGTCAGAGAGTAAGGCGAGTCGGACAGTAAAGCAAGTCGGAGAGTAAGGCGAGTCGGACAGTAAAGCAAGTCGGAGAGTAAGGCGAGTCGGACAGTAAAGCGAGTCGGACAGTAAGGCGAGTCGGACAGTAAAGCAAGTCAGAGAGTAAGGCGAGTCGGACAGTAAAGCAAGTTGGAGAGTAAGGCGAGTCGGACAGTAAAGCAAGTCGGAGAGTAAGGCGAGTCGGACAGTAAAGCGAGTCAGAGAATAAAGCAAGTCGGAGAGTAAGGCGAGTTGGAGAGTAAGGCGAGTTAGAGAGTAAGGTGAGTTGGACAGTAAAGCAAGTCGGAGAGTAAGGCGAGTCGGACAGTTAAGCAAGTCAGAGAGTAAGGCGAGTCGGACAGTTAAGCAAGTCGGAGAGTAAGGCGAGTCGGACAGTAAAGCAAATCGGACAGTAAAGCAAGTTGGAGAGTAAGGCGAGTTGGAGAGTAAGGCGAGTTGGAGAGTAAGGCGAGTTAGAGAGTAAGGCGAGTCGGACAGTAAAGCAAGTCGGAGAGTAAGGCGAGTTAGAGAGTAAGGCGAGATAGAGAGTTAGGCGAGTCGGACAGTAAAGCAAGTCGGAGAGTAAGGCGAGTTAGAGAGTAAGGCGAGTTGGAGAGTAAGGCGAGTTAGAGAGTAAGGCGAGTCGGACAGTAAAGCGAGTCGGACAGTAAAGCAAGTCAGAGAGTAAGGCGAGTCGGACAGTAAAGCAAGTCGGAGAGTAAGGCGAGTCGGACAGTAAAGCAAGTCGGAGAGTAAGGCGAGTCGGACAGTAAAGCGAGTCGGACAGTAAGGCGAGTCGGACAGTAAAGCAAGTCAGAGAGTAAGGCGAGTCGGACAGTAAAGCAAGTCGGAGAGTAAGGCGAGTTGGAGAGTAAGGCGAGTTAGAGAGTAAGGCGAGTCGGACAGTAAAGCAAGTCGGAGAGTAAGGCGAGTTGGAGAGTAAGGCGAGTTAGAGAGTAAGGCGAGTCGGACAGTAAAGCGAGTCGGACAGTAAAGCGAGTTAGAGAGTAAGGCGAGTTGGAGAGTAAGGCGAGTTAGAGAGTAAGGCGAGTCGGACAGTAAAGCGAGTCGGACAGTAAAGCAAGTCGGAGAGTAAGGCGAGTCGGACAGTAAAGCAAGTCGGAGAGTAAGGCAAGTCGGACAGTAAAGCGAGTCGGAGAGTAAGGCGAGTCGGACAGTAAAGCAAGTCGGAGAGTAAGGCGAGTCGGAGAGTAAAGCAAGTCGGAGAGTAAGGAGAGTCGGACAGTAAAGCGAGTCGGACAGTAAAGCGAGTTTGAGAGTAAGGTGAGTCAGAGAGTAAGGCGAGTCGGAGAGTAAGGCGAGTCGGACAGTAAAGCGAGTTTGAGAGTAAGGTGAGTCAGAGAGTAAGGCGAGTCGGAGAGTAAGGCGAGTCGGACAGTAAAGCGAGTGAGAGCAAAAGCAAAAGTAACAGCTGAACAATGGTACTAAGAGAGATGCTTATAGAAATAATCAGAGACAGAAGAATCTTGATTAAAGGAGTAATAGGAGTGTGTATTAATACATTACCCTTTGCATAATCTGCTTTTTTTAATCATTTGCTGCAGAAATTATGCATTTTATTGTAGTTCTTTTCTCCTAAAAATGTAAGGAAAAATGTTTAATTTAGTAAAGGATCAGTAAGAATTCATAAGCTGGTGTTTAATGTATATAGGATTGTTAACATTTCTCTGCTACGATGTTGATTTAATATAGTTAGTATCAGATGACGATGGTGTGGCAGTGTTATGGCATTTCAGTTGTGAAACGATTGTCTTTTTTTTATTTAACAGGGTAAAAGGGGACCTCCGGGGTCACGGGGACCAAAAGGCTCACGGGTAATTACCCCTCATTTATTTGATGTGTGTGTGTGTCTGTGTGTGTGTGTATGTATGTTTTTGTTTGTTTGCTGCCTGTATGAGAACATGCATGTTAGTATTGTGTAAGTTTGTGTGTGTTCAGGTGTTTTGTTCTTTAAAAGTAATTGTTTCTGTTTCTAATTAATAGGGATCAAATGGAACCCCTGGATATTCCGGCACTGCAGGATTGCCTGTATGTATTTACCTTCTACAAAACTGGATTATTAATACAACTGACATATGTGTGCCCTACGTCATGGTAGCGGTGGGGAAAAACCAATACAGATAATAAAAATAATATCAATATTTTGTTATGGAAATTGCAAACCCAGCTTAGATGTTTAGTATAACAACAATGACAGTCAAAGCTTTTAGTAAAGCAGAAAATATTAATAGTGTGGATGACCAAAACCAATAGATTCCTATGTGGCTAAACCATCATGGACACATGGAATAATGTCAAAATCATAATACTATCACATCATAACTTAAATATCACTGTAATATCAAGTCTTGGAGCCTTCAATGATTCCCACCACCAAATTATGAGTGATTAATCCTAACGTTAATCCTAACCCAAATTTTTTTGTAATTTTTTTTTGTAATAGTATCATTGACGGGTCTTTTGACCTACAAAACAAATTATTTTTATTAATTGACTTTAGCAACAATCAAGGTCACCACTCGTCCACTTAATCCCAAGTCAAAACACGTTATTGAGTTATTCACTTCTTTAATAAATATTTCTTACAGACTGTAGTCCATTTATTTCTCTGCATACATTGTTTATCCCCTTTTACCCTGTTCTTTAATGGTCAGGACCACCAGGGACAACCACAGAGCAGGTACTATTAGGGAGGTGGATTATTCTCAGCACTGCAGTGACACTGGCATGATGGTGGTTTGTTAGTGTGTGTTACGCTAGTATGAGTGGATCAGACACAGCAGTGCTGCCGGAGTTTTTTAAACACTCACTGTGTCCACTCACTGTCCGAGGTGTACAGAGAATCAGATGCACTACAGTCTTGAATTGTTTAGCAACAAAGTGCTCCTACATGGTAAGTGGAGCTGATATGATAGAGAATGAGTGTAGATACAAGGAGGTGGTTTTAATGTTATAGCTGGGTTTTACACAGTGGGGTCACAGTAGTATGACCACCAGCTAATATCCAGAGTAAGCACCACGTCCAGCACTGACAGCAGCTAGATGGGCCGGGAGACTCAATAAGGTTCTGGTAGGTTGTCACAGGTATCTGGAGCCATGGTGACTGCAGTGCATCCCACAGCTGCTGGAGGGAACATGGGGGAGCATCCATAGAGCCAACAGGATGGTCCAGGCCGTCCCACAGATGCTCCCCAGTCTGGGGAATTAGGGGTCCAGGGTGGTAGTTAAAAATCGGACATTTCTAGCCATGTGATGTGTTACATTGTCTTGCTGGAAGATCCTATCTGCCCCAGGGGGGACAATCAGCATGTATGGTGTACGTGATCTGCAAGGATGAATTCATAGCCAGATCGTTTGAGAGTGGGTGTGTCTCAAAACCTATCGAGCTGCCTACATAGACAGCATTTTACTTCATAGTATGTGCTCCAGACATGCAGGCTGTCCCAATTCTTACATACCTTAAACATGCTGTCTACTGAGGCACCTTACAAGCAGTGAAGTGGTTTTAAATGTAGGTTATATGGATTTTTTCTGGTGTGTTAATGTGTTTCTTGTAGAGATGGACCGATCAGTGTTTTTGGGGCCGATTCCGATCGCCGGTCACCTTTCAGCATGATCGGCCAATAACCGATACCGATCGAGGGCAGAGTATACGACACGGCAGGGCTATATGTAGTTATTTTAGCGCAAGCAAGTCATGAAACATGATCTAAACTGATTTATTACCATTTTAACGAGCTCATGTGAAACAGCATAATATTTTTAACAAAATTATCAGTAAATAAACAAAGTACATCAAACAAATATCTCCAATACTGCAATCATTACATTTAGACCCTTAATTTAAAACTAAAAAAGCTAATTAAATACATGCAGTAAAAAAAATTGCAGTCATTAAACGCAGACTCTGGTTATTTTATACTAAATCTGTAATCATTAAATGTAGATCTTGAATTGCTGCTGCTGTTCTGTTCGTACCGGTCAGATCTGGTCTGCACTGGGTTATTATCTGTTCTGGGTTGTTTGTTTTGTGCTAGCTGTGTGTGCTAGCTCTGCTGTTTGCTGATACTCACTGTATTCAGCTGCGTGCAGTGTCGTATCAGATTAGTGTGTTAAATGTCTTTGTCTTGGTTCCTCAACGAGACGCTGATTTTACTCATGAGTCTCCGTCACGTAGGGTAAACACTGCCAGACGGACATGCTCACTTTCCGCGACGTTGCTGCTTCAGTCAGTCTGTGGAAAATGAAAGGGTATGTATTTCCATCTAGTGGTTCAGATAGGAATTGCAGGGAGGGGGTTCTCCTCTTCCTGCATGAAACGCTAGCTGGAAATACAGAAATTAGGCTTATTTGTTTAACGCTATCAATCGGCTCTCGTGATCGGCTCTAAATTGGACAAATATCGGCCGATCACATATTTTGATTAAAAATCAGCCGATACTGATACATAGCCGATCTCTAGTTTCTTGTCATATAACCAGTCGTTAACCATTTTGCAGTTTTATACTTAAGCCATTAGCGTTTATGCTAGCGGATTTTTAAGCCTTGGGCCAACTAAACCACCAGTCGCGTGCTGCAGTGGGCGGGTACAAGCCGTGACGCAGTCTCTCTCTAACTAGAGCGTCTCAGTAATCTGTTTTATGAGGAGAGATGAGGAGAGAACACTGATACTTAAACAGCTGCTACCTAGACAGCCTACTTAGACACTCACTAGGTTTTGAGACACACCCAGTGTCTTCCACATGGATGAGTGGGTCCAGAGAATGCTGTGAAAACATTTCCCAGAGCATAACGCTGCCATCTACGCACTGCTCATCAAAGTAGGAAGTGGTCATAATAATGTGACTCAACTGTGTGGAAGAAACAGTGTTGATGAAGATTTGTGGGTGATTTGTGGGCAGCATGGGAACGGCAGAACATCAGCGATCACTAATTGCCACTCATCTGCACACTACTTATTCTTATGTGACAAAAAATAGTGATGTCAATCCTTTGGATATCCTATCTTTTTAGGGACTGCCAGGAATTGAGGGCCCTAGAGGGTGGCATGGTGCCCCAGGATGTAATGGCACAAAGGTAAGAACAACAACAATAATGGGACTAATTTATACAGATTATTGATTATTATTATATTTGTATATTATTATTATTCTTATTACTTGTGCTTTGTTAATAGGGTGAAAGGGGGCCTCAGGGACCACCTGGAGCTTCTGGCTTTCCTGGAGAAATAGTAAGTCCCCAAGTACACTGATATCAATAACCAAAAATCATAAGAACAGTGATTATTTAGATATCTGTTAAAATTTTAGATATCTTCACAAAATCCCAGGCGGTTTGAAAGAGTTTGTAACTTGTTTTTATTCTGTTCTTTTTTCTCAGGGACTAAACGGACCTGCTGGCCAGAAGGTGTGTATCCCCTCAGCCTGTGTGATTAGGGTGAAATTTCTAAACTGATATATGTCCCTCATATAAAACTCGAAAAAGTGCAGAGAAGCAGCTTATTGTTGTTAACACATTAACCCTTTGATGGGTCAAAAGTGGCCCCTCTGAGATTTTATGTTTTATGTTGCAATAAATGAATTTCATCATTAAAGCTACCTGTTTGTGCCATCACAAATACTTGTTTTATTATTATTTTTTAATATTTTTGTATCACTGCCCTTCTAACACATGGGCAAACTAAACCTTTATGTAGTCACTATGGAATTTGATAATAAACTATTGACATTTGTAAACATTTGCAGTCAGGAACACATTTACAAACTACTTTTGTGCATGACGTTAATTAATAAGAGTTAAAATAATGATTTAAGTTAATCCAAAACAAGATTTTTAATGAACTCTTAGAACTTTACACAATGAAATAAACAGGTTTTAATAGATATACCAAAGATATACTTAACAGTGCAAATAATAACATAGGAATTAATACGGATCAAGTTTAACCCATGTTGTGCATTAAAGGGGGTTTACTTAGCTTGTACATCAAAGGGTTAACCATATATATTCACTATATGTCACACCCTGCTCTGTTCTCTGTCCTTGTTTACATTCCCCTGTCAGTCCCATGTGCCTATGTTTGTCATGTGCTCCTGTGTCTCCGCTCCTCACCTGTTTCCTATCTGTGGCCCTTTCTGTTCACAGGTGTTCCATGTTCCCTGTTGTGATGTATACCTTCTGTTTGCTCCCCGTGTGTCTCTGTTTTCTGGCCCGTGTGTCTCTGTTTTCTAGCCCGTGTGTCTCTGTTTGCTTCCCATGTGTCTCTGTTTTCTGGCCCGTGTGTCTCTGTTTTCTAGCCCGTGTGTCTCTGTTTGCTTCCCATGTGTCTCTGATTTCTAGCCCGTGTGTCTCTGTTTTCTGGCCCGTGTGTCTCTGATTTCTGGCCTGTGTGTCTCTGTTTTCTAGCCCATGTGTCTCTGTTTTCTAGCCCGTGTGTCTCTGTTTTCTGGCCCATGTGTCTCTGTTTTGTAGCCTGTGTCTTTGTTTTCTAGCCCGTGTGTCTCTGTTTTCTAGCCCGTGTGTCTCTGTTTTCTGGCCCGTGTGTCTCTGATTTCTGGCCTGTGTGTCTCTGTTTTCTAGCCCATGTGTCTCTGTTTTCTAGCCCGTGTGTCTCTGTTTTCTGGCCCATGTGTCTCTGTTTTGTAGCCTGTGTCTTTGTTTTCTAGCCCATGTGTCTCTGTTTTCTGGCCCGTGTGTCTCTGTTTTCTAGCCCGTGTGTCTCTGTTTTCTGGCCCGTGTGTCTCTGTTTTCCAGCCCATGTGTCTCTGTTTTCTAGCCCGTGTGTCTCTGTTTTCTGGCCCATGTGTCTCTGTTTTGTAGCCTGTGTCTTTGTTTTCTAGCCCGTGTGTCTCTGTTTTCTAGCCCGTGTGTCTCTGTTTTCTGGCCCGTGTGTCTCTGTTTTCTGGCCCGTGTGTCTCTGTTTTCTGGCCCGTGTGTCTCTGTTTTCTGGCCCGTGTGTCTCTGTTTTCTAGCCCGTGTGTCTCTGTTTTCTGGCCCGTGTACAGTTTGTCTTTTGTTCTAGTCTGTTTGTTTATTTCCTGTTTTGTTTGTATTTCCTACAGTGAATTTATTTATTTAATGTTTTGTTTTTTTAATTTAGTTTTATTATTAAATGTGTTTTGCTTGCGTTTGCATCCGCCCTCCCCTCTGTCCTGCCTTCGTCTCCAAGTCTTCTCCACGCACCTCGCTCTCACACCCAAAAAAAACTGTTCAAAACATACTTTTTACATTCCAATAGCTTCTACGATTAGACTTTTACTTTTTACTATTTCTTTCTTTTATTTCTTTTCTAATGAATTTACTGCTTTATTCCTTTTTACCATTTTATTTTCCTCTCCTCTTTATCTACTGTATAATTTTTTTTCTAATGTTTTCTTTTACCTGTTGGTCTCTATTTGTACATTATTATTATTATTATTATTATTATTATTATTATTATTAATTGGAAAAAGTGTTGTCTTGTTGAAGCTGTGGATGTATTGCAAGAGTGGCTATAGTTATTTCTCTTCTTAAATAAAAGTTTGTTGTGTTGTTTTAGGGGATGACGTGCACCTTTGATTATGAACCTGCTCCGCCAGGACAGAAAGGTCTGCCGGGTTCAGACGGGCAGGAGGTAAGATTTTTGGGTTCCGAATACACCAGTTTAGATTGCTGGTGGGACAATACAGAAAATTAGTGATATGAAATGTGTATTGTGTTTTTGGTGAAACAATACAGATTAATAGGAAAGTAAGAATAACAAAATTAATTTAGCTTTTTTTTGGTCAGATTCCAATAAACAAAGCAAAACCACAGCACCTTCTGTCCATCTGTACCTCCGTTGTCACTCTTCTGTTATGTCATTGATCCACGTGCTTATGTTTGTTTTGCTTGTTTTCTCCAGCTTCCTGTGTGCTCTTGTTTGTCTGGCACTGTTGTGGTGTAAGATTTTGTTTATATGATTGTATAGTTTTACCACAGACTTCAATAAAAAACATTTGCACATTACAACCTGATGAGAGCATAATTAACCCATTAAAATAATAATAATAATAATAAAACAAATAGCACTGCTTTAAATGATTCAAAGGAACTGCTTTCCACACATTCCTCACTGTTGTCCACAGATCATCCATAGCAATTTTTTTAAGACCTCAGTGGGTTTTAAGTTGTGTGTGAAGTTAAAGTAACTGTGGTTTTGCTCTTTTAAGTGAACAGACGGTATAAAGCAGTTGCCTAATGTATGATGTATGATGTATATGTATATGGTGTGTCCCATTAGACCGCCAGTGTATAACCAG
Organism: Megaleporinus macrocephalus; assembly: GCA_021613375.1. Classification (NCBI taxonomy): domain Eukaryota; kingdom Metazoa; phylum Chordata; class Actinopteri; order Characiformes; family Anostomidae; genus Megaleporinus; species Megaleporinus macrocephalus. Next base: position 4,055,414 of record CM038716.1, read on the forward strand.
AGGGCAGCAATAAGGCTTACAGAATGACTGCCTGTGTTTATGCTCTTTGGAACAAACTGACGTTCTGGTGAATTTCAGTTTAATGTGCTTTTGCCTTGTTGATGTGAGAGTGGTAGTAATCTTTGATTCAGTAGGAGAGTTCATGCGTCTGATAAGTATTTGTGTTTCAGGGTGGGCCCGGATTACAAGGTCAGCCAGGACGAATGGGTGCGAAGGGAGCACAGGGAACTCCAGTAAGAAAACAGTTTACCGGCTCTCTTCTCTCACACTCTCTCACTCTCTCTTTCTCTACAAACACACACATGTGCTATGTTGCCAAAAGTATTCGCTCGTCTGCTCGTCCGTTTTTTGGCCCGTGTGTCTCTGTTTTCTGGCCCGTGTGTCTCTGTTTTCTGGCCCGTGTGTCTCTGTTTTCTGGCCCGTGTGTCTCTGATTTCTAGCCCGTGTGTCTCTGTTTTCTAGCCCGTGTGTCTCTGTTTTCTAGCCCGTGTGTCTCTGTTTTCTAGCCCGTGTGTCTCTGATTTCTGGCCCGTGTGTCTCTGTTTTCTGGCCCGTGTGTCTCTGTTTTCTAGCCCGTGTGTCTCTGATTTCTGGCCCGTGTGTCTCTGTTTTCTGGCCCGTGTGTCTCTGTTTTCTAGCCCGTGTGTCTCTGATTTCTGGCCCGTGTGTCTCTGTTTTCTAGCCCGTGTGTCTCTGTTTTCTGGCCCGTGTGTCTCTGTTTTCTGGCCCGTGTGTCTCTGATTTCTGGCCCGTGTGTCTCTGTTTTCTAGCCCGTGTGTCTCTGTTTTCTAGCCCGTGTGTCTCTGTTTTCTGGCCCGTGTGTCTCTGTTTTCTGGCCCATGTGTCTCTGTTTTCTGGCCCGTGTACCGTTGTTTCTGACCGTTTGTCTTTTATTCTAGTCTGTTTGTTTATTTCCTGTTTTGTTGGTATTTCCTACAGTGAATTTATTTATTTCATGTTTTGTTTTCGTTTTGTTTTATTATTAAATGTGTTTTGGGTAAAAGCTTGCGTTTGCATCCGCCCTCCCCTCTGTCCTGCCTTCGTCTCCACGTCTTCTCCACGCACCTCGCTCTCACACCAAAAAAACTGTTCAAAACATACTTTTTACATTCCAATAGCTTCTATGATTAGACTTTTACTGTTGCTAATTTTTTCTTTTATTTTATTTATTTTTTTTTTTATTAATTTACTGCTTTATTCCGTTTTACTGTTTTATTTTCCTCTCCTCTTTATCTACTGTATTCATTTCTACTGTATTCAAGGGAGTACAGGGAGCTCCAGTAAGAAAACAGTTTACCGGCTCTCTTCTCTCACACTCTCTCACTCTCTCTTTCTCTACAAACACACACATGTGCTATGTTGCCAAAAGTATTCGCTCGTCTGCTTTTACATGCATATGAACTTGAGTGACATCCCATTCTTAATCCATAAAGTTTCATATGATGTCTTCTGGGAAGTCTCTCCACACGGGTTTAGGAGTGTGTTTATGGGAATGTTCCTCCAGAAGTGCATTGGTGAGGTCACACACTTATGTTGGATGAGAAGGCCTGGCTGACAGTCTCCACTCTAATTCATTGAACTCGCTCCTCCATGTCTTTATGGAGCTTGCTTTGTGCACTGGTGGGCAGTCATGTTTGAACAGGAAGGGGCCGTCCCCAAACTTTCCCCAGAAAGTTGGGAGCATGAAATAGTGTAAAATCTCTTGGTCTGCTGAAGCATTAAGAGTTCCCTTCACTGGAACTAAGGGGTCGAGCCCAACTCCTAAAAAAAGACCCCACGCCATAATCCCCCCTCCACCAAACTTTACACTCAGCAAAATGCAGTCAGACAAGAACGGTTCTCCTGGCAACTGTCTAACCCACACGAAGAAGCATGATTCATCAATCCTGAGAACACTCTGTCTAGAGTCCAGTGGCGGTGTGCTTTACATCACTGCATCTGACGCTTTGCATTGTGCTTGGTGATGTAAGGCTTGGATGCAGCTGCTCGGCCATAGAAACCCATTCCCTAAAGCTTTGTGGCTGAGTTGCTGTCATTCCCAATCGCTTTTAATTTGTTATAACACCACTGACAGTCGACTGTGGAATATTTAGTAGTGCGGAAATTTCAGGACTGGACTTGCACAGGTGGCATCCTATCATGATACCTCACTGGAGTTCACTGAGCTCCTGAGAGCGACCCTTTCACTTTAACTAATGTTTATTGAAGCAGTCTGCATGTCTAGGCACTTGGTTTTATATACCTGTGGCTATGGAAGTGATTGGAACACCTAATTTCAGTGATTTGAATGGGTCAAAGAGTACTTTTGGCAACAGGGTAGATAAGCATATAGTTCTGCTGATAAAAAATACAAAGTGAGGATATAACTTCATTGTGTGTATATATGTGTGTGTATGTGTTCAGGCACTGTAGTCCAAAGCTCAGTAATTTGGGCATGGATAACAACAGATATACAGAAATGTGTCATAAAGTGTGATTTCAGATATGTCTGTGATATCCAGCGTGCTTAAAAATTTGCGAAAAGTTTCTATATTTTATTCTAGTTTGGCAGCTTGTGTTGCCAGCACCGCACAGCAAGACAAGCTAAGGGGTCTGAGGGCTAATGGAGTTGTGATCTGTAACTAAATCACATTAAATGCCACTGACATACTTACCCTTACAGAAAATAAGTATACTTAAAGTTGATTTTTTTTAAGTATACTTTATGTAGTTACTATACTAATGTCATTGTGCTAGTAGTACACTTGTATATGTACTATTTTAATACTTCTTGGGACTAAATTGGTCCACTTTCTAGTTTTTAAAAGTATACTTTTAAGTACACTTTAAGTGTAAGAGTGGTAAACCAAGTATACAACTAGTTTACTAATTTTTGTACTGCAACTACACTAAAAGTAAACTTAAGGGTTTACTGTTAGTTTACTAGCTTGTAAGTTTTCTTTAAGTAAACATAACATAACACTTATAATTTACTTAAGTATATGACTAGGTTTACAGAGTTTTTTTGTACTTAAAATAGAACTTAACAACGTTACGTACTCACCAGTGGACACACCTAAAATAAACAAGACACACTCAGATTAAGAAACATATTTGTATCTTTATAAATCTTTATAATTCAAAATTTCAATAAATATTCTACTGGATGTGTTTTTACTTCTACTATCTCAATCAAAAGATTAGGTACAAGTAAAGGCATAATATACTTAGTCTGTTCTATACATGTCAGTATAACCCAAGCATACTTAAGTATAACTGTGTTTAGTATATCACTGAGAAGTACATCAAAAGTAAACTGAAAGCATACTCACTCCCTTTTAGTTTAAAAGAAGTAAACTAATGGTACACTTGAATAAACGTCTTTTCTTTTCTTTGAAAGGGTACAAAAGGTATTTTTGTTCATTAAATAATAATGTACGGCCAAAAACAAGGTTTTTAATGAACAAGTGGAAAATTAAATAATGAAATAAACTGATTTCAATAGACTTACCAAAGAGATACTGAGCAGTACATCCAATAACATAGGAAATGAATAAGGGTCAGGTTTGAGCTATGTTGTGCATGGTGATTGCTTAGCTTGTGCATTAAAGTAAATAAAGCATAAAATGACCAGCACATAACTGACCATATTTGTGCTAAGCTTTGATTTTGTGGTGGAAGTGTTAACAATTTCTTCTCCCCAGGGCCCGAGAGGGAGACGTGGGCCGATAGGAGAGAAGGTTGGTCTTAAATAAAGTAGTATCTAATGACTTGTGTGTGTGGTAGGTATATATATATATATATATATATATATATATATATATATATATATATATATATATATATATATATATATATATATATAAAAAATATTATCACCCAATGATGTAATAGCCAACTGCTGAGCTCTCTAAGATCGTTTTGTTCTTTGCAGGGTCAAGAGGGTTTAAAAGTACAAGTAGCAGGACATCGTGGTCCAAAGGTCAGTGTCATAATTCCGGTTCTAGTGTATAATTCATTCAGCGTCTCATTTATAAAACATTAAAACTGAAAATCGCTTTCCAGCTCTTAGTGAGTGATTGCCACATGCATCTGCGTACATGTTCATTATGTTTCAGGGTGACAGAGGTCTGCCTGGTATACCTGGAGAGAAAGGCGTCAAGCTATATGTCGCAGGACACAGGGAGCTTAAAGTAAGCCACCGGAAAGCTGAATAACGATTAGCTCCATAACTCTTTGGTACGTCTTTGGTAAATACTCTCTCTTGGCTGCAGGGGGACCCTGGAGATCCTGGAGATGCAGGCACCCCCGGAAAACCAGTGAGTACATAAACAATCTCCTAGACATGCATGCACTCCTTCATGAGTCACATTTCTGCATGTTCTTCTCTGAAAACCTTGCCCTGTTCTACCAAGTATGATCTGCATGGATGGGGCCCTCATAATGAAGTTCAGATACATAGCCTAAAATCCTGTATCGGGGAACAGCTCTTCCATATCTACTGTCCACTTTTCAAATCCAATACTCCACTTCAAGTCAATTGACTGCCATTCTGTTCTTCCAAAGGGCCAAAGGGGAGTAGGTGGCTGCAAAGGAGAAGCAGGAGAGACAGGAGATCCGGGACCTCAGGTAAAATGATTCTTGCTGGGCCGTCATATCTAAACCTGACGTTTGTACTTTATCTTTAATGGTGCTTTCACGATTGAGCCCCCACCCTGAGGAAAGGTTCACTCTTCAAATGTTAGGTTTGGACGGCTCATTAGACCTAATGGTGAAATAGCTTTGGACTAATGGTTGAGATGCAGGTGAGCGGTTCTCGTTGCAGATAAGCTGGGGCATTATTATCTAGTCAAATCTAAGGATGGTGAGTTACTCCAGACATGCCCTAGGAACCCTCCCATGATGAGAAAGAGTCCAGAAATCTCTGCCCTGGTTCTGAAGTGGTGGCAGACTACTACAGTTCCTGCCACCCAGAATGTGAAGGAGCTGGATTCAGAATGAAGGGTCGGTTGTATGGTCTGACATTTGCATATGTGAGTTAGGAGTTGTGCTCTAGGCTTCAAATTTAATTTAATTAATTTAATTCTTCTTTATTGTCATTATACCAGCACATAAATAAAAAAGTTGAAAAGATATAAATCACCGCTGTGCAATGACAAACAAGTATCCCCAAAATTGCAGCTTTTCAGGAGAGACCAAAAACATGCTTTACTTTCAATGTAAGTCAATGGAACCAGAATTTTTCCCAAGCTATTTTGGAGCACTTTTGTCGGTCCATTTATCATGAAATTATCACATGATTTAAACAATAATTGCCATGTTCAATTGAGGTAGAAAACTCAAAATCGACAAAAATTGATATATATGTTTTTCAATGGACAGCGACGAAATAAACAAAAGTGCAAATCCTAAAGTACACTAAGTACTAGATGTGTAAAAGCAGTAACTACTACTGTCAGTGTCAGAATGTGGCTGGAACTGGTGCAAACAGCAGTGAGCATGAATAAACATGAATGTGGTAGAGCAGTGAATATGTAGTACAGCTCAGTGTACATACTGGAGAGGTACAATGATAAAGGTAGCCAGGATTGAGCGGTGGTTGTAAACAGTAGATGTATCAACCTTTACTTATTTTTGGCTACCTCAACGACTGTACCTCTCCAGTACACTTAGCTGTATTGGGTGTATGGTTATGTATGTACATGGGGCGGGGGGTGATTGATGCCCAATGTACAGAGGTGCTGAGATGAATAGTAAAAGGGACACAGGGCAGTGAAAGGGTCCGAGTGCAAATAGAGCTGAGCTGAAGTGGCGAAGAGTTAAGATGGAGCTAAATGAATGGAGCTAATTTGAGGAAGTTAGTAACGCTGTGTCACAGGGCTGACTGCATTGGAGCTGGTTCGAGATGGAGCCGAACTGAGATGGAGAAGATCTAAGTTGGAGCTGATCCGACATTAAGCCGACCTAAGTCAGAATATGGTTGCAGGGCTGAGTTGTGTTGAAGCTGTTCGGACATGGAGCCAGTCTGAGATTGTACCAAATGGAGTCAGGAATTAGTTGCAGCGCTGAATTGCATTGAAGATGTTCTGAGATGGAGTCAGCTGAGATGGTGCCGAACGGAGTCAGGAATTAGTTGCAGCGCTGAGTTGCATTGCAGCTGATCTGAGATAGAGCCGGCTAAGATGGTGCTGAACAGAGTCAGGAAATAGTTGCAGCGCTGAGTTGCGCTTAAGATGTTCTGAGATGGATCCGGTCTGAGATGGTGCCAAATGAGATGGAGCTGGGTTGAAATGGAACTGAGTCAGTATTGAGGCATGAGGAAGAGGGAAGAAAAGGGGAGGAGCTTGGATCAGTGAGCTAAATTTACATTAGACGTGACGTTTGTTCATTCACGCCTGTTTTGCTGAATTAATATTGATTGTTAATTGTGCATAACAGTGATTGATTGATTACAACTGTATTTCTATTGAGCGAAGTGTAGCCTAGTGGGGATATTGGATATTCATTAATATTGGTTGATGTTGGTTTGTGTTGTGCATTAGTATTCATAATGATTGTTTTTTGTTGTTTTTTAGGGAAAAGATGGAAAAGACGGGCTTAGAGGAGAGGATGGTCCTCAGGTGAGCAGTCAAGAGACAATTTTCTGAGAAATTAAGCTGTCTATCTGTACTCTGTACTGTAACCCATCTATCTGTACTACAATCTGTCTATCTTTACTAGACCCCTATATCTATCTATCTATCTATCTATCTATCTATCTATCTATCTATCTATCTATCTATCTATCTATCTATCTATCTGTACTATAACCTGTCTATCTATCTGTACTATAACCCATCCATCTTTACTGTAACCCATCCTTCTTTACTATAACATATCTATCTTTATTATAACCCGTCTATCTTTACTACAACTTGTCTATCTGTACTACACCTCATCTATCTGTACTATAACCTGTCTATCTTTTCTACAACCAGTTTATCTGTACTATAACCCATCTATCTTTACTATACTTTATCTATCTATACTATAACCTGTGTATCTATCTGTACTATAACCCATCCTTCTTTACTATAACCTATCTATCTTTATTATAACAAGTCTATCTTTACCATAACCTGTGTATCTGTACTATAACCCATCCTTCTTTACTATAACATGTCTATCTTTACTATAACACATCTATCTTTACTATAACACGTCTATCTTTACTATGACCTATCTATCTTTATTATAACAAGTCTATCTTTACTATAACATGTCTATCTTTACTATAACACATCTATCTTTACTATAACATGTCTATCTTTACTATAACCTGTGTATCTGTACTATAACCCATCCTTCTTTACTATAACATGTCTATCTTTACTATAACATGTCTATCTTTACTATAACACGTCTATCTTTACTATAACACGTCTATCTTTACTATAACCTATCTATCTTTATTATAACAAGTCTATCTTTACTATAACATGTCTATCTTTACTATAACACATCTATCTTTACTATAACATGTCTATCTTTACTATAACCTGTGTATCTGTACTATAACCCATCCTTCTTTACTATAACATGTCTATCTTTACTATAACACATCTATCTTTACTATAACACGTCTATCTTTACTATAACCTATCTATCTTTATTATAACAAGTCTATCTTTACTATAACATGTCTATCTTTACTATAACACATATATCTTTACTATAACACGTCTATCTTTACTATAACCTATCTATCTTTATTATAACAAGTCTATCTTTACTATAACCTATCTATCTTTATTATAACAAGTCTATCTTTACTATAACATGTCTATCTTTACTATAACACATCTATCTTTACTATAACACGTCTATCTTTACTATAACCTGTGTATCTGTACTATAACTCATCCATCTTTACTATAACCTGTATATCTGTACTATAACCCATCTATCTTCACTATAACCTGTGTATCTGTACTATAACTCATCTATCTTTACTATAACACGTCTATCTTTACTATAACACATCTATCTTTACTATAACACGTCTATCTTTACTATAACCTGTGTATCTGTACTATAACTTATCTATCTTTACTATAACCTGTATATCTGTACTATAACCCATCTATCTTTACTATAACCTGTCTATCTATCTGTACTATAACCCATCCTTCTTTACTATAACCTATCTATCTTTACCATAACACGTCTATCTTTACTATAACACGTCTATCTTTACTATAACCTGTGTATCTGTTCTATAACTCATCTATCTTTACTATAACCTGTATATCTGTACTATAACCCATCTATCTTTACTATAACCTGTCTATCTTTACTATAACCTGTCTATCTGTAGGACAACCTGTCTGTTTGTACTATAACCCATTTATCTGTGCCATAAACCGTCTATTTGTACTATAACCCATCTATATGTGCCATAACCTGTCTATCTGTACCATAACCCGTCTATCTTTACTATAACCCATCTATCTGTACTATAATTTGTCTATTTTTACTACAACCCGTCTATCTTTACTATAACCCATCTATCTGTACTATAATTTGTCTATTTTTACTACAACCCGTCTATCTCTACTAGAACCCATCTATCTGTACTAGAACCCGTCTATCTGTACTATAACCCATCTATCTGTACTATAACCCATCTATCTGTACTAAAACATGTCTATCTTTACTACAACCCGTCTATCTTTACTATAACCCATCTATCTGTACTATAACCTGTCTATCTTTACTACAACTTGTCTATCTTTACTATAACCCATCTATCTGTGCTATAACCTGTCTATCTTTACTACAACCCGTCTATCTTTACTACAACCCGTCTATCTGTACTATAACCTGTCTATCTTTACTACAACTTGTCTATCTTTACTATAACCCATCTACATGTACTATAACCCATCTATCTTTACTACAACCCGTCTATCTTTACTACAACCCGTCTATCTGTACTATAACCTGTCTATCTTTACTACAACTTGTCTATCTTTACTATAACCCATCTATCTGTGCTATAACCTGTCTATCTTTACTACAACCCGTCTATCTTTACTACAACCCGTCTATCTGTACTATAACCTGTCTATCTTTACTACAACTTGTCTATCTTTACTATAACCCATCTATCTGTGCTATAACCTGTCTATCTTTACTACAACCCGTCTATCTTTACTACAACCCGTCTATCTGTACTATAACCTGTCTATCTTTACTATAACCTGTCTATCTATACTATAACCCATCTACATGTACTATAACCCATCTATCTTTACCATAACCTGTCTATCTATACTATAGCCCATCTATCTGTACTATAACCCATCTGTACTATAACCCATCTATCTGCACCATAACTACCAACCTAAATCATAGAGCATAAATTTTGCCCATCTGTGGCGCCTTAAGGATCGATTTATCGATTCACAAACAGATGAAAACATTTCAGTAGTCAACTACTTTGCTGCTAAATGGGAAACTTGAATTAAATCACTAATTCTTTTGCTGTTACTCCTGTTGGTTTTTATGCTCTGTAGGGCATCCAAGGGCAAAAAGGATATCTTGGACCTCCTGGGGTTACTGGATCAAGGGTCAGATTTCAGTTTTTGTCAAATGTTTGCTACATAAATGATTTACTTATTGTGAGTGTGTCTAGCCATACCTTAATATCTTAATCAGTATGACATTATTTATGTTAACCCACTCAACTTCCAATACAAAGCAGCCCTATATTTTGGAATCTAGGTCCTAACAACAGTGGGATCATGTCCATGAACCTGGTGTGTGTGTATGTATGTGTGTGTGTAGGGACCACGAGGTGATCCAGGTCCTGTGGGTCCCCCAGGAGAAGTAAGTCATATGCCTCTCTGTGTCCTATGAATTGATTTCTGTCTTAAGGTGGTGCAAAAAAAGCATTCTTCAAAGTTTGAATGAAAAAAAACAAGGCCTACTTGATAACCCCTTAGGCCAAGACCCTCAGTCACTGAAAAGCGACTCAAGCGAAATGGGACTGAGTGTGCAAGAGGGGTGTTGTAGACATAGCTGCATTCATGGCTTTTAAAAAACGTTCTGTTATACGTGGTTATGGCTTAAAGAAGCTTCTTATTCTCTTCACTGTATGGCTAACAGATGAACGGACAGACTACAGGCAAACATACAGACTTGTGATCCAGCTTGATAGCTCAGTTATGCATGCTGCGTTAGCTTGCGTTAACAGTGTACATATACTACCCTTCACTCCAATGAATAATAATTGAGGATATATTTCTGGCCCCTTGAAATAAACTGGGCAGTCTTTATCTTGGGTAAGCAATCACAAGGCTGATATCTATCACCCTTTATTGTTAGACATAGATAGAAACTTGGCGAGCCAAAAAAAAACTAGCCCAGAATAACCAAAAGTAAGAAGTCTAGACTTCTTGTAGCTGTAGCTGCCAGTTGCCTGCTCATCTGTTTATCCACACGCCAATATTGTTAATTCGTGCATGCCTTCATTCACGTGTTGCTTCATTGATCTGCTTGTACATCAGTTAGTCTTGTTGTCTGTGTGTTTGCAATGGCGGAGCTAGACTTTTGGCCAGAGGGTGGCCAAAGCTATTATAGGGGGTCCACAGACTACGACAATGAATAAAGTACATCTCAAGCACACAGGAGATACGATCTGTGTATGAAATCTGCAGTTTATTAAATGTACAAAATGTACAATATATAAATGTAAAAACACAAAAACAAACACCCACACAATAAATCAGCTAACGTAGCTAACGGCATTCATCTGCAATCATTAGAGAAACAAAGAAAGAAAGGCCAGCACGAAGTCCAAGCTCAACACATTCTGCCCAGTTCAAATACCCAGAGTGAAACGTATGTTAACGTGAAGCACGCGCTGGAAGCTGGAAGCAGGGACTTGTCCAAAGAAGTCACGTTTTGAGCTTTGGGTCTTGTCGGTGTCTTTTTGATTGGCAGCTTAAGCTTAAAGCTAAGATCAAAATGTCTTAAAGCCAGAAATCTTGTTCTTTAGTGACTCACGCTGTACGTTTAAACAGACTATCATGTACGGACACAGCTTACGGTTTATTTGTGGTACAGAAATGCACAGTCTGATTGACATTGATATCTACAGACTTCCCTGTCTGAAAACACACTGCCCACCCGAGTACTGAGCAGACATGCTAAGAAACTGAGCTACAGCAGCTTTACTCACTTGTACCAAACAACTTCGCAACTCTTTTCAGTCAAACAGAGTAAAGTTAGTATATACGGGCTTTGGTAGCAAATGCTGACTTTCCAGCCCCCTGTACCAAAAGGGGCTGGCGGAAAGCCCTCGGCCTGCAATGCTTTGAGCAACAGCCTCGTTCAGAGGCAGCTTGAGTCAACTGTTTATTAGTTCGGCAGAATAGGTTAGACTAAAATCATTCAGTATGAGGACGTGTAAACAAGCCCAGTATCAATCCAATACCTGAAACCAGCATCGGCACTGACGCTTCCCAAATGAATAGTTTTTGTTTCCATCACATCTGTACATGCAGTTCATCCATTTGTTCTGTCTGTAAGCCAACAGACTTGAGAAAGCTATTACAGAGTCTCTGTGTGTGTACAAACCGGATTCCAAAAAAGTTGGGACACTAAACAATGTTGCAATTCGACTATTGTTGCGCAGAAAGATACCAAACTTTTGATCTGTGATTTGTGTTCTATTCTGAATAAAATATTAGATGTTGGCACCTCCACGTCATTGCATTCAGTTTTTATTCACAATTTGTTTAGTGTCCTAACTTTTTTGGAATCCGGTTTGTACACAAAGTCCAGTATATGTATTACACAAACTTATATATTCTATAAAAAATATAATTTCTTGTTGTAATTATTATGTATTATGTAATTTATTTATTTATTTTGTATGCATGTATTAGTAATATTCATGGCAATAAAAAGCAAAGAATTCATCTAAGGAGTTGAGAGTACATGGTACATAAGGACGCCCACATACATTGTATTGCGAGTTGAGTTCTGTTCATGTCTCCATGCAGTGCAGAGTAAGATGTGACCTACTGAAAGGTCAACAAGGCCCTCCTGGTTCACCTGGACTGCCTGGCCCTAGAGGCAGTACAGGTAAGAAGCCACATTGATCAGAATTACAAACTTGTCAACTATACAAACAGTGATTGTGTATGTATTTAATAGTAAATAGTAAAGCATTGCTGTAGAGTTATTGTGTTTATTCCTCAGGGGTATCTGGCTTTCAAGGACGTCCCGGCCCTCCAGGTAAACAGTCTTACTTCATCCTCACTGTATGACAGATGTGTCAGATTTTTACACCATGTTACCATGTTTGTTAAACGGGGTGCATTCTGCTCCAAAAAACAGGCATACAAGCCTTAATGCTCAGTTTGTAAAAGAGAGTGGAGATGTGGGAAGCACATGTTATATATTGTCACTGTCCAGTGAAAAACGAGTATCTCCAAACTAGTAACTTTACAGGAGAGGCCAAAATCTGTTGTAACTTTTAATGTAAGTCAATGGAACCAGATTTTTCCTCAAGTGATTTTGAAGCATTTCTATTGGTCCATTCATCATGGAATGTTTACATAATGTAAACAGCAGCTGGCATGTTCAAATGATGTAGAAAAATGAAAATCCTCAAAAATGGAGAACAATGTTTTCCATTGGACAGAACTGATATTCTGTTTCAGCAGCCACTTCAGTCCAATATTTCATCTGCCTGTGAATTAGCTTTTAAAACCTTCCACCTTATAAGCACAGCACAGTAAGTAGGCGGTCCTACATGCAGTTTGCATGATAAACTTCATCCTTTTTAAAATAAATGTTCATTTTAGAGACATCGCCGACGCATCATGCCACATCATGCTTTCTAGCATTTTAAAATAAGTGTTTAAAATAAGACTGAGATGTGTCAATGTTTCAAAATGCTTACAAAATATGAAAAAAAAAAATGTTTTGTCTTATCCAGTCCCCGCTTTACCCGGGCCAACTGGACAACGGGGCCCACCAGGCTTTAGCGGGATAAAGGGACAAAAAGGAGAGCCAGGAGAGAGTGATAGAGGACCTCCAGGATCAGAAGGGCGTCAGGGGCCAACCGGGTTTCCCGGTGATCGAGGCCCTCCAGGACGAGCAGGTAAGAAAAGTTTTGAGAATAGCACAAATTTTGGTTTGCTGTCTCAGTTCCTATGGTGGCAGTTTGTATTAACTCTAGATTGTGAAGAGTGATCAGATGATCAATGAATAATTATCTTATCACAAATATCACTGCATTGCAGACATTATTTGAGTGATGATCTCGTTAGCTCAGGAGAAAAGGTTAATGAGGACAAGACAGCTGATATCACTCTGTCATGCTGATTAGAAGAGTAGACTAGTAGCTTTAAAGTTTTCTTCTGGTTACCATGGTTACCTCCAAAGAAACACATGTAGTTATGATTGCATTGCCTCAAAAGCGTTTCACAGACAAGGACATTGCTGCTTGTAAGATACACTCCAATCAACCATTTATCCAATCGTCAAGAACTTCAAGTTTCAGGGCACCCAAGAAAGTCAAGCAAGCATCAGGACCGTCTCCTAAAGAGGATGCACCTATGAGATCGGATCACCAACAGTTGCAGAGCTTGCTCAGGAGGCAGAGGGCAGGTGTGAGTGCATCTGAACGCACAGTGAGGTCATGGCTTTTGGAGGATGGCTTGGTGTCAAGAAGTGGAGCAAAGAAGCCACTTCCCTCCAAGAAGAACATCAAGGACGGACAGATATTCTGCAGGAAGTATAGGGATTGGACTGCAGAGGACTGGGGTAAAGTTATTTTCTCTAATGAAGCCCACTTGAGACTGTTTGCTCAAAATTTTGCCCAAGAACACTGCCACGAATAAGGAATGATATCAGAACATTCTCCAAAAGCAACTTCTCCCAACCATCCAGGAGCAATGTGGAGATAAACAATGCTTTTTCCAGTATGATGGAGCTCCATGTCACGGGCCAAAAGTGATAACCAAGTAGCTTGGTGAATAAAACATCAAACTTTTGGGTTCATGGCCAACTCCCCAACTTTCAATCTTATTGAGAACCTGTGGTCAATCCTCAAAAAGATGGTGGACAAACAAAAACCCAGGAACTGGGAGAAAATTCATGCACTGATAAGGCAAGAGTTGGTTGCCATTATTTCAAGATCATTTCAAGAGGTGAATTGCAGAAGTCAACACTGTAAATATTAAGTATTTACTTGAACTGGATATATTTGTCAATAGAAAAGTGTATGGAACACATGTATGGAATGCTTATATTTGTACTCAATTATACCATATAGGTTCTGAAAAAACTGTGCCGTTCTCAAAACTTTTGGCCACGCCTGAATATATATTTCAGAGACATTGCCGGTTAATCATGCCACATTTAGTACTCTGCACACGTATACACCAGTCAGCCATAACGTTGAAACCACCTCCTTATATCTACACACACTGTCCATTTTATCAGCTCCAGTGACCATGTAGGAGCACTTTGTAGTTCAACTATTACAGACTGTAGTCCATTTGATGCACTGCATACATTGTTTATCCCCTTTCACCCTATTCTTTAATGATCAGGACCCTCACAGGACCACCACAGAGCAGGTACTGAAAAGGAAAAAGAAATAATAACTTCTGTTTCGTTCCTACTCTCACCTGCGGTCACGAGCTCTGGGTAGTGACCGAAAGAACGAGATCGTGGATACAAGCTGAAGAAATGAGTTTCCTCCGCAGGGTGTCGGGTCTCACCCTTAGAGATAGTCGAGCCACTACTCCTCTATGTTGAGAGGAACCAGTTGAGTTGGTTCGGGCATCTGGTTAGGATGCCTCCTGGACGCCTCACTGTGGAGATGTTCCGGACATGTCCGATCAGGAGGAGACCCCGGGGAAGACCTAGGACACGCTTCGGTATCCCCCAGAGGAGCCAGAGGAGGTGGCTGGGGAGAAAGAAGTCTAGGTTTCTCTGCTTAGACTGCTACCCCCATGATCGGGATCTCTGGAAAGGGGGTAGATAATAGGTGGATGGATGGAGAAAGCTATATATAATTTGATTTGTATCTAAAATAAGCCAGAGACTCCAGTTCAGTGAGTGCCATCAAACGTAGGTTGAACCTGTACGGGAAGTCTGCTAAAGGCTGTTAGCTTTTCCTTGATTCTACAGTGAACCAAGCAGAGGATGGGAATGCTTATAGGGTATTTTTAAAAAAAGACTTTAGGTTGGAGATAATGGTGTCTGGTACTGAGGTATGATGAAATGTAATTCTATAAGATATGAATAACTCTTGGTTTGGATTTTATGGTACATTCCATGGACAAAGAAGTTTGAAAGAGGATTGTTTTAAATGATTTGCTCCATTTATTTTAGTTTGCTTTTGTAAATAGCTTTATAGCTAAAATATATGTTGAAGGAATGATAGTTACTAAAGACCTTTTCACTGGATGGGCAGTAATGACTTGGTCAGTCAGATGCTGCTAATGTGTGTTATCAGTTCTCAGACTGAAGCTACTTGCACTGTGCAAATTTGTCATCTTCATGTTAGAAATATTTCCATATTTTGCTTCACTTCTGCTTGTTTTTAGAAGAGCAGTGTGTACACAGTGTTCTGCTGTGTTCCATTCTTCTGTCTATTTGACTTTCTGGAACCAAGGGCTTTCGTTTTATCGTTTAAATGAATGCTTCAAAATGTAGCTCATGCTCTTAAATCTCTGATTCACAGGTTTAATTGACAGTGTGGGGCCTCCGGGAGCCAAAGGGTCGAAAGGCTCGCGAGGATTCACAGGTTCTACAGGAGATGTTGGAGACACCGGTAAGAGTCTCCGTCCTCAGCTGAGTGTACTCCAGACTGAAGCTATAGGTTACTGGTAACTGGAGCGTTCTTTTGTTGGGAAAAAGAAATTCCTAAAAAACACTGAACTGCTGAAACCACACTCGTTGGAGAGCGTACATCAGGCTATGGCTGCAAAATAGACCTACCCTGAAAGATGGCCTCTTGATGGAGTTGATGGATCTTGAGGTCGCCAAGTTTCCAAAAACTGTCCGAACAGTGGTGAGCAACGGTATTACAGCAGTTGCATGCTTCTTTCGCAGGTGAGCCAGGAGACACGTGTAAAATGTGCACTGTGTTAGCCACCGCCCCTGGACCCCGAGGAAAACCTGGTGACCCTGGAGCACCTGGAGTTAAAGGTAGAGAAAAAATGTCAGGAAAATGAAGAGCAGCAGTAAAATGATGGGTAACTGTCTGAACACTCAACATATGTGTTCATCTATGTTCTAATATCTGCTTCTGTGTGTGCAGGTGTTCTAGGACTACCGGGCGGTAAAGGACCAGGGGGCATAAAGGGCTTGCAAGGTCCTCCTGGCCCTCCAGTGAGTGCCTCCAGTCCATTATCACTTTCTACCCATCTTGAAATACCTAATCAGGAGCCACCACAAGCTGCTAAAGCAGACCTGCTTCGTTTAGTAGCTCCTAATTGGATATGAATTCCATCAACTGGATTTATAACAGTAACAACAGCCCTGATAGACTTGACTCTGTGTAATGTTATTCCGCTTCCTGCTAGTAAAGTCAGTGATCATTGGTGGGTCTGATCACGTATGACCAGTTCATGTGTTCAGAAGCATTGCAGTAATTGCACATACCTTCTTTAACATATACCCCCTACAGGTGTTGTGTGAGTGTGTTGAGTATGATGACGTCAGCACTGATTCTTGTTATGGAAACTTCAATATGCAGGGAAAGAATGGCCAGCCAGGACAGCAAGGGCCTCCGGGACCCAAAGGAGACCGTGGTTATATGGAAGGATGTGGAGACAAGGGAGACCCGGGGGACCCAGGAGAACCCGGTGCACAAGGAGTGTGTGGAAAAGGCGGACAACCAGGAATTCCTGGAATTAAGGGCCCAATGGGAGAAAAGGGCAATCCGGTCAGTGCAGTCAGCTTCCCAGCAGTTGTGTACAGTGGGCTGCAAAAATATTACAAACACAATTTTTACTTTACATCATTTAATAGGAACACCCTAAGAGGGTTCTGTAATGTACATCTGATGCCTGTGTATATTTAGTGTATATGAGAACAAATTCCAGAACACATTATAAGAACCAACGTAACCTATATATTTTTAGTTTTATATTTTTCTCATTGAGGTTAACTTTTATGTGTCCAACATGGCCACTATTCATTCAATTAGTAGTTTAGAATTTTTATTTCAAATGAAAATCAACAAAAATACAGGGCTTTCATTATATCTCTAACAGCAACAAAATATATATATATATATATATATATATATATATATATATATATATATATATATATATATATATATATATATATATATATATATAAACATATGTAAAAATAAAACTGACACATGAATAAAACATTGCATCATCACTTTTAGTTGAATATATGGAAATAACTGTATAATTATTGTATAAATAATGTGCACATTTGAAACAAGCCTATTACGTTACAATAATTAAACAAAACTCTGATTTTGAACATACATTTTTACAATTTTTATTTTTATTATCATTTGAACACAACAGATGGCGTTGACGTTGTGTAAAAATTTAATAAGGAATAGACCAAAGAAAATACTCCAAAATCACTTAAAAACAATTCAGGTTCCATTAAAAGTTTACATTCAAAGTAAAGAGTGATTTCTTTATTGCTGGTAACATGAAATCAGCAGCATCAGTACCATTTACTTTGCTCTAGAAAGAATGTAGAAGGTACTGTTCCATCTAGTAGACACGTCCTGTTGAAACACTTTCATGTGTTGGGGGAGGTTACATAGAACTAATATGATGATCCAGAAATTAAGAGAAATTTATTTTTTCTTAAGCCTTTAAGCCTGTAAATACGCAGCCCCTCTTAGGGCAATATTGGTGTATTGTCGCAATAAAAGAAAAAATCAGTTGCACAAGCTAATCAAATGGTAGATGGGTTAATTGTTAGTTGCAGCCTAAGCAAGAACCCTTGGAAAGTTCTTTCTAGTTCCGCCCAGGCCCTGAAACAGCAAAGCATCCCCATATCATTACACTACCGACATCATGTTTTACTGTTAGTAGGATGTTCCTCTGGTGAATTGCTCTCCTAGCTTTTTTACGTCTGATCTTAACGGACCCTTATCTCCAAAAGAGTTCCACCTCCAACTCACTTTTCACTTGGTTAGCAGTGGTTCACTCCCTTGCCAACTCTCCAAGACCACTTCTGAGAAGAATCACCATTCAAGACCATGTTTTGTAACCTTTTGTACCCAAGTGCCATTAATAATGGAGCTCACTGTGTCGCGTTTGACTGTAAAGCATGAGTTTTGATCATACTACTCTTCCTCTTCGTCCTTTAGGGTCCTTTCGGAATTAAGGGGGACCGTGGAGTCCCAGGGATAGATGGATTCCCAGGAAGCGCCGGGACATTGGGTCCTCAGGGGTTCACTGGGGTGGGGGTACCAGGGGACCCTGGTGAGAAGGGTGACAGTGGTGTAAAGGGTCTGAAAGGGGGCTTTGGGGAACAAGGTAAGGGGCCGGAGACCGAAGGTTATCATGTGTGTTTTTCAACATAAACACACTCAAACACAGTGCTGGTTCTTATTATGGGATGTCTTGTAATATGTGTCTATTAAATTACAGGTGAAAAGGGAGAGCCTGGAGAAGTCTACTCAATTCCTGGAGACAAAGGGGACCCAGGAGCAAAGGGTCAGCGGGGCCCATGCGGCCCAACAGGTGAATTAAAGAAAGTGTGTGTTTTATATGTGTATGTGTGTGTAAAGGTGTAAATAGACATGGGTGTGCTATGTTGTTCTGCTCTGCAGGTAAGGTTGGGTAGGGTATGACCGTATCCGACTACTCACACTGGGTTTGAAGCTGTTCAGACACAGTTTCTCAGGTTCTTCTGGGCTTGATTAAAAAAGTTTATATTTGGGTTCGAGTCCATCTTATTGTGGTTAAAATGATCAGTGTACTGATACTGAACATTATTAAAATACTCTTTGTTAGGGACGCACTGTTTTTTGGGTCGATGCTAATGTCTAATATTATACGTGTACCAATATAGAAAGATTAGACACTGCATATAAACATTATTGACAAATGTAACATTTATATGTATAGCATTTTAGCTTATAAAAAACTGTATGCAAATTAAAAAAAAAAAAATTATTATTTTTAAAAAATATTAGAAAATTGTTAGCTGCCTTGCATTACAATTTTAATAATTATAAAATAACTTAATGGCAAAGTAGATAAGAAAAAAACAAATTGACAAAAAACTGGTAAAAATGGTTAAATAATTAAGAGAGCAAAAGAATAGGATTTAAATAAAAATGAAACATTTTAAATGAATAAGATTTCTACATAAAAGTATAAAACAGTGAAATAAAAAGATTATAGGTAATACAATACATTAAATAAAAACAGTACTAAAATGGAAAGAATAAAATAAACTGAAAATTTATTTTACATAAATGAATAAAATAATATAGTTAATAATAATAATATAGTTAAACTAATAAAATAAAGAAATAAAATACATTAAATTGAAAAATAATCCAAGTCAAGTACAACAGTTACTGATTGTTTTAATTTAATTAACAATTAATTAATATCTACTAAAACTAATAAGTCAACTTAATGTAAAGAACTAAATGCAAACAAACACCAGTAGACCAGTACACCAGTAGGATTTACTTAATAAACAGAAGCATCTCTGCTTTATTGCGTGTTATTCTGCTCCCCATTTCATGATCAGTGCTGGTTGCACTGAATAACCTCTCATTGTCAACACTAGTGCTGACAGAAGCTTGTGTGCTACATTACTGATAGCAGAGAATCAGCCTGAACAATAAACATATCATTGCAGTTCTTGTAACCAGTTTTTTTGCCGTCTAAATGAAGAGGGAGACCAGTTCAGAGTATATGCTTTATTCTTGAAGAACATGCTCGTTACAGACATGCTCCAAGAAAGATCTGACTTCGACTGCCAACCGCACAGTCTTATAGGCCTGTCTCCATGTTTCATCTGGCCCATGTGTCCCACCTGGCCAAGTCGTTATCTCTTGGGTTTGCAGGGATTTGCTGAACCATAAACTCCCCATAACCTCTGTAGCATTCAGTGTGACGGCCATCTATGTCTCATTTAGCAGATGTGCTTGATGTGTAAAACATATTTATGACACTGTCCACCAAGTATCTCAACAAAAATATATATAGATATGTATATAGATATGTAGCATTAAATTCTTTTTCTTTAAAAAAA
This sequence comes from Megaleporinus macrocephalus, assembly GCA_021613375.1. Taxonomy (NCBI): domain Eukaryota; kingdom Metazoa; phylum Chordata; class Actinopteri; order Characiformes; family Anostomidae; genus Megaleporinus; species Megaleporinus macrocephalus. Next base: position 4,075,685 of record CM038716.1, read on the forward strand.
GGACGGACACATTAATAATACATTGCATCAACACTTTCAGGTGAGTTTTTGGAAGTAACTGTTTAACTGTTACATTCTTATTGTAAGCAATAATTTTAATAATCCTTTGATGTTGATTTTGAAAATGAGTGTTGATGTAAGCCCCGCCTCTCAGCGCCCCACAGGGCGTGTTCACCCATTCGCATGCACACACACTATCACCTACACCTGCCGGTGATTAGTGCTAACGGGCAGCTGCTGCTGCTCCACAATGTTGTCCATTTCACAATTAATTTAAGTGTATCAGATGATTTTTAAAGAATAAAAATGTTTGTATTAAAGTCTATTTTTGTATAGAGGCTTATTTTGCATATAGTTCTATTATCAGCAATTCTCAGTCCTCTGTCTAAATCTCCTGGTACGGCCGCCAATCCAAGTTAAGGATGTTATTGGGCTAATTGGTTGTTCGGACACTCTTGCTCAATTGTGATGCACAGCTGAAAAACATTCTACTAATAAGTGAGTATAAAAGGGAGAACAACATTCTAGGTTAGTTTAGTATCTGAAGCATCAGCAGTTGATGACTTGCTGACCGACTCAAAATGACCAGAAAGAAACAACTTTCTTTAGAGACCCGTCAGTCCATTGTTGTGTTAAGGAAGGAAGATACTCCATTAAAACAAGGACATTTCACTGTGATCCCAAACTTTTGAGCGGTGGTGTATGTGTATATATATATATATATTAAACAAGCAATTCTCCGTAACACTCTTTTGTTATTTTCTCAGGTAATCGAGGATTCTGTGGAGTGCCAGGGTTCCCAGGACCATATGGCTCAAAAGGCCAGAAGGGACTGTCCCAGCCAGGAGAACCGGGAAATCCTGGACCTAGAGGTATGTGTACTGTTTTTGCATGTGTTGTGTGTATATTTATTTGTATGATGTTACAACACAAGATACAGGAGATACATCCCAAGTCTAAATTATTTATTACAGTTTACTACTTAATTAAGCTGCAATCTATATAACCAACAATACAACACGCTGTCTCCCTCTACCTGTTTCAGGTGAAAAGGGTGTGAAAGGTCGTCCAGGCGAGCCTGGCTTTGGAAAAGAAGGTCGCCCAGGACCTTCAGGACCACCCGGGATGCCAGGGTCAAAGGTTAGATTAATGTCATTAAAATATACCTTTAAAGAACACCTTACTCAAAATAATGCTCAGTAAAAACATCTGATCGCTATACAGATTAGATACAGGCTGTAAAATATAAAGTTTACCTACGAATGTTGACTTTCCTCACAGTCACATCTGCACAAACACTGAAGCATCTCATTCCGTGGGCTTTAATATGGGGGTGGGTGCCTCCACTGTTCTGGGAAAGCTTTCCACTAGATTTTGGAACATGGTTGCCGCGAACGTCTGGCATGCTGTCAGTGTTCAGGTTCACCCTAACAGTGTTGGATGGGGATTTTTTGGGGTTTTTTTTGTATATTTTATTTAGTTTGCTTTTAAACATGACACAAACACAACTAAGAAATAAATAAATAAAGATAAATAGACACAATAATTAAAAAAAAAGAGCTTTATGCTATAATAACATAGAATTTAAAAAAAAGTGTAATGAGTACAATCAACAAATATAGATACATATAAAATTTAAAAAGTCAGTTGATCTGGTCAACAGAATTTCTTTCAATATAGTCAAAGAAGGGCTGCCACACCTTATACGTTTTTTCCAATTTATTTCTCAAAAAGTATGTAATCTTTTCTAGGGATATACACTGGTTAATTTCAGAGATCCACATTTGAAAAGGAATATTGGTCTCACATTTCAAGTTTTAGCTGCTATCAAAAGAATTTCAGTGAGCCTTGTAGCACAATCACTTTTCAAATTAAATTTGTGAAATTACCTAATAGGCAAACCTCTGGATCTAATGGAAAAGGGACACCATGAAAATCAGATAATGTGTTCCAGATTCTCTGACAAAAGTCATATACTTTAGAGCATGACCACATACAGTGTAGAAAAGTACCATCAGTGAGGCCACATCTATAAGGGCTTCATTCTTGTCAGTCAAGTTCTTCCACACCAAGCATGGAAAATTATTGCTTCTGGGACCTAACAGTGTGCACAAAGGCATTTTAATGCTTTCCACCAACTGAGTGTCTAACAAAGTTTGAAGTTTAACAGGCTATTCCAGACTTCTTTCCAAATTCAAATGCCCCAATTAATTTTCATTGTTTTAACAGTTGGACATATTACACTATGATGCAAGTCTTAGGCTCATAGGTTAATTGTTGAAATCATTTATACTAAGAAGTGCGTTTTCACCAGTGAGGACACCAGATATCATTAGAACAAATGGAAATATTTATAAATACAATACAAAGTAACATAAATATCTTATTGTGAAAGAAGTAGATCATATCTTGAGCTCCAGTTTGAAGAACAAAGTGTAGTTCCAGATTTCTCCTGGACACCACAGACATTGTATGAATGTATTCAGTTCCTTCTGCAGCAATCTTGATTTAGCTTAATGAAGTACTGAGCAGTCAAAGCAGGTATTAGATGAGAACTGTAAATAATACTGGGTTGTTTCCACAAAGAGAAGCTTGGAAAAGGTTAAATAAACACACTCAGGTATGTAAAAGCACTGCTTACTGTATTAATACTATTTGAATATATAAATAATGAAAGTGTTTTGTTGAGATATATAATAAAAGCTTTTTAAATATAATAATGTCCCCAAGTGCCTCAAACCTTGGCACAGTTCTGTAAATATCTGGCGTATTATGAAATGATGGATATTCCTATTCAGGAGATGCAGAGCACGTACAGGGCCTTCGTCAGTTTGCACAGTGCGTAGATGTTATTTCCATTACTATAACTGTTACGACAATAAAAACAAAATGACAGCAGCACATTTGCCAGCCTTCATACACAGAGATGCAAATCCAAATGCACGTGCATCTGAATGTGAATGGTCTCAAATAATAGCCACTAACAGTCGTAAACACAATTTGCATATTTGGTTAGCAATTTCGAATTTGCATTTGAATTTGAAAGCAAGTCTAAAATACGCTGCCATATTGAAGCACACAGTTTTCCAGCATACCATCATCTGCTCTAGCACTGAAACTAAGGGGTCCTGCCCAAAGCATGAAAAACTGTCTCAGACCATTATTCCTTCTCTACCACTCATTACAGTCGGCACTCAGCGTTCAGGCAGGCGTCCGCCACACCCAAATTCAAACCTCAGACAGACAGATGGTGTGATCTCTGATCCCAGAGTTTTCACACTATATATATATATACTTCATACAAAAGCCTTTGTAGTTGATGTCAGGACGCCTCCTGTAGGGAGAAACTCCATGAACATCACATGCATTGCTCAGGTGTGATTTTGGCCAATTCTTCCACACAAACACTCTTTAAATCCTCAAGGTTCCATGGGTTCCTTCTATGAACTCTGAGTTTTAGTTTCTTCCATAGATTTTCAGTTGGATTCAGGTCCGGTGATTGGCTGGGCCATTCTAGCAGCTTTATTTTCTTCTCTGAAACCAATTAAAAGGTTCCTTGGCTGTGTGTTTGGGATCATTGTCTTGCTGAAATGTTCACCCTCGTTTCATGTTCATCATCCTGGTACATGGCAGCAGATTTTTATCAAGACTATCTTGGTACATTTGTCTATTCGTCCTTTCCTTCAATTATATGAAGCATGTCGGTGCCATATTCTACTCTCACAGGTTCTAAAACCTTACAAGCATGAAGCAATCATCCATGTCATCATGGCATGGAAGGAAAATGTGCTGTAATAAGTGAATGTTTATCTACTGGAAGTTAATTGTCTCCTTTAAAACTATATTAGTAAATAGTATCAGCTTTAGATAAAGTGTCGTTCATAACTGTGTAGTTACACATGAACAACTCATGCAACTGTAAAGTAACTACTAGTGATGTGGCCACTGTTACAGGTGGGTTACACCAGTACAGCTTGTGTAGTTACACATGTGCATCAATTTCTTTTGTCTCATGTAATTCCATAAGGGTGTCTTGATAGGTATAACAGTTTGTTCTCTAATATGCAATTACACATTGGTAATAACATGAGTGTAGCTGTATTTGTAATTAGACTAAAACAAAACTGGCAAAGTGTTAGCTAAATGTTTGGAAAGTGGCCATTTCCAGTGTACATGTTATCTTAAGGCAAGTTACCAAACATAAAAACTACTGTTCCAGTCTAATTACCAGTTATTACCTGTGTGTAATTACATATTAAATAGATGTGTAATTACTTAAGCTGTACTGCTGTAATCCATCTGTAACAGTTGCTACATCACTAGTTGTTGCACTCTTGTTGTATGTGTTGTTCATGTTATTAGGGACACTTCATATAAAGTGGGACCAGCCATTGCACACCCATAACTGATCTCATCTGTTTTGTTTTCATCAGGGGAATGAAGGTTTTGGCCTTCCAGGACCTACTGGCAGGCCAGGGCCACCAGGAGAGGATGGGCCAGTTGGGCTTACTGGTGATTGTGGTGTTCCAGGAAGCAGCGGAACATGTGGTAATCCTGGGAGAAACGGAGAACCAGGGATCCCAGGTACATATTAATATATCTCTAGCAGACAGGTATGTTGTTTAGCTGTATGCTGTGTAGTGTTACTGCTGCTACAGAGGTCAGTGGAGAGTCGGCTGTGTGTGTGTAGTGTTACTGCTGCTACAGAGGTCAGTGGAGAGTCGGCTGTGTGTGTGTAGTGTTACTGCTGCCACAGAGGTTAGTGTAGAGTCGGCTGTGTGTGTGTAGTGTTACTGCTGCTACAGAGGTTAGTGGAGAGTCGGCTGTGTGTGTGTGTAGTGTTACTGCTGCTACAGAGGTTAGTGGAGAGTCGGCTGTGTGTGTGTAGTGTTACTGCTGCCACAGAGGTTAGTGGAGAGTCGGCTGTGTGTGTGTAGTGTTACTGCTGCTACAGAGGTTAGTGGAGAGTCGGCTGTGTGTGTGTGTAGTGTTACTGCTGCTATAGAGGTCAGTGGAGAGTCAGCTGTGTGTGTGTAGTGTTACTGCTGCCACAGAGGTTAGTGTAGAGTCGGCTGTGTGTGTGTAGTGTTACTGCTGCTACAGAGGTTAGTGGAGAGTCGGCTGTGTGTGTGTGTAGTGTTACTGCTGCTATAGAGGTCAGTGGAGAGTCGGCTGTGTGTGTGTAGTGTTACTGCTGCTATAGAGGTTAGTGGAGAGTCGGCTGTGTGTGTGTAGTGTTACTGCTGCTATAGAGGTCAGTGGAGAGTCGGCTGTGTGTGTGTAGTGTTACTGCTGCTACAGAGGTTAGTGTAGAGTCGGCTGTGTGTGTGTAGTGTTACTGCTGCTATAGAGGTCAGTGGAGAGTCGGCTGTGTGTGTGTAGTGTTACTGCTGCTACAGAGGTTAGTGGAGAGTCGGCTGTGTGTGTGTAGTGTTACTGCTGCTATAGAGGTTAGTGGAGAGTCGGCTGTGTGTGTGTAGTGTTACTGCTGCTACAGAGGTCAGTGGAGAGTCGGCTGTGTGTGAATGTAGTGTTACTGCTGCTACAGAGGTTAGTGGAGAGTCGGCTGTGTGTGTGTAGTGTTACTGCTGCTACAGAGGTTAGTGGAGAGTCGGCTGTGTGTGTGTAGTGTTACTGCTGCCACAGAGGTTAGTGTAGAGTCGACTGTGTGTGTGTAGTGTTACTGCTGCTATAGAGGTTAGTGGAGAGTCGGCTCTGTGTGTGTAGTGTTACTGCTGCTATAGAGGTCAGTGGAGAGTCGGCTGTGTGTGTGTAGTGTTACTGCTGCTACAGAGGTCAGTGTAGAGTCGGCTGTGTGTGTGTAGTGTTACTGCTGCTATAGAGGTCAGTGGAGAGTCGGCTGTGTGTGTGTAGTGTTACTGCTGCTATAGAGGTTAGTGGAGAGTCGGCTGTGTGTGTGTAGCGTTACTGCTGCTACAGAGGTTAGTGGAGAGTCGGCTGTGTGTGTGTGTAGTGTTACTGCTGCTACAGAGGTTAGTGGAGAGTCGGCTGTGTGTGTGTAGTGTTACTGCTGCTATAGAGGTTAGTGGAGAGTCGGCTGTGTGTGTGTAGTGTTACTGCTGCTATAGAGGTTAGTGGAGAGTCGGCTGTGTGTGTCTAGTGTTACTGCTGCTACAGAGGTTAGTGTAGAGTCGGCTGTGTGTGTGTGTAGTGTTACTGCTGCTACAGAGGTTAGTGGAGAGTCGGCCGTGTGTGTGTGTGTAGTGTTACTGCTGCTACAGAGGTTAGTGGAGAGTCGGCTGTGTGTGAGTAGTGTTACTGCTGCTACAGAGGTTAGTGGAGAGTCGGCTGTGGGTGTGTAGTGTTACTGCTGCTACAGAGGTTAGTGGAGAGTCGGCTGTGTGTGTGTAGTGTTACTGCTGCTATAGAGGTTAGTGGAGAGTCGGCTGTGTGTGGGTAGTGTTACTGCTGCTATAGAGGTTAGAGGAGAGTCGGCTGTGTGTGTGAATGTAGTGTTACTGCTGCTATAGAGGTCAGTGGAGAGTCGGCTGTGTGTGTGTAGTGTTACTGCTGCTATAGAGGTTAGTGGAGAGTCGACTGTGTGTGTGTAGTGTTACTGCTGCTATAGAGGTTAGTGGAGAGTCGGCTGTGTGTGTGTAGTGTTACTGCTGCTACAGAGGTCAGTGTAGAGTCGGCTGTGTGTGTGTAGTGTTACTGCTGCTATAGAGGTCAGTGGAGAGTCGGCTGTGTGTGTGTAGTGTTACTGCTGCTATAGAGGTTAGTGGAGAGTCGGCTGTGTGTGTGTAGTGTTACTGCTGCTACAGAGGTTAGTGGAGAGTCGGCTGTGTGTGTGTAGTGTTACTGCTGCCACAGAGGTTAGTGTAGAGTCGACTGTGTGTGTGTAGTGTTACTGCTGCTATAGAGGTTAGTGGAGAGTCGGCTCTGTGTGTGTAGTGTTACTGCTGCTATAGAGGTCAGTGGAGAGTCGGCTGTGTGTGTGTAGTGAAACTGCTGCTACAGAGGTCAGTGTAGAGTCGGCTGTGTGTGTGTAGTGTTACTGCTGCTATAGAGGTCAGTGGAGAGTCGGCTGTGTGTGTGTAGTGTTACTGCTGCTACAGAGGTTAGTGGAGAGTCGGCTGTGTGTGTGTAGTGTTACTGCTGCTACAGAGGTTAGTGGAGAGTCGGCTGTGTGTGTGTGTAGTGTTACTGCTGCTACAGAGGTTAGTGGAGAGTCGGCTGTGTGTGTGTAGTGTTACTGCTGCTATAGAGGTTAGTGGAGAGTCGGCTGTGTGTGTGTAGTGTTACTGCTGCTACAGAGGTTAGTGGAGAGTCGGCTGTGTGTGTGTAGTGTTACTGCTGCTACAGAGGTTAGTGTAGAGTCGGCTGTGTGTGTGTGTAGTGTTACTGCTGCTATAGAGGTTAGTGTAGAGTCGGCTGTGTGTGTCTAGTGTTACTGCTGCTACAGAGGTTAGTGTAGAGTCGGCTGTGTGTGTGTGTAGTGTTACTGCTGCTACAGAGGTTAGTGGAGAGTCGGCCGTGTGTGTGTGTGTAGTGTTACTGCTGCTACAGAGGTTAGTGGAGAGTCGGCTGTGTGTGTGTAGTGTTACTGCTGCTACAGAGGTTAGTGGAGAGTCGGCTGTGTGTGTGTAGTGTTACTGCTGCTACAGAGGTTAGTGGAGAGTCGGCTGTGTGTGTGTAGTGTTACTGCTGCTATAGAGGTTAGTGGAGAGTCGGCTGTGTGTGGGTAGTGTTACTGCTGCTACAGAGGTTAGTGGAGAGTCGGCTGTGTGTGTGTAGTGTTACTGCTGCTACAGAGGTTAGTGGAGAGTCGGCTGTGTGTGTGTAGTGTTACTGCTGCTATAGAGGTTAGTGGAGAGTCGGCTGTGTGTGGGTAGTGTTACTGCTACAGAGGTTAGTGGAGAGTCGGCTGTGTGAATGTAGTGTTACTGCTGCTATAGAGGTTAGTGGAGAGTCGGCTGTGTGTGTGTAGTGTTACTGCTGCTATAGAGGTTAGTGGAGAGTCGGCTGTGTGTGTGTAGTGTTACTGCTGCTATAGAGGTTAGTGGAGAGTCGGCTGTGTGTGTGTAGTGTTACTGCTGCTATAGAGGTTAGTGGAGAGTCTAAATCCTACTTTTACAGGTTGCCAGGTTCAAAACTTTAAAGCATATTTACAATAGTACATTATAATGTATTGATTTGACCCACATGGCTAGATTTAGAAGTTCTCTACTGTAAAAAAAGAGCCCCCAGTCTTCCCCAGTCATACAGTACAGCCAGCACAAGTAGGGTAAAGGCTAACCACCTCTGTTCGAAGTGCCCCCTGTGCGATGCCACTGCACAGTTCAGTGAGCTTGAAGGAGAATGCTAACTGCCAATTAACTTTCAGCTCTAATGTCACGCCTAAGCTAGCTAGCACCATGCTGAGAAGCCCACCCACCCCGAGAAAGCAAGGCTAGTTGTGCTGCCGTGGATGGGCTAGCATCACCAGAGCTGGAGCTGGCAATCCCCTGATAACAGGAATGCTCAGCCCCCTCAAAATTACTTTGGACCAGCAAAACATGGCATAATATTAAGATTGCTTAATCATCCCGGCATATGCATCACACACCCATCCTTACCCTCATACTGTCATCAGGTGCGGTGGGCCTTGATGGACCGGAAGGGGTATCTGGGGCTAAAGGAGTTTGTTCTCCTGGACCCCAAGGTTGCAAAGGAACCCCAGGTGAGAGGGGAAGACCTGGATTCGCAGGTAAGTGGACTGGAATTTACACTAAAGCTGTAAGGAAAGCTCTAGAAAGTTGTCAAGGCATTGTAGGGCAGATTTATAATAGGCACAAAGGCACTTCACCTCATTGTATATGAGTTTAGATGAGTTTTTTCCTCTAAGCACAGAAAACTGAGAGGAGGTCATTAAGCTCCAGTAACCAACTGATGGTAAACACAGGCTGTACACTACTTGTGATTATAAAACAATCCGATAACTTCATAGCTATATAAATATCTAAAATATGGAGAGATATATCTGTATATAGCCAATGAAAACAGAATAATTTCCAATTATTTCACTATTTCCATATTGTACACACAATAATACATTTTCAGCAAAGATTTAGATCAATCAATCATTTCTTCTGCCATCACCAGTGATCCTCAGACCAGTATTTCTGTAGCACAATGCTATTCCCTTTCAAACTGGGACTGTTGCCTAATCAAATAAAAATTATTGCCCTGATTAAAGATCTATGACGCATGTCTAAGTGTTAAGGAATACATGTATTATGTTACTAAGAATACGTTTTCTTTGCAGGGCCCCGGGGGCCAAAAGGTTTGCAGGGTGATCCTGGACCGTGTGGCCAGGGTTTGCCTGGTTGTGAGGGTCCAATGGGGCATCCAGGACCTAAGGGGGGACCCGGACCAGACGGGCCAGCAGGACCAAAGGGTTTTAGAGGACGGGGCGGCCTTCCTGGCCCTCCAGGTACTTAACAGACTTCTGAACATTACATACATGCACACACACTTTACACACACACGTGTTTATTAGTGAGAGACCAGAAACTTTCCGTTGCAGTTGTTTATGGTTACACGCCAAGTGGATCGTATTTGGTACACAAGGTTTTGAGAGCTGTACATGTTACTCAAGTAAACACTTTCACTTGTTAAATATTATACTATACCAAATACTATACAAAACTAAACTCATATATGCAAAGTGTTATTTAATATTATTATTATTATTATTATTATTATTTGTTATTACTATTTATATAATAATCTATTATTATTGTCACGATTCAATATATTGATATATTGCGATACTGCAAGCAAAGTGATATATTGTGATTTTTCAAATCCTACTATTAAAACACACCACTATATGAACAGGTTTGCCAATGTTTAAAGTAGCATCGCGTCCTTGTGCTGCTTGTTAATGTTGGAGTGGAGCTGAAAATGGATTACAACACTGCCATCTGGTGGTCAGAGGTTTAAACACAATACACAATGATTCACTGTCTTCCAGGATACTGTGTTTTTAAGAATCGATACAGTATCACCAAAAATAATATCCCAATATTCAATATTTTGAGATTTTCGTACACTCCTACTAAATAATTTGTAATTTCATACTTAAGAACCTTCTTAAAATTACGAACGTTTCCCGACAGCCTTCTTAACTAACGTAGTACGCAAACTCATTTGTAAATGTAGGAGTAGTCTAACGTGCAGTTCTGTCTCAAAAACGAAAGAGGGCGCTAATTATTCTTTTATAAGGCGTATGTGATGAACACTACAGGCACTTAATAGCCTGGGAATCCTCCCATTTCTGTTTCTTCTCTTTATTTGTAGAACCTCCCCAAGCTTTGGAAAATAGTATGTTTAGTTTTTTCTCTATTTCTTTAAGCAATTGGCTTTTAGTTTATCCTGAGATGAACTAAAAGCCAAATGCGTGACCCAGACTAGCGGGATACGGCAAAGATAATGGATGTATGGATGGATATTAATATCCTTTAAGAAGTGCAAGCTAGTTAAATATAATACTTTTACAAACACACTTTTTAAATAATGCAAAATATCTTTAATTATCATTATCCACAAAATTACTGAAAATATCCAGATATCATTTTTGTCAATATCAGGTCTAAGGTCTAATAAACGCTCCATTTTCAAAGAATTAGAATTTCCGGGCAATCATTTCATGTTCCAGCTTTAAAGGGTTTAATTTGGTCAGTATATCGAAACTTATCTGGTCATAATCTTGTTTAAACTTATTATAAGATTATTTATTATTATTTATTTAACTGATTACTAGAGATTGTATACTTGTCTTGACATTATCTCACTATACTGGGATAGAATTTTGCTGCCTTTTATCATGTTTCTCACAACAAGCAAAAATATCTGCTAATATAATGAGAAATAGGCGCTACTGTAGCGTTGTGTAGTTTATCTAATTAAACAAAGCAATACGTGATATACAATGAGAACTGTTTTGAATGTGCTTAGAAGAATCCCACAGTGGATTCAACAGTGATTTAAACATAGAAGGATACTACATGCTGTTATGCTTTACTCTGGCCTGCACCGTAACTCCTCTGGAGGAACATTTAAATAGGTTTAAGGGGGCATCCAGAATTATGAGAACAGATTGCTGGCGAGAAACTTGGTTTGGTAACGGTAATGTGATGCTTGAAATGAACTGCTACTGGATCTGTGCTTATTATTGTGGGTTTGTGCTATGTGTACTTTCAGGTCATCGAGGGAGCGAGGGGCCTGCCGGGCCCTGTGGCCCTCCTGGACCACCTGGGGAGTGTGGCCTGCCTGGTCGACCTGGGCCTAAAGGTACTGACACCTTCAGCCATGCACGCAGTCACAAATTGTTGCCCTCCGGAGAAAAACATACACCACCATACTAACCACTACACCACCGTACTAACCACTACACCACCGTGCTAACCACTACACCACCATACTAACCACTACACCACCATACTAACCCCTACACCACCGTACTAACCACTACACCACCATACTAACCACTACACCACCGTACTAACCACTACACCACCATACTAACCACTACACCACCGTACTAACCACTACACCACCATACTGACCACTAAACCACCATACTAACCACTACACCACCATACTAACCACTACACCACCATACTAACCACTACACCACCGTACTAACCACTTCACCACCATACTAACCACTACACCACCGTACTAACCACTACACCACCGTACTAACCACTACACCACCATACTAACCACTACACCACTGTACTAACCACTACACCACCGTACTAACCACTACACCACTGTACTAACCACTACACCACCATACTAACCACTACACTACCGTACTAACCACTACACCACCATACTAACCACTACACCACTGTACTAACCACTACACCACCATACTAACCACTACACCACTGTGCTGACCACTACACCACCATACTAACCACTACACTACCATACTAACCACTACACCACCATACTAACCACTACACCACTGTGCTGACCACTACACCACCATACTAACCACTATACCACCATACTAACCACTACACCACCATACTAACCACTACACCACTGTGCTGACCACTTCACCACCATACTAACCCCTACACCACCATACTAACCACTACACCACTGTGCTGACCACTACACTGCCGTGCTGACCACTACACTACACCACACACACACCCACACCAACACTGACAGGATCTTATTGTTGTGTTGACTTTATCTTAATGGCTGTATAAGCATGAAACTGATTGCTGATGAGGACGGTATCTCTCCCCAGGTTGTATTGGCATGGACGGATCACCAGGTCCTAGAGGTTTACCAGGGCCTGTGGGAGACTGTGGCTATCCAGGTCCTCAGGGAATAAAACAAATTGCCGAAAGCATTGGAGAGCCAGGAGAGTGTGGAAGCTTAGGTTGGTATAGTAAACCTCTAAAACTGTAGTGTTAAGAGCACTGAAGCATGCATATGTAATGTTGATGAACAAGTTATATACCTTCACCTATACCTGTACGAATATATACCCTCTTTTTCTAAAATCATGGGACTCCTATTAACATTACGGCAAACTAGCATAATTCATTCTGAATATATTGTACTGAACAATATCGTCTACACTGCCACACCAGTATTGGTGTCACAAAGCACTATTTACATTTTAGAATATTCTTTAAAAAAATTTATTCATTTAATTTAATTAATTGGTCATTAATTGGTCATAAAACGTGATCTGATCTACATCCCAAGTCCAAAGTGTAGACAAACACAGTTTGTTTAACCTAATACCACACACACAGTTATAATATTTCATATATTTATTGGACACATCCATTAAAGATTCACAGTGCTGGTAAAAAGTAAGAGAATTGGATTTAATAACTGGTCGAACCTCCTTTGGCAGCAATAACCTCCAACAAACCTTTCCAGATCAGAGCTGATCAGACCTGCACAACGTTCAGGAGGACTTTTGGACCATTCTTCCTTACAGAACTGCTTCAGCTCAGACATACTCTTAGTATGTCTGGTGTGAACAGCTCTCTGGAGGTCATTCCACAGCATCTCTATTGGATTCAGGTCTGGACTCTGACTGGGCCACTCCAAAAAGTCATTCTGTAGTAGATTTACTTCCATGTTTAGTGCTGCATCACCCAACCTCTACTGAACTTCAGCTGGCAGACAACCACCATGATGGCAAGCGGGTCCAGGCCCCTTAGCAGCAAAGCACCCCCAAAATATAATGCTCCCACCACCCTACTTCACCGTTGGGATGGTGTTTTCATGTTGGTATGCAGTGCCCTTTTTACGCCATACGTAGTGCTGCATGTTCTTCCCGTACCATTCAACCGAAACATTTTACCCAGTAGTGTTGCGGTGAGTCTCAATGTGTCAAGGCAAACTTCAGGTGTGCAGTGATGTTGTTTTTTTCCAAAAAAAAAATAAAAAACTTCCTCCGTGCTGTCCTGCCATGGACATCATGACTGTTCAATGATTTGCGTATGGTAGACTCATGAACAGAGATGTTAACCAGTTCCAATGACTCCCTCAAGCCTTGAGCTGTTACTCTAGGGTTCTGTTTTACCTCTCTGAGCATTCTGCATTGTGCCTTTTGAGTCAACTTGGTGGGGCGTCCACTTCTAGGGAGAGTAGCCACAGTACTAAATCATCTCCATTTGTAGACAGTGTGTTTATCTGTGAACCGGTTAATACCTAAAGTCTTGGAGATTACTTTGTAACCGTTTCCAGTTTTGTGCAAATCAACAATTCTTAATCATGGGTCTTAAGAGATCTCTTTTCTGTGAGGCGTGGTTCACATCAGCAGATGCTTCTTGTGAATAGCAAACTCAAAAAGTCTGAGTGTCTTTTATGAGTCAAAGTAGCTCCAATCTCGCTCCAATCTCGTTTTATTGAAACCAGCTTTGCTAACTCCTGACTCAAAGTTGCTTTTATTGAAGTCATTAGCATAAGGGTTCACTTAGATTTCTCACCAGCACTGTGAATGTTATATAGACATGAAATATTCTAATAGTTTGTGTGGTATTAGGTTAAGCACATTGGGTTTGTCTACACTTGGGACTAGTAGATCAGATCATGTTTTATGACCAATTCATGCTGAAAAACACATACTTTTTCTTGTCAGTGTGTATATATATATATATATATATATATATATACACACACAAACTGGAGAAGGAATGCTCGAAACAGCCTTGTGTGTTGTTTGTTTTGTTTGGTAGGTTTAATTGGCCTCTCCGGTATCAAGGGTGACAAAGGACATCCAGGACTTAATGGCGACTGTGGGAAGAATGGAGCACGAGGGCCTGCAGGGCCACAGGGTAAAAATTCCAGTCCACTGTAAAATGCTATTAATTACCTCTCCTCAATCAATTGGCCAGTTTTCAGACTGAGGGTTTATGACCAGCGACTTGCCCATTTGTCTTATATATATGAGTTTCTGTGCCGGTCAAGTATAGTCATGCATTGTACATGCATTGCCAGCGGCGTCTGCTGTCTTTCTTCTGCAGTGACCAAATTCATAGCAATAGATAAAAAGATGACCCGCTATTTTCTGTAGTGAACGATGGAGGTGATGCTTCTCAGATGTCTCCTGTGATGCCACAGTAGAAAGTAGACCCTCCAGTCGCGAGGCCAGTTTCCTGACCTCCAGCCCACGACTGCCACCAGTTTTTATTATGAGAATATTTTTTATTCTAGAAAAGTTACAGACAATGTTTGTTAATCTGTCAAATCTAATCCTTCCGATCCTTGGCCCCTCTCTTTCTTTCACCAGGTCCTCCTGGAGACCCAGGCATCGGTGGCCTGACTGGTGACCCGGGTCTCCCCGGCGCTGACGGGGAATATGGCGATATGGGGTTGCCAGGTAAAACATACCCATGGGCTGCTGGCGTTTGCCTATTTTTGATCCTCAGCGCACATCATCCAGGTGACTGCTCTAGAGGTTCAGTGTCTCCCCTTCTCTTCTATCACAAGGTTTAAAAGGGCTCAAGGGGGAAAATGGATTCGATGGAAGCCCAGGAGCTGACGGTCCTCAAGGGGTGTGCGGACCAAAAGGGATCAAAGGCGACCCTAGTCCACCCGGCTTAGGGGATCCAGGAAAGCCAGGCGATAAGGTACGAGTCACATTGACGTTTCTGCAAATGCAAGATCAATCCCACTCTCATTCATGCAAGTCAAGTGTTGTGAATTCATGTTTTCAATGGTGGAGTTTATCAGATATGTAGTATATGTCTTGTAGTCAAGGGCGTAGGAGTGGGTTTGACATTGGGGGCCTACCCTATCCCCTAAAATATTACCTATAAGCTGATTCCACTGTAGGTAAGGTAGTAAATCACTGTATGTATAGTGACGTAGAACAACATTTGTGGAATTACAGTAAATTACAAATAAATAAACAAAATATAACATTATCTGTACGTCTGTTTATTATTAGATAAATCCAATTAAATATCACTTTACAAACTAAACAAGATACATTACTTGGTAGTGTTTTGAGAAAACTTTCATATTATACTTGCAATGTCTGGATCATATACATATATAACCAAAAATAAATTTTTTTTTGGAGCATAATGCTGAAATGAAATGACAGCAAACTGTATGTTAAGGTTTCCTGACTAGACAAGACTAACATTAATACTAAACAGTAAGGCCGTGTCCCAGACAGCACCCTCTGGAACATTACATACTAAACTACTGAAAGCACTTCTAACGATGGTGTCCTTTTACTTTATTTTATTTTATTTTATTTTATTTTATTTTATTTTATTTTATTTTATTTTATTTTATTTTATTTTATTTTATTTTATTTTATTTATTATTATTATTATTATTATTATTTTAGTGTAGTTTAGTGTAGTAGCAGTCTGCAGTTTGAGACGTGGCCAGAGAGTAATGTAGCTTTAGGTTTCAGAGTGTTTTCTGACTAAAGTTAATATAAACGTAGCTAACCCAACCCCTTCTAGTCTGTTACCATGACAACACATTATACTAAAGCCTCTCTCTCTCTGTGTTTCTTAGGGTGAGCCAGGTATCCCAGGCACCAATGGATGTAAGGGAAACAGAGGAATTCAGGGCCCACAAGGAAATCCAGGCCCAGATGGACCCTGTGGAGTGAAAGGAAATGCTGGCCAACGAGGAATACCAGGTATTTACCTCCATCACTCCGTCTTAGCCCCTCTTTCTTCTTTTTTCTCGTTCACTCTCTGATCTTAGCTCTCTTCTTATCACACGGGCCACAGGGCTAGTTGTAAATCAATGCAAAACAATTCCATTAACACACTTCTGTGTTGTTAGAACTAGACAAGACTGAGAGCGTACCCGCTTACGTCATCAATCCAAGGTTTTTATAGCCATAATGTTTGTATTTTGAGGAATTTTAAGAGTGCACACACCAAACTTGGTGGACTTGTAACGCCTACACCATGCACTGGCCCCACATGATATACCATTGCACCATGAGGCTGTGCACCAACATGTGGCGTTCACCATGTGGGCAAAGCTGTATTTAAACTCAAGTAAGATTTGCAGAGTAGCTGCATGCATGAGAACTACATCATATAATTTAAAGAGAATAGCACAGCCTTGGAAGAGCTACTATGAACTTGTACACTTATAGATTTTTGCTGGAGTTTTGCTACACTCAGCTGATAAGACATGGAATATTCAGTGCTCTATTTCTTCAGAGCCATACAACCTCTGAAAACAAAACTGTTCCCACAAAGTTGAAAGCATGAAATTGTGTAAAAACCTGAAAGGATTCACTGGAACTAAGAAGCCCAACTTCTGAAAAACAACCCCGCACCATAATCCCTCCTCCACCAAACTTACACTTGGCACACTGCAGTCAGACAAGTACTGTTCTCCTGGCAACTGCCAAACCCAGACTTGTCACTCCAGAAAAAACATGTCTGCACTGCTCTAGAGTCCAGTGGTGGCATCCTTTACACCACTGCATCTGAGGTTTTGCATTGCGCTTGGTGATGTAAGGCTTGGATGCAGCTGCTCAGCTATAGAAACCCATTCCATGAAGCTCTCTACACACTGTTCGTAAGCTGATCTGAAGACCACATGAAGTTTGGAGGTCTGTAGTAATGGACTCTGCAGAAAGTTGGTAACCTTTGCGCATTATGTGCCTTGGCATATGCTGACCCCACTCATTGTACGTGGAGTTGTTGACGTTCCCAATGACTTCAACTTTTATTATAAAACCACTGTGGAATATTTAGTAGTGAGGAAATTTCTCAACTAGACTTGGCATCCTATCACGGTACCAAACTGTAGTTCACTGAGCTTTTGAGAGCGACCCACTGATCGCCTACTTGTTCCCATCTTCTTCTTCTTTCTCTCCCCCTCAGGACCCCCAGGGCTCCCTGGAGAAAAAGGTTGTGATGGAAATCCAGGCCCCCCAGGTCCTTCAGGACCACCAGGCCCTCCGGGTATTTTTTTCATTTGACGTAGTCCCAGCTTGTATCCATATGATGCCTGCTTGTGTTCTGTATTTCATAAACTTGTTTTAAAAGGTTGGTAAGAGATTTAAAGTGTACATCATGTTTCTGTTAATCGTTTTTGTTTCATAGGTTGTTCAGGGTCGCCAGGTGATCCAGGGCCTCCAGGACCCAGAGGAGAACAAGGCAATGATGGCATCCCTGGACCACCTGGACTGAGAGGAGAGAAAGGGGGTAAAGACTTTGCACAAGCATGCACATACATTCTCAGTCTGAGGCTGGGTTAATGCTACCCACCCTTTACCCCAATTTTAAGCCTGAGTCTCAGTCTGTGCTGGTGGGTTCTAGTCAGCGGTTCTCAGGTCAGTCAGAGTCGACAGTCAGGAGAAGAGTGTGCAATGAGGACATACTCCCGATCGCGTGTCTGACTAGTCGGAGTGTGTCAAACTAGGTTCTGTTTAGCGATCAGAACAGATTCCTGCAAGAGCCAATGAAAACTGAGAGTGCAAAAGAAGAAAGTACAGCAAGTAATACAGGACAAACTGGCAATGTTGGTGAAAGTAAAGCTTTTTATTAATCTCAGTTTAATCTCTCTCAGCATGATCACACTAGTCCCGTCTTTGTATCCGTGAGCCTCACTTAAACATGTTTACCTGTTGCTTCTATACTGTGTCAGCAGAGAAAGAGAAAAGATAAGTTTGTAAGAGTTTAGGCGGGTTTGTGCGTGAACCCTGGTAATTTAGTGTGTGACCCCCTCTGATATAGTCTCCCAAATAATCTGGGTAAGTTGTTTAGTGTATCCAAGGCTTCAGGTGAATGCAGATAATGCTACTGAACTGGTTCAAATTCAGAGACCTTTAATTCACTTGGACCTCAGAGTGTCAGAGTGTCGCTGTAACTTCATTATTTTTATTTTATTTTAAGTAAAGTATGTAATTTTATCGACTTTCTGACATTTTTTTATCTTAAACTGAAGGTTTCGTAGTTTTAGTACACTACCAGTCAAACATTTTAGTACACTACCAGTAAAACGCTTTAGTACACTACCAGTCAAACATTTTAGTACACTACCAGTAAAACGCCTTAGTACACTACCAGTCAAACGTTTTAGTACACTACCAGTCAAACATTTTAGTACACTACCAGTCAAACGTTTTAGTACACTACCAGTCAAACATTTTAGTACACTACCAGTAAAACGCTTTAGTACACTACCAGTCAAACATTTTAGTACACTACCAGTCAAACATTTTAGTACACTACCAGTCAAACATTTTAGTACACTACCAGTAAAACGCTTTAGTACACTACCAGTCAAACATTTTAGTACACTACCAGTCAAACATTTTAGTACACTACCAGTCAAACATTTTAGTAACACTACCAGTAAAACGCTTTAGTACACTACCAGTCAAACATTTTAGTACACTACCAGTCAAACATTTTAGTACACTACCAGTAAAACGCTTTAGTACACTACCAGTCAAACATTTTAGTACACTACCAGTCAAACATTTTAGTACACTACCAGTCAAACATTTTAGTAACACTACCAGTAAAACGCTTTAGTACACTACCAGTCAAACATTTTAGTACACTACCAGTCAAACATTTTAGTACACTACCAGTCAAACATTTTAGTACACTACCAGTCAAACATTTTAGTACACTACCAGTAAAACGCTTTAGTACACTACCAGTCAAACATTTTAGTACACTACCAGTCAAACATTTTAGTACACTACCAGTCAAACATTTTAGTACACTACCAGTAAAACGCTTTAGTACACTACCAGTCAAACATTTTAGTACACTACCAGTCAAACATTTTAGTACACTACCAGTCAAACATTTTAGTAACACTACCAGTAAAACGCTTTAGTACACTACCAGTCAAACATTTTAGTACACTACCAGTCAAACATTTTAGTACACTACCAGTCAAACATTTTAGTACACTACCAGTCAAACATTTTAGATACACTACCAGTAAAACGCTTTAGTACACTACCAGTCAAACATTTTAGTACACTACCAGTAAAACGCTTTAGTACACTACCAGTCAAACATTTTAGTACACTACCAGTCAAACATTTTAGTACACTACCAGTCAAACATTTTAGTACACTACCAGTAAAACGCTTTAGTACACTACCAGTCAAACATTTTAGTACACTACCAGTAAAACGCTTTAGTACACTACCAGTCAAACATTTTAGATCACTACCAGTAAAACGCTTTAGTACACTACCAGTCAAACATTTTAGATCACTACCAGTAAAACGCTTAAGTACACTACCAGTAAAACATTTTAGTACACTACCAGTAAAACGCTTTAGTACACTACCAGTCAAACATTTTAGTACACTACCAGTCAAACGTTTTAGAACACTACCAGTCAAACATTTTAGTACACTACCAGCCAAACATTTTAGTCCACTAACAGTCAAACATTTTAGAACACTACCAGCCAAACGTTTTAATACACTACCTGCCAAATGTTTTAGTACACTACCAGTCAAACGTTTTAGAACACTATCAGACAAACGTTTTAGTACACTACCAGCCAAACGTTTTAGAACACTACCAGTCAAACGTTTTAGTACACTACCAGTCAAACGTTTTAGTACACTACCAGTCAAACGTTTTAGTACACTACCAGTAAAACATTTTAGTACACTACCAGCCAAACGCTTTAGTACACTACCAGTCAAACATTTTAGTACACTACAAGTCAAACGTTTTAGAACACTACCAGACAAACGTTTTAGTACACTACCAGTCAAACGTTTTAGAACACTACCAGTCAAACGTTTTAGTACACTACCAGCCAAACGTTTTAGTACACTACCAGTCAAATGTTTTAGTACACTACCAGTCAAACGTTTTAGTACACTACCAGTCAAACGTTTTAGATACACTACCAGTCAAACGTTTTAGAACACTACCAGTCAAACGTTTTAGTACACTACCAGCCAAACGTTTTAGTACACTACCAGCCAAACGTTTTAGTACACTACCAGTCAAACGTTTTAGATACACTACCAGCCAAACGTTTTAGATCACTACCAGCCAAACGTTTTAGTACACTACCAGTCAAACGTTTTAGATACACTACCAGCCAAACGTTTTAGATACTCTACCAGCCAAACGTTTTAGTACACTACCAGCCAAACGTTTTAGATCACTACCAGTCAAACGTTTTAGATACACTACCAGCCAAACGTTTTAGATCACTACCAGCCAAACGTTTTAGATCACTACCAGTCAAACGTTTTAGATACACTACCAGCCAAACGTTTTAGAACACTACCAGCCAAACGTTTTAGATCACTACCAGTCAAACAATTGCTGATAATCATCACTTATGATAAGCAAGCATGTTAACGTCCTGCTGTTTGTTCTTAATGTTATGGTAAATCTGGACTTGGCTTTAAATAGATCACCTAATCCTTGTAAACATCTAAGGTCTTCAGACTCTAATTCTATATAATTGTCCATATGGGAGAAACAGTATTTGACAAACATGCACAGAGACAGATAACAACAAGCAGCCACCCACACGCTTCTTACTCAGTTTTCATTTCCTTTGATAGTTCCTGGATATGGACCATCAGGGCCACCTGGTGTTAAGGGTGATCAAGGTGAGTATCCACTACAAATATACATGATTTGTAATTTTAAAAAAGGTTCATTTTCTGATTCCACATTCTTCTTGTTTCTTTGTGTTTTCCTGGCACTTTGGGTGGAATTAAAACATGCAGAGCTTAATATTTTCAAAGGTTCTGTGCACATACACTACTGTGCAAAAGTCTTAGGCACCTAAGCTCACTGTTTAAAAGCCCTAATCTTATCAATAAGTGTATTTTCACCAGTAAGAACACCAGATATCATTAGAACTGATGTAAATAATCATAAATACAATACAAAGTAACATGAATATCTTATTGTGAAAGAAGTAGATCATATCTTGAGCTCCAGTTTGAAGAACAAAGTGTAGTTCCAGATTTCTCCTGGACGCCCCAGACACTGTATGAATGTATTCAGTTCCTTCAGCAGAAATCTTGATTTAGCTTAATGAAGTACTGAGCAGTCAAAGCAGGTATTAGATGAGAACTGTAAATAATACTGGGTTGTTTCCACAAGGAGAAGCTTAGAAAGGGTTAAATAAACACACTGACGTATGTAAAAACCACTACATACTGTATTAATACTGTTTGAATATTTTAAAAAGAGTTTTGTTGAGCAAATAAAAGCTTCCTGACAGGAAAAATAGCTTTTTAAATATAATAATTTCTCCAAGTGCCTAGACCTTTTCACTATACTGTATTCCATCATCTTATTAATTGTTTGCAGGTGAAACCACATTCAGATTCCGTTTTCATGCACTGCTTTTCTTTTCTATTTAAAAATCATGTGTATAAAATACAGTAACCATGAAACTAGCAGCCCTACACCAACGCTACAGTCTATAAACTGAATTATAGTGTGTTAAAGCTCACACCTGAAATTGATATGTTTATATTATGATCAGGCCCAAAGGGGGACCATGGTTGTGAGGGCCCCATGGGACCACCAGGTAGTAGTGGACCAGTGGGGGACCCTGGGCCTTGCGGTCCAGCAGGACTACCTGGGCCCCCCGGGAATCCAGGCGCAAGGGGATTGTGTGTGGATGGACCCAAAGGAGGGCGAGGTTTCCATGGACCACCAGGAAGGCCAGGTGAGCTGATCAATATAAGACATCGGCAGATGGTATCGGCATCCTAGTTTTGAAAATTTGTAACTAGATTGTTTGCACAGATGCAAACATTAAACTGAGTTACTTGATTAGTTTACTCAGGACTCAGGTGCTTGTTGGTTACATTGAAGCTTCAGTTGAAATATTATGTCAAGCAAAAGAAAAATTATTGAAACCAAAGACATTAAAGCTGCATTAGTTCAAAGTATGCAACAAACTGCACCCCCTCTGTGCTAAAGCTAAAGCTAAACACCTCAGAAATCACATGTAGAATCTGTTAATTTCAAATATCAACTGTATCGTTGAAATTAGCAAATCAAATTAGTTTCTTCATTACATGCTATTATTTTTGTGTGCTGTTTGTTTGTCCTACATTGTCTTTAATTCTAAACTTAATATTTTGTTATTGTTTGGAAATTGCAAAAAAATACATGTCTCATATGCTTCTCATCTCTATGAGTCACGACCCAGGCTGCCCTGCCAGCCACCAGCGCAGGGCTCAGTCAGCACAGAGGGAGGCCTAGTAGGAAAATGAGAAAGAACTCCAATTCCCAGGCTCCCTAGTTGCAATCAGTGCCAACTGGGCACACCTGTGCAGTCTCCTATATAAGTCAGCCCCAACCACAAGCCTGCTTTGTGCCTTTGTAGAGGGGTGGTTGGTTTTAGGTGGGAATTTAGAAGCTGAAAATGGAGAAAAGACAGTTCAGTAAAAGAGGAAGATGAAAGACAAAGAGAAACCTCAAAGAGAAAATGAGTTTAAGTTTTAAGAGGGTTTTGAGTTCAGGCTTCCTTTCCTGAGGGGTTTTATTTCGTGATGGCCAGATGAAGCCTCTTGAAGCATTGACGCTTTGCCTCCAGCTGGTTCAAAAAAAGGTTCATTTCTTAAAGCTTCATGTGCACACAAAGCCCTCTGCTGGCCAAAACTTTGATTGTCATTTCAACTATTTGTAATGGCCTCTTGCAACGTTGTGAGCTTGGGAAGGAACGCTGCCAAGTATATACTTAAAAAACACCTTCATTTAATTCTCTGTGGTTCCTTCATTTGTTCATCTGATCTGTGTTTGGTTGATTGTGTGGGTAATAGAGGTCTGTTAATTTCCAAAAACTTGCCAGTATGATTTCAGTCAGTTAGGCGGGAATTTCACCTCACAGCAAGATGATCTGGGTTGGATGATGATTCCCGGTCTGGGTCGTTCTGTGTGGAGTGTGCATGTTCTCCCCGTGCTTGAGTGGGTTCACTCTGGTTTCCTCCCACACGTCCAAACACATGCATGTTGATTGATCAGTCATTCTAAATTGCCCGTAGGTGTGAGTGAGTGTTGGCTATGTAATGGACTGGCAAACTGTCCATGGTGTACCCCGCCTTTGCCCCATGACCCTGATTAGTGGGATTCAGCAGCAGATGATGGATGGATTTCAGTCAGTAAATAAATCCAATAGGATGTTTATTGATGTTAAAACTGTTGCAGTGGTTTTAAGAGATGGGACAGTGATTGTGGTTTGATGGTGACTTAAATTTTTATTAAGAAACAATAAAATCACACCAATACTCGAACCACGTCCTGAACCAGCAAGGCGGCTTCAGACGTCATCAGTGACATCACTCGCCCTTAATGAAGCAAGCCTCAATGCGTGCTTCATAACTGACTTTCCCATCACTAGGTTTATTGGTACACGCCATATGGTGGCGTTTCTTTTGTCTGTCGTTTCCCGCCTTTTTTCCCTACGCTGCTGTCGAGGCTTTCTTGCCCCCTTAATTTAATACCATTAGTAGAGTACGGTGGTCTGTGATCACCCAGGGCAGAGGTTTGATTCCTGCCTAGGGTGACTAAAACACAAGCGGCAACACTGAACACAAAATAAAAATAAATAAATGAGTTTGCTCACCTCCACCAACACCCTCAACTCACCTTGTGACATTGTGTGTATGTGCAGGAGTCCCTGGGCCATGTGGTCCCCCAGGGCCCCCGGGTCCTGGGATGAAAGGTGATAAAGGTAACTGTGGGCCTATAGGACCACCGGGACCCTGTGGTTTCAAAGGAGACACTGGCGTAGAGGGAGTACCGGTGAGTAACTGAAAGATTGTTCATACGTTTTCTTACATCCTGAGTTTTGGGCCTAATGGTACTTCTCAGCAGATTATACACTGACCAGCTGCTTCATAAGGAACAGAGTTCTAATACTAGGAAGGACATTCACTCTCAGAACAGCCTGGATTCTTTATGGATTCAACACTGTGCTGGATACGTTCTTCAGAGATACCATAAACATTGGATTCCGATCTGGTGAAGCCATGAAAACACCTACTGTCATGTTAATAGCTTGTGTTGGCTTGTGATTCACAACAAGGTGCAGGGATGTGGTCACTAGAGTAAGAGTGAAATGTGGAGGATGCTCATGATGGATTGTTATGACCCCGATTATCACACCAATGTAGATACATCAAATTATAATCTAGAACATGGGAAGACCAAACACAACAAATCAGATGCTCAAGAAAAGTTCTTGTATTATTTTCAAACAGGCAAAGAACAACATGCAACATCAATTCTTGATAGGGTGAGCTATAGCCAACATGAACAAAGATATCTAATTCATTCTTTATCTAACCTAACAAAAGAAATATAAACAAGAATACAGAGGCCATACCTGCCTCCCAATACAATCAGGAACAAAGAAAAAAACAACAAAACAAATGGCACTCACCTCTACAATGATGGGACTTACTAGATGACTAACATGTTTACTAATGGAATCAAAAACATAAGAAGACAAGGTGTAGAACAATCAACTCTCTAAAACAATCAATGGGTGTTAGATGGACCGTTCAGAACAGTTACAAGGTTAACAAGGCTACATCTAGAAGCTAAGCAGAACAAAACAATCCACTGAGTTCCACACACAAAAGCCACCATGGCCACGTGGCGAGAACACCGCCTTTAGGGCTCGGATGATGCAGCCAACCAGCACACATGTCCAGATCAGCTGTCGGCTGGATAAGTGTTTTTACCTGGAGAGAGAGAAACACACACACACACCACAAGACAAACCGACCACCAGATGGCAGCACCAACAGTCTGCAGTTATTCAATACTTAACAAATATGAAACCGGTTGGGCCTTAGACTTCACATGGATATGGTAGCAATACCCAAAAAGACTTTAGCAAAATTATGCTTGCTTGGTTTTGGGGGCTTAGTGTTTGTCAAGAAAGCATTACCCACCACCACCAACAGCAGCTTCAACTGTTGATACAAGCCAATTTGGGTCCATTGGTTTACTGATGTTAAACACTATAACCCCACCCTAGTAAACCCTGCATAATGCAGCAGACGAGTCTCCAGTTTCAGAGTAGCCTCAGATCTCTGCTGCCTGGCTGACAGCACTGGTGCCCATCATGGTCTTCTGCTGTTGTAGTCCATCCACATCTATTCAGAGATGATTTTCTGATGTGAGATATACGTTATTCTTTTTCCCGACCTCTCAAACGCCGTCCTCTGTAAACTCTACACAGAGTTTCTAAGATACTCAGGCCACACGGGCTGGCACCCACAATCGTACCACAGTCTGCTGTCCCCTGATTGGATAAATGCGTTCCCCAGCATGTGTACAGGTGTTTCTAATAAAGTGGCTAGTTAGTGTAGCTTACTAGTTTCCCCCAGACATGGGTTTTATAGAAATTTTTAGCGTAGGCGGTCTTGGGTGTTATCACTTTTTAATGATGATGTTAACTCTTTAAAGCCTGAACCATAAACCAATTGCCCAGAAATTCAGTTTCTTGTAAAAAGTAGACCTTCAGTAAATAATAAAATAATAACAATTAAAACGCTTTGAATTATTGATTTTTTACAGTAATAAATGAAAGTATTCAGAACACAATGTTTTAACCCTTTATACTCGGAGATTATTTTAAATGTTGACTCGAGTAATTTGGAAAAGAATATTTATTTTCATTGTACAACAGTGTTTAACACATTCTGTATCTGCTACTGTCTTTGCTCAAACCCATACTTTGTTTAAAATTTTAGTGGGAACCAAAATTCAGGCGTACATCCGGTTTACAGACAACTTGTATATCAAATAGGATTCACTTAAAGGGTTAAAAATCTGGTCAGTGAAAACAGTATAGTAAAATAGTGTAATACTCTCATAAGAAAAAAGTTTTTGGTGGTGATGCTATAACTGAAATTTATATTCATTTTTATATTTATTCCTTTTTTTAAAGGGTCGTGATGGGTCTAATGGTTTGCCTGGCCTCAAAGGAAACCAGGGGCTGATGGGTGCTCCTGGACCACTGGGTAAGATGTATCTCATCCCTCATCCTAATTTTATTCACTGTATTTCTCCACACCCACTTTAAAGCGTGTGTTTCTTCCACCTTAGTGTTAGAGCTTCCGGTCAGCTAACCAAGATGAATACAGTTACATGCGTGGAGACCAGAAAAACAATAAGAAGTTTGAATGGGACAACACTGTCTCATCCAAGGTTAAAAACACAGTGGGTGGAGGATATGAGAAGGTGGTCTGAGGTTACTTATAGAGACATGTTTAATTATTCTGTACTCTTGGAAGGTGTAGACAGTTCAGCAATGAAAAACTTGGAGCTTCATAACTGAGACATTGGATAAGGATAAGGATGCTCTGGTGCTGGTTCTCCTCCACAGAATTCGTAGAGCAGACATACAGAGGTTTGGGTGGAGGTTTTAAATTTAGCACCTTCAGTCATAGATGCAGGTCCTCTTCTTTGAAAGGCGGCCCCCCAACACTCTGATCTTTATGTGCTGTGTTCGTAACACTGTTGTTGACACCATCTAACTGAACATGTTATGCTAGTCATTTTATATGTTTGTTGTCGCTTTTCTTGGAATTTTTTTTGAAGTTCTGACACAAAGTAAACAAAGATGCCCCCCCCCAGTGTTGTCAAGGAAAATAGCATGAATATGATAATCATGAAGAAAAAAAACAAGTATGAAACCAGTTCAGTGTTTCTCCAGCGCAAACAATTTAACATCAGTACGTTTAGATTAGGCTTATTGACTAGGACCCTTCATCACATCAGACCATCGGGTAACCTTTGTTTATTAGAAAGTGAGGAAATAGGATTAGAGTCTTAGTGAAATCCGAGAACCAGTCATTTACAGACATCAGTAACTAAATTTGAAATGTTGGTTTGTTTTTAAAACAATGCCTTTTGTGTTAATCTCATTGGCATTTTGTATGTCTCTCTTGGGACTGTCCTTTTGTCATGGTATGTCCTTTTGACCTCCAATGGGTAGCCTTTCTTACAATATAGCAATGTAGGGATATCTCAGAGACATCTTGGCTTCTAGATGGGGGAGACTGTAAACACCTCTATTTCAGTTACAAAGGTAGAGGCAGTCGCCCATCCAGTAGAAGGTTTCTGGGTTGTTTAAGCAGAGGGATAAAATAAAGGTGTGGTTTACAAAGTTGACTCATTAAGCCTACTTACTTGTAAACTCCTTCTTCAGGAAACCAAAAATTTTGCCAGTTGAGAGAGTTTGACGTAAAGTCTTAGTGTTGACTAACGTTAGTAAAATGCGAAGTTAACACCACCAACAATCCAGCTAATTAATCATCCAAAGACGTTGATGAAGTTTCTTCATTTATGGAGGGTTCAGCCTCCTCACCACTGGCTGCAAGAAAGTCATTAACATCAGCTGCAGCTGCCTTTGGTTACTACATTCCAGTCCAGAGAAAAGAAGAGGCCAAAGCCTTCTTCACTTTTAATGCAAGTCAGTAGAACCAGAAAGTTTCCAAGCTTGTTTGGAGCATTTCTATTGGTCCGTTTGTCATAATATTTGTACATTATTATAAAGGGCAGCTGTCATATTCAATGGATGTAAAATAAATAAAATCGGCCGACTGATTTATGAACCAGAAGTGCAGCTCGAATGTAAGCAGAGGTGATAGAATGGAGAATGAGTGCAGATAAAGGGAGGTTTTCCTGATGAAGTGGCCAGTAAGTTTATATCTATCACTAAAGCTTGCTTTTAAGTTCTACCAAACAGAGTTCATTTAGAATCTTTCAGAAACATTAATCATATAATTAAAGATACTGAAAATCGTGACCGGTGTATAGGTGCAGTTTACATATTATTGTCATGACTATAATGTTACTTATTTAAATTATATGTGAAAAGTATGGTATTGTTTTGTTTCTATATTGATTTCAATGTGCTGATTCAGATAATTTGCCTTTTTCCAGGTCAAAAAGGAGACTGTGGCCCACCTGGTCCCCCAGGTTGTCCAGGTCAGAAGGGAAAACCAGGATGTCCAGGTGAGAGTTTGTACAACTGTAAAACCAAAACAAATCCGCTCGCCATACTCACTCACTCGGGCGGTAGTTGGTTAGTTGGTTATTAGTTTAGTCTAAAAAGGCTGAAAAGCTGAAAACATCACACAATATTTGTATTTGTGCGACCATGTTTTTCATTGCTGCTTTAAAGCTAAAAGAAATGGATGTTTTGGTTCATGGGATAATTTTTCCATGTAGAAATCAGGAGAGTGTTAATTAGAGATTGACTGATATGGGTTTTTCAGGTCAGGGTCAGCCGATGCCTGATATGTACCGCTGGTTTTTTTTGGCCGATTTTTAGGGCAGATATCTAGAAGTTTGAAAAAAGATTAAATCAAAAATAGAAAAATACATCTTTTTTTTTATCTGCCCCCCAAATAATACAGTATGACGATATTAATACTGAAAGAATGTAAAATACATCTTTTTATACCAACAACAAGTGCCTTAAACGTGCATTGAAAACACTTCCACGCAGCAGACAATTGCGGTTCTTTAAGGAGTGTGAGGCGCTCAGAGTGAACGAGAGTACTCATATATATATATATATATATATATATATATGTGTGTGTGTGTGTGTGTGTGTGTGTGTGTGTGTGTATATATATATATATATATATATATATATATATATATATATAGAGTGAGTGAGAAATGGCCCACGCATGCAACGAGAGTGAGACAGAGAGAGAGTGAAAGACAGAGAGAAACGGCCCACGCGCACAAAAAGAGAGCGAGAGAGAGACAGAGAGAGCGAGACAGAGAGGGAGTGAGAGGGAGTGAGAGAGAGACAGAGAGAAACGGCCCACGTGCACAAAAAGAGAGCGAGAGAGAGACAGAGAGAGAAACAGCCCACACACGCAACATGAGATAAAGGAAGAGAGTGAGAGAGAAACAGCCCACGCCCGCAATCAGAGAGAGAGAGACAGAGACGCTGATATGGTGTAATGATTGTTAACACAGCGGCTCTGTTCTATTTTCTTTAGTTCTGTTAGTCTCGAGTGCTGGATGCTGAGTAATATCTGGGAGACTCTGTCTGCTCCGAAGAGACTCTGTGTAACAGTAACGTGTTAATGTGTGTATTACACTAGAGCAGTTAGCTTTAGCCCCGGAGCTAATGAGTAAAACATCCACTCTGGTTCACGACTATGGCGGACTACACACAGAAAAAGCATCATTTTCACGCATAAATCATTATTTTTTTTTACTTTCTCGGCTGAACAGTTCCAAAAGTTTTCGCTTGGGGTCCTTCACAAAACACCAATATCAGCCGATACAGATATGTAAAAGAAATTCAAATATCGGTCGACCTCTAGAGTTAATGCTGTTTACTGATAAACCAGAACTGATTGATGCAACAAACGTATTATGCCGTGACTGATCTGACCAGGTGAGAAAGGGAAAGATGCGGTCAGCAATATCCTTGCTGTGTGTGGAGATCGGGGTCCACCTGGAGAGCCAGGAAAAAGAGGAGAAGATGGAGAAACAGGCCCTCCCGGACAACCGGGACCAGACGGTACATGCACACCAATGCACATATATGCACACACACACACACACACTCTCTCTTAAACACACATACTTAAAGAAACCTGCGAACGCAGACACGTGTTACCTGGAACCCGGGACTGCACTAAAAAAGGCTTCCATTATTTATGTCTCTTTCTTGCAGGACCCAGAGGCCCTAAAGGAGAAAATGGCAAGGAAGGCAAAACAGGTCCCAAAGGACTTCCTGGAGAACTGGGGCTGAAAGGCATTCAAGGACAAAGGGGTAAGAGTGGGTGCCTCCATTCCACTGTATTGTGATTGGCCCCACATATGAACTCCCTGTCCACTAGTTATTATTACATAGTTAAGTGGATAAATGTAATTGAGCTTATTTACATACATTGCTCATTTGTGTTGTTTAGGGTTTGTATATAAAAAAGAATATGTTTTCTTTTTTTTTAATACCCGGGCCTGTGTTCTTGGCTGCACCACTGGTATGCATGTAGTGGGGTTGTTGTGTGAGATGATCCTGTTGTGTGAGATGGTCAGCGATATAATTGAACAAGTGATTTGAGCAACAGAGAGAAGGTAGAGATGTGCATGCAAGATCAGCAGACAATAACCGGGACATTCTTATTACAGTCAGATTCCAGTGTGTACTAACGTGTGTCCTCTCGCTGATATGTTTGTATTTTACCCTCAAGTTCATCCCCAGTTTATGCTTTTACTATATTTTACTATTGAGTGTTTTTTGCTATCTATTGCTATACAATTTGTAAAGATGTCAAATTCAGGAACACTTAACTTACATACTACACTTGGCATGTTACATCAGCTCTTGTATCCTTCTAATTATTATGGTTGCGCATTTGAAATATAGAAGATGGTGAAGATATTGAAATATCGACCCCATTCCAGCTCCAGATTTTCTGGTCTGATTGTGTGATTCGGGCTTGTGTACAGCTTTTTAGAGAATAGAGAATGAATAGGATAGAAAAGTGCACACCAATCTACCGAACGTCTGCTTGACAGACACTGTTTCGCATACACTGATTCTAGGCAGACTCCCCAACCACAACTGCAGTGTTGGTTTGACCCACACTCGTCTGTTTTATCATTTTTTCCATCCCTCTTTTTTTCCTTTATAGAGCCCCATTCATTTTTAAGCACACCTAAACATTATGGTTTCATTTAACGTACAGTCTGCATCACTTAGCACAGGTCACCAAACACACCGACCTACTCTCCTCTACTTGTCATAGATTCATCCCTCATTGCTTTCACTGCATAAGCTGCACAACCCATCCTGCGTTTTTTGCATTTTTCAAAGTATCAACATCATTCCGACTCTAGATTGTCAGGTTTGATTGTGTGATTAGGTCTTGTATACAACTTTTTAATCAGATGCACGGAACTGATTCTGGAAAACAACAGATTTTTCTCTATAGAGACTGAGTATTAGGACTGGGCGATATGGACAAAAATAATATCTCAATATTTTTGGCTGAATGGCAATATAAGATATTTTTTCTTTCCATAAGGAGATAACAAAATGGCACTTCTGCGTCAAAGCTACACATCCCTAATGCCACACAGGCACTTTTGACTAGGGCTGGGTATCGTTTGAAAATCTTAATAATGATACAATATCTTTTTTCTGAATTGTAACAAAAAATACAAAAAATTATGTATTTATTTAACAGAAAACATGAGCTCCACATTTTACACCTGCTACAGTGAAAGAGGTGGTATCGATATAAACGATATTGTCTCATCTTATATCTCATATAAAAATATATCAATGTTTCTTAAAAACCCGATATATATTGCCCAGCCCTACTGAATAGGATGGAAAAGTCATGCCAATCTACTGAACTTCTGCTCGACCCCCAGACACCGTTTCACATACACTGACTCAGGGTGGACCCCCAACCACGACTGCAGTGTTGGTTTGACCGGCACTCGTCTGTGAGGTTTTTTTCATCCCTCTTTCCCCACATAGAGTGCCATTCATTTTTGGCTGAACCTAAACATTACGGTTTCGTTAAACCTACAGCCTCCAAACTGATTCAGCTGAGACACGCACTCCTCTACTTGTGGTTTATTCATCCTCGCACTGCTTAAGCTTGCGCAACCATCCTGTGTTTTCTTCAGAAAATGCACTTTTCTAGTTGATACTACGCTTTGTACTGTACTCAGCGCTGCTACTACTATACTACACCACTGTGCAGATGTCTTAAGCACATGAGCTGATTGTTTAAAAATAAGTGAAACTTGTGCACTAACACTGGCAGGAAGAATGCCACGTTCAAGTGTGTTGTCTGTAGGGGTTATAGTCAATAAATTAGTTATAGTTAATAAACACTTGAGGCACTGGCTTTGCATTTTTAGTGGTCAAGATGTCCCTCAGTTTATTTGTGTGCTGTGTCCTGTTTATTTGTGTACTGCCCAGGTGTATAACTGTCATGCGCTAAGCCGTGTGTGTCAGGAGTTACGGTGTTGAATATTTACTGTACAGTGCTCAGATGTGCCATGATCTTTTAGGAGCTCCAGGTTTTCTCGGTCCTCCTGGCAAGAAGGGCATCAGGGGCCCGCGAGGAGAGTGTCAGCCCAACGGAGCCGACGACAGCTTCTTGTTCACCAGGCACAGTCAGGGACGAGACACACCACTCTGCCCAGAAGGATCCAATCCACTGTACAATGGATATTCACTCCTTTTTGTCAATGGAAACAGCCGGGGACATGGGCAGGACCTCGGTAAGACACAAATGCACGCAAGCAAGATTAGGCTTTAATAGGGGGCCTGTTTTTTGTGCTTTTCTGCTGTTTCCTTTCCTTTTTGGTGTGATGTTGCTTTTTGTGCAAAGTAATGAAGCCCAAAGTAAAGGTCAGGGGGAGAAACTGTGGTCCACAGAGCCCTAAACAGCTAGTTAGAACTCCAGGTCTTGAGTTCCAGTCATTATTGCTAGTCTACAAGTGAGCTTGACCTGCCGTCCGACACGGCACAGAGAAGTAAAACTCAGATCCGGTCGATTAGATCCAGCAACTTGTTCTGCCTGACTTTCTGCATTGGACTCTGACTTAAAGTGATACACCAGAACTTGACACCATAGTAAGAATAGCCACAGCGGTGTGGTAACGCCCTATGAATCCTGTTTTATCAATGCATACATATATATATATATATATATATATATATATATATATATATATATATATATATATATATATATATATATATATGTCATTATGTGTCATTATGATCACTTTATAATACCAGGCATAAACATATATAAATAGTTACAATTATATGCATAACACTCAGTTTCCATAATGTCTTATATCTTTTCAGTTACCAGTCAGCTAACAATAAATGACTTCATTAAATTTAGGCTACCTATAATTTTTTTTGTTCTTTTTTTTACATGCTGGAATGCTTAAGTTGGTAGCCACTGTATTGATTGGCCCGGGTACAGAAAACATACTAAAACCCTGTTGTAATGCATAATCACAATCATGTTTCATGTTTACAGTATTTTAACGAGTAGAGATTATAATGCATTTTGAAGCCTAGCATTATGCAGTCATTCATATATATATATATATATATATATATATATATATATATATATATATATATATATCTCGTCGCTGTCCTATGAAAAACATGCATCTCCATTCTTGGCGATTTTGAGTTTTCTAAATTATTTGAACACGCCAGTGGTCATTTATATTGTGTGAAAATTCCATGATGAATGGACCAACAGAGGTGCTCTAAAATAGCTTGGAAATAATTCTGGTTCCATTGACTTGCATTGAAAGTAAAGTAGGTTTTTGGTCTCTCCTGTAAAAGTGCAATTATGAAGATATTTGATTTTCATTGGACAGCGACTATATATATATAATAAATATATATATATATATATATATATATATATATATATATATATATATATATATATATATATATATATATATATAAATTTACAGTTAATATAACACATATTTGGTTTATATTATATAAACAAATAAAACAAACAGTGGACTGACCCCAAGAACTGAATAGAACTGTGAATGCTAATGTTAATTATGAAAACATAATTTATCAGCCTGTTTTCTTGGTTTTGTTTTTCGTTACAGAACATATTCTCTTTTATTATTGATTTACTGATAACTGAATAATACCTGAATTGCACGTGTGTGTGTGTGTGTGTGTGTGTGTGTGTGTGTGTGTGTGTGTGTGTGTGTGTGTGTTTGTCTGCAGGCACTTTAGGGAGCTGTCTACAAAGGTTCTCCACGATGCCCTACCTTTTCTGCAACGTCAACGACACATGCAGCTACGCCTCTCGAAACGACTACTCCTATTGGCTGACCACAAACACGCCCCTGCCCAGAGACTCGACTCCGATATCTGGTGATGCTTTGGAGCAGTACATCAGCCGGTACGCTCACAACGGCCACAACTTCTGACAAATCTAGAGCGCACACACACATACACACACAAAGGTGTGTGTTCTCACCTTGTCTCTTCTTCTTTACCTCTCTTTCAGGTGTTCTGTATGTGAGGCCTCCACTAACGTAATAGCAGTACACAGCCAGACCGTTCAGATTCCAGACTGCCCTAATGGCTGGCAGTCTATGTGGCAGGGGTACTCTTTCGTCATGGTATGAACCGTTACCCATCATTAAAACAAGCTTACATATCAGTGATATTTAAAAACTTGACCTTATAATGAACCATAGCTCATGTAGTGAGTAGCTACAACAGCTGAATCTGTGACTGTGGAATAATCGATTGTGTCCAGTAAGCATTAACACCACCGTCATAATGTTTGATGTCATGATGGAGTTTAGCAAGAAATAGCAAGTGACTTAAGCTGCCACAGCATCAAACATTGACAGTGTTGTTAG
Source organism: Megaleporinus macrocephalus (assembly GCA_021613375.1). NCBI lineage: Eukaryota > Metazoa > Chordata > Actinopteri > Characiformes > Anostomidae > Megaleporinus > Megaleporinus macrocephalus. Next base: position 4,110,595 of record CM038716.1, read on the forward strand.
TTATGTCAGACAGTTCAAGTAAATTGTTACTAGAGGCCATTACACACCCAACGCCATGTGAAAAAACAGAAACCAGTACACAAACCAGATTTTTAATAAGCTCCTGGTAGGTTGTCACAGGTATCTGGAGCCATACTGACTGCAGTGCATCCCACAGTTGCTGGAGGGAGCATGGGGGAAAGTCCATAGAGTGCACATGACGATCCAGCTGGTCCCATAGATGTTCAACTAGGTTCAAGTCTGTGGAATTAGTGGTCCAGAATAGTACTTGGAAGTCTTGGTCAGCCAGTGTCGGACATTTCTAGCTATATGACATATATGAGCATGATGCTGCCACCTATATACATACACAAACCAGATTTTCTTTAAAAAAAATAAAACAAAACAATAAAACTTTGTATTATTGTATAATTGCTTATAAGCAGTTACAGGTACGTGCATAATGCTTTTATAAAACAAGAGTAAAGTCAGGTTCCATGATGCATTATATCTGTTCAGTTACAGATTATATCTGTTGAGTAAAGTTGGTAGCCACTATTCTGTTGGGGCTGGGATTTTACAGGAAACATTCTAGAACCCCCTTCTGGTGCATAACCATATTCATGGTTACAGTGTTTTAATGAGTAGATGTGATCATGCGTTATGAAGCCTGTGAAAAAAACAAATGACAATCCAGGTAGTCCCACAGATGTTCAATTGGGTTCAAGTCTGGGGAATTAAGGGTCCAGGATAGTACTTGGAAGTTTTGGTCAGCTCTTCCAAACAGTACCGGATATTTCTAGCCATATGACATGTCTCACTGTCTTGCTTGAAGATCCCATGTATGAATGTACAAGACACCCATGTTTTGGTGTACATGATCTGCAAGGATGGATTCATACCTAAATCAGTTGAGAGTGGATGAATGGTCCCAGAGAATCCAAAGACCATGATACTGCCACCTATATACATACATAAACCAGATTTCTTTTAGGATAAAAAACCACAAAACTTTGTATTATTGTATAATTGCTTATAAGCAGTTGCAGTTACATGCATAACACTTTTATAAAACAAGAGTAAAGTCAGGTTCCATGATGCATTATATCTGTTCAGTTACCAGTCAGCCAAAAGTATTTTTTTTTGTTTTTTAATGCTGCAAAACATTATTTGAGTTAAGTTGGTAGCCATTGTTCTGATAGGGCTGGGATTTGTACAGGAAACATTCTAGAACCCTCTTGTGGTGCATAGCCATATTCATGTTTACAGTGTTTTAATGAGTAGATGTGATGATGTGTTATGAAGCCTGTGAAAAAACAACACATGAAGGCAAAGTGTTCAGACAATTACACAAACCAGATGTACTTCTTACAAAATGGGTAAACTGAAGGATGCTTTTCATACTGGAAAAGCAGAAGAACCTCACTTTGGAGCTGAAACTTCTCCTCAACTCCATCTTCAAGTGTGAATAGGAGCTCAGGTGCTTCCCAAAGAATGGGCAAACAATGCAAGATGCTTTTCACTTTGGAAAACGTTTGTGAAGACAACGTATTTGCTGGAACACAACAGTCTCATCAGCTCAGTCGCCGTGAAGTCGTGTTCAAAAGAACGAACAGATGACGCATTTCCGTTGTCCATAAAATTGGGTTTGATGTGCGAGATTCCGCTTAAATTAGGTTTTTTTTAATGTTGTCTGAATAAAGTGGTGTGTAAACGACCTTTATCATACTGCTCCTCGCAATGACAACAAAAGAAAGAGTATTGGAAATGGTTTGCACAATGAATCAATGAATTTCTGTTTTTCTATCTTTTATCTGTTGTCCTGTGTCTAGCAAACGGGCGCGGGTGCTGAGGGCTCAGGGCAGCAGCTCTCGTCTCCTGGCTCCTGTCTGGAGGATTTCCGAGAAGTTCCGTTTATTGAATGCCATGGTCGTGGTACTTGTAGCTTACATACTGATGCTTACAGCTACTGGTTGGCTGCTCTAGACCCAAGCCGGATGTTCAGGTACGCCCAACTCCCGCAGGTGGTACGCTTTCTAAAGTCCAAACTGGAAAGATAAATGCAGTAATTATATTGTAATTAAAACACAGATGGGTGACAAATTAAAGGAAATACTTAAATAATTGCGTGGAGAAACATAAGTGACAAGCTGACTGCAGTGCATCCCACAGCTGCTGGAGGGAGCGTGGGGGGATCCATAGAGCAAACACCACCATCCGAGTAGTCCCACAGATGCTCAATTGGATTCAAGTCTGGGGAATTAGGGGTAGTACTTGAAAGTTTTGGTCAGCTCTTCCAACCAGTGATGGACATTTTTAGGCTTGAGGGAAGACAATCATCATGTATGGGTGTACGTGGTCTGCAAGGATGGATTCATATCCAAATTGGTTGAGAGTGTCTTCCACTCATTGCACAACCTAGACCATAACGCTGCCACCTACATGTGACCCACCTGTTTCTAAGTACAAATAAAAAAGGGAATGTCAGGCCTGGTCACTGAGTGGTACAATGATGAAAATGATTATGTGCTGTGGCTTCACAGTCGTGATATCTTAGCCATTTGAACACCACTGGAAGATTTTGGACATATCACTATCCGTCTTCAGAGCACACTTGGTAGAGGATATCTATAGGAAGTACAGTGTTCCATTCCTCCAGTGCAGTTTCAGTTCCAAGCTTGTTTATCTGGTGGCTCATGATGGCCTACAACCTTATTCTTTACCTTAGTTTAATGGCAGCCCAAGCCGGGTTTGGCTACCAGGGGAGATTAGGTCAGGACCCAAATGTTAAGCAGTCAGGAAGTGGAACAGAAAAGAACACAAATATAAAAAAGAACAAAAGATGTTCCTTTAACTACCTTGGATTAAAACTCTTCGAAAGCCCAGCAGTGGATAAGGGTAATATCACCCTGCCATTGCTGGGCTTTTAAAAAGCTTTAACATAGTTGGGATATGATGTGTGAACTGAAAACAGGTGGAAATAAACAGTGCCCACCTGATAACGGGAAAAGTTTGAGCAGGAAAGGGGAAACAAATGACGCCAGGGAAGAAACTGTCCACCTCCTTAAATAACAGAGATAAACAAGTTATAACACTCCCACCAAGAGTGAAAAAGTACAAATTAAATCTCACAGTTCTCTGTGGAAGAAAAGAGGAAGAGAGGGAGCATCAACACTCTCAGCATATCAGTGGGGAACCGTCATGGCCCTCTACGCCCTCTCAGAGGGCCTTAAATATTCTTAACACACACACACACACACACACACACACACACACACAAACACACATACATATGTATATTATTTAATTTTATCTACTTACAGTTTGACAATTAAAATATAAACAATTACAAAAATATAGGCAATTACATTATTTAAATGTGTCTGTTTAATCAGTCACTACTGGTGCATTTATATATATATATATATATATATATATATATATATATATATATATATATACACAACTGCTCAAAAGTTTGGGGTCACAGTGAAATGTTCTTGTTTTCAATGAAGTAGCCTTTCTTCCTTAACACAACAATGGACTGACGGGTCTCTAAAGAAAGTCATTTTGGTCATTTTGAGTCGGTCAGCAAGCCATCAACTGCTGATGCTTCAGATACTAAACTAACCTAGAATGTTCTTCTCCCTTTTATACTCACTTATTAGTAGAATGTTTTTCAGCTGTGCATCACAATTGAGCAAGAGTGTCCTAACAACCAATTAGTCCAATAACATCCTTAACTTGGATTGGCAGCCGTACCAGGAGATTTAGACAGAGGACTGAGAATTGCTGATAATAGACTATATGCAAAATAAGCCTCTATACAAAAATAGACTTTAATACAAACATTTTTATTCTTTAAAAATCATCTGATACACTTAAATTAATTGTGAAATGGACAATATTGTTTTAGAATTGCATGAAATGAAATTCTAAAGTGATCCTAAACTTTTGAGCAGTAGTGTATGTACATATCTGGTTCGCCATGTGTGAGGTGTTAGGACTGATTGCTAAGCCGCCGCTTCTCCCTGGTGGCCCAAATTGGACAGGCAACCAAACCAGCCCTTAGCCTTGGCTAGTCCTTTAATTTGTAGCCCATCTGTGTTTGCCAACTTTATGCATTTCTAAATACCTCAGCAAAAGGACTGAAAAACAAAACAAAAACAGTCCTCACCCATGCTTTATCTTATCCTCAGAAAATGAATGTTGTATTTACTGATGTTTAAATGCAAGAAGTTTTCTGCAAACATGTGTCTATGTTTTGTTCCTCAGTAAACCGGTCCCGCAGACACAGAAACCAAACCTCAAATGGCAGCTCATCAGCCGCTGTCGGGTCTGCATGAAGCGCATGCAGTGCTGTTAGAGCTTCAAAGTTGGCCGCCACAGAGGCGTCCATCATCTACCCAAGTGTGAAGAGATGCAAGTTCCTCAGAGACTCACCTGAATCACCTCCCCTTTGTCCTGAGGTTTGAACTAAGGTTGCTTCCCACAGTCAGTCATGTTTGTGGATCCTGCAGTCTGCATAAAGGACCTTGGTGGACGGGCTTCCGACCCCACCCCACCCCGGAGAACTATGAGGACATGTAACGGGGGCCAACTTCAACGATATGGACTACTTTTGAGTACGTTATCAAGGATATCCTCTGCCTGTTGTCTGCAGGGGCGTTCTAATGGATCTAGAACCAGATTTTTTTATCCAAATGACCGCCTTGTTAAGAGCACTTGATTTTGGAAAGGACTTAAACCAGAGCGATCATCAACAGTATTCAGTATTTTAGTGTGACAAGTTCTGGTTTCTTCACTTTTGCTTTTTTTGGGTGGCGCTTGCTTTGAGAGTGGAAGCAAACCTTTTATATTGATTTTGTAAATGCCTTAACGAGCCTTGTTTATCGAGAGAACAGGATAAGAGTTTGTGTCCGTCTGTGTCTGGTGTGTGTTCGGTGCGTTGCAGTACTGGGACTCATAAGTACCGGGACAGTATATTTATAAGACCTTGTTAAGGTGGATGCACTGAGTGCGAAGTCTAAGACCACCCTTCATTTATTTAAAGGTGCCATAGAATGCATTTATTCAACATTTTACATTCAGTTCCTTTTTCTGCTGAGCTTGTGAATAATCCCATGAGCTCTGCTGTGATTGGCTGGTTTACAGCGAGCCACGGCAATGATCACATAGAAGAAATGTGTTGAAATACACAGACACTGTTATATATATATATATAAGGCTTCTTGTATCTACTCTGGTGTAAATACGCTGGGTCATCAAACTATTTATTTAGCTGTGCTAACGTTATATACATGGAGCTTGCTAACTTTACCTAAACTGGCTAGACATCAGTCGAGATGGAAAGTCTAAAGTAGATTAAAGTTCTTAAAGTAGATTAAAGTTCTCATTGTGAAACTTTCAGTTTAAGATAATCTGCTTCAACCAGCCAACAGTGATAAACTCACACAGCATGGCTACTACTTACAGGTTACTGTTGGGATTGTGATTTTAATAAAGGTAGAGCCGCTCATCTCTTCAGTCGATTTAGTGTTAAACGCTGAGCAAAGCTGCTCAATCTGGTTCAAGTGTTTGAGAAACTGCCCAGAGTGTGAAATGAGCAAGCTAACAACGTTGGATTAAAGTTCTCCAGGATCTTGTTAATGATGTGGGAGCTGAAGTTTGCCAGCTTATTTTGGCTCCACTTTAATTGCGCCACAGTTACATTAGGAGGCTGAGCATTGTGACATATGCGTTGCCTTTGCTCCATTGTTGTTGTATGTACATTTTGGGGGCGTAAATGCAACCCCTAGTAACAAAACCAGTGTAAAATGTAAATGAAAACAGAATGCAGTGGTATGCATATCTAATGGACCCAAATTTATTCACAGTTGAACATAGAACATGTGTCAGATGTTGAAAGTGAAACATTTTATCATCTCATAAAACCTTAGTAACTCATATAGAATTGATGGCAACAGGGTATCTCAAACAAGCTGGGACAGGACCACGTCCACCTGTCCCAACATAGCATCAGCTCTTCTTTTAACAATAATCTGCAAACGTCTGGGAGGTGAGGACACTGATTGCTGGAGTTTTGAGAGAGGAATGTTGACCCATTCCTGACTGATGTAGGATTCTAGCTGCTCAACAGTTCTGGCTGGTCTTTGCTAGATTTTTTGTTTTTCCATCATGCACCAAATGTTTCCTTCTGGTGAAAGTCTGGACTGCATGCTGGCCAGTTCAGCACCCGAAGCTGTGCTGTTGCGATGGATGCAGTATGTGGTTTAGCATTGTCTTGATGAAATATACAAGCCCTTCCCTAAGAGAGACGTTGTCTGGATAGGAGCAGATGTTGTTCCAAAACCTCTCTATACTGTTCAGCACTGATAGAGCCTTTCCAGATGTGTAAGCTGCCCACGCCATAGACACTAATACAAGCCCCGACCATCAGAGACAAGCTGGATGGTCTCTTTCCTCTTGGGACCCGGCGTCCATGGTTTTGAAAAATAATTACAAATTTTGATTTCATCTGACCACAGAACAGTTTTTAATTTTGCCCCAGTCCATTTTAAACGAGCTGCGGCTCGACGAATACAGCGTCGTTTCTGGATGGTGGCCGCTTCTTTGCATGATGTGGCTTTAGCTTGCATTTGTAGATTACACCGTGAACTGTGTTCACAAACAATGATTTCTAACCAGTTTTCAATACAGTGCCAGCTGAGAGCCTGAAGATTACAAGTATCCTTTGCTTCTGAGAGACTCTGCCTCTCTAGAATGTTCTTTTTACCCAGTCATGTGACTTAATAGCAAATTGCTCCTCCAGCTGTTTGTCTATTAGTGCCACTCACTTCTCCAGCCTTTTGTTGCACGGTGACAACTTTTTTTGAGTTCTAAACAAGTTAATCATTTTCATGAACTGTCTCACTTTCAACATCTGATATGTGCTCTACGTTCTGCTGTGAATACAATATGGGTATATAAGATTAGCATATCATTTCATTTTGTTTTTTAGCTATATTCATCTACATTTTACTTATGAGTTGAGTCTGTTGTGTAAGTCTAGGATAGCCCTGTTTTGTAAATGCAGGACTTAAGGTTAATGGTATGTCAGTTTTATGCACCTAACTCTTATTCTTATTAATATATGACGATGTAAATACAGTTTTCTGATCCATGGCACCTTTAATTTCCAGTGAAAGTGTCCATTTAGTGCAAGCTATGTATTTTTCAGCACCAGGGATAAAGCAATGATGTATTTAACTGAGGATTTAACACACAATCCCGAACAACAAAAGTTTGACAGATGTTCGTGTGTCTATTTTGCCTTTCGTACAGCTTTTGGGAGACTTGCTGTTAGTTTTTAAAAGAAATCTGCAGGGATATTTTTTGGGGCCTGGTTGCATTTTCTGCTTCTGACAATCGGAGTAATCCTAGTCACAAGGTCAGCAATACTGAGCTCTGAGCTCTGGGGTAGTCAGTGGTCTGAGAATACCAGCAAACGTCATGTATATTCATAGCCCGGTGCTCTGTTACCTGAATAAGTCAACTATGTTTGTGTGTAACTCAGACAACATACTAAAAAAAGTCAATCCAAAATACTCAATATCTTGTAAGAAATCTTGACTGTCCCGGTGCCTATTAATGGTGTTCAGCCTCTGTGAACATCTGTTACATGTATGACTCAACTACTGCAGTATATTTTACACTTGCCTTATTAAAAGCCTGTCTGTGCCTGCTTGGAAATCATAATGGGAGCTTAAATTTATGCACATTTAAATAACATTGCACTGTGTAATATGAAAACTATGTATGTTTCAAATAAAATGTGACTGAGTTAGCCTGAGCATTAACAACTGCTGTATATTTCCATAAATACTAACCTTGCACCATTTATAGAACTGACCAAATTGTGTTACAGCCAAAGCCTTAGCCGAGTCAGAGAGGACATAGAACCCCAGTGCAGTCACCTGGAGCATCTGACTGGGCCTGTTCGATCCCAGCTGATGTTGGTCTACTGCCGTCATGCTGGGGCCTGCATTGTTTCAGGGAGATTGGACCTTTACCAGCAACCCTGATTCAGCAAGACCTGATTCTTATTCATTATTCAGACTGCTGCAATGTTTGTTTAGCATTGTGTAGCTATCCAGTTTAGCATAAGCTAAGTAAACCCCTTCTAATGCACAACATGGCTCAAACTTGACCCGTGTTCATTTTGTTATTTTATTTATCGTATATCTATTGAAATCAGTTAATTTCATTATTTAATGTTATGAATATTGTTTTCGATTCTCTTAAATCATTATTTTGATTTTTATTTATTTACTTCATGAACAAAAATAGTATTTCTGACTGCAAGTTCCTATGAAATTCCACAGTTAATACATAAAATTCAAAAATTATTTGTATCCTGAAATCAGGATCTGTGATGATCAAACACAAGTAAATTAAGAAATTGATGGAAATTTGAATGATTAAATAAATTTATTAAAAAAGACACAAGGTCATTTTTGGCCTAGGTTGTGCATTAAGGGGTTAAAATGCTGCAGTGCTAAGCTAGATTATATCATTGTAGATCTGGAGGTGTTGAAGACCAACATAGTTTTCACCAAACCCAGTAAGGATCTGGCCTTCCAGCCCTGCAGTAGATGATGGAAAATAGACAGCGCCGATATTATTGTACCACTGTGGTAGCATTAGCTCAAAGTATATCCAACAGTGTGAAGTTAATAACACTAAAACAGAATAACTTAATAACATGAAACTCTAGAAGCAGGCATTCTGACAAAGTAAGGTGAGCTCTGTTTCTCGTTAGGCTAAATGAGATTTTTGCAGTTCAGTAAAGCTCATCTGAGCTTCCAACAGTAGCCATTAAATAACACATTGGTGGAGGGATGAGGGGCTGGGGGTCATGGACAGGTCAGTCACCGTTAAGATACATCAAGTTTCCACCAGTCAGGATTTGCCCCATGTGAGCAAACAGTTAAAACCTAGAAAAGTACCTTTCCTGAAGAAAACGCAGGATGGTTGTACAGCTTAAGCGGTGCGAGGAACGAAGGATGAATAAACAACAAATAGAGGAGTGCAGGTCAGTGTGTTTGGAGTGCAGTTTGGAGGCTGTAGGTTTAATGAAACCATAATGTTTGGGTGAATGGGACTCTATGGGGGAACAAAGAGGGATGGAAAAACCACAATCCAACACTGCAGTCGTGGTCGGGGGGCTGCCCTGAGTCAGTGTATGTGAAACGGTGTCTGTTGGTTCTATTCATTCTATTCATTCTCTATGCAAAAAAGAAAATCTATTATTTTCTGGAATCCGTGCATCCGATCAGAAAGCTGTATACAAGCCCCAATCACACAATCAGACCAAACTGTGGGATGAGTTACATGGCCAAGATCTGGCAGAAACCAAAAAACGAATAACGATGTTGTTGCGAAACTATAATAAAGAAGTGTGCTTGCAGGGCTGGGTGATAGAGATAGCAATATTTCTTATTATCATGTTAAATAGTGTCACACTCTGCATCACTGAGCATATAATAGACATTGCCAGTGCTTAGAAACACCTCACAACCGCCGGTGTCTGATAACAAAGAGAGCAGTTAGGTCTGATTAGTTTGGTAGTTGTTGATAGTCTTCCACTTTACAACTGCTCTGTATGTACATTGTTATTAATACAGATCTTTACTCATTTAACAACAAAGTATAGGAACAGGTCAAGATTTTTCAAATCTTGTTAAGGTATTAGATTTAATGTCTCTTTGCAGCACATACATATCACTCGTCATATCTCTATATACATATATTGTTGACCGCTCCAGCAGGGCGCATCGTATCACCTCAGATTGAGAACAACAGACAGCGTGGAATAGCTTTAGGCCTTCTCACTAAGTTAATGCTAGATTCTACTGCTTAACAGCTAGCAGCATGGATCAGTGGGGTGGTCGTGGGACGTGAGGGGCATGCTGCTATTTGGCTATGAATATTTGAGGCAGATTTCGTTCTATATAAGCCACATTCTGCAACAAGCCGCTCTAGAGGAGCTTTCCCCCGAGTTTAACTGGATACATGCTGTTGAAAAGTGAATCTAAAGTTTATGAATGTATGTAGGTTAACACAGTTTATATGCTTTTCTAATGACATCCCACTGTGTGCTGCCGCAATATCTTACATTTCCATTTATTTGCTGTGCAAGATTCTCTTCTATCCGGCACATAAGCTTTCACTAAGGTGTTGCACTAATTGAATAAATAAACTTTCTGATGACACGCAAATGTTTGGTGCTCATTTTGTCCTGTTTCAGATTTATTCAGTTAAGAATCCTGTTAAACAGAAACCTTAACATTAATTTCAGCGTTCAGGTCATTAGCAGTTAATGATGGATATGTTAAAAACGCTCCTGTCTGTAATATACAAAGGTGTCAAAAGTATTCACCTTCATTACTCAGCTAGAAGTATAGATACTGGGGTTTAAAAATATTCCTGTAGAAGTTGAAGTATTGACTCAAACTTTTTACTTCAGTAAAAGTGTAAAAGTACTGGTTTCAAAAAGTATAAAAGTAAAAGTAATGTATGGGGAAAAAATGGCATTAAGGACAATAGCTTAGGCCACACCACAGGGGTCTATAGTGCACTAGCCCACCTCTCCCCCCCAAAAAATAATTCTTCTAAAAGCCATAATGACTATAATGTTATATTAAAATGTTAATGTTGATAAATTTGGGATGCGCTAGGCTTCCTGTTTCAGCCGCATATACACGCATTGAACATGAATGTAGTTTAGTACAATGTAAATATATTAAAGAAGCATATCTGTTACTACTGAACATTAACATGAGTTTTATGAAGATAATAGTGTGTAAGGAGTAGAAAGTACTGATGATGGAGTGTAAATGTAAGGAGTAGAAAGTACTGATAATGGAGTGTAAATGTAAGGAGTAGAAAGTACTGATAATGGAGTGTAAATGTAAGGAGTAGAAAGTACTGATGATGGAGTGTAAATGTAAGGAGTAGAAAGTACAGATAATGGAGTGTAAATGTAAGGAGTAGAAAGTACTGATAATGGAGTGTAAATGTAAGGAATAGAAAGTGCAGATAATGGAGTGTAAATGTAAGGAGTAGAAAGTACAGATAATGGAGTGTAAATGTAAGGAGTAGAAAGTACTGATAATGGAGTGTAAATGTAAGGAGTAGAAAGTACAGATAATGGAGTGTAAATGTAAGGAGTAGAAAGTACTGATAATGGAGTGTAAATGTAAGGAGTAGAAAGTACTGATAATGGAGTGTAAATGTAAGGGGTAGAAAGTACTGATAATGGAGTGTAAATGTAAGGGGTAGAAAGTACTGATAATGGAGTGTAAATGTAAGGAATAGAGGGTGCAGATAATGGAGTGTAAATGTAAGGAATAGAAAGTGCAGATAATGGAGTGTAAATGTAAGGAGTATAAAGTACTGATAATGGAGTGTAAATGTAAGGAGTAGAAAGTACTGATAATAGAGTGTAAATGTAAGGGGTAGAAAGTACTGATAATGGAGTGTAAATGTAAGGAATAGAAAGTGCAGATAATGGAGTGTAAATGTAAGGAATAGAAAGTGCAGATAATGGAGTGTAAATGTAAGGAGTAGAAAGTACTGATAACGGAGTGTAAATGTAAGGAGTAGAAAGTACTGATAACGGAGTGTAAATGTAAGGAGTAGAAAGTACTGATAATGGAGTGTAAATGTAAGGAGTAGAAAGTGCAGATAATGGAGTGTAAATGTAAGGAGTAGAAAGTACTGATAACGGAGTGTAAATGTAAGGAGTAGAAAGTACTGATAACGGAGTGTAAATGTAAGGAGTAGAAAGTACTGATAACGGAGTGTAAATGTAAGGAGTAGAAAGTACTGATAACGGAGTGTAAATGTAAGGAGTAGAAAGTACTGATAAAGGAGTGTAAATGTAAGGAGTATAAAGTACAGATAATGGAGTGTAAATGTAAGGAGTAGAAAGTACTGATAATGGAGTGTAAATGAAAGGAGTATAAAGTACAGATAATGGAGTGTAAATGTAAGGAGTATAAAGTACTGATAATGGAGTGTAAATGTAAGGAGTATAAAGTACAGATAATGGAGTGTAAATGTAAGGAGTAGAAAGTACTGATAATGTAGTGTAAATGTAAGGAGTAGAAAGTACTGATAATGGAGTGTAAATGTAATGAGTAGAAAGTACTGATAATGGAGTGTAAATGTAAGGAGTAGAAAGTACTGATAATGGAGTGTAAATGTAAGGAGTAGAAAGTACTGATAATGGAGTGTAAATGTAAGGAGTAGAAAGTACTGATAATGGAGTGTAAATGTAAGGAGTATAAAGTACAGATAATGGAGTGTAAATGTAAGGAGTAGAAAGTACTGATAATGGAGTGTAAATGTAAGGAGTATAAAGTACAGATAATGGAGTGTAAATGTAAGGAGTAGAAAGTACTGATAATGGAGTGTAAATGTAAGGAGTAGAAAGTACTGATAATGTAGTGTAAATGTAAGCAGTTGAAAGTACTGATAATGGAGTGTAAATGTAAGCAGTTGAAAGTACTGATAATGGAGTGTAAATGTAAGGCGTAGAAGTAAAAAGTCAGCCAAAAAATAATTACTCCAGTAAAGTATAAATAACCAAAATTGCTACTTAAGTAAAATAAGAAAGTATTTGTACTTCGTTACGTGACACCTCTTGTAATATAAATGACTTTTTATGATTAAATTATTGAATTCAGGCGCTTCAAATGAAAGCAACTCAGCCACAAAGTGGATGCCACGTAAAATGACTGAGCGGGTCAGCAGATGCTAAGGTGTCTGGTGCACAGAAGTCGCCAACTTTCTGCAGAGTCAATCACTACAGACCTCCTAACTTCTGGTGGCTTTCAGATTAGCTGAAGAACAGGGCGTAGAGAGCTTCATGGAATGGGTTTCCATGGCCGAGAACCTGCATCCAAGCCTTACATCACTAAATGAAATGCAAAGCGTTGGATGCAGTGGTGAAAAACACATCACCACTGGACTCTAAAGCAGTGGAGACGTGTTCTCTGAAGTGGCGAATCACCCTTCTGGCAATCTGATGGACGAGTCTGGGTTTGGTGGTCATCAGGAAAACCATACTTGTCTGACTGCATTGTGCCAGGTGTAGTTTGGTGGAGGGGGGATTATGGTGTGGGGGTGTTTTTTAGGAGATGGGCTCAGGCCCTCAGTTCCAGTGAAAGGAACTCTCAATACTTCAGCAGTCCAAGAGGTTTTAGACAATTTTATGCTCGCATCCTTGTGGGGACAGTTTGGCGACAGACCCAACATGACTGCCCATCAGTGCAGAGTCCTGACCTCAATGTGATAGAACATATATATATATATATATAAAATTCATATGATTATATAATTTCTAGATCATGACTGACCATTATTGCACCTTTGCTGCTCTTGGATTAGTGTCGAGTTCACTATTAAAACAAACAGGAAACAGTGAATGAACAGTATTGCTGTGTAAGTGCAGCAGTACAGTGTTGTAATCTAAAAATTTCTAAACTTCCAGACTGGGATTGTCGTTCAGTTTGCTTTCCTCTGTTCACCACAAGATGGTAGATTGGAGCTACATTTGAATATTCAGGATTTTTTTTCCTAATTTCCTTCAATCTTAGAGACATTAAGTCTCTGTGTGTTGATGTCTAAATTGCACATTAAAGAGAAACTTACCAACTCTCTACTGAAAAGGGTGATAGGAACCAGTGGGCACAGCGTCTATGATGCAAATAAGGATGTCATGGGCATTGCTAGGCCAGTTTAAGTGGTGTTTAAACTGTTCCTATATGTTACTTCCCCAGTCTATACATTACTTGACAAACTAAATTGATCTATAGTCTGTGTTTGGAGAATATATTCAGTAGATTAAAAACATATAATCTGATGTGATCAATAAGTCTAAACTGTGAATGTAAATGCTTAAATGAGCCATTTTACCAAGTTTACATTTGATTTTGGATGTTTGAACGATGATGATCGATTAAAAAAGCTAAAGTAAGCCTTCTTGTGTTCTACGCATTTCTTCCTTTAGGGGATTAAGTGGGTTGTAAGTGGGGGCAATATAGTGTTTGTATGTTGCATACCGTAGGCCAATTTTGCCACTGTTTTATACATTTTCTAGCTTTAACTCTAAAAGTTAAAGGAAAATTAAATGTCTTCATGTCCCCCAGTAACCTTTGGTAACACCTAATTATAGTGCAAGACAACCAGTGAACATATGTGTCCTTTAATAGGAAGTAGTTGAAATAATGTGTCCTAAATAGCAGTAAACTGAAAAATACAGGCTTTCTTTAGGAACTGTTTTACCTACATGTTGTAAACAAGAGATTATATCTGCTTATAGACATAAAAATCCTCTTATTTTACAGTGGACAAGACCCTCACATGAATCATCAAAACCACGATTGACAGAGACTAAATTCAATAATTCAATAGAATAAATACAGTCTATAAACTACATATGTACATATGTATCTCTGAACCAGGAATACCACAAACAATAAAATAGCCTAATTAAAGAATACACTTTTGGCAATTGTTTTTTTTTCCCACATCTTTTGAACACGACAGCTGTTGTTTATATCCTAAGAAAGTTTTATGATGAATGGACCAATAGAAATAAATAAATAGATAATATTCCTGCTAGTGTTGTGGTAGCCAAAGAATGAATGGAGCCTGATATTTCCACCTTTCTACCAAGTGTGACTATTGCTGTAACAATACATCACTAGTCACTGGCAAACTAAAGCCTTTCCTCCTGATGCAGCTCCTATATTCTCCTAATATAAGAAATTTAAAATGACACGTAATATGATGTGTAGAGATATAAAAAAATATTATTATTACACACTGAAGGCAGGAAAAGCAACCTGGATGTACTTGCTTTTTCTTAAGATGACTGTCGGCATGTACCAGTCCTTCAAATTTAAAGCTCTCCCAAAGGACAAAAGGATTGTAAAAAAAATTGTGAAAGCTTGGAATGTTTAAAATACAGTCCTTAGACCCAGAAAAATTTAAGTTTGAAAATTTCAGTAATTTCAACATAAAATAAGTCTACTAGATGAAAAAAAAATCACTGTTTTTTTTTTTTCAAAATAATTTTTAATTATTTTTATGGACTGTCCTTTAAAGTGGACAACAATATTTCTTGTTTTCTGTTCTGCATCAGTCCAAAAACCCTTCTACAACATCAGCACCAACTCAATCCTAGAAAATAATGTTAATGAATACTGAGTAAACAAACATTGTTTACCTTTTTTCAATACCATTTCCACTTTTGGCAGTATGAGAAATATTTGCACTGTATATTAACATAAACAGAAACAAATAAAAACTCATTCTAAAGGTTACCGTTACTTTGATTAAAATAAAATAAAAAAAATCCAGGTTTAAACAGTTTTAAGCACACTAGCTTAAGCTGTGTTAATCACTCCAAACCTTGAGCCAAAGTTTCACAATTTCCACATGTAGTACCCAACTTCTCTTCTTTTTTAAATGTACAATTATGTAACATTTTCTAATAAATTAGGAATTAATTATATTAGTAATCAATTAAAAAAAATTAGTAATGAATTTACATGTTTACAGAGCGTACAAGTTGCAAAATTCCTGTCACCTGTGACACTGTAAATTCATAACAAACCAGATTTAGTAAGTCCCAATGTCCACAACGAAGGAAATTTTTAAAAAGTATGCTGTTAGGTAGTTAAATATTTGTGCATATCAATAAAATTGTTTTTGAGAACTAGCTACAACAGTTTAATACCAAAAACATATCAATTATAGGATTTGGAAACATAACAAATGTATATTATTTGACAGCTTGCTTCTCTTGAATGTGGTTACTGAGAGGCAGCCATTTATAAAAAGGCAGAACTTCTGTTGTGAATGACAAAGCCCAACACATGATACATCATTGGAAAGACCAGCAAGTACCTTATTTAGTTTTTGAAATATCTTTGGGAGACTCATGTCCCCTCCAGAGGACAAAAATGAATTACCAGGTCTTACAAGGATATTCAAGTGTTACTGAATAATATATTTCATCTGATTTCCTTTAATACCTTACATACAAGGACAAACAACAGAAGAGTCTTATGTATTAAACGTTAAGGAACCCTCTGTACGTTCAGTACAAATACAAATCAACTACGGCTGTGCATTATGTTAAGATGATCAATCAATTTAGGTATAAATTCTTCACAGTCAGGATCACAACTTCTGTTAACATGACACAAGTGACCAAACGATTTTTTAAGATTAAAAAAAAAAAATTATTTAACCTGTCATGTCTGGCAATTTTCGTAATCGGAACGGTGGTCCGAATGCACTGATGTACCAAACATATTTGCTTTTACAAGAACAGCTCTATAGGTTCCTAAAGAAGAGGAAAAAGAGGAGAGAGATAGAAAAAGAAAGAAGAAAGGAAGAAGAAAAAAATAAGAAGAAAATAAAATAAATCAACAATAATAATAAAAATATAAATAAATAAATAAACAAATAAATAAACAAACAAATGAAACAAAAGAGAAAAAAAGAAGAAAAAAGCAATATATGAGATTGATTGTGTTTAATTTGTTGACTTTCTACAAAAAGAGATTTTATTTGCACTCCTATACAACATAATGTCCAAAAAAGGACAGTTTTTATAGTGAAATTGCTTTAAAAATTAAATGTCAGTATTCAAATAGTATAGTGAGTGTTCAAATGAGTCCTGTAGCTGTTCTGTTTCTGTCCAAATCAATAAGACAAGCACAGACTAGAAAAGATGGCCTTATAAACTGTTTCCTTCAAAATAGCCCCATTAAAAGATTTGCATATCAGTGCCATCCAAAGACAAAACAAGTATCTCTATATAAGACAACTTTACAGTCTTTAAGTCAATAGAACCAGAATTTTGTCCAAGTTATTTTGGAGCATTTCTATTGGCCCATTCATCATGACATAAATACACAATGTAAACAGCTGCTGTCATGTTCAAATGTAGAAAAATAAAAAATCAGCCAAAATAGAGACACGTTTTTCATTGGACAGCAACGATATATAGGTGCCGTTAATTAGTACCCGGTGTTTGAAGACATTGATCAGATTTCAAAAGCATGTAGTTTTAGTTTGCCAGGGAAAACAGCAGTGAAAGGAGAACAATATATTTAATTAAAGCTAACAGTCCTAAATTCTAAGGAATAATTGTATGGGGACTTGAGACATCTATTGTCACCAACAAACCCGTTTCATTAATTGGGGTCATCTGTCTTTCAAATATGATGGACCTGTCACTGATGGTACAATATGGTGACCCATGTGCTCCAGTAAGGCTACCAATTCCTCACACTACTGGGTGACCAGGTGAAGATTTTAGGTTCTTATGGGTTCTCCAGTTCTTGACAGATGGCTGGATATAAGAACTGCAGCAAGAGCAAAGAGTCCATAGTTTACCAGTGACTTGTTACTTTATAGAGTCAAATCACAGCATTCAAGATCTTCAATGTGTTGGTACAGAAACAGTCACACTTGGTAGGAAAGGTGGGAATATCAGTAACTTAGCTATACGGCACCAGCAGGGACGCATGATTCATTTTATTTTTGATGTTTAGAATTTACCTTTAATTTAAGTCAATATAAAAAAAGAGTTTTTTCAAAGCAATTTTGGAGCATTTCTATTGGTCCATTTATTATGACATTTCCACACAAAGTGTAAAAGATATGTAGTGATGATATGTAGGTTATATCGTCGCTGTCCAATAAAAAACTGTCTTTACTTTTGATGAAAGTCAATGGAACCAAAATTTTTCCCAAGCAATTTTGGAGCATTTCTATTGGTCCATTCATCATTAATTTTTTACTCAATGTAAATGGCAGCTGCTGCTTTTAATTGATGTAGAAAAATAGAAATCAACGAAAATGGAGATAATTTTTTTTCATTGGACAACACCAATATATGAATTGCTTATTTTGTTCTCTGTCTATAGTGGTTTTGGGGATCATGGGAGGGTCATGTGACGCTGAGCATTTAAGGCTACACCTGCTTGCACTCTGTTTGAAAAGTGATGAGGACAGCATGGGCCAAACCATGTCCACCTGCTGTACTCTCTTGCTTGTTGAATTGCTGAGTGTGCTCCATCCGAATGATGCATATGTATCTGTGGGCTAGAGGTAAACAAGTGGCAATTAGTTCTAAATTCAGTTTTGAAGAGCCCACATACTGTAAAGTCACATCAAAGTATTTATATATATTTCATGTAATACCCCCCTCTGAGTTTGCTTTTAGGGGCATTAGAAGCTTCAGGCACCTGGTTCCCATCTCCACCACTGTGAAGCATTCCAACTTAGCCAGATTCTCTAGAATAGTGCATCACATGACCCTGAATTACTTTATTTACATCCTAACTACTTTTATTATGCGTACATATTGAAGAATTGGTGGAACTTTAAATTCAGACTTGATTACATAGAGGTGGAAACAGTATTGAGCTCAGTGAAGACAACATTACAGGGGGAAGATCCACGTTGCCTTACACAGCAGAGTAATATTATAGGGTTTTATTACAAGAGCTTCAAACGTTAAATGTTAGATGTTTAGATGAGAACTGACCAAACTTTCTGCTATGAGGTGAATGTATTTCTTTTTCTAGCCTGAAACGGCACTGAGATATACTTATGGTCTCTGTGAAAACTACAAACCTCACTGAGATGGAAGACTCTGATATGATTATCTTTATAATCTTTTATAAATAACTCTGTCAAGGATGAACGCTCTGCTGTCGGAATTTCATTGTATTCCCGTTAACAGCATTCCTCGTTTTCTCTACCAACATCTTCTTCAGTCTCTTCGCAGCCTCTGCCATAATGTCCATGCTGGGAATATCAAGCCAGCTTCTTAGAAGCTAGCTGAAGACCCATAGTCATTGGGGTGTGATGTGGCACCCTAAAGCGATTCCTGTGAGAAATCTAAGGAGGTCTCATGTTCGCTCCTCCAAAGCCACTACAGCGGGCGTTCCAGGCCTGGAGCGTCAACGACAGAGAGACGAATTTCTCAATGTTTTAGATCAGATTACCATCAAAATGGCTGTGAAGAAACAGATTTGAGGCAAAACACTTGCTTAAATGTCGCCTACATTGAAATGGGAATGGGAATTTAGGCCTACTGTCAAAGGGGTCTAAGGGGTCAAACATTAAGCATTGTTGTTTACTTGTAGTCATAGTGATGAATTGATTTTGGGTCATAAATACACATGACTAAAGTGCATCTTAAGTGTATCTTAACAGCCACAGTGTTTTGTCAGTACACATGAAGGCTTGTTACTTTATCTTGGGGAAATATTTGTGAATGAGAGTGAGTCGCCTCCAACCCATTACCTGTAAAGTCAAAGGTAGTGTCCTGTTTTTAACCTCTACTCTTCATCAGCATCTGTTCTGAAGAACATGTGTTGACTCACGAACATGTATGTGTCCAGCGTTGGGCTGAATCCCAACTAGGCCGAGATGCCTTCCTTCCTCGCGGTGAAGTCCACCAGACAGGCAGAAGCTGAGGTAGTTTGTACTTCCAGAATTATATTATGTCAACTAAGAAGCCTGTCTTAATTGCTCTGTGCTCCTCCTCGCTCTGCTACGCTCATACAGTACGCTTTATTAATGCTACTCGTGCGACGTTTGTACGAAAATTAGCTATCTAAATAAAGGTTGGCAGATTAAAGCTTGATCAGGGCAGAACAATGGAGCACGTCAGTCAAGCAGGCGCGGCCATCCAGCCGTCCTTTATGGAAACGTAAAGAAATTATACAGAGAAGCTCGCACTCAGAATCCATTAAGCCCGAGTTTGTGAAGCTTTTATCATTAATTAGGCCACTGTGCGCCTGCAGAGGAGACAAAGGTAGACGGCGCAGACATTTCTCTGTTGTATTTGCCTTAGATTAGCCGGGAGGGCCTCGGCCCGTTCACGCAAATCGTTTTATTGTCCCTCTCCTTGTAAAGTCAATATTCCTCCGCTTGTGTTATCTTAATGAGAAGCCGGTGCCATTCGTGGAGAACGAGGAGGAATCTGGACGCTTTATGACATCACATTCCACTCTCGCCCAGCAACGGGGGCAGCTGTCAGTCACACGGCCGACTTTAAAAGCCGAGCTGCACGGGGGTCCCAGAACCAGAACCGCAGCTAGCTCTCCGCAGCGCCTGTCAGAACAACCCCCTGGAAAAAGAAGCCAATCCAAGACCTGAGAGGAAGATGAGGGCTTATGTGCTGCAATGCTGTCTGGTCCTGCTGGGTTTGTCTCTGGTGTTATGCGGCGCCGCCGCCTCCTCCCAGCCGGACCTGGACCTGGACTTGGACGTGGACCTCAACCCCCGTGCCCGCAGACTTCTGCAAAGAGCCCGTGCCTTTGGCATGGCATCACAGGTTAGAACCAATGCATACGTAGACACATCCACATATACATGCCAAAACAACAGGCAGGAGCCATCCAGGTGAGTCTGACAGGTGAGTGCATCATCAATAGTCAGGCAAGCTGATCTCTGTATCTGCAGCGTACAGTCATGTAGCATGGATGATAATCTTGACAGGTTTTCCTGAAACCTCTGCCCCCATCATGGGGGGTTTCTATTCTTTTCCATAAGAATGATTGTCAATGCTACTTGACTGTATGCTGTAGTGTTTTCTATGTAGCTTAAATAGAGATTAGGTTGAAAAGAGCCAGAGTACTACTTTAACTGAGATGGTATCAGGATGCTGAGGCCTGCCTTATTCTATAAAGCATGTGTTACTGGAGCTTCGAACGTTCAAGGCTTATTTGATGTGAGATTGACGAAGACTGATCAGACTTTCTGCTAAGAGATGAATTTGTTTCTTTGTTTCATTGCTATTCTTCACTGCAGTATGTTATTACACATGTTTAGTGAGTGGGATGCTAGATCATTTCATAAGAGGAGCCCTGCTTCTTGCCATGTGTACATCCATCTAGAGTGTGATTAGAAACCAGTGGTTCCCAAAATGTTCCTCATTGTGCTCCATTCATATCTCATGGTGAACATTCATGGGGGGGCAGTTTGAGAACTTCTTGAACTAAACTACACAGGAGCAAAGTTACAGTTATATATAAGCCTATTAGTAACTAAACACAAAGCCTAGCAGTAACTCCTGCATCTCCTGACCTCAGAAATACATGTAACCCTGCTTCGGAATACCTCCTATTGCCTCATTTGACAACCTCGTAAGTGGCTAAACGGAAATGCTCAGTAACCAGAAGATGTTTCTGCTCGTTCTGACTCCTGTCAGAGGTGGCTATATCACTCATCTCACATTTTAAACCCTCACAGCTTCTGCAAGTGGCCAGTTGATCATAACAAGTATGATTCAGGCTGCTTTATGATTCAGTCATTGCTCCTCGTATTAGCGTATATCTGTGCAGATGTCAGTCAATCTGCTCCCAGGCTGATGGCTCAACCGACGGCCACTTGCTTTCCCCGGTCGAGAGAATTCAGGACTTCAGAGTTGTTTGACCTAAATATCAGAAACAACCACAGAAATTGAGATCTGTGGTGCAAAGTCAAAGCAGTTTTATAGATAGATGGGGACAAGTTTTAGTATGTCTGACTCTTATTGGCATTACCAAAAAATATTTATTGAGAGAGAGATGCTAAATCATTTCATAACAAAGAGAAGCCTTTACCTGCTTCCTGCAAAGAATATGTCCACATCTAGAGCTCGATTAGGAACCAGTGGGTCTCGAAATGGTCCTCATTGTGCTTGTGTATGTATGTGACATAGTTTATTTGTTTATGTTATTTGAATCCCCATTAGCTCCTATAACGATAGCAGCTATTCTTCCTGGGCTCCATGTATATTGCAAATGTATACAAAAGAAGAATATACATTATCCATACACAACAAAAATTTTTTTTTGATGTATATTTCAAATGTATATTCCATTATAATCCCAATACCCTCACTATTCCCCTTGAAATATATTTCCCTAATCTACTTTTTAACTTTTATTTACCTACTTTTAACCTTTATTTAATAGTTATAGTGAATAGTCAGAGTGGTCAAATTGAGGACCTCTTGAACTAAACTGCACAGGAGCAGTTATATGTGTATATATGTGTATATGTAATGTTTTGGAAGTCAAAGCAGTTTTACATGTAATATTCAAAAATTTAGTATGTCTGTCTATTTTTCTCTTCATAGTGTTACCAAAAAAAACAAAACAAGAAACACTGTTTAAAACTATTAAATCTATAAATCTTGGCAGTGAAATATGGTAAAAACTGTACAACAAATCCAAACAAACATGAAGGTTCTTAGTTTAAAAGCTTATTAACATACCATCTCCTGTGAAGTTGTCCAAAATGGCAACTTCACAGGAGATGCCATCAACAGTCTTGCTTTTTAATGCAAGTTAATGGAACCAGAAGTTTTTCCAAGCTATTTTGGAGCGTTTCTATTGGAAGTCCATTAACCATGAAATTGTCCCACAATGTAAACATTAGCTGCTGCGTTTACATGATGCAGAAAAATAAATATCACCAAAAAACAGAGATGCAGGTTTTTCTTTGGGCAGTGATGATATAAGTTTAAAGAACTGTCCCCAGGTTTGACTCCACGCTAGCTGTTGTATGGATCCACTGAATTTCATCTACAGTAGATGTATATAATTATAACCGTATATAATATAAACGAGCATTCCTTGTGAAGAGGTTTGGAAATGATTAAGCTAACGCACAGATCACAATGTGAGAGGAATCTAATGTGTGTCCTTTATGTTTTTAAGGACTGGAGGAAGAGAGAGATGGAAGACTTGCTAGCCCAGCTCACGCTGCCAGAATCCGAGTTCCAGGAGAGCGAGATCACCAGCCTGGGGGCCAAACAAGATGTCCGAGTGGAACTGGAGCGGTCAGCGGAGAACCCCAACAACCTGCCCCCTCGAGAGCGCAAAGCAGGCTGCAAGAACTTCTACTGGAAAGGTTTCACCTCCTGCTGATGGCCCGCTCACATGTCACCCCCTCCCTGCTCATCGCCCTGCCCCTACGATGGGGCCAATGAGGTCAAATCAAGAGCCGATTGATTCTGCAAATCAGTCGACTGAATAATATTGTAACTTTGTAATTTATTGAATAAAGACGAATGCTTTGTTTGATTGTAAGACACTTTGTGTAGACGTGTGCATGAGTTTCTTGTTAAACCATTTAAAGTGCGTTACTGAACGTTTTTCTTTCCTTGACATCAAAACAAGCAGAAATGGCTGGAAAGCATAGAGTCTCAGTGTAAGTCATATTGATGTTATCACATCTGAGAACACCAATAATAAACAGTACTGTGCAAAGGTTTTAGGCACTTGATGCCATTATCATATATAACACTCTTTTTAGTAAATATTCAAATAGTATTAAAATAGTAAGTAGTGCTTTTACATATGTTATAACCCTTTCCAAGCTTTCCATTGTGAAAAAAACCCCAGTATTATTATTAGTTCTCATCTAATACCTGCTTTGACTGCTCAGTACTTCATTAAGCTAAATCAAGATTGCTGCTGAAGGAACTGAACACATTCATACAGTGTGTGGGGCGTCCAGGAGAAATCTGGAACTACACTTTGTTCTTCAAACTGGAGCTCAAGATATGATCTACTTCTTCCACAATAAGATATTCATGATACTTTGTATTGTATGTATGATTATTTACATCTGTTCTAATGAGATCTGCTATAGTTACTGGTGAACATACACTTATTGCTTGGGTAAAGGCTTTTAAACAATCTGCTCAGGTGCCTCAGACCTTTGCACAGTGGTGTACAGTGGTGTTCTGTGCTTTGCTTGAGCAAAACCAATGAAGAGCTTGACAAGTACCTGAATCGGTTAAACTAGGCCTGAACTTTTGCTTCTCCAGAACACACATGCCAAGGTGGACACCTGGGAACGTGCCACTGTCTGGTAAAGCAAGTTTAACCAAGTATCCGTCGTCTAGTTCTGTGGAGCCAACCTCGGGCCCTTTCACGGCTGGCCGGTTAGCGAGAGGTGTATGTGGGATACTGACAGCCGCATTAGCATGATTAGTGATAATTAGCGCAGGACGTGAGGGACCCCTCCATTTGGCTAAAGACCGAGAGATGCCTTGCCTAACCACATGATTAAGAGTGACGGAGAGCAGCGGAGGGAAAGATGGATGGCGAGATTGCAAGGGAGCGAATGAGGGTGAGCGATCCCGGTCCCAGCACGTCATTAACGCTCAACCATAGCAACGTCTGGCCGCGTTAGGGAAGGCGTTAACGGACGTGGAAAACCAATCAGCCGCGAGGTGTGTAGACAAATGGGACACACACACAGGCGCGCATCAGTCTGATGTATTTCTCATCAGTGTGTTATTGGCTGTGAAAGCTGCGCCGGGCGTAGCGCTCCGTCTCCAGAGGCTCACGCAGAGATGTGCTGGAAAAGCCAGTTAGTCAGCAGTAATTGTTATTTAATTATGCTCCTGAAAGCAGCGCAAATATTTAGACTCATCTGGTCTGTTTGATTAACAACCTTGAGGAGAGACTCTGCCAGGCATTAAAAACGGCTTTCCACTGAGATGTTTACAAAGCAGCAGAGCAGGCGTTTTGTTCTCCTCCTGGGCGTTAATGTGTGTGTGTTAGTGTTAGTGTGTGTTTGCATGTGTGTGTGTGCGAGCGCCTTCATATGTCCACCTTAATAGAATGCACTAGTCCGTAAGACCGCATACACTTACCTAGAAACTTAGCCAGCAAACCTGCTATACAAACTACCAACTGTTTTCTTACAATCTATACAGTGTCTTGCTTGCTTACTGTAATGTCTAGCACAGGGGTTCCCAACCTTTTGCAACCCAAGGCCCACTTAACCCACCCCAAAACTTTCCACGGCCCCCCAGAATATTGTATATTGCCATTTAAAACCAAATACACTCCAACCATCCATACAACCTGTGAAACTGACTGCATAATCACACAACAAAAGAAACGAACCATTTACAGCACTTTTAGTCACTCACCTAATGAGATGGCTGATGTTGTTTGCCAGCTAACAAGTGGTGGATGTCAGGTTGAAGTGCAAAAAGGAGCAAACGGAGGTCTGGCTCAACATTAAGCCTGTTCCTGTATTTGGTCCAGCCTTTCCAGCCTTTGCTATAAGCTGCATAACACAGTAGGAAGCCTCAGTAGCTTTAGCATTATCGGTTCCAGAGCAAGCCTGGTCTTCTAAGTTTGTTCTCAAAAGATTCCACAGGTTTAGACGCATACTCGCTGTGTTTAGTCTCCAAATGTTGACGTAACTTGGTTGGCTTCAACGCTTCATTTGCCAAGACCTCCGTGTACACAGCGCAGAGCGGTAGCGGCTCGTTTTCTGTTCCTGTGCTTGTGAAGCCTAGCGCTAGCTACTGACTACTGCTGTATTTTCTTCTTTTCCATTTATGCTTGTATTTCTTGGTTCTCTCAGTAAGAGATACAGTGGCTTCACTTGTAGATGGTCCAGCTTCAGGGTCTTTTGTTGTCAAAGACCCTGTTTTTAACCATTTATCCATGATGTGTACACAAGACAACAGCTTCACTCAGACTGAAGTAGCTAACTAACTAGCTAGTTAATGCACTAGCTAGTGCTGCGTCTCATGTGACTGTACTACGCCAAACCAATCAAAGAACTCAAACTAAACACGGTTTGTTTCGCAAATAAACGAGACTTTTGGCCCCTTTGGCCCACAGGTTGAAAACCACTGGTCTAGCACATACCAGACAACAGCCTCTGTTCACAGTCACAGGTCACGAACAATATACTATAGAGCCAAATGACCAGCTAGTCAATCCCACAAACACACACACACACACACACACACACACACACACACACACACACAATGCTACT
Source organism: Megaleporinus macrocephalus (assembly GCA_021613375.1). Classification (NCBI taxonomy): domain Eukaryota; kingdom Metazoa; phylum Chordata; class Actinopteri; order Characiformes; family Anostomidae; genus Megaleporinus; species Megaleporinus macrocephalus. The sequence goes on from CM038716.1 coordinate 4,136,458, forward strand.
GGACGCTACCTGTCATCCGCTTTCTTGTCCTGAAAGTTACATTCATGTTCTACAGGATCCCATCCACAGGAACCATGCGTCCATCTATTCTGAATAAATAAGAAATAACACTGTCACTGAAAGTCACTGTAGCTTCAAAGTAGCCTAGTGAAAAAGACTATATGAAATTAGTCTTACCTTAAAAACTTGACCACAAAGGTTTAGGCTGACTTTCTTGTGCTTTCCTCCTCCCAGTCACCCACGATGTTGAAAGGCGATGTTCGGCTTTCAACCAGGACATCACAAAATGAACAAAATATAAGCTGAGTTCAAAAAGCAGGCAAACTTTTGAACCCACAGTTAATTAATACTGCTCACCTGTCCACCCACACTGTAAAACATGTATTTTAGTTATTTAAACCAGTGTGATACTTTAAATGTGGTTTACAGTGTATGCTATGTGTTCAGTCAGAGTATGTATCTCTATCTAGTACAAACAGGTTTAAGTCCTCTTGCTCTCAAACACTGCCATAAACAAGTGCCAGTGCTGATACCTAGAGAAAAGACAACAAAATAAAAAAGTTAGACACAGAGCGATACCTAGCAAGACAGGAACACCTACAGAGAAGAGAATAAATACAATACTACATACAGTATAAGTGTCATATTTAACTAGTATTCATAGAAGAGTTATGCAGCTGTGCTTAAGTGCAATTATGATTCATACCAATACTTCAGTAGTAATTCTTCACTTCTACAGCCACCAGAGTATGAAGCTTTTAGTTTTATGTTAAAATTTTATATTCCACCTTAAAACACATTCACCCTTCCACCTTAAAATGGCACGTACGTTACATTGAGTCTCAGTAGAGATGTATTTTATGAGTTGTATACATTTCTTCTCATGCTGTGCAGACATTACAAACAGCCCACGTACAACTAAACCCGGATTCCTACTCGAATGTTCTGTTAGGGTTTTAATCCACCTTAAAAGCCAAAAACATTAAGTTCCTAAACAGTATATCTTTAAAGCACATCTCCTAAAGCCCCCCCAAGTAAATCACACCCTGCTTTTCACCAATCTCTGGCAACATTGTGCACATTTTCTGATCCACTGCTGAGCTAAAACTTATTCCAAAGATTGATGCTAAGCTATGATGACACAACTGGATAAACCTGTTTGCCACAGCGCCACCCTGAGGCAGAACACTGCTGCAGTTTAAACATGTCTCTTTCCAGTAATCCCACATTTACTGCGCATGGTACTTTAGTTATGTCGTTTAGACTGAAGCTTTTATTATTTTATAAGTCGTATCACGGTAGGGGGTAAGTTTTGTATAATGCAATAAAAAAAAGAATATATAATATCTTAAAGAATTGACTTTACCACATTTAAACTAATGTTCGCAGACCTAGACATGCTTTCTCAGAAATGGCCATGGGTGCCCTGGTGAGGAACCTTTATCTTTATTATCTTTATCCTTAAGATAAAAAAAAATACTCAAGTACAAATACTTGAAACATGCACTTACAGTACAGTACTCAAGAGAAGATACTTCTTAACTGTCCACCCTGAAAAGTCTTCTGTGTTTTGAATGAGCGCCCATGGAGGGTGAAAAATAATATTGAAACCTATTCTCCATATGTACCTCCAAATTATATATGAAGGTACATATTACAGCAGCAACCTGTTTTAAAATATATTTTTTTTCTCTGAATATTATTATACAGTGAATTTATATAAAAATCAGAAAACAATACACAGCCAGGCCACATTATTATAACCCAAGGGTGGCAGAGTGTAAGTGGCTGTGTTATGGTTTGGGAAATGTTTTCATGGTATTCTCTCTGGGACCACCCATCCATGTGGAAGCCACTCTCAACCGATTAGGGTCTGAATCCATCCTTGCAGATCACGTACACCTGTACATGCTGATTGTCTTCCCTGGGTTGGATGGAATCTTCCAGCAAGACAATGTGATGTGTCACACGACAAGAAATGTCCCACATTGGTTAGAGGAGGTGATCAAGAGATGGTCCCCTTTTTCCTCATGAACTTAAACCCCATTGAGCATTTGTAGGACCACCTCGATGGTGGTGTTCTCTCTTTGGATCTCTCCCCATGTGCCCTCCTGCAGCTGTGGGATGCACTGCTGTCAGCATGGCTTCAGATACCTGTGACAACCTACCAGAACCTGATTGAGTGTCCCAGCCTGCCCGTGCTGCACATGGTGTTTCTCTGGATATTAGCTGGTATACATAATTATGTAACTCAAGTTTGTAATAATTGTGGCATGTGCAAATGTTTGGGCTCCATTCTATGTCACTCTGTATGCCAAATTTCTTTTCAGCCACCCTCCGGTGGTTTTAAGATCTTCCCACAGATTTCCAAAATGATCTTCAAGTCAAGTGACAGACGTCTATAAGCTATAGCTTGTGAATGTTGAAATAGTTAGTGCCGCTATGCTTTGGACCATTTTCTTATTTCCAGCATCGGCTCCATTGGTGTAGGAACCTGGGGGATGGGGGGGACGTGTCCTATCCAATATCAGAAACAGATAGATTTGTCCCATCTAAAAATTAGACCACAGAAACATGGAAACTGTTTATAAACACTTCATTTTAAAAGTGCATTCTTTCATTTCGTGAAGGCTTGTGTTGAGAGGCCTGATCGGAAATGTCCTGCAGTCAGCGGCTTTACTCATCGGAGCTCTTGCCTCGCTGGAGGGTGGGTAGCTCGCGCAAGCTTTAAACGCGAGCTCAGTGATGAGAGCAATGAATAGCAAAATTTACTGCAATAAAAACCACTTTAGTATAATGTGGTGTTATGGTAACAGACTAGGATTTGAGTTAGCTAACGTGACTAATGTCAAAAACGTAAAGTTACATTACTCTCTGTCACGCCCCAAACTGCAGACTGCTGCTACACTACATACATAAAAAATAAAATCTAATAAATAAAATAAATAAATAAATGAAGAAATAAAAGGACACCATCAAGTGCTTTCAGTAGTGCAGTATGTAATATTCCAGAGGGTGCTGTTTGGGACACAGCCTTACTGTCTAACATTAATGTTAGTCTTGTCTAGTCAGGAAACATTAACATAAATTGTTTTGTCATTTTCAGCATTATGCCACCAAAAAAAAAAAAAAAAAAAAAAAAAAAAAAAATATATATATATATATATATATATATATATATATATATATATATATATATATATATATATATATATATATATATATATATATTTTAGTTATATGTGTATATAATCCAGACATTGCACGTATAATTAAAAAAAGTTTTCTGACAACAGTACCATGTAATGTGGAGTTCTTGTGAATCTTGTTTAGTTTGTAAAGTAATATTTAATTGGATTTATCTAATAACAAACAGACATACAGATAATGTTATATTTTATTTATTTATTTGTATTTTTCTGTAACTCCACAAATGTTATTCAACATCACTACACATACAGCGATTTACTACCTTACCTATGGTGGAATCAGTTTATAGTTAATATTTAGGGTGGGCTTTGATGCATATTAGCAAATTAGCAAACCCTGTGGTTTGAAGAGTCGGATAATTTATCACACCCTGGAATTGCCTTCAGCTGATGATTCCTACTGGCAAGTCTTGACCTAATAGTCCTAATGAGTCAATTCATCTTTTACTGACCAGACGCCATGCCCACCCATGTCCACCTACTTTAGGCCATGCATGTGGTTCTCCTGCTTGTGTTTGCTGGAATCCGTTCCCCTGGTATTGTACATATTGAGCCTATTCACTTCTCTAAGCAGCCCCCCAGCTAGCCATAATACCCACCCACAACCTGTTGGCTGTTTACCCACAATGACTGCAGTGAATCACATCCACAAAGTATTTAGCAGATCATGCAGGAGCCACGGACAAACCCGCTTCTGCAGGCCCCGATAAACAGAGCCATGCCTGAGGATCAGGGAGGTGATGGAGTGATGGTGGGTTCACAGGAAAAGAAGTTAAATTGGGAATGGGACTGTTTTGTTTGCCTGCTTTAAACCAGATTGGGCAATAAGGGGCTTTACAGTAAACTCCCAGTGTCTCCTATCTCTCCTCCTCACAAAGTCTCAGCAGCGCAATCTCGCTGATGGTCGTGAGCGCATGTGGGTGTGCGCTCATTAACTCTCTCTCTCACTCTCTCTCTCTCCTCATCTCCTCTCCACTGGCGTGGTAAAGAGGGGTAAAGGTCCGTGTGAATGCTGCAAAATCAGATTGCTTCACCCCGATTCATGCAGAGTTTGAGTCTTTTGGGCTTCATTGTTTAAACCTGCTTGCTCGTGCCTGTCTGCTCAGATGGAGATAAGGCCTTACTGTCCGGCAGCTGTTCAGCTGTCAATCAAATAGCCGGTTGCTAATCTCATGCTAATCTCGTTATAATGAGCCATAGTTCCAGCTGACTGACTGCACAATGTAGGAATGGGCCATTTGCCATAAACTAACAATTACAGACTTGTAACACTGATGTGTGCTGAACTTCACCAAAGACGTATGCAAGAAGCTGCATTTGAACTCTTCCCCAACTTTCCAGGCACGTGTTGTTCTATCTGCAGTACTTAGACATATACAGCCAAGCAAGCTCTTCCACTGGTTAGGTGTCACACTTTACTTCTCCTTCTGTCTCTGTCTTCTTTTCAAGTCACTATTCTGTCATGTTCCATGTGCTTATGTTTGTTTTGGTTGTTTGCTCCTCATTGTGTCCACCCTCTTGTCACCTGCTCTGAGTTTGTGGCTCCTCCCTGTTCTCCCTGTTCCAGGTGTTCATTGTTTTCCTGTGTGCTTGTAAACTCTCTGTTTGCTACCTGTCCTCCTCTAGCCTTGTGGTTATATTGTGGATTGTGGTTGTTATGTGGTTATCTTTACGTTCAGACGGTTCCCTCATGTTGTTTTGTTGCTCAGCTGCTCAGTCTTTCTTATTTTGTTAGTTTGTTAGTTTGTTACTATGTTTGTTTTGTTGTTGTTATACTGGTTGCGTTGTTATTTTGTTGTTTTGTTTGTCTGCTTTTGTTTCAATTGTGGACTCCATTAAAAGACACTTGTGTATGTCTCTGTCTCTCTCGCCTGCCTCTTCGTTACATTAGGTTGTCACGCCATTCCTGTCCTCGTATGTCTGTTAAAGTCCTGTCAAGTCCACGTGGTCTTTGTTTACGTTTCTCGCGTGCTCCTGTGTCTCCGCCCTTGCCCCGTCTCTCTCACCTGTGCTTTGTTTGTACTCGGTCCTGTCAGCTGTTTCCCTCTTGTTAGCCTGTGTGTATATTTCCTACCCTGGTTGTCGGTCATTGTTGTTGTTAGCTCTGTTGTAGCAGTAGTAACTCTGTTCCTGTAGCTGCCCGTCTGTTTGTCTATTAAAATCCCGTTTTCGACTAAAAGCTCACGTGTGTGTCTGCCCTTGCGTTGTCTGCTCCTGCTGCAGCTCCAGCCTGACATACACTACCACTCAAAAGTTTGGGATCACAGTAAAATGTTCTTGTTTTTTACTGAAGTATCTTCCTTCCTTAACACAACAATGGACTCTAAAGAAAGTTGTTTCTTTCTGGTTATTTTGAGTCGGTCAGCAAGCCATCAACTGCTGATGCTTCAGATACTAAACTAACCTAGAATGTTGTTCTCCCTTTTAAGCTCATTTATTAGTAGAATGTTTTTCAGCTGATTTGAGCAAGAGTGTCCTAACAACCAATTAGCCCAATAACATCCTTAACTTGGATTGGCGGCCGTACCAGGAGATTTAGACAGAGGACTGAGAATTGCTGATAATAGGACTATATGCAAAATAAGCCTCTATACAAAAATAGGCTTTAATACAAACATTTTTATTCTTTAATATTCTTTACATCTGATACACTTAAATTAATAGTGAAATGGACAATATTGTTTGTGGATTGCATGAAAATTGCATAAATTGCATGAAATGAAATTCTAAAGTGATCCTAAACTTTTGAGTGGTAGTGTATGTCTTGGGGAGCTTGACAGAAGGTCAGAATTACTGCTAACATAATTAGGAAGTGGCAGAGTTTTACAATTGAGACTCATTTCTTGAAAAAATAAGGCATCACACTAGGCCTCCTAGATACAGTCATCTGCAAACCTTTGGGCACCCCTAATCAAATGTCATGTACTGTTGGTTCTCTAAGAAAAAAAAATACAATAAATGCATAATTTTAGAGGAGCATTTCATATATTATGATTATTCTACCCCAGTATATTAAAATTGTTTAGCTATATTAAAAAAAATCTGTTTCTTACAGAAGATGTAACTTAGTTTCACTCCAAGTCACTGACTATAAATACGAGACCAGGGATCAAACTGTAAGGATTGTGTCTTGGTTGCCCCTCCCTCCATGCCATGTGGTCTTTGTTTATGTTTCCCCATGTGCTCTGTCTCTCAACCTTTGTGGTATTGTAATGTTTACCAAGTGTCCCCTGTTGAGTGTGTCTCCTGTCTGTGTATATAGTCTCCCCTCTGTGTTTGTGATTGTATGTAGCTGTGTAATTGTGTATGAGTATCGTTAGATTATGAATAATAGCCTGCTTATAGATCTAACTCCAGTGCCTGCGAGTTGTGCTGGATTGGTACCCAAACCACTCGCAAGTTCTGCAAGTGTTGCAACTATGGCAGCTAAGAAAGGCCAAGTCCTGGTGTCTTTCTTGAAGAATATTTGGAGTACACCAAGCTCCATCGGCCATGTTTGTCGAGGATCTTATCTAAATCCATTGTGCGCACTGCCTTTATATAGGGTGGGTTTTTTAGACATGTAGCTACTGACTGGCTAACACCTCTATTTTATGAGCTCAGCTGAAGGCCTTATACTAACAGTGATGGGTACATAGTAGATCCCCTGCTAGTACCCCTACGATTAGTCGACCACTTGCCTTTACTGCTGGGTGATGAAGCTTTAAGCTTGATATCAATCAATTGTTGATCACATTATTATGACACGAACAATTCGGACAATAGGAAAAACAGGAAAGTGTACATACAGCACATCAAGTTCTACAGTTCTACAGCACATCAAGTTCTACAGTTCTACAGCACATCAAGTTCTACAGAGTTTGGCTTTGTTTTAAGATTTCTTTGATGATCTACAACAAGTCAAAGAGCAGATATTGAACACATCAATCTCTGGTTTTCTGAAGACTACAATCAAAGAATCATATTTGGTTGGAGAGGGAGCTCCCTATAATTCTGTAAACTTGGAAACCAGTGTCTCTTATTTTTGTTGAGTTCTACTGCTCAAAATGTCTCTGGTTCTCTGGACCTCCACCGTGAGTGAGCATCTCAGCAAGACTGCCTTGGGTGCGCCCAAGTCAGATACAAATTTGTGAGAGCATATCTTTGGGTTCCTAAGGGCTAGCAACACGATCAAGGGCTCGTTGGAAAGGTAGTTTTTTATTGTCCGATTTTTAAGCCTCCTGTTGCAAAACATTCTCTTCTCCTGTGGTTTTATTTATGACATCATCAGCGATTAGTGTATGTCGACTCCCAACTTTCATCGCACAACAGTCGACTTTCAAAAATCTGAAGTCATGCAACGCCTAGTGAACAAATCTGAGGAGAGTGTGTGCATATTAGCCTCTCTGTGTGAGACCGGCTCTTGTGGACCCATCAACCCACGAACGACACCAGGCATAACTAATCAACCTTTGCAAAATTAACCAAACGCCACATGCTACAAACAACTAATCAGCCAGTTCAGAGACAAACAGCGTGGCTTCCTGTCTACAAGTGCCTCTGTGTGTTTGTGTGTGTATGTGTGTGTGTTTGTGTGTGTGTGAATGTGCATGTTCTGAGCAAATCAGCATGGTTTCCACACACCAGGCTAGTCCATTAGCCTACATGGCCCTCTCAAACACTCTTCACGATACATCTCATTAAACCCCATTTAACACTCTCCCTACTGCTAGGCCGCAGATAAGTGTGTGTGTGTGTGTGTGTGTGTGTGTGTGTGCGTGCGTACAGTATGTCTGTCTTTTACTCAGCATGATGACTTCGTTGGGCTTTTATTTCAAAGAAGCACATGATGAGCGAGAGAAAGGCAGCGTCTGCGTGGTGGTGTTGTAGTTGGGATGTCTTTCAGTTTCCGTCTACACTCTGTCCATATAAAACATTTGCTGGCCTGCGATGAGCCACAATGAACTTTGATTCAAACTAACATTGTTTTAGTTCAACCAAGCGCACATAATGCCTCCCGGTTGTGCAACTCACACATTAAGACTAATTTCATGAACAGCACAGTATTCTATTAGAAGGGAACAACATTAGAGAAATGAAGCAAGTCAAGCAAGGCCAAATCTGCCTCTAGATCACCATTTAAGTTCATTTAAACTCATTTAAACTGTGTCAGGTCTGCGGATACACTTTTCCTGCAGCGTACAGTGAGAGAGAAAATGGGCCATACCCAGACCACGGCGGACTGATAGAACCACATTAGGGATTTCCCCTTTTTTTTCTTGGGGCATTTCTAAAAAGAATAGTTCGACTAATGGGGCTAACCACGAATGAAAGCTAGTCTAAGTCGGTAGCATTGCAAACTCAGCAACTGTCTAACTATTAGGACTTAAAGGGAAAACATTTAATTGATATGCTCTTCAGTGGCCCAGGTTTCTTATCTAGCAAAAAAGTCACCTATTTCATTTATGCTTCAGGTTTGTCCTCCTTTGTGACCAGTGGAACAACTACAGTACACTGTTAAGCTGGACTTGGCTTGTACTGATGCCCTAATAAGTAAGCTGGCCTCTTGTGAGTTTGTCCTTTTACTCATACAAACAAAGAAAAAATGGTTACAAGGCTAACAACCATAGCAGAACAAGGTTCCCTTCAAGGTCCTGTCCCCTTTACTCTGTCATTTACTTCCAGAGTCACTAGTCAAGATTTATGAAACTGTGGCCCTGCTGGACCTTACAGGGAACTTGCTTTCCCATCTGTTAGCCCTAATGCACTCTTCATTTACATAAAGCCAGCTGGCCAGGAGCTCCTTCATACCTTACCTTAGGCAGTTGGGCGACATCCTCAAAAGCTGTGGCAGACTCTTGGCTTCTCCGGCTTGTTTTCTTGGAACAAAACTAAACCAATGGGCTGATCAGACATCAGGCGTATAGATCCTCATGACTGCATCTTCAGGGTGACAGCAAACAAACAGCAAACAGTGGTACGAGAAGAGTTTTTTGGTGTGCCAGGAAAAATAACAATTCACAAAGGCACCACTTCATGATAGATTCACAGCATCCAGTAGCCCATACACTACACGGGTACAAAAAATGATACAATACAATACAAAATATTACAATACAATACAGTCCATAACATATGGTGAAAGGGTAAAGATAATTAACCCTGCCTGAGACTATTACCACCTATATGTAGACTAGTTAGAAAAGAAAAAAAGACCCTCCTGAGAATATTACCACATATATGGAAGCTAGTTAGAACAGAAAAGAAGACCCTCCTGAGAATATTACTCACATATATGGAGACTAGTTAGAGCAGAAAGGTAGACCCTCCGGAGACTATTACCACATATATGGAGACTAGTTAGAGCAGAAAGGTAGACCCTCCTGAGACTATTACTCACATATATGGAGACTAGTTAGAACAGAAAAGTAGCCCCTCCTGAGACTATTACCACATATATGGAGACTAGTTAGAACAGAAAAGTAGCCCCTCCTGATACTATTACCACATATATGGAGACTTAGTTAGAACAGAAAAGTAGCCCCTCCTGAGACTATTACTCACATATATGGAGACTAGTTAGAGCAGAAAAGTAGCCCCTCCTGAGACTATTACTCACATATATGGAGACTAGTTAGAGCAGAAAAGAAGCCCCTCCTGAGACTATTACTCACATATATGGAGACTAGTTAGAGCAGAAAAGTAGCCCCTCCTGAGACTATTACCACATATATGGAGACTTAGTTAGAACAGAAAAGTAGCCCCTCCTGAGACTATTACCACATATATGGAGACTTAGTTAGAACAGAAAAGTAGCCCCTCCTGAGACTATTACCACATATATGGAGACTAGTTAGAACAGAAAAGTAGACCCTCCTGAGACTATTACTCACATATATGGAGACTAGTTAGAGCAGAAAAGTAGCCCCTCCTGATACTATTACCACATATATGGAGACTTAGTTAGAACAGAAAAGTAGCCCCTCCTGAGACTATTACTCACATATATGGAGACTAGTTAGAGCAGAAAAGTAGCCCCTCCTGAGACTATTACTCACATATATGGAGACTAGTTAGAGCAGAAAAGAAGCCCCTCCTGAGACTATTACTCACATATATGGAGACTAGTTAGAGCAGAAAAGTAGCCCCTCCTGAGACTATTACCACATATATGGAGACTAGTTAGAGCAGAAAAGTAGTCCCTTCTGAGACTATTACTCACATATATGGAGACTAGTTAGAACAGAAAAGTAGTCCCTTCTGAGACTATTACTCACATATATGGAGACTAGTTAGAGCAGAAAAGTAGTCCCTTCTGAGACTATTACTCACATATATGGAGACTAGTTAGAACAGAAAAGTAGTCCCTCCTGAGACTATTACCACATATATGGAGACTAGTTAGAACAGAAAAGTAGCCCCTTCTGAGACTATTACCACATATATGGAGACTTAGTTAGAACAGAAAAGTAGTCCCTCCTGAGACTATTACCACATATATGGAGACTAGTTAGATCAGAAAAGTAGTTCCTTCAGAGACCATTACCACATATATGGAGACTTAGTTAGAACAGAAAAGTAGTCCCTCCTGAGACTATTACCACATATATGGAGACTTAGTTAGAACAGAAAAGTAGTCCCTCCTGAGACTATTACCACATATATGGAGACTTAGTTAGAACAGAAAAGTAGCCCCTCCTGAGACTATTACCACATATATGGAGACTTAGTTAGAACAGAAAAGTAGTCCCTCCTGAGACTATTACCACATATATGGAGACTAGATAGAGCAGAAAAGTAGCCCCTTCTGAGACTATTACCACATATATGGAGACTAGTTAGAACATAAAACTAGCCCCTCCTGAGACTATTACCACATATATGAAGACTAGTTAGAACAGAAATGTAGCCCCTCCTGAGACTATTACCACATATATGGAGACTAGTTAGAACAGAAAAGTAGCCCCTCCGGAGACTATTACCACATATATGGAGACTAGTTAGAACAGAAAAGTAGCCCCTCCGGAGACTATTACTCACATATATGAAGACTAGTTAGAACAGAAAAGTAGCCCCTCCTGATACTATTACCACATATATGGAGACTAGTTAGAACAGAAAAGTAGCCCCTCCTGAGACTATTACCACATATATGGAGACTAGTTAGAACAGAAAAGTAGCCCCTCCTGAGACTATTACCACATATATGGAGACTAGTTAGAACAGAAAAGTAGCCCCTCCGGAGACTATTACCACATATATGGAGACTAGTTAGAACAGAAAAGTAGCCCCTCCGGAGACTATTACCACATATATGGAGACTAGTTAGAACAGAAAAGTAGCCCCTCCGGAGACTATTACCACATATATGGAGACTAGTTAGAACAGAAAAGTAGCCCCTCCGGAGACTATTACCACATATATGGAGACTTAGTTAGAGCAGAAAAGTAGTCCCTTCTGAGACTATTACTCACATATACGGAGACTAGTTAGAGCAGAAAAGTAGCCCCTCCTAAGACTATTACCACATATATGGAGACTAGTTAGAACAGAAAAGTAGTCCCTTCTGAGACTATTACTCACATATATGGAGACTAGTTAGAGCAGAAAAGTAGCCCCTCCTGAGACTATTACCACATATATGGAGACTAGTTAGATCAGAAAAGTAGCCCCTCCTGAGACTATTACCACATATATGGAGACTAGTTAGAGCAGAAAAGTAGCCCCTCCTGAGACTATTACTACATATATGGAGACTTAGTTAGAACAGAAAAGTAGACCCTCCTGAGACTATTACTCACATGTATGGAGACTAGTAAGAACAGAAAAGTAGCCCCTTCTGAGACTATTACCACATATATGGAGACTAGTTAGAACAGAAAAGTAGTCCCTTCTGAGACTAATACCACATATATGGAGACTAGTTAGAGCAGAAAAGTAGTCCCTTCTGAGACTATTACCACATATATGGAGACTAGTTAGAACAGAAAAGTAGTCCCTTCTGAGACTATTACCACATATATGGAGACTAGTTAGAGCAGAAAAGTAGTCCCTTCTGAGACTATTACCACATATATGGAGACTAGTTAGAACAGAAAAGTAGTCCCTCCTGAGACTATTACCACATATATGGAGACTAGTTAGAGCAGAAAAGTAGCCCCTTCTGAGACTATTACCACATATATGGAGACTAGTTAGAGCAGAAAAGTAGCCCCTTCTGAGACTATTACCACATATATGAAGACTAGTTAGAGCAGAAAAGTAGCCCCTTCTGAGACTATTACCACATATATGAAGACTAGTTAGAGCAGAAAAGTAGTCCCTTCTGAGACTATTACCACATATATGGAGACTTAGTTAGAACAGAAACGTAGCCCCTCCTGAGACTATTACCACATATATGGAGACTAGTTAGAGCGTGCCTGTCTCTTAACTTGCATTCCGTATCAGCCAAACTGTCATCTACTTGTGCGAAAGACATCCCTGTTCCTCACTGTCCTGCATTTATTAGGCACGACGATTACATCTTTTCTTATGTGACAGCTCGGCTTACATTTGGATCCTGTACAATGAAAAAGAAACACTGTGATGAGAATCATATGTCAGCGCGTTAAAGCCCTATACTCTACAGGTGAGTCCTGACTTCACCACTCACTTTTTAAAAAGACAAACCAAATATTTGTTGGATTCGTTGATAAGGTTAAATGATTGAAATTTGCACAATGAATGGTAGACAAGATCTCCGGAACCTGCAAGTCCAGCATGACAATCAGGGCAGGTGTCTTGTTGATCTACATCCTGGGCATTGCTAAAAGGGCTTTCACTGGTGACCATCTGCACAGCAGCTACTAGGCTTCCGCCCTGCATATTCTCACGGTTCTCTGAATTCTGAAAGTCTGCCAGAGTGGAACTTGTGAGAAGTGTGAGCAGAGGATTTGTATTTGTGCTCATGTCCCACACAAACCCGGCAGACTCTCTTGATGCACCTGTGCCCAGTTTGAGATCTTTCGCCAACAGAGTCAGTGAACGTGAACATCCCAGAGCCAACTTTTCAGAAGTTTTCCCAAAGACAGCTTGAGTTGACGCTGCTACACCGTTTGATTTTATTGCCTCTCTTAAAACTTGCATTGTTTTCATTTCAGTAGGATCTCTCTGACCTCCAGCCATCTTCTCAGCAAGCGGTGACAGAAGAAGACAGCTTCATTTGGAGTCACTTTAAATAAAACTGTAAATATGAGGTTTTGCAAATTGTCTTCTCCTCAGACATATGATCCCAGGTCTGCTGGGAATTATGTAAATGAACATGTTTTTGCTATTGAGTCAAAGAGATACAAAGAGAATGAGTGTTATTAGAAAAGGGTCTAAAGATGATCCAGCCATCCATTTCTTCCACTTTATCCCACTAGTCGGTGTCACGGGGGGTGGCTGGAGCCAATCCAAGCATCATTGGGCAAAGGCGGGGTACACCATGGACAGGTCAGCAGTCCATCGTATGGCCAACACACATGGACACACTAACACCTACAGGCAATTTAGAGTGAATGATCAACCTGCTGTGTTTGGACTGTGGGAGGAAACTGGAGAAATCCACTCAAGCATGGGGAGAACATGCACACACCATACAGAATGGCCCGGACCGGGAATCCAACCTGGATGGTCTTGCTGTGAGGCGACAGCACCGTGCCGGGTAAATTGGGTCCCTTACCTTAAATAGACATTTAATGATTTCTTTACAACACTACACATGTCTAAAACTTTTGCACAGTACTTGTATACTGTATATCCAATGAAAAACAAGCATTTCACAGGAGTGGCCAAAACCTGTCTTTACTTTTTAATGTAAGTCAATGGAACCAGAATCATTTCCAAAGTATAATGCATGGTCCATGCATCATATAATTTTTTTACACAATGTAAACTACGACTGTCGTGTTCATATAATATAAAAAAAATAAACATTTATAAAAATGCAGAAGTTTTTCTTTGGGCAGCGACGATATACATTACTGTGCAAAAGTTTTAGGCACTTGGGGGACATTATATGTTTAAAAAGCTATTTTTTTTTCTTGTTTGGTAATACGCTCTTCCACACCTGATGACTTGTTGAGGCCTTGTTGAGATGTATAAGATCTGTGTGATGATGAAAAGCTTTTACATTTCCTCTATATTGTAAAAAGACCCACTGCCCTTTTAGGAGACCACAAACTTGCATGAGTTAGATTGTTTACCACATTTATTATTGCCATCTTTACATCCCAGTTGAGTTCTCTGGATCGCCATATCGGATGGCAGGTGGTGTAGAGCCCAACCCTACACTTGTAGAACTCGTAGGAGTCTGAGCTGGCTGAGGTATTGGGGACAGTAGAGCATAATGTTCAACACATCCACTTTTCAGCAGTCCTGTTTATTTACATGTTTAATGCATATGTTTTTTGTATGTATTTGGGCTTAAATGTTGTAAAGCTTCACAGATTAGGTTATAAAATGCTGCACAGATTAGTTTTTTTTCATGAAACTTAAGCACAATCAGAGCAATAACAATCTAAAGCATAAAAACAAGAAGTTTGTCCCACGTACAGACATTAAGAGCAGCAAAAAGGATCTCAAAAATGACACTGTCAGACACGGTTTAGGAGAAATTCCTCAAAAAAAGCCTTTCCTGAGAGTAAGCCGCAAAATGAGGCAGCGCCTGAACGTAGCACCTAGAAATGAAATTGTAAGATGTGGTCAGATGAGACTTTTTGGTCATGCACGCCATCACCAAGTCTGGAGCAAAGGAAAAGAAAAGATATCCAATACCCACAGTCAAATATGACTACGAACTGTTGATGCTCTGGAGCTGTTCTGGGATTCTTGTGAAGATCTAAATACCTCTAAATACACTAAATACCAGCCCAAAATCAGCCTTCGTCTGCCAGAGGACTGAAACTTGGCCTTGTGTGGATATTTTAACAAGATAATGACCCTAAACACACATACAAATCCACACAGAGATAGTAAAGGGAGCACATATGGCTCTATCAGTCTCTGGATTTAAACTCAACTGCAAACTTGTGGTGTGGATAGGAAAGGACAGTGCTCACGTGAAGACCTGCAAATATAAAGGAGCTGCGCAATAAGGCGGCCCTTTAAGCCTTTGTTACTCTCAAACGCAGTCGATCAAGAGATGTTCTGGTGTCTGAAGCTTACTGTTTTTGTTTACACTGAAACTACAAGGCCAACGTATCTAACATGTTTACAGCCAATAGCCTCTAAGCTGTAGATCTGAAAATCCCCATGTGGGCCCCCTTACAAAAAAGAAGTTTATTCAAGTGTACCATTAGTTTACTTCTTTTAAACTAAAAGGAAGTGAGTATGCTTTCAGTTGACTTTTTATGTACTTCTCAGTGATATACTAAACACAGTATACTTGGGTTATACTGACAAGTATAGAACAGTCTAAGTATATTTGGCCTTTACTTGTACTTAATCTTTTGATTGAGATAGTAGAAGTAAGTATTCTTGCTCTGCACAAAAACACTTCCAGTACAATATTTATTTAAAATTTGATTTATAAAGATTAATAAATATACAAATATCGTTCTTAATCTGAGTGTGTCTTGTTTATTTTACGTGTGTCCACTGGTGAGTAAGTAAACGTTGTTAAGTTCTATTTTAAGTAGAAAAAAAAATACTTAAATCTAGTCATATACTTTAAAGTACAACAATAACATAAGCAATAAATAAAAGTATTACGTTAAATTCACTATAAGCTAGTAAACTAACAGTAAACCCTTAAGTTTAGTTTTAGTGTAGTTGCAGTACAAAAGCTGTAAAGTAGTTGTATACTTGGTTTACTACTCTTACACTTAAAGTGTACTTAAACCTATACTTTTAAAAACTAGAAAGTGGGCCAATTTAGTCCCAAGAAATATTAAAATAGTACATATACAAGTGTACTACTAGTACAATGACATTAGTATAGTAACTACATAAAGAATACTTAATAAAATTAACTTTAAGTATACTTATTTTCTGTAAGGGTCTAAAAGGATGTGCAGCTGTCAAGAAGCCCTTACAAGAAATAGACAAGAAAAGATAAAACATTTGCAAATGATATAAAGAAGCTGCTGGTATTTTCAGAATGATGGGCTGACCAGTCCAGAGTGCAGGACCTCAACATCACTGAACACGTTTGAGACTATTTGAATTGTGAGGAAAAGATGATATATGAAAATGAACTTTGGAGGAGTGCACTTCATTTGTATTGTCTGGTCTGTCTGCACTGTGTGTTATGCTGTATTGTTTGCTCTGTGTAGTCATGTTGCACTGTACTGTAGGGGTGTAAGACCTTTTAACAAGATAATGACCCTAAACACACATCCAAATCAACACAGAGATAGTAAAGGGAGCACAGATAGCTCTATCAGTCTCTGGATTTAAACTCAACTGCAAACGTGTGGTGTGGATAGAAAAGGACAGTGCTCACGAGAAAACCCACAAATATGAAAGAACTAGAAAAGTTCTGCAGAGAGGAGAGGGTTCCCTGTTCTCCTTAAATGTAAAGTATTCTCCAGGGGAGTCTTTACCGAACTAGCAATAGAGGTGCCAATACTTCTTAAGCCTGTAACAGAGAAAACTTTTAGCAGCTCACCCACTTATAAAAAATCACTCATTGCATGTTTGGTTTCTATTAGACTAAATTTTCATGGACAGTGTCAATGATTCTGCTGTTGACTCACGTAAAGAAACCTTACAGCCTTTCACAGTGGGTTTACGAAGCGGCATGCGGCTATTAAAACTACACACTATGTTCTCCTATCCTTTACCATACCATCCACAAACCCCCACCCCCCTTCCCATCCCCGGAACATGTGCACATACACCCCTCACTGGCTGAGTCAAATACATTTCAATGATGGCATTCAGAGCGGTGCTTGCTGGGAGAAGTCTTCCTGACAAGTATGAAATCCTTCTAATGCAGCCGTGCATAGCAGTAATCAACCACGCCTCCTTCTAACACCCACCCATCCACCCAGACACACACACACACACACACACACACACACACACACAAATGCCCACACACACATACACGGTCAGGAAAAGGGCAGTCGTGTGTCATTAGAGTGACACTGACTGGAGAGTGCAGCAGAAGATAACACAGTGTGAGAGGCATTCATTTAGCGTAGGTCATCCTCCACACACACACACACACACACATACACATATACACACTCAAACAAAATTGCAAACCGTAACTAATTAACTAAATGAAAGTCATACATTTTTTATATTTGTTTAATGGGCAATATCAGAGCGATAATTACTTTAGTGTGTATTCCATATGCACGGATTAGATTACTTGAAAGAAAAATATCAGAGTCTTTAATCCAACAAATAAAAAACAACAACACAAGATTGGTGATGGTGCATTGTGGTATAAAGCAATTAGCACTAGACTTTTTAATAATATTTCATCAAAGAGCTTGGCACGCTTCAACACCAAATACAAAAGCGCACACACTTACACTCCCTTTATCTTTTCTAAGTGTGTGATCTTGATACAAAGAGAGAAATCTCCCAGTCTTTAGGATTTGCAGCCAGTATTCTGATGTAATTCAGTAAGCTATAACATTAACACCAGCTCCACTTACCATATAGGAGCACTTTGCCGTTCTACAGTTACAGACTGTAGTCCATCCATTTCTCTTTGAAGTCTTTTCCCCTGTTCTTCGATGGTCAGGCCCCCACAGGACCACCACAGAGCAGGTATCATCTGGGTGGTGGATCATTCTCAGCACTAAGGTGGGTCCTGATCATTGAAGAACAGGGTAACAAAACATATACAGAGAATCAGATGATCTACAGTCTGTGAGTGTAGAACTATAAAGTGCACCTGATGAAATGGTCAATGAATGTAGAGGCAGCTTCAATGTTATGACAGCTCAATGTGATAAAGTAAGTTGATGTCTCATGTACTTTCATTCTTTTCAATGTGCAAAATCAGAAACACACTTTTTAATAATAATAAAAGCATTTTTTAAATTTTTTTCAAAGCCCTTTAGGTCTTTGTTACTCTCTCCAAAGTCTGAAGCTTACTGTTTTTGTTCATACTGAAGCTACAAGGCCAACGTAACTAACATTTTTACAGCCAATAGCCTCTAAGCTGTAGATCTGTGGGTCTCAAAGGATGTGCAGCTGTGGAGAAGCCCTTACAGGAAGTAGACAAGAAAAGAAACAACATTTGCAAATAATATTAAGAAGCTGCTGGTATTTTCAGGACAATGGGCTGACCAGCCCATAGTGTAGGACCTCAACATCAGTGAACACCTTTGGGACTATTTGGATTGTGAGGAGAAGATGATATATGAAAAGAAACTTTGGAGAGGTGCACTTCATTTGTATTGTCTGGTCTGTCTGCACTGTGTGTACGGTTGTATTGTTTGCTCCATGTAGTCATGTTGCACTGTACTGTAGGGGTGTAAGAAAATATCGAAAATATTGAATATTATGTTTAGTGATACTGTATTGATTCTTAAAAACACAGTTTTTAATACACAGATTCCTGGCAGACAGAGAATTGTGTGTTGTGATTGCTCTGACCACAAGATGGCAGTGTTGTAATCCATTTTCAGCTCCACTCCAACATTAACAAACAGCACAAGGGCGCAATGCTATTGTAAGCATTGGCAAACCTGTTCATATAGTGGTGTGTTTTAATAGTAGGACTTGAAAAATCACATTATATCACTTTGCTTGCAATATCGCAGTATATCACAATATATTGACTCGTGACCGCTGTATCACGATACGTATTGTATTGTCAAGTTTTTGCCAATACACAGCCTATTTTTTTTTGCCTATTGTACTGTGTAGATGGTTAAAACACAATAAGCTCCACTTGACTTGACTTGACTTTGACTAATTGTTTAAATGTTTTGAATAATTCAGTGGTTGAGATGTAAGCTGAGTGATTCAGGCTAGTTTGGTTTGAAATAGTTTAAGAACTCTTTACAGCGGTGGTAATGTTAACCAGGGGTTGCCGTGTCTACATCGCAAATAGAGACATCATATTTGATGTCCAAACCTGCACGAGTTTTTATATGTAATAATGAAGGTATATAGTCACAAATCTTGCTTTGGGGACTATTTTGCCTCACAGCGGCCTGCATGGATCCCTCCGCCATGAATGGAATCAAATTTTTGATGACAAAACTATCATAACACTTTGTGTGAGATCAGGAAGCGTAGATCTAACCTAACTTATGTCATTTTAAATTTCATCCTCAGACCTCTGATGCCTATCAACAACACTATAAACACTTCTGATGCAGCAGGTTTCTTTAGAATGAAGCATTTCACACCAAACCACTGCACACCAAGTTTTACAGCATTTGTTCAAGTAAAAACAGTATAGCTAACTGATGGCCTTTATTAATTACAGGAGCAATGGGCCTCATTCACCAAGACCTCTTCTTATAACCCACTTGCGCAGTTTACACCAAGATTTTTCAATGTTTTGTAATTGTTTTTATTTTTATTTCTTTTTTTATTTATTTTTGCCTCTCGCTGGTTGTGCAGAGTGGAGTGCCATCGTCTCAAAGCTATGAGGCCTCTGATTCCATACCCTTGGGAGGCTGGGGTCCTTTCATTGTGGAGCAGTCATGGGCTGGAGGTAATGGAACCAGCCATGTCATTGGAAGGTTGCTGGTTCAATTCCCTGAAACAACAGGTCGTGACTGAAGTGCCCTTGAACAATAGGATAGGGCCGCCCACTGCTCTGGGCAAGTGTGCTCACTGCCCCCTAGTGTGTGTGTTCACCTAGTAGTATGTGTAGGTGGGTATTGGGTTAAATGCAGTGGTCAGGTTTCTCTGTGTGCAAACACAAATGGCAATTAGTTCTAAATCCTCAAACATGAGGAGCTTAAGAATGCAGTTAGTTCTGTGGTTTGAGAAGACAGCATGCCTCTGATGTAGACTTTTTCTTAAAACTATTGGATGAATAAGGTCCATTATCCTTACAGCTCCACATGTGTCTGGACACCACACGTCCTGGCTAACAAACTCTATTTAGGATGAGAGCAAAATTAGGCAAATCCATAACTTCCCAGTGTCCTTACATGAATGGCATCAGGTCTTCCATTCAGTTCCACTGGGACTTGGACCAGATCCGAATGACATGGTGGTCCTGTTGTGATTAGTTTGTGAGACTTTGTGCGCGGTGGGGTCATATTTTAATGTGTCAGTAGGGGCTGTGAGCTTGCGGGTTGTGTAAGCGCTTCTTTGAGTGTCGGCAGCCACTGTTTTTGAGTGTGTGTTGCTGGGTTGTGTATGGCCGTACTTAAGCATCAGTAGGCACTAATTGTGAGTGCGTGAAGCGACGTGTGTGTGCGTCAATAGGCAGTGATTCTGATGGCAGGTGCTCTTTTCTCCTTTCATTGCCTCACTGAGCTGCTTCTGAATACCACTGATTCTGCACCTCATGCTTTAGATATGATTCACCCGCATCCCCAAGCGCGCATACAGGCGCGTCCCCTCGCGTACGCACACACAGTTTTATACTTTCGTCTATTTTTGAAAGTGTCTGGTGCCGTGTGCGTCTGCATTTATACTGCGGATGGGTTAAAGAGTGAAATTGCATTGACTAGTACTGTAGCTCAGGTGACGGGAGGTACCAGGTCTGTTCCTTTGAAGCTATGAATCAGGGATGGATGGCTTTTACTTATAATTTGAATGCATGCAGGAGACAACAAAAGAGTGAGTGACAGCCTAGACAGAAAACATTCAGCAAGAGAGGAAAAGAGAGAGAGAGGGATAGTAGGAGATGGTAAACTCCAGCTCAGTGGCAACCTGACCTTTAATGAAATGAATATGAAAAGGCTGAAAGGATTGCTTTCAGTTTGAGGAATGGATCACCTCCTCCATTACTCACGCCAAACTCATATACACTTCCGCTTTGTAATATCTCCCAATTAGCCTGCAGATTATTAAAGATTGTTTATAAGTGAAGGAGGCAAGCATAATAATTAAGATTAAAACAATAAACAATAATTGAACAGAATAGGCTCTTCAGGTTGCCTAATACATCAAAGCACTCATTGCCCTCCAGATTTATTGGCAGAGTATTGGTATCAGAGTGGTTGTTCACTGAAAATGCGGCAATGAATCAAATCTCTAACAAATTCCCAGTTATTGTGATATAGCTGATAATGATAATGACCTGAGAATGATCAGGTCTGGGTGTAGAAATAGCCTTTAGATCCATATTCATTGTAAACCTCCACAAAGATAGCAATACAAGTCTATAACTTTGAGCTCAAAATCATTATATTCACCTGCAACGCAATGCGTCACACATACTCCAAGTTCTGGTTGGTTTTGTTTAATTATGACTTTTCAGGAGATGATTATTCATAATTCAATTCCATCCATTATCTTCCATGTTATCCTGCTAGTCGAGGTCATGGGGCTGGAGCCAGTCATTGAGCAGCATGGACAGGTTGCCAGTCCAAGGCCAAGGCCAACACACACTCACACCTACAGGCAATTTAGAGTGATTGATCAACCTTACATGCATGTATTTGGACTGTGTTTAGGAAACCGCAATACCTGGAGGAAACCCACTCAAGCACGGGGAGAACATGCAGACTCCACACAGAACGGCCCAGACCCAGTTTGTCTTGCTGTGAGGTGACAGTGCTGACCACTACACCACCGTGCCGCCATAACTCAATTCCATTTACTTGATTCAGAGTTATCTTACTATTAAAGCTATATACTATGAAAGAGTAGAAAAACATTGAATGGGTGTGGTGGACTTTAGGTTAGGGTTAGGGTAAAATTTAGACTAGTAGTAGTTGTGGTTAAGGTTAAGTTCAGGGAAAGGGCAATGTTAGGGTAATAAAAACAGTAAGGTAAACAATTTGGGGTTTGGTTAGTGTTAGGCTAAGGGAAAGGTTAGTGTTAGATTTAGGCTAGTAGGCTAGTTCTGGTTAACGTAAGGGTAAGGTCAGTGTTATGGTAAGTGTAAGGTTAGGGTAATGGTTAGGGTTAGATTAAGGTTAGTGTTAGAGTAAGGTTTGGGTTAGGGTTAGGGTGAAGTCAGAGTAAGGTTAAGGTTAGATTTAGTAGTTCTGGTTAAGGTTTGGGTCAGTCTCCAGGAAATGAATGGAGGTCTGTGTAATGTCCTGAGTGTGTGTTTGTGTGTGTGTGTGTGTGTGTGTGTGTGTGTGTGTGTTGAGGGAGGGTGTGTATAAAGGGTAAATGAGGGAGTAAATGCTAGAGAAGGATGAGGGAATGGGGGAGTGTATGGAGTCAAGGTGCTGGCTCTGTGATGAGGACAGAATGTGATTCAAATCTCTCTCTCTCTCTCTCTATCTATCTATCTATCTATCTATCTATCTATCTATCTATCTATCTATCTATCTATATTTCCTCTATAGTACTTCTCCGCTCTAGTCATAAAAGACACACAAACCTAAAGACTGTAAAGAGCTGTGAATGTGTAAAAAAGACAACAGATAGAGGAGTGGCAGAATGAAGGAAAGTGAAAGAATAGCTGAATAATTAAACGTCCGGGCTAATGTAGCACAAAACTCAAATCTCTCTCTCTCTCTCTCTCTTCCTCACTCTCTCTCTCTCTCTCTTAGCCAGATGGTGATCAAACAGAGCCGAGTTGGTCATCTGTGACAAACACCTGTTACAAAGTGTGTGAATAGTTGAAGTGACAGAATCTGAAGACACACACACACATACATACATACTTCTGTCTTACTATACTTGTGAGGACATCCATATGTTTCAATTTATTTTCACATCACTGTAACTAAATAACACATAATCCTAAACCTAACCTTAACCTCAGTATCTCATATAACACTAACCTTAACCTCACTATCTCATATAATACCACACCTACACCTAAACCTAACCTTAACCTCAGTATCTCATATAACACTAACCTTAACCTCACTATCTCATATAATACCACACCTACACCTAAACCTAACACTAACCTTAACCTCAGTATCTCATATAATACTACACCTATACCTAAACCCAACACTAACCTTAACCTCAGTATCCCATATAACACTACACCTAAACCTAACACTAACCTTAACCTCAGTATCTCATATAACACTAACCTTAACCTCACTATCTCATATAATACCACACCTACACCTAAACCTAACCTTAACCTCAGTATCTCATATAATATCACACCTACACCTAAACCTAACACTAACCTTAACCTCAGTATCCCATATAACACTACACCTAAACCTAACACTAACCTTAACCTCAGTATCCCATATAATACTACACCTACATCTAAACCTAACACTATCATTAACATCAGTGTCTCATATAATACTACACCTACACCTAAACCTAACAATAAACCTAACCTCCCATATAATACTGGACCTACACTTTTTCTGCTCTATTAGATTTAGCCAAAAAATGATATGTGCCAAAAACAACACACATTCACACTTGAGCAGAAACTAATCTTAATCTAACCTTAATCTGTGTTTATTTTGACCCACAATATAGATGTACAATGTATGTCTTATGAATATCTTCCCAAAGTCTAATAAATATCTGCTGTATTTCACCATATTTCTCTCCCCTCCATGTAAACTGGGTGGTCCTAATCTTGGCTAATGCGTCCGTAGGCATTTCCTAACAAATCACAAGGCTGATGTCTCTGGCCCCGCCCACAAAACAGTTAGAGACACTTCAAGAGCTAAAGCTAACCCAGCATTACCAACAGCAGACGAGCTAGCCTTCCTGTCTTATATGCTTATTCCTATCGCTGTTATTCATCCATCTGCACATTGCTTCATCCATCCATCCGCACATCTGTTTGTCTGTACCTTTGTACAGTGCTTTGTCTGTCTGCACATCTGTCGTTCGTTCCTTTGGGCATTGCTTTATCCATCTGTTTGTTCTTCCATCCATCCATCCATCCATCCGCACATCTGTCCGTGACTTTTTTTGTCCAGTTAGCTTCACATAAAAGCTGGACAATGCTGTCAGTCCTGTAAGCGTGACAGAACAGACTAGGAGTGTTGGACAGAGAGCTGTCAATCAAGCTGCTTGTTAGCCACGCCCACTCAGTTCTCAGATAGGTCTGATCTGTGTTCCCTGAGGATTTAAAACATGTCTTCACCTTTCAAATGAATGCTTTACATTGTGGGGACCCGCTTGTTGTCCCCAAAAGGAAGAAAGGTCCCCACAGCATGCTTGTATGGTATACACACACACACACACACAAACACACAGGTAAGTAATATGACATGTCAGTAAGATACTTTAGATTTCTGTGTTACAGAGGTCACCTACCTGGTGTGTGTGTTTGTGTGTGTGTGTGTGTGTGTGTGTGTGTGTGTGTGTTTGTGTGTGTGTGTGTGTGTGTGTGTGTGTGTGTGTGTGTTCTTGTAGAGGTATAGTTGTGAGGACCACATGTCCTCACTAGTATAGTACAGTCTGATTTTTTGGTAAGGTAAGGTCATTTTGCTGGTCCTCACTTTAGGACATGCCATTTTCTCCAAAAATCAAGTTTTTAAAAAAAATCTTATAGAGCAGAAAATTAGTCTTATAGATACTAAGGTTAAGTTTAGGGTTAGGTTTAGGTGTAGTATTATTTAGTTATAGTAAAACAAAGTTCAATAGAAACCTATGGATGACCTCACTAATATAGTAAGACAAACGTGTGTCAAACGTCCATCAAATGATTCTATCTCACACAGCTCTCCCTTCTGCCCAGCAGATATGACACGCATTCATCTGCCGTGCTCATCCTCA
Source organism: Megaleporinus macrocephalus (assembly GCA_021613375.1). Classification (NCBI taxonomy): domain Eukaryota; kingdom Metazoa; phylum Chordata; class Actinopteri; order Characiformes; family Anostomidae; genus Megaleporinus; species Megaleporinus macrocephalus. The sequence goes on from CM038716.1 coordinate 4,161,441, forward strand.
TCTGTCCGTGACTTTTTTTGTCCAGTTAGCTTCACATAAAAGCTGGACAATGCTGTCAGTCCTGTAAGCGTGACAGAACAGACTAGGAGTGTTGGACAGAGAGCTGTCAATCAAGCTGCTTGTTAGCCACGCCCACTCAGTTCTCAGATAGGTCTGATCTGTGTTCCCTGAGGATTTAAAACATGTCTTCACCTTTCAAATGAATGCTTTACATTGTGGGGACCCGCTTGTTGTCCCCAAAAGGAAGAAAGGTCCCCACAGCATGCTTGTATGGTATACACACACACACACACACAAACACACAGGTAAGTAATATGACATGTCAGTAAGATACTTTAGATTTCTGTGTTACAGAGGTCACCTACCTGGTGTGTGTGTTTGTGTGTGTGTGTGTGTGTGTGTGTGTGTGTGTGTGTTTGTGTGTGTGTGTGTGTGTGTGTGTGTGTGTGTGTGTGTTCTTGTAGAGGTATAGTTGTGAGGACCACATGTCCTCACTAGTATAGTACAGTCTGATTTTTTGGTAAGGTAAGGTCATTTTGCTGGTCCTCACTTTAGGACATGCCATTTTCTCCAAAAATCAAGTTTTTAAAAAAAATCTTATAGAGCAGAAAATTAGTCTTATAGATACTAAGGTTAAGTTTAGGGTTAGGTTTAGGTGTAGTATTATTTAGTTATAGTAAAACAAAGTTCAATAGAAACCTATGGATGACCTCACTAATATAGTAAGACAAACGTGTGTCAAACGTCCATCAAATGATTCTATCTCACACAGCTCTCCCTTCTGCCCAGCAGATATGACACGCATTCATCTGCCGTGCTCATCCTTCCATCTTCAGAGATGCTTGACACACCATTTCACTTCTGACCAAATAACTGTCTCAGGTGCTTCTCAGTGATAAATATGAGTTGATGCTGTTTGGAATTAAGATATTCACGTATTAAAAAAGAAAACAGCTGTGAAGGAAATAAAACATATAACGTCTGAACTCTGTCTTCGTACAGTGAGTCCACAGTGGAGAAAGGGTCACCTCTGGGTGTTGAACAGGTAAGTTAATGACCACTGCTCTCACGCTTGCTGTATCAGTAGAAGGGACAGGATAGCAAGTGTGACTCTTCTGCGATCACCATAAGTAGAATCTGCTCACCCGGTGAAAGGGATTTGCCAGCCAGGGCATCATGCAAGTCAAAGGTTTAGTGAGGATGTGTGTTGGGGGGGCATTTTCTGTGTATATTTAATGCATAACATGAAATGACCCCTACTACACAAAATAATCATAATAAACACAATAATAAAAAAAAACAACATTATATAGATGTTATAGATACTTCAACATTATATAGATGTCATATTTAGTCTACTCTCCCAGACAGAAAGTATATTTTATATATTTTATTTACAAAACACTTCATTTTTTCCATGTTCAAATAGTATCAACACAGTATGTAGTGCTTTTACATATGTTTGATGCATAATATGAAGTGAGCCTTACTAGACAAAAGAATCATAATAAACACAATACAAAATATAAAAACAACATTCTATAGATATTATAGATACTGCAACCTTATATAGATATCATATTTAATCTATTCTCCCAGACAGAACGTATATTTTATATATTGTATTTATAAAACATTTCATTTTTTAAATGTTCAAATAGTATTAAAACAGTAAGTAATGCTTTTACATACATTAATGTGATTATTTAACCTTTTCCAAGCTTCTCCTTGTGGAAACAACCCAGTTTTATTTACAGTTCTCATCTAATACCTGCTTTGACTGCTCAGTACTTCATTAAGCTAAATCAAGATTGCTGCTGAAGGAACTGAATACATTCATACAATGTCTGGAGAAATCACAAACTAAACTTCAAACTGGAGCTCAAGATATGATCTACTTCTTTCACAATAAGATATTTATGATACTTTGTATTGCATGTATGATTATTTATATCTGTTCTAATGATATCCGGTGTTCTTACTGGTGAAAATACACTTATTGCTAAGATAAAGGCTTTTAAACAATCAGCTTAGGTGCCTAAGACTAGTGCACAGTAGTGTATGCTACCAAACAATATTAAAAGTAAATGATTTCACCTTTTACTGGGTGAAACAGCTATTGTGCTGTAGGACTGGCATTACTGTGAGGCAGTGTGGAGCGTTGCAGTGGATTTCTAGGCGACCTTAGTTCCTTTCATACTGTAATGTTTTCCTCCCAGCTCTCACGCCGGCACGCTGCAGTCAGACTTTATTCTAACTTCCATCCAACTTCGATCCCTGTTCTCATTAAGAAGGGAGCGCACTTCAACTCATCAAATCACTGCAGTGGAGAATGTGTGTTGCGGGGCCAGAGCGAAATGAGAGAGAGAGAGAGAGAGAGAGAGAGAGAGAGAGAGAAAGAAAGAGAAAGCCCAACACTAAGATGCAATTCTTCAATTCTCTCATCAATTGCTTTAATTAAAATATTTCAATCACTGTCACACTGGCCAACGAGCTAATTAGGTGTGTACTTAGAAAGTATGATCCCATACCACATGCACTTTCCTGTTTGTTATGCTGTAATATATATATATATATATATATATATATATATATATATATATATATATATATATATATATATATATATATATATATATATACACACACGTATGTGGACACCTCTTCCTAGTTATTCAGAAGTTCAGGTGCTTCAGCCACATCCATTGTAAACAGGTGCAGGCATGGTTCACTATTGAGCAAATCTTGATTGCAACTACAGGAAACATGCAGTGGAGGTGATACTGCTACAGAGGGCTCTACAGGTTATTCAATTCAAGGGTTCACTTACATTTTCTAGCCTGCACTGAGGATGTTATTCAATGTGCTCAATAAATAGATTAATTAGATTAGATTAATTAGATTAGATAGACCTTAACCCATCCCATCTTCTAAATATCAACCCTGTTCCAACTTCAGAGTGTCTGGTCGGATTGTGTGATTCCGTCTTGTATAAAACATTTTGATTGGATCTCTTTCAAGGCAGATCTCCAACGTCTAATCCACAGAGATACTGATCTGCACTCCTCTAATTGTCATTTATTCATCCTTCATTCTTCCCATAAGGCCCATTCATTTTCAGTCAAACCCATACATTGTGGTTTCGTTCAACATACAGCCACCAAACTGCCTGTACTTACTAGGGGCAGATTCCCAAATGTACTGACCCGCACTCCTGTATTTGTTGTTTACGCGCAACCAGATTATAGCTTATTAGGTTATGACTGACATCAATCAGACCACATTTTGTTAATAATCAATGCAGAAATTCCAAAGGGTGTTCTTACTTTTTCTTGCACCACTAATAGTATATTTTAGGGTTAATAACTAATAACCTATCTGCCACTCTTTCTTTGCAGGTTCTGTCAGAGAACCCATCAGTCTAACAGCCATCAGGCCGTCAGCTTGCCGCTCGCGGGGCCTCCGCAGGCCGAGAACGATTAGACCTGCATTAGCCTCCAGAGCAAGACAGAGCGCACATGCGCAAAGTAGCCCGTGTCACCGGGTCCACGGCAAACACCGTCACGGAACTTCGGCGGACGGCTAACGAGTTCTACTTAGGGAAACGGCGCGCGTCCTGAGCGGCCATTAGTGTCACTTAGCAGATGCGCGCGGCCCGGTGCGCGGAGCCTATGTGTGCCTGAGGTAAAGGGGGTGTTGCGAGACACCCCACGGAGGGAAAGCAGCAAAACAAGGCACACGCAGGAAGCTTCTGGGAAACGTGACGTCAGTGCGCACCGCACACCCTCAGCGCGCGGTCTACTTCTCCGGGTGGAAAATCATGAGCTTGCATGAACAGGCTAAGAAATTAATTCGAGTCTAGCTGCCTGTCCTCAGCAGATCTGCGCACTGAGTATTAAGACTTGGCCCAACCTGTTCATTCATGCGGCACTTATTTTATGTTCTACTGATTTCCATACAGAACCCATAGAACCCACAGCCCAACATAGACCCCCATACGTTTAGTGCGCAGTAGATAACTGACTGGGAGGCTGTAAAGCTTTTATATGCACGAGCCCAGTTGTTAGAGGGGTCCGAGCGCCGTGCGTAAAGATGCACATTGAACGCATGGCGACGGCTGAATTCCTGTAAATGCTTTCAATATGCGCGTGCACGCGCACGTTCGAGACATCCTGCTTAACCAGTTGAAAGGGGCGCCGGGTAAAAGCGATCGACGCTGTGAACTTTGTCACTCCTCATCACTCACGCGCGCACGGAGGAAACCCCCCTCGCCTCGTGACGTCAGACAGATCGCTTAAAAAGATGGGGTTCGGGAGTCGGGGGGAGATCAGCTGCGACGGAGAGACAGCAGAAGAAGAAGAAGGAGAAGAAGCAGAAGCAAGCAAGCAAGCAACCGAACACCGGCACGACCCCTTCAAGTCATTTCTCCGCCAAACCCACCGCTAGAAAGATGCTCTCCACACGCGTCCAGTGCGCTTTGGCGCTCCTCTCCCTCGCGCTCGCCCTCAGTAGCGTGTCCGGCGCGCCGTCCGACGCCAAACTGCGGCAGTTTCTTCAGAGGTCGCTCATCGGACCCTCCGGAAAGCAGGTAAAGAGAGAGAGAGAGAGAGAGAGAGAGAGAGAGAGAGAGAGAGATAGAGAGAGAGGATGTTGTCTCCATAGGCTGTTTAATGCAATTTCTTGTCGTATGATTGCGCCTGTGTTGGTTTATGGTGCGCTATTGCGCAGCGCCGGTCGGAGCTGTCCGCGGTGCTGAAGCGCGCTGTACAGATGTTCCGACATGTTCGCTCCTCTGCAGGCTTTTCGAACCCTTAGAAGCTCTTTACAATGTCTTTAGAGAACCTAGAACCTGGTTCTCTTGGCGCACGTTAACTGGCGCGTGTGTTTGCACCCCTCTCTCCGAACAGGAGCTCGCCAGATACACGCTCGCAGAGTTGCTGTCAGAGCTGGCGCAGGCAGAGAACGAGGCGCTGGAAGCGGAGGACGTGCCCCGCGGAGCCGAGCAAGAGGACGTGCGCATGGAGCTGGAGCGCGCCGCCGGCCCAGTGCTCGCGCCCCGCGAGCGCAAAGCCGGATGCAAGAATTTCTTCTGGAAAACTTTCACGTCCTGCTAATCGCTCGTCACCAAACTGTCGCCAAGGTCTATTTTCCTTTTTATCTCCCACCAATGTTTCTTTCTTTTCTTCTCCTCCTCCTCCTCTCTTATTTTCCTCCCCTCTCTCCTTTCGGTTCCCCACGCGCTCCACCCTGATGCTCGTTAATGTCTCCAAAAAGATGTAAATAAGAAAATAAAACAGAAAAACTTGTTACCTTTTGGTCTTTTCACGACAAAGACGACAGTTTTCATTTGGTCATTTGAGGTCTTCGCGGAGAGACTCGTGAGTCCACTACGGAAGAATGTTTTCCTGAATGTATGCAAATTCTGCTACTCTGATTGTGCTTTAGGCAGAAAAAAGAGAATATTTTTAATTGTTTGTTTGAATAAATATCTATGTTTCAGAACACACGCGTAATGCACGTTTGTCCTCCCAGCCCGAGACTGGCTCTAGAGAGAGATACGATAAGGTTCACAAACTGTGAGGCTTAGCTTGAAAGTTCACGTGTGGCTAGAAAAGTCACTCATAAGACTGAATGAAGAAAAAAGTCTCATAGAAATAGAATATAATATCATATAAAAGTATCTCCAAAATAGAAAATAGTATGTTTACAGTAGAGGTCAAGAACATTCTTAATTTTCAATGTAAAGAGTTTTTTTTAGAAGTGATTTGGAACATTTCCATTGGTCCTTTTATAATAAAACATTCACAGGATATAATATAATATAATATAATATAATATAATATAATATAATATAATATAATATAAAAAAGTATCTCCAAAATAGAAAATAGTATGTTTACAGTAGAGGCCAAGAACATTCTTAATTTTCAATGTAAAGAGTTGTTTTTAGAAGTGATTTGGAACATTTCTATTGGTCCTTTTATAATAAAACCTTCACAGGATATAATATAATATAATATAATATAATATAATATAATATAATATAATATAATATAATATAAAAGTATCTCCAGAATAGAAAATAGTATGTTTACAGTAGAATCAAAAACATTTTTTTAACTTTCATGTAAAGAGGTTTTATTACAAGTGATTTGGAACATTCCTATTGGTCCATTCATCCTGAAACCATCTGGAGACAGAATAGAATAGAATAGAATAGAATATATAAGTATCTCCAAAATAGTAAGTTAACAGTTGAGGCCAAAAACATTCTTAACTTTCAATGTAAAGATGTTTTATTACAAGTGATTTGGAGCATTCCTATTGGTCCAATCATCATAAAAACTTCACAGGATATAATATAATATAATATAATATAATATAATATAATATAATATAATATAATATAATAGAAAAGTATCTCCAGAATAGAAAATAGTATGTTTACAGTAGAGTCAAAAACATTTTTAACTTTCATGTAAAGAGGTTTTATTACAAGTGATTTGGAGCATTTCTATTGGTCCATTCATCATAAAACCTTCACGGAATAGAATAGAATAGAATAGAATAGAATGGAATAGAATAGAATAGAATAGAATAGAATAGAATAGAATGGAATAGAATAGAATAGAATAGAATAGAATAGAATAGACATGTATCTCCAAAATAATAAGTTAACAGTTGAGGCCAAAAACATTCTTAACTTTCATGTAAAGAGGTTTTATTACATGTGATTTGAAGCATTCCTATTGGTCCATTTATCATGAAACCTTCACAGAATATAATATAATAGAATATATAAGTATCTCCAAACTAATAAGTTTACAGTAGAGGCCAAAAACATTCCTAACTTTTCAATGTAAAGATGTTTTATTACAAGTGATTTGGAGCATTCCTATTGGTCCATTCATCATAAGACCTTCAAATGATAGAATAGAATAGAATAGAATATATAAATATCTCCAAAATAGTAAGTTAACAGTAAAGACCAAAAACATGCTTAACCTTTAATATAAAGAGTTTTTTTTACAAGTGATTGGTGCATCTATAGATTATTATGCTCACTGTCCATTTGGTTCATCGCACTGTTCTCTATGATGGATAGTCTGGCTATTTAATTTGGTTGTATACAAAACACAAATACTTGGTTCTTATTTAAGAATATAGAACAGAGTAAAGTAGAGCTTATAGAGAAGAGAATAGGTTGGGTTGCTTCTCAACACAGTAGCAAAGAAATAAGAAACATACTAAGAAATCTGTTGGATATGAGTCTTTGTAAGCGTGTGATAGAGAAAGAAAGAGAAAGAAAGAGAGAGAGAGAGATAGAGAGCATTAGGGAGAATTAAGCTGGTGCTGGTAAATTAGCTAGACTTTTAATAACCTCTCCCACGCTAACGGCTTCTGTTAAGAAAGCTCTCAAACAATTAAACCACGAGTGGGTATGATTGCTTTCGGCCAACGAGTGTGTGCGTGCGTGTTTGTGCGTGTTTGTGTGTGTGTATGTGTGTTATCTCCCTGCGCAGACTCGTTCCTACACAGTGTTCTGGATTGACAGACTCATGAAAAATGGGGCTTTATTGCCCTGAAAAGAAAAAGAAATAAAACAAGTTTAATGGCTCATTTCATAAGCGACCCAGGAAACAGAAGCAGTTGTACAGAATATGTGTCTCTAAGAAATAAAGCACCAGAGCTCACGACACGGCAACGCAACACACAGAGATCTGAAACTGAATCCCATATGAGATAAACAATCTATAAACCTCTGTAAGCTTATATCCCGAATGTCTATGCTGGAAATACTGTGTGTGGGAACATGGGCCGGTAGGAATGTGCTGAAGTGGCACCGGCTGATTCATTTGTGAGGAGGAAGATGGATGGATGGAATTTGACAGATGTGGTTAGATGTGTTTACATAAAACAAGATATGCTGTGACTGAACGTCCACTATTTTCTGTACAGATTGAACCAAATTGCAACATTAGATGTTGTTGCAGAGCTGTGGAGTTGCAGAGATGCTCTAAGGTTGGACTGAAAACTCAGCTTTTTCATGGCCAACGCTTCCCAAACACACCTCACATGGATTTTCTTCTTGAACGCCATGCGTGTTATTTACTGTCCCTCTGGCTTAAGCGATGTACCAGTGTTAAACGAACGATGATGTGGGAGCCTCCTCTGCCCATTCACTGCTGGTGGAGCTAATTTAACAGTGATGATTTTATGGCCGAGACTGAATTCCCCCTCGCCAAACAAACATGCTCGAACACCTTCTGTTTAGAGAGCAGTCTCGGTCTGCACTTCTAAAGGAAACAGTGTGTGCACTGTAAAAGCACCACGTCAGTCAAAACACCCCAGCTCTGCACTGGAGAGTCATCTAAAGAATAACTCTGATGCAACAGAATAAACTTTTTGGTATATATATATATACACACACACTACTGCTCAAAAGTTTAGGATCACTTCAGAATTTCATTTCATGCAATTTTCATGTAATTCACAACCAGTATTGTCCATTTCACAATAAATGTAAGTGCATCAGATGATTTTTAAAGAATAAAAATGTTTGTATTAAAGTCTATTTTTGTATAGAGGCTTATTTTGCATATAGTTCTATTATCAGTAATTCTCAGTCCTCTGCCTAAATCTCCTGGTACGGCCGCCAATCCAAGTTAAGGATGTTATTGGACTAATTGGTTGTTAGGACACTCTTGCTCAATTGTGATGCACAGCTGAAAAACATTCTACTAATAAGTGAGTATAAAAGGGAGAACAACATTCTAGGTTAGTTTAGTATCTGAAGCATCAGTAGTTGATGGCTTCCTGACCGACTCAAAATGACCAGAAAGAAACAACTTTCTTTAGAGACCCGTCAGTCCATTGTTGTGTTAAGGAAGGAAGATACTCCATTGAAAACAAGAACATTTCACTGTGATCCCAAACTTTTGAGTGGTAGTGTATATAAATAAATAAACAAATAAATAAATTATAACTTTACATGAGAGAGAGAAAAGAAACATACTTTTTAAATGTAAGTCAAGGTAACCAGCCGTTTTTTAAAGTAATTTTCTTCAAGCGTATTTATTATGATATTTATACACAATATAGAGAGTTCAACAAGTTCTTTTAAATTCTGATAAAAACTAAGAAATGGCAACGATGAAAAAAAAAATCTCCAAAATTGCAACTTCACTGGAGAGAGCAAAAAAGTCAATGGAAACAGAATTTTTTCCAAGCTATTTTGGAGCTTTTCTATTGGTTCATTCATCATGTAATTGTTACACAACATAAAGAGCTCAAATGGTGTATAAAAACAATGTATAAAACTAAAAATAGACAAAAACTGAGATACATGTGTTTCGTTGGACAGCGACAATATGCAATTATGATAAATATCATTACTGTCCACCCCCCCCAAAAAAAAAAAAAAAAAAAAAAAAAAAAAAAATATATATATATATATATATATATATATATATATATATATATATATATATATATATATATATATATAATGAGGTTTTATCCAAGTGACAAAAACATTCCGAGGATATAAAGAGGAGCTGTCGCGCTCGAAGAATATAGAAAAATGAATATCGTCGCTCTCCAACGAAAAACATGTATCTTCATTTTTGTTGATTTCTATTTTTCTACATCAATTAAATGTAGCAGCTGCCGTTTGCATTGTGGGAAAGTTTAACGATGAATGGACCAACAGAAATGCTCCAGAATAGCTTGGAATCAATTCTGGTTCCACTGACTTCCATTGAAAGTGAAGAAGGTTTTTGGCCTCTCCTGTAAAGTTGTCATTTTAGAGATATTTTTCATTGGATAGCAATGATATCCACAAAAATGGAGCTAGATGTTCTTCTTTGGACAGCGATGATGTGTAATATAGAACTGATGTATATGTGATATATCCCCACTGGCTGACCAACTGTCCCTCCTGTCATTGGCCTGAATGACCGGATTTCTACAGTCGAGCACAATCATCTGGCGCCATCTCTCACTCTGACAGAGAACCTAAGAGACGTCTCAAACTCTACATCACCACCTCCTGAACTAGAATCATTTATGGAACATGTTTAAGCGGAGCTTCTTATTGTATCCTGTGATATCTCATTAGCTTTGTTGCTCTCTCTCTATCTGGAGTCAACCAGAGGAGGATGGGTTCCTCTCTCAAGCCTGGGTTCCTCCAAGGTTTCATCTTCATATCAATGGAGTTTTTCCTCGCCACTGTTGCCTCTGGCTTGCTCTTTTCTCACGTTTTTGTTAACAATAATAATAATACTTTATTCTTATATAGCACTTTTCTAGAACCCAAAGACGCTGGAGGTTAGATGGAGGAAGTGTAAGTAGTCTAGCTGCAGAGGATCCGAGAGAACAAGAAGGTCTGTAGAAAGAAAAGAGATCAGAGAGGTAAGAAGGAACAAGATTGTTAAGAGCTTTGTATGTAAGTAGAAAGATATGATATTTAACAGGAAGCCAGTGAAGATGTTGAAGAGTGGATAAGAAGGCGAGGAGCAGAGTTCTTTTCTTACCATCCTATTCTTTGATTCCTCTTTTTCCTAAACTGCTTTTCTGCAAAGCTGCATGGAGACAACAGTGGTTTGCCATTCTGGCAAGTTGCATTAGACTGATGTACTTGGACAGCATCATTCTCAGCTCAACAGGATGATACATTAAGTTTAAAATGAAATTCCACCAGTTTTTAATCATTTCCACCAGAAAGCAGGCGTGAAGGAAGATCATTCTGATCCTGGATATGATTAAACAATGTGGTTGATACAAGGAGTCTTTGGCGTAGGTCCCACCCTAAGCCCAGGTCAAGACCTCTGCTTATCCTGCCAGATCGGGACAGCAGGGACTGAGTCCACCCCCTCCACAAGTGGACAAGGTGGAACTGGTGGTGGTGAGGAGGACGGAGGGGAATGTCAAAGCGTTGGCACATAAAAGCAGGCTGAAGGATCAGCATGTAAAATGGTTTTAAAGACTGGTGTAAGCCAGTTATTGGTCAGGAGGAAAGAAAGAATGAGTCTTCCTGGAAGAACTTTCATTAAAGCTTCCATTTCTCTATAATTAAATGATTGTGATGTAAGAAAAAAGCAATTCTGAATGGTTTGATGTGAAATCCTTTGTACTGGAGAAAGTAACTGAGTCAGACAGTGGTGGTGAATTCACCTGTGTTGAAATTCTTGGACAAAGCGTAGCCAAAGTGGGGACTAGAACAGCGGTTCCCAGAGATTCAGTCACTGGGGGTCGCAAGCTCTGACCTTTTTGTGTTTTCAGTATTCTTAATAATAAAACTCTCACAGCACATGAGAGCCTTAACATTAATTACTATATACTGAATGAATCAAGTATGCCGATGTCTCTTGTCCCAAAAATTAACAGCGATGGACTCCTCTAAGCAGCTGCCCAGCAGTCTGAACATTAAAATAACTGGCCCCCCAGTTTCCTCAGTTCTTAAGGTAAATAAGATATGGCACTTATTAGAACTGCTTGTAGGATTCTTAAAAAGACCTTCAGGAAGATTTAGCAGAGCTAGCTTTGTCCTGCTTTTCTTCTTGTCTGTCTCTGCCTTTGTTTGCCTCCTAACATTTCCATGTGCTTCTAGTTTTTAGGTCCTCCATGGGAGCGTCCGAAATCACCTACTAAGTCAGTAGATACTATACTGGAGCCAGTATGTACTGCTGTTACGTAGTAACTGTTTCAGTACACAAGTTTTTAGTACCCACACAATCTCGGACGTACTACGTCCACCATCTTACCAATGTCTTGTGATGCAAGATGTCAGACCACCACTGTAGAAGTCCCACTATTCAATAGCCCCATTAACAGACACTGGGCAGTGTTTTTTGATAAAGAAGGAGGAGTTTAATAATTCTTTACCTCAGAAGAAGCTTTAACCTCTGTAGCGGCAGTTCATCAGCAGTAGCTACATACACAAAGCCAACATTACGCTTTTTGTATTTTTTCCTCCAGTTGAATCATGGGATAGCACAGTGTGCTGCGGTCGCCTACTTGGCTCCCGATTCAGTAGGTCCTCCGGATAACGTTTGCATACTACTCAATGACTACTGACTATTCAAACATACTAGCCACGCTCGCCTACTGATTTTGCCTACTGAGCAGGCAAGTAGGTGATTTTGGACTCACCCTTTTGGCACGCCCCTCACCTGCTCATAGTCTGTATACCCACACTCTTGTTAGCCCCAGTTTCTTGTTAGTTTAGTATGTATCCCATGTTGTCAGAGTCCTCAGAAGAAACCTTTCCTGTGTCCACAAAACCATAAAATTCAGTATCAAACAATAGCAAAGGAACATCCAAACAAGCCTGATACATTTTGACCACAAATCCTATTAAAATAAATCTTTTTGGCCATGAGGAAAACGTTTTGAAGAATAAGCAGAATTTCATGGAAAGAACACCTCTCCAGATGTTAAGCACTGGGTTGAGGCTTTGACCCTGTGCTGCAACCAGTGAAACATACTACTGGTAGAGACAGGAATGGATTCAAATAAAAACCAGCAAATTGAGGAGGCAAACATCACACTGTCTGTAAAATAGCTGAAGATGATAATGATCCTAAACATACATCAAAATCCAAAATACGCTACCTTATCAGCTGAACGTCTTGCCACAGCCCTCATCATTCCATCATCGGAAATCTGTGGGTAGACCATAGAAGAACGATGCATGCAAGATGGCCCAAGAACCTCTTGGAAGAAACCCTGGATCAAAATAAAGAGATCCAGGTAGCTGGCTACCAAAAAGCGTTTGGAAGCTTAATACTGACAATGCTAATGTTCTGCTTTGGGCCCAATTTATTTGTGTTATTTTGAAACGATGAAAGATGGAAACAAAAACATGATCTTGCTTAAAATCTGAAAGAAATATATAATCTACAGCTTTATGCCTTTTGGAAGTCCGGTTGTGTTTTACTCGCTACTCATAATAATAATATAGAAATGTTGAGCAGGGGTGCCCAGACTTTTGAATGGCACTGTATTCAGGACTTTATATAATTTGTTGTACAACATATTCATGACACAATCATGAGTCATTTCAACATAAGAAATAAACAGCATTGTTCAGTTGTCACTAGAACAGTGTGTCATTTTGTTTTACTGTACTATCTGAAGCAACGCTTTCCGCATATTAAATAGAGCCACTTTAGAAAGATCGTTAATTTTGACATTTAAAGATATTCCATTTTTATTTAAATGTGGAAAGAGGAGACAGGTCACTGTGCACCATGCCACTTTTCTTCCCCTCTTTTGGCATGCAGTCTTTCACTGTACTCGCCCTCTCTTTACTTTGCTCTCTCTCTCTGCTGGCTGTACTCTGACTTCACCTTCTGCTCCAATGTCTTCTGTAGTTCCTTTAAAATGTTCCTTCATCTCCTTTTTGTTCTACTCCCTCTACGCTCACCACATTCTGTGTGTCTCTTTATGCAAACAGTTTGTGGGAGAGCACTTCATGCTGTAGTAGACGCCATTATTAGCAATCAATGTTCCATTTCTGTGGCATTGTATGTTTTCATTGAGTTCAGCTCAGAGTATAGATTGGTTTAAATGAACCGTATACTTGTGGACATTGAAGTTTCAGACCTGACACCTCATGTGAATGTCCTTTTGAGCATTCTATGCTGTGAATAATAGACGTAAAAATGTGGGGAAACATATTGATATTGCTTAATACTGTACTGCTTGTACCAAATGAGTTCTCTTCTTAAAGACTTTTACACATATGTGAGCCTGAACACATTTTACCACAGTAGTAAAGTTTGACTGGGCCACAAGTCGGGAGACCTTGCACAATGGAAGTGCAGTTTGACTGGGCTGTAAGTTAGGAGAGTTATCACAGTGGTAGTGGAGTTTATTGGGCCATGAGTCAGTAAACATTTCACTGTGGTAGTGGAGTTTACTGGGCCATGAGTCAGTAAACATTTCACTGTGATAGTGGAGATTACTGGGCCATGAGTCGGTTAACTTTTCACTGTGGAAGTGGTGTTTACTGGGCCATGAGTAGGTAAACATTTCACTGTTATAGTGGAGTTTACTGGGTCATGAGTAGGTAAACATTTCACTGTTATAGTGGAGTTTACTGGGTCATGAGTAGGTAAACATTTCACTGTGATAGTGGAGTTTACTAGGCCATGAGTCGGTAAACATTTCACTGTGGTAGTGGAGTTTACTGGGCCATGAGTTGGTAGACATTTCACTGTGGTAGTGGGGTTTACTGGGCCATCAGTCTGTAAACATTTCACTGTGGTAGTGGAGTTTACTAGGCCATCAGTCTGTAAACATTTCACTGTGGTAGTGGAGTTTACTGGGCCATGAGTTGGTAGACATTTCACTGTGGTAGTGGGGTTTACTGGGCCATCAGTCTGTAAACATTTCACTGTGGTAGTGGAGTTTACTAGGCCATCAGTCTGTAAACATTTCACTGTGGTAGTGGAGTTTACTGGGCCATGAGTCGGTAGACATTTCACTGTGGTAGTGGAGTTTACTGGGCCATGAGTCGGTAGACATTTCACTGTGGTAGTGGAGTTTACTGGGCCATGTGTCGGTAAACATTTCACTGTGGTAGTGGAGTTTACTGGGCCATGAGTAGGTAAACATTTCACTGTGGTAGTGGAGTTTACTGGGCCATGTGTCGGTAAACATTTCACTGTGGTAGTGGAGTTTACTGGGCCATGAGTCAGTAAACATTTCACTGTGATAGTGGAGATTACTGGGCCATGAGTCGGTTAACTTTTCACTGTGGAAGTGGTGTTTACTGGGCCATGAGTAGGTAAACATTTCACTGTTATAGTGGAGTTTACTGGGTCATGAGTAGGTAAACATTTCACTGTTATAGTGGAGTTTACTGGGTCATGAGTAGGTAAACATTTCACTGTGATAGTGGAGTTTACTAGGCCATGAGTCGGTAAACATTTCACTGTGGTAGTGGAGTTTACTGGGCCATGAGTTGGTAGACATTTCACTGTGGTAGTGGGGTTTACTGGGCCATCAGTCTGTAAACATTTCACTGTGGT
The DNA here is from genome assembly GCA_021613375.1 of Megaleporinus macrocephalus. NCBI lineage: Eukaryota > Metazoa > Chordata > Actinopteri > Characiformes > Anostomidae > Megaleporinus > Megaleporinus macrocephalus. Next base: position 4,176,479 of record CM038716.1, read on the forward strand.
AGTGGAGTTTACTAGGCCATCAGTCTGTAAACATTTCACTGTGGTAGTGGAGTTTACTGGGCCATGAGTTGGTAGACATTTCACTGTGGTAGTGGGGTTTACTGGGCCATCAGTCTGTAAACATTTCACTGTGGTAGTGGAGTTTACTAGGCCATCAGTCTGTAAACATTTCACTGTGGTAGTGGAGTTTACTGGGCCATGAGTCGGTAGACATTTCACTGTGGTAGTGGAGTTTACTGGGCCATGAGTCGGTAGACATTTCACTGTGGTAGTGGAGTTTACTGGGCCATGTGTCGGTAAACATTTCACTGTGGTAGTGGAGTTTACTGGGCCATGAGTAGGTAAACATTTCACTGTGGTAGTGGAGTTTACTGGGCCATGTGTCGGTAAACATTTCACTGTGGTAGTGGAGTTTACTGGGCCATGAGTCAGTAAACATTTTACTGTGGTAGTGGAGTTTACTGGGCCATGAGTCGGTAGACATTTCACTGTGGGAGTGGTGTTTACTAGGCCATGAGTCAGTAAACATTTTACTGTGGTAGTGTAGTTTACTGGGCCGTGAGTCGGTAAACATTTCACTGTGGTAGTGGAGTTTACTGGGCCATGAGTCTGTAAACATTTCACTGTGGGAGTGGTGTTTACTGGGCCATGAGTCGGTAAACATTTCACTGTGGGAGTGGTGTTTACTGGGCTGTGAGTCAGTAAATATTTCACTGTGGTAGTGGAGTTTACTGGGCCATGAGTCGGTAAACATTTCACTGTGGTAGTGGTGTTTACTGGGCCATGAGTCGGTAAATATTTCACTGTGGTAGTAATGTTTGAATGGCCATGAATCATGAGACCCATCATTGTGGTGTTAGAGTTTGACTGGGCAATGAGCTGGGTGACCTTTTGGTATGGTGGTAGAGTTTGACTGGGCCATGAGGTGGGTGACCTTTTAGTGTGGTGGTAGAGTTTGGCTGAGCCATGAGTTAGGGAACCTTTTACCATGGTGGTAGAGTTTGACTGACTTTGTGGACCAGGAGACCTTTCACTGCAGTATTAGACTTTGACTAGGCCATGTGTCCTTTTACCACGATGGTAGAGTGGTAAAAGGACACTGTGACTAGGTCATGAAATCCGAGAACATTTCAAGCAATAGTACAGTTTGATTAAGCAGTAAATCAGGACACCTTTTACAGTGGTAGTGGAGTTTGACTTGGCCACAAGTCGTGAGATTTCCCCCGTGGTGGTAAAGTTTGAAAGGGCTACAAATCAGACCTTTCACAGCAACAGTACAGCTAGACTGGGCAATAAGACTTTCTCAATAGTAGTGTAGTGTATCACTGTGCTGGTAAAATTTGACCGGTTCATGAGTTGGTGGACCTTTTACTGCAGTTGTAGAGTTCGACTGGGCCACAAGTCGGGAGACATATCACTGTGGGTAAAGGATTTGACTGGGCCATAAGCCAGAAGACATTCACTGTGGTGACTAGTCCACAAGTTCAGCAGTACAGCTTGACTGGGCAGTGAGACAGGACACCTATCACAGTGGTGATGGAGTTTGACTGGGCCATGAGTCACTGTGGTGGTAGTTTGACCCATCTGTGAGCCAGGCGGCCTTTCACTGCCTGTGGCGTGTGATCTGTGACCGAATACTTTGTGCAGCCAAAATGAAGTCATCTGTACTCACTGAGACTCACGTAAGCAAGATACTTTCATCCTTCGGGTGTACCTTTCTTTCTGTACTGTGCGTGTGCACGTGTGTGTGTGAGAGATCCTCCCATTCGTTTGTACCACCCAGCCGTGTCTAATGTTTCTAATTCACTTCATTTTGTTTCCAACACTCAAACCCTGTCTAGAGGTGACGTGTCTCGGCGTACATATCCATCAATAGATACTCAGAACATGCACTCACACACACACACCTGTTTATGGCTCCATCTATAATTCACACGTCACTCTAGCGCTAACATCCGCCGCCAGGCTTTTTAGTGTAATTAGTGAGCCTTCAGCAGATTCGAATAGGGAGCACACTTCTGCCTTTTCCTCTATTAAAACTCATTAACACGCCCTTAAAGGAAGCCGTAAGAACCCTGCGCCTTTAATTCAATATTCGTCTGGTGATATTGTGTTAAAGTGACTAATTCCTCGTTTTTTGGGTGACATGAAAAGATTCGTTTGCATGCCTTTGGAGGGTTGAGATTTCCTTTGCTGCGGGGAAACGGAGGCGGAGGAGAGTGTTTTTAACAGCCTTCTCCTTTCACCAAGCGTCCCGCCAACCATTACGTTACGAGACAGAGGCTGTGTGTGTGTGTTTGTGTGTCTATGTCTATGTGTGTGTGTGGTTATGTATTTTATTGTTCTTGGGGACCAAATGTCCCAGGACAATAAGCTAACATAAACATGTGTATATGTTGGGGACATTTGGCTGATCCCCACAAAGTAAATGCGTTCCTTGTATTCAAAAGAATTTAGCTTTCACTCGAAAAAACAGAACCTGACAGAACCTAAATCTTTCCTTTTAAGGTAAATGTTGAGCGGGGTTTATCTGCAGCCATACAGAAAGCAATGCAAGCAGTCTACACAGAGAGAAATACAAAACAGTCCAAGCCTACAGAACAAACAAATGTTTGAATCATTATAGGTTTAGGTTTAGGCTTAGAAAGCTTGTACTGTATACAGTACTGTTTAAAGGTGGACATTATTATATTTAAAAAGCTATTTTATCCAGACAGGAAACTTTTATTTCCTCAGCAAAACACTAATATTATTTAAAATATTTAAATATTCAAATAGTATTTATATAGTACATGCTTTTACATGTCAGTGTGTATATTTAACCCTTTCCAAGCTTCTCCTTGTGGAAACAACCAAGTGTTATTTACAGTTCTCATCTAATACCTGCTTTGACTGCTCAGTACTTCATTAAGCTAAATCAAGATTGCTGCTGAAGGAACTGAATACATTCATACAATGTCTGGGGCGTCCAGGAGAAATCTGGAACTACACTTTGTTCCTCAAACTGGAGCTCAAGATATGATCTACTTCTCTCACAATAAGATATTAATGTTACTTAATTAGTAACATTAGTATTAGTATATAGTATTGTATTTATGGTTTTTACATCTGTATATATATATATATATATATATATATATATATATATATATATATATATATGAACTATAGCAGTATAGCTCATCTGTTGCTGCACAGTTTATGGTCCTCACACAATAAGATATTAATGTTACTTTGTATTGTATTTATGGTTTTTACATCTGTATATATATCAGCTCCACTCCACTTATATATAGACCTAAACCAACCTAAAATATTCAGCCACTAGCGTCCTGTGCCCAGCTCCCTTTGACTGATATTTAAATTGGTTTGATGTTCCGAAACATTTAAGTGTGACAAACCATTTATATATATATATATATATATATATATATATGTATGTGTGTGTGTGTGTGTGTGTGTTCCAATCGTATATGACTCAATTACTGTGAAGAATGTATGGTATGAATTTGGAAGAAAGAGAGAGACAGAGATAGAGAGAGAGAGACAGAGGTCTAAGAAAACATTGAGAGGAATCACACCTGACTGCTTTTCAGTACACAATAATCCCAAAACACCAGCAATCAGAATGTTCACTGTTTCCTGAAGTTCCTTAAACGGATAACAGTCATAAGAATACGGTGTGGTGGCTTCACATCAAGCAAGGCTGCCACGTTTCTATGTTGTGAAGGTCTTTATTTACAGTACACCACATATATGCCTAGTTCATTAGCTCCAGGTGCCGGTACAGCTCCACGGAGCCGTGATGTTCTCTGGAGTGGGAATGATGAGGGCTAACTGAGAGCAGATTTCTGTGGAGTAATTGGTGTTTTTGTTTTTTTTTTTCTTCTCCCTCTTTTCCAGTCTGAGAAACCATGTCGTGATTTGTGATTATGTGCGTACGCCTTATTTTCATCCTTGAGCGATGATCACGCTAATGCGGTTGTTTTTGAGTAAACAAAGACATTAGCATATTTAGCCATCATTTTACGACCACGTCCCTATTTCCTCAAATTGCTCTCGCTGTCTTATTTCCACAAAACTCTTAACTTCCATTAAACTACTGTAGGCTAATACTCTCTCGCCTCGTGTTACTCACTCTCTCTCTCTCTCTCTCAATATCTCTCTCTCTCCCTCTTTCTCTCTCTTTTTGCCTTCTGCATAAGACTCTGTTATCCAAGTCCTGAATACCAGAAGCATACTGAGAACCATGTCCTTTAAAATAAAGTGCTTTAACTTCTCCTTACTTACTTCTGGTCCTCACAGGACCACCACAGACAGCATTTTGTTTATTTTGGTGGTGGATCGTCTTCAGCACTGCGGTGACATTGATTTGAAAGATGGAGATACAGCATTAGAACACCTCAGTCACCTGCTGGACTGAGAATAGTCACATAACCCAAAATATCCAGCCACCAGCATGCTGTGCACTAGGACTAGTGGACCACAAACTGTACAGCAACCACGGTGTAAATTATAATGCTACTGGGTGCTACCCATCATCCGCTTTCTTGTCCTGAAAATTACATTCATGTTCTACAGCAGAGGGGTTTAATTAGAATTCAGTAAGGTCCAGTTAGTGGGAATTTCCTCAGGCTAGGGTCCGGACCGTGTTTGTGTTATGACTGTAACTTATGATTCAGTGTCATATCCTGTTTACTTAAGTAGCCTAGTAGTTCTAGTAGCATTTTATGTCATCAGCAACTAAAAGATAAACCAAATTACAAATACTATTCACAATATTTCAGCTATATTTATTGTTTTAAAATGAGGAACTGAATTAATTATTTATAGAACTTCAAATAAAAAGGTCTACATTAAAAAAAGAGAATGATTTTTAAAAAGTGCACCTTAAAGTGTTTATTTATAGAGAAAGTTAATAAAACGTGCAGCTTCTTGTTAACTCTGTTTCACCTGTTGGTTTGGAGCTGCCAGTGGGAAGAATAAACATGTGTCTTTCCATTACTGGTTGAAAAGCAGTTTTCGCCATCGACTTTTCTTTTTTCTGCTTTATTCTCCAACTGCTGCTTCTTGCTTCATACCTCGCCTGTGTGCACGCCATACTCCTGAATCTGCACAGATCTGATTGGCTTAGGAGCCTTTGGTGATCTCACAATGCAAGCGACTGGTCTGTGAGTTTACTGCGCCGCAAAGCCAGTATACCGTAAAGACAAGAAAAGCTCCACCACTTAAAATAAACACAGTCAGAATTAAGCCCCAATGAAGAAGTTCTCAACAGTTTATTGGTTTGGGTCTGCACTGGAAGCTGTCTAAGATGACCGCGGTCCACCTATTAGTGTTCCACAGGATCTCATCCACAGGAACCATGCGTCGATCAATTCTGAATAAATAGGAAACAACACTGTCACTGAAAGTCACTGTAGCTTCAAAGTAGCCTAGTGAAAAAGATGATATGAAATTATGAGGACTGTTTCAGAAGCCCTTTTAAGTGAATACTTTTTTAGTTTAGTGGGAATGCATGTCTAGACCATCAAACAAAGGAATCTCTCCATCAAACAACGGTTCTCTCGTTGTGGCAAATGTTTGGACACCCTTTCAGCTGTAAAGACTCTGTAAAGAACCTCAATTGTCTTGTTAGGGTCCGTCAGGCAGGTCAAGAATTGTCATCTGCAGACTGTAATAGATTCTCTGACTTGTCAACTTCAGACTCCTCCAAGCAGCTCCCCTGTAGATCTGAAAACCAAGTGAATTAGTAGCTTTAAAGAAAAGAAAGGCTGTAAAAGATATTAAAGTGCATTGTCCACTGTCTGAAAAGGCTTTTAGGAGGAGCTGTGTTCATGAAGGCAAGGTCTGGAAGCCCAGGAAATCTCTCAGATAGAACTGCTGGCTAGAAAATGCAAAGCAAAACCCCCACACGACAGCGACAGGGGTCCAAAGCACATCTCACAACCCACTGTGAACTACACAATCCCCTGACCTCTGAAAATCTGTAGGTAGATCTTGAACATGCTGAACAGGCCTTCACATCTTCAGCTTGTTTTTTCACCCAGGCACTCAGTTGACAGGCCCCCAGAGGAGCCGGCGCGGTTGCGGCGGCGAAGGGAAAAGTGGCGACTGGAAGCTGAAAGGAGACACTTGCTGAGGCAAGAAAATAAATCTGTTCTGAAGTGCCAAACAGGGAGCAGAGGAGAAAGGAAAAGAGGAGAGAGGAGGAGATGCAGCTAAGACTTATACTTAGAAATAGTTCTGCTCATTCCTTCACTGGCAGATACGGCTTAATGTGTGCTCTCTCTTCTTGCCTTGATATCTTTGTCTGTCTCACACAGTCGCTCTTCGCACCATTATGTTCCCATCAGCAGCACCGTAAAGAAATCTGATCATCTACACTTAACCCTTTGATGTCCAACCACTGCGAATCACTCATGGATTAATATTCAGATTTAATCGAGATCATCTTCACATGGTTATCTGGTTTAGCTTGTACACATTTTTATCAGTACCAGTACCTTCAGGAGTGTGTGTGTGTGTCTATATGTATGTGTGTGTGTGTGTGTGTGTATGTGTGTGTGTGTGATAAGCCTATTGCAGCAGGCGGTAGCCCTCTGGCTTAGCCCTGAAGTCATGTTTCCTCTTCAGCTTATTAAATCCATGTGTGTGTTTGTCAGTGTATGTGTGTGTGTGTGTGTGTGTGTGTGTGTGTGTGTGTGTGTGTGTGTGTGTGTGTGTGTGTGAGTGTGTTCATGTAACAGGGATTTCAGCAACATTGTATCCTTTGTCATTTAGCCATCAGCTCTTAAACAAGTCCAAATATGCAAAGAACACACACACATATGAAATCATACACAACAGGTATAATTTTTAAATCCATATATATATATTCCACATTTTAAAGGATCCTCTATATGTTGCATTTGTATGACACAGTCATTCACTCGAAACTTACTTACAGTAGTACCGATGGGCAGTCTCTGGATTCCGTCAATAAACGTCTGAAACTCATCAAGTATAAGACTCTAAAAATGAACGTCACTGATTGTGTACAATAATATATACTATTATATACAGTTTATTCATAATGTAAAACTAGGATAAATTATGCCCATTTACAACCCCATCAAATGTTTTCTATACAGTATGTGGCCAAAATAGGAGTATATGGACACTTCTAAAGTGTTTCAGCTATTACTAACAGCTGTAAATAATCTAGCACATAGTCGTGCAGCTTCCTTAGATCAACGCTTAGGGAAGAATTACACTGATGGTCGTACAGAAGAGTACGACTTTGTCTTATGATGCCACCTTTGCTGGTGAAGTTCTCCTAGAGTCTGGCTAAATCTGCCCCAGTCAACCGTAAGTGCTATTATTGTTAAATGGAAGCATTTTTGAGCAACGACAGCTCAGGCATGAAGCTGTAGGCCACACAAGTCCAGGGTCAGGGCATCAAGATATAGGCTTCTAGACACAAATATTTGGTGGGCCTCACCCTGAATACCTTTTTTATGAAGTCCTTCAGTTTTAATGACACAGCTGTTTATACAAGGCCCATAATGCAGTGTCACATCCCCACTATAAGCACAACCAATGCAACACCTCACCTCCTGCAGCACTATATATATATACATATTATATTCTATATGCGACATGGTGGTTTAGTGGTTAGCACTGTTGCCTCACAGCAAGACGATCCGGGTTGGATTCCCGGTCTGGGCTGTTCTGTGTGGAGTGTGCATGTTCTCCCCGTGCTTGAGTGGTTTCCTCCGGGTACTCCGGTATCCTCCCACAGTAATGTACCCTGCCTTCGCCCAATGATGCTGGGATTGGCTCTAGCCCCCCACCCTGTGACACCATAAAGTGGAAGATAATGGCTGGATGGATATTCTATATATATTTTGATGGTAGTCTAGAGATTGTTTAATTGCATTCTCTAGTCCCACTCATGCATGTGGAAGGCACTCTCGTCCAATTTGGGTATGAATCCATCCTTGCAGATCACGTACACCATACATGTTGATTTTCCTTTCTGGGGCGGATGGGATCTTCCAGCAAGACAATGCCACACATCACACGACCAGAATTGTCCCACATTGGTTGAAAGAGTTGACCAAGACTACCAAGTACTACACTAGCACCGTAGTTTCCCAGACATGAACCCAATTGAGCATCTGGACCTCTTGGATAGTCGTGTTCACTCTATGGATCCTCCTCCGCGTGCCCTCCAGCAGCTGTGGGATGCCCTGCAGTCAACATGGTTCCAGATACCTGTGACCACCTACCAGGACCTTATTGAGTGTCCCACTCCGTCTAGCTGCTGTCCGTGCTGCACCCACTGGTTACTCTAGATATTTGCTTGTGGACATAATACAAATTTTTTTAAATAAAACATCTGTAATGTGTATGTACCATTCTTGGTAAGTTCATTCTACATCAAATTGTTCGACCAAGGCAGCTTTGGACATCATGCATTGTAAATGATTTAATGAGCGCATAAAATACAAAGTGATGCCAAATGCGATATCACTGCTATGACTATGAAAGCATGTGGCTTTGTATCTCCCCCTCTCTCCATTCTTTTCTGTCTAATTTGTCATGTTGTCTATACCCAAACTGTTCTAAAACCCACAGAATGAAACACATCCATTAGCTGTATTTACATATGATTTACATAAGCCATTATCATAGTAGATTGGCTAGGCATCATGGGTGATGATAGGGAGCAGGAGGAGAGCAGCGAGCGCTGAAAGCCTCATTTCAGCCCAGTGTGTGTTTAACGGCTGACAGTGGGAGAGATTTTCTGTGTGTGTTTAACTGATATAGCCAGAGATTAAGCAAGCGATTTCTGCAGTAATATAATGAAGTTTCTATTTGCACTGATGTCTCCTCTCAGAAACCATTATTACAGTGCATTACTGACCCACTACGCAGCGGCAGCCACTACGAACCCCAACACAGTCGCAAACCACGTTCAAATTATGAAAAGCAGAATATCACCCATTTGTTGAGTCGGTTTCTCCATAATCGTTTGCCCTCTGAGAGGATATAGGACAGATCTTTAGATAAAGAGCATTAGGTCATATGGAGAATGAAGTCCTTGATACTCTGAGTCTCCAATGCAATCATTCCTGGCCTTGAGCAATAATATAAATTCTTTTGGTCCAGCTTTTATTTGTGTAGCAGTTCTTGCAGAGAACAATGGTGATGCATCTTTTCATTGGCCCAGGCCAACTTTACCATGAAACCAAACCAAGCTCACTCTTCTCACAAATTGAAATGATTGTTTGGCCCAGTATTGGCCTGTGAGGCTGTTAGCTACCCAAAGTCCAACTAATGAGGTCCTGATCACATCCGTCTTGAGTGATCCTAAGTGAACAGCGACCTGTATAGCTGTTCAGTCCTGGCATCTCCATGTGTCTCCAAACCATCATTAATTCTGGACTTTAATGACTGAAGAGAGGTACTGCCCACATTTGCCTTGTCAGCCTGTTGGTCCCTGATCTCCTCCAAAAGGAGTTAAAATAGCTGTAATTTGGGTGGAGGGGCGCTCTGGAAAAACCTCCTCTTTCATGTTTAAAGCATTATGAATTCACATTATTACCCTCCATTTCCTGTGACAAAGTTTTCGCAATTCCCACCATCAGCCCAGCCCACTTCCTATCAGTCCTAACACTGTTAAAGAGGGGTCCGGCCTTTTAGCTCTCATTCCTCCCTCAGTCTTCCCTTCCCTAGTATCATTGCTAGATCAGAATTTGCTAATTGTACCCCAATCACAATTAGTGCTGCCCACTTATGATCACACCACCCGAAACTCATGTTAATGCCAAGTTTAAAAGAGATCTATACATAACTTATCATATTAAAAATGTATTTTCTTAAATATATTCTAGCAACAGATTATAGCCTCATACAATTCAATGTTTGAATTCTACTTACCCTCTTTAATGTTATTATTATTATTATTATTATTAATATTATTATTATTGTTTGTAAATTGCTTTACATTGCTTTAAATTGCTGGGGTTGGCTCCAGCCCCCCTATGACCCCAACTAGCGAAAAATAAAGGGATGGATGGATCGACAAGCTTACACACATCTCTTCTTTATTTTGAGAGATAATATAATGTTTGACTTATATTAGAAATAAAATGAATAAAAAGTTCAGAAATCCACAGCTGCGGACCTCAGACCTCATGTCTACGATTAGTCTGAGGATTTTGTTTGAGCCAATCAGTTAGATGATCAATTTACCACATCATAGTCCATTTGCATGAAATTTCGACTTGTAACCCATCGCTGTGTTGCTAAAAGGTGGCTACCTTATACCTTATACTAGAACTATGTTCTACAGATGAAGGACAACAACTTTCAGTCACCCATCATTGTATATACTGCAGTCATTTCCAGAGTCATAATGATTAAAAACAGTGTGTTTACATAATAATCCAATAACTGCAGAGAATCTGATTTTGTTAGACCTCCAATCATCAGGTTTACATGCATGTAAATGAAATAGGAGTAACAAGGCTGTGTTTAAAATGTAAGGAGTAGGAAGTACAGATAATGGAGTGTAAACGTAAGGAGTAGAAAGTACAGATAATGGAGTGTAAATGTAAGGAGTAGAAAGTACAGATAATGGAGTGTAAATGTAAGTAGTAGAAAGTACTGATAATGGAGTGTAAATGTAAGGAGTAGAAAGTACTGATAATGGAGTGTAAATGTAAGGAGTAGAAAGTACAGATAATGGAGTGTAAATGTAAGGAGTATAAAGTACTGATAATGGAGTGTAAATGTAAGGAGTAGAAAGTACAGATAATGGAGTGTAAATGTAAGGAGTAGAAAGTACAGATAATGGAGTGTAAATGTAAGGAGTAGTAAGTACAGATAATGGAGTGTAAATGTAAGGAGTAGAAAGTACTGATAATGGAGTGTAAATGTAAGCTGCTTGTCACCGATCAGTCATGTAGTGTGAAAGCCACAACAATTGAAAGACTTGCGATTAAAGCACAACCAGTCATGTAGTGTAAACAACACAAAGTCCTGCCGACTCAAACAGTCATGTAGTGTGTACCAGACATAAGGGTATACTGAGACACCTGAAATCTGATTAATGAGCTACTGTTTCATAAACAGATTTCTAGACCTTAGCCTGATCTAAGAAATCAGAGTATGCTGTTTACATTTCCTTAAAAAATCAAATACTGACCCTACAGAAATCTGATAATGATCAGATTAATAAAGGCATGTAAACGCACTTAGTGTGTGCACGGATTTAACTAACATTGTCTAATTCAAAGTAGATCAAATCAAAAACAGGCCGTTTGAAGACATTCACTTAACATGTTTTTTTATTTTTACAATAAAACATTCATTACATCCTTTAAAGCGTAAGCCTGAATATAATTAGAGCAGCATGTTAGCTATATTTTGGTCTAGTTGTTAAGAAACAATGCTGTATGCTCCTCAGTTTAAACAAAACTTGGTTCTTGTCATGGTAGCAGCATAGCACTCTGGGTTTTTTAGTTACTTGGCACATTTATACAGAATTCAATATTGTGATGGGGCCATAAACCTGTGTGTACATGGGTTTAATCAGACTTTAGAACCAGAATTACCTGCTGTTAAAATTCCCAATAAAGCTCTTTAGGATTCCAGAATTACACAGAACGCCCAAGACACTCAACCACAATGCCCACCAAACATCATTACCCAGCATTACTTCGCACATGCATCAACAGGCAGGTGCCAGTTTGAAGCAGGACTCAATCAATGGCTTTCTTATCCTGAGCCGTCTGAAGATCGTTGTTCCAGATTGCCATAGCTGTGGCCTGCATAGCACTGGCGAAAAGCATTCTGGGACGCAGATAGAGATCGGACGCTGCCTCTCTCAGGACTTTATCTCAAGACTCTTCAGAATGAGATTATCAGATGCTCCACACCTTCCTCATCCCCTCTTCTTACAGGCTAATTTGTTAATCTCAGCCTGTGACAAAGTCGTCTAGATGTCCTTCAAGAGGTAACGGAATCTGGAGGAGAGCTGGAGAGGTGAACTGGACCGATGAATAGCCCTTGTGTAAGCAGTGCTCTTTATATCAGTGACAATTGCTTCTAAGGCCACCATGCGTTTCCTAATAGAACGTGACAGCACTGAGGAAGGCAATCAATCAGACAATCACGTAATCAATCGCTGATTGAAACAAATGACTGAAGGAGTGAAGGAGGAAGACTTTGAGGAGGAGAAGTGAAAAGAGGAAGTAGGGCTAACATTATTGATTTCATCTAGTGATTGATTTTGGCTAGTAATTCAACACATATATGGTAAAATGCATATACATGGGTTTGTTGACCAGTTTCTGTTTTTGATCAAAATAATTGAAAATATCATTGCATATCAGGTATCATCTTGCATAAACTGAGCTCAGCAACCATTGTCTAAATATTACGTGATGAATGGACCAATATTAATGCTCCAGAATTGTTTTGAATAATAATATCATTTTACATTAACTTACATTAATTTGTATTGCACTAAACTTACCATTGTTTTTTTCTTTGGACACTGCTGATATGCATGCTCTTTTTGCACACTGCCATGCTGGATAGATATGTTTAGGATTGCTTGGATCCTATTAAACTAAACATGCAACCAACTTCTAAGACTTATTAAGCCTTAAAAAATCAACCAAAAATATAGTGTATGTTTCTATATCTAATGATATCCAATGGGTTCATTCAGTCTGCCAATTCATCAGTCAAGTCAACAGTAGGAAGTTTTGGTTGTAACTATATTTTACGAATATTTAATGAACTAAGAATAAACATTCAATCTTTTTTATGATAAGCCTAAAACCTTTAAAAGCAATCATTCAATTATGAAACTTTGCATTTACATTTCATGTTTGTGGAATATACAAACTTCATAAGATAATTGTTTAAAAAACCTTTATCTTAGCAATAAGTGTATTTTCACCAGTAAGAACACCGGATATCATTAGAACAGATGAAAATAATTATAAATACAATACAAAGTAACATGAATATCTTATTGTGAAAGCTCCAGCTTGAGGAACAAAGTGTAGTTCCAGATTTCTCCTGGACGCCCCAGACATTGTATGAATGTATTCAGTTCCTTCAGCAGCAAACTTGATTAAGCTTAATGAAGTACTGAGCAGTCAAAGCAGGTATTAGATGAGAACTGTAAATAATACTGGGTGAAAAGGGTGAAATAAACACACTGACATATGTAAAAGCACTACTTTCTGTATTAATACTGTTTGAATATTTTAAATATAATGTCCCCAAGTGCAATTACTACTTAGATAAAAGCACCACGCTAGGCCCATCACTACATTCACATACGCCATAACATGATTAACACTGTAAGTCAGTTTCTTTATGTTCATGTAACATTTATATTTTAGTGCAACAAAAGGTTTATTATAGTGCTTACAATAGAATATCCATCAGTGTTAGTAATTACGTACAGACTGTGAGTAAACAAGGAAACGTTCATACTAAAATTGGTACTGACAGCTCAAATTTAGTTCTGCCAAAAAGACTCAAGGAGTAGAGGAATGTAAAACAAGATTGAATCTTCGATAAGGTGTACAATTGGAAGATTAGTTATTGTAGGGCATAAAGAAACAACCTTTAGCGTAAGCCCAGTATTAGGTTTTTAAGCAGCAGACCCTCACAGATCCTGCTGGATATGGACAGTGCTTCTCCCAGGACGGCAGGACTGGGACCCAACTTGGTGATGGTGGGGAATAGGGGCGAGTGCATAGAAACATCAGCACCTGAAGGCAGCAAAAAGGGAGCATGAGTTGAATCCTTTTAAAGACAGGTGGCAAGTTATGACAGGTAAAAAATAAAATATTTGTAGATCACTAATCAAATTTAAGCAAATTTGGGACACTGGCTGCGTAGAGGCCTTTAAACAAAAAGGTCATTTAATCTCTATCCCTAATGTTCTGACGACTCTCAGGAGCTTTTGATCTTCTCATTAGCAAATGTTGCCCGAACTTAGAGTTCATGCTAGTGCTATCATTAAACAATTGACCCTTTGATAAACAACCTGGGCTCAGTGACCCAAGTGATTTGTTATTTTCAATATTATTGCAATAAGTTAATATTTTCATTCAAGCTTCCAGAAATTCCTCAATTGACTTGTTTTTGATCATCATAAATCCTTATTTCAGTTTTATTTTTAAAAAAAATTAATATGTTTAATTAAATTAATTTTTATATCACTGGCCTTTTAATGCACAACATGGGTCAATATTAACCCTTATGTATTCACTATGGAATTTGATAGGAACTGTTGACTTTTGAAACATTGGCAGTTGTCACGTATTCTCAAACAGGGTTAGGGTTAGGGTTAGAGTTAGGGTCCTCCAGAGTTACTAGCCCTGGCTCCGCTCCTTCTCACTCACCTGTTGCATATCCCCTTATCTGCGAAGACTATTTAAACCTGGCTCATTCTCTTGCCTCTTTGCGAGGTATTGCCACTTTCTGTTGTGTCTTGCTGAGCCGTTTATACAAATCTAGCCTGTCTTGGTTTATTTGGAACTTCTGCATGTTCTATGACCTCTCTTTTTAGATTCTCCCTTATTGACTTTGTTTGTGTGAATTACTCTTGAGATACACACTAGTGGGCAGTGAGCACACTTGCCCAGAGCAGATACTCTTAACACTATTTAACACTATTTTTGTTCATAAAGTAAATAAATAACAATTAAAATAATAATGTAAAGTCAAAAACTCAAATTGTAATAAACACTTGGAACATTACCAGAGGTGTACAAATACTTTGTTACCTTACTTAAGTAGAAATTACTTAAGTAGTTATTTATACTTTATTGGAGTAATTATTTTTCAGCTGACCTTTTACTTCTACTACATACACTTTTACACCATTATCTGTACTTTCTACTCCTTACAATTTATATTACATTTACATTTACGACATTTAGCAGACGCTCTTATCCAGAGCGACTTACAAAAGTGCTTAGTGTTTGGTTAGAGTATGAATCTCTATCTAGTACAAACAGGTTTAAGTCCAAACTACTCTTATACTCAAACACTGCCATAACACAGGGCCAGTACTGATACCTAGAAAAAAGACAACGCAATACCTAGCAACACTGGACGACCTACACCTACAGAGAAGAGAACAAATACAAGACTACATACAGTACAAGTGAAATACTTAGCCAGTGCTCCTAGAAGATCAAGTGCAATTACAGTTTATACCAGTACTTCAGTAGATTAGTGCTTATAAGTGCTTTACAAACAGATAGGTCTTCAGTCTGCGTTTGAAGACCGCGAGAGAGTTCGCTGTTCGGACAGCCAGTGGAAGTTCGTTCCACCATCTGGGCTCCAGGACAGAGAAGCATCTTGTCACGTGTCTTCCATGAATCCTGAGAGATGGCGGGTCAAGCCGAGCCGTACTTGAAGTGCGAAGGGCTCGAGGTGCGGTTTGACTTTTGGCCATTGCCATAAGGTCAGGAGGAGCTGGTCCATTCTTGGCTTTGTAGGCATCAGAACTTTAAACTGAATGTGAGCAGCTACAGGAAGCCAGTTGAGGGAGCGCAGCAGTGGAGTGATATGAGTGTACGAGCCTTGCTGCTGCATTCTGGATCAGTTGAAGGTCCTAATGGCCTTCAGAGGAAGACCAGCCAGGAGCGAGTTTCAGTAGTCGAGCCTTGAAATGACAAGAGACTGGACGAGCACCTGGGAGGTCTCCTAAGAGAGGAAGGGTCGAATGCGTCTGATGTAGTGGAGAATGTATCTGAATAGCCTCGTTATTTCATTTCAGCTTGTTTTCATTCATGTACATTTACATTCCGGTAAAGATTATTGATAACATGCCTTTGAAGTTTGACTTTTTTCACAATTACAATACTTATAGACAACTAGTCATCATATCTTCTGCTCCATGAAACACATGTTAATGCTCAGTAGTACACAGATATGCTTCTTTAATATATTTACATTGTACTAAACTACATTCATGTTCAATGGGCGTATATGCGGCTGAAACAGGAAGCCTAGCGCATCCCAAATTTATCAACATTAACATTTTAATATAACATTATAGCCATTATGACTTTTAGAAGAATGTTTTTGGGCAGGTGGCCACTCAGCAATACATATTATAACATAGGAAATGAATACGGGTCAGGTTTGAGCCATGTAGCTTGTGCATCAAAGGGCTCAAAAATCAAATTACTATCAAATCAAACTGTTAAAATTCTGGTAATAATTACATTTATGGTGCATAGAGTTAAAAAAGAATACAAAGAATACACCTTTTTAGATGCTCGTATACAGAAAATGCAGTTCTTGGTGATGAATCGATCTGGACTGAGTGATCGTGACAGCCCTGGTGTTAAAACACCCTCCTCCTTCGAAACCCTGTGAGATTGCGTCATGTTTTCCCACAGGCCGAAAAAACCTGCCAGCTGTAGTGAGGGATGAAAGATGAGAGAGAAGAGAGGGAGTGAGAGAAAGAATGAGGGCGGGGATGCAGGCATGGGTGTCCATTGTTGAGCTGTCTGTGTGAAGGAGGCCATTACCCTCACAAAGGAGACCAAGTCCTTTAATTCGGCTATTCACCAGACAATGCGGCCACTGCACGGACGGAACAGATAGCAGAGCCTTTTAACCCCAGCGCCTCCCTCCCACACAGGCATCCGCGTATCGCTGCCGCGCACCGAGCATCGCCAGCATCATCCCCGGGTTGCAATATCCAGCCCCAAGCGGGCCGCTGTGAAGGAGTGTGTATGTGTGTTCAGACACACGGTGCCAATCAAGCTGTTTACAGCTGCGGACTTGCTCACGCTACAGTAATCCATGTCACTCAAGTGCCACATCGGCTTTTTATTGCAGAGAAACAATTACTGTCAACACCGTCCTTACACCTGCTGAACAATTACAGCCAGCACGGAGCAGAGAGCGAGAATGGGCCCTCGCCTTTCAGACGAGTATTGACCGACAGGCCTGCCGCTCACTGCTGAACGATCGCCAGCCTGATAGTGGTGGACAGCATTGAAGATGTGACTAACATCTGATTCATAGCACATGGCAAAGTGGTCCATGACTCATAATTAGTGGAGTAAAACAGATTTTGGCCTGCTGTGTGTATAAGTGTGTATAAATATGTGTGTGTGTGTGTGTGTGTGTGTGTGTGTGCTCGCCCTGAATCATTTATTTCAGGGCTGTGCTGATTAAACGAGCGAGCTAATGAGGCAAACACCGTTCGCTTTAAATTTGAAAAGAGCAATGGATACCGATTATTATTGTTATTACCAAAGTTCCGCAGTCCGTGGCAACACACTTTCACATGCAGGCGCGTGCGCGCTCAGGCTCACGCCGCCTCCAAACCATTTAAATGTAATCTAAACTTTAGAGGTTTAACGAGAATAATTCGCTTAATTGCAGGTGAGGCTTTTATGAGGTCCTAATGTGAAGAAACACAAGAACGCTTAATGTGCGATTGAGGAAGCTTAAGCAAGAGAGAGAGGAAGAAAGCAAGAGCTCAGCTTTATAGTAATAGAGTTTCTTACTCATAATAGCATTTCCCACAAGGGTGGAAAGACAAACACAAGCTGTCGTTTACATTCAGAGTTTTCAATCGTCATTCCACCTTCCAGCCCACCTCCAAAGTTCAGTCTTAGAAGCTGGTTGCACACGTTGTTTCCTACAGACTGTGTCCGAGTCACAGTACTGTCCACTGTATCAGTCATTTTTTCCTTTTTCCACCTGATAGTATATTATTAATAGTATAATAGTATAATATAGAATAGTATTATGGGATGTGCAAGGCAGTAAAGGACACATCTACACTGCTTTTATAACACAGCTGATGGGAGGACCCTCAGAGTAGTCCACACTGGATAGTCTGGATAGTCAGGTCACTGTTTTGGCAGATACTGTAACCATTTTAGTATGTATTTAGTATTATTACATAACATTGAGCATAGCATCAGTTGAGGCATCCCACATGGCTCAGGTCACGCATACGATTGGCTTAATCCATCAGCTGCCTATTAGCCTGCCCATTCTCGCTGCTTCCTCTACAAGCCAGACCTCACTTACTTGCTGTGTCAGACTTCATCAGCATCCTGTTTCATCCTGGGATCCGGTATTGTGATCAGAAAGTTACTGGTTCAATTCCCTGGACCAACAGGACACGACTGAACTGCCCTTGAATGGAGCACCTAACCCTCCATTGGTCCCTGGGTGCTGCGGATAGGGCTGACAACTGCTCTGGGCAAGTGTGCTCACTGCCCACAAGTGTGTGTGTTTAATAACGTGTGTATATGAGAGTGTTTCACAGCACAGATGGGTTCAATGCGGAAGTCAAATTCCATTGTGTGGAAACAACAGTGGCGAAGAGTTCTAAATTCGAAAATGAGGCCTAATCTGTTCTATTCCTGGAAAGAAGGGGGCCTTTCTGCTTCTGTCCCAGCACAGAGCCATACACCCAAACTGAACTTTCATTGTCTGCTTTTTTGGTTTCATCATGTTACATCCAAGTGTATATTGGTTGTAATTTGGTTGTAAAGTGGGTGTACCGGTATCCCCAGCCCACCAAACTGTATAGCACTGGTTAACTAAATATACTCCTACTGTGATTAGAGATCAAAAGTTAGTGTCTAATTTCCCTTTCCACCTTAAATGATGGAGCACTTTCATTCAGACAGCTGATCAGGAGCTAGCGTGTAACTGCTGTGCTACTTAAGGCGGGACGGGATTTCCAACAGAAGGCCAACACTGAGAGATTAGCAAAGTAAGCATGATGTGGCACTGGCTAACGAACCAGACAGCACTCTACAGATTTCATTAACTTTCTGTTTTTACTTTTCATATCTGAATTAAGTGAAGATGCACAGCAGCAGCAGCTTTATTTAAAAACTAGTTAAGGGGGATATTTGAGCAGGTGGGCAGTGAGAAACACTGACAGGCCGTTGGCTAATTTAACTACTTAGCAGATGTTAGCACTGTTAGCGTATTGATTTATCACCATCTAGCCACCATGTTTATCTCAAAATAACCTATAAATAATAAATATAAGACAAAAGTGAGAGAAAAAGATGAAAACGCACAGATTTTAGAAAAAGATATGTTGGGCTATGCTGTGATTATACAGCAGGAGTTTAAGGTGGGCTGGTCTGAAATAACTCCCGGTGTGAACTGCCAGTGGTTCTAAGGTTGAATGTTGTTGACACTTGAAAAAGTCAATCAATGCATTTAGAGAAGCGGAACACCAAAATAACTGGAGTTCTGAGTTCACTGAGTCAGGCCTTTTATTCATAACAGTCACAGCGTCATTGCCACCCACATTCAAATAATTGCTGTGAAAAAAATGGAGAGAGATTTGCCTTATTTTGACATGTGCAGATGTTTATCCCATTTCCAGAGTGAAACTGAAGCAGAACTTAAATGTGTCTAGGCAATAAATGCCACCGGATGACCTGACTCTGTGGTGGCAGTCAATATCTCCCTCTAGTGGTCATCTAATGGCAAGACAGTTTAGTTGAAACATAGTCCTATGTATTATTCTTTGTATATATATATATATATATATATATATATATATATATATATATATATATATATATATATATATATATATATATATACATACACAATACCTTATAATACCTTATTAATAAAATAATAACAAAATAATAATAATAATACATGATTATTGATAATAATTATTAATACATTTGCAAAATACATAATGGTTATAAAGTGTTGAACATGGACATTAGCTTACCAAGCATTGTGTTACTGTTACATTACATAAAATTACATATTTTAAATTACTGTAAAATTACAACATTCAACAATATGATTGTTTACTAGCACTTTAGGTTATTAGTCAGAAACTCAGATCATTAGTACCTGTTTATATTCCCTGATTCTCACATCACTTAAAGATATTATTAAATAAGTCATAACTCAACCATTTTTGACTATTTAGAGAAAACCTTTCTAACCCATGAGAGCACTAACATATGTCTAAGCTTGCTAACAAATGTTATATATATTATGTTATTATTAATAGCTATAATTAATAAGAGGCAGAGTTTAAAATAAAGCATCAACAGTAAACAACCATAAACAAGCAGGTCATCTGTACTATTGCCCCACAGTCTGACTGTGTATTAGTGAGGTTTCCAAGCTAACAAATCATGTAACTTGACTAGAGGATGTTTAAACTTTTGCATACAACTGTATACATAAGAAATAGCACAGGTGTTAGTAGTTAGTAGTAGCATATAGTAGCCACTGTAGCTACATCCAAGTGTATATCTCAAACCAGTAATCAGCTGGTAAGCATGCAGTATGATTTAAAGCAGCCTATTAAAATAATACCATATAGTCCTACTAATAAAATCAGCTAGATATTGTGCCTAATGCATTTACTAACACATCTGCTGAGAGTGTGTGAGGTGTGCTCTCAGTTCAGTCAGTCCACTCACATGCACACCAAACCACCCATGGTTCACAAAGCTGTTCTGCTGATAGACCAATTAGCATTTTTGGCCTGTCCAGCAGTGAGAGACATCTGCTGGCCATGATGGACTGTCCAAATGAAAGGTCTTTTGAAGGTCTACACCAGTGTTCCTAATTTCGACTCTCTAGTATTCCAACAATGAACATTTCGATGCTTCTCATTGCTTCAAAAACAAGCAAACTACTCTTCTCCTGGACCAGGATTAGGAAACCCCGGTGTGTAACACTTCTCTTTGGATAAGAGACCCCATCGAAACAACTGCACATATTACGGGGCAAACGGCTCATAGCATGGAACACAGGATTCTCCTTATTTCATTGTTTAAGAAAGTGTCTGTTGGTTCAACTTTTGTTTATTGATTGTATTTACGTGTACGGAGGAGATCTATCACTAGGTGCTAGGTGTTCGTTACAGATTCCAGGCACGCTGGACACAGCCTTTTCTTAACTTCTCCTATACGGCAGGCGCTACAGAACTTTGTGTACTAAGACAAACAGACACGGGAGCAATTTAAATGCCGTATTGTACACCAGTAGTACTTCCCCACACATGAACATCACGGTTGTTTGCACTACCACACACACTCAGGTATGTTGCTTGTATAGTCTATATAGTCTGTAAACAATATGTACAGTTTCTGCATCTGTACTGTGTATATTGTTTTGTCAATTTTTATTTTTTTAAACTGTTCGAACATATCTGCTTTACATTGTGTGAAAACTGCATAATGCATGGACCAATAGAAATTCTCCAGAAAAAGGACACTGCTGTCTCCTGTAAAGTTACTAATTTGGAGATACTTGTAATGAAATGAAATAATGTAATGAAAGTTATAATAAGTAATGAAACTCAGTTCCTTGTGTGTGGCAAGATACTTGGCCAATTAATCTGATTCTGATTCTGATAGAGAAACAATGTAAGCCTCTTTAATACTGTACATCTCCAGTACTGATATAATATGATGCATTAACTAGGAAACCACTGTATTAAACATAGACAAAGTTCCTCTACTAGTAGGCTGTCAATAATGCCAAGACACTAATCTCTGTATTGATCTTTACGCAAGTATCAGTAAATACATATATATAATTCAATATATAGCAATATATAATTCAGGTTTTCCAACTTTACCACAACCATACGACAACATCACAGTGCAACAGTGGCAACCTACTATGAGCATACTAATTTAAGGTTAACAAATCCTAACAGATTAAACTCTTTTTAAAGGCTGGTGCTGATTGGTATAGAATTATGGGTTTACACCACTGCCCTTCATGCTGTAGACTGTATTATTATTATTTTTATTTTTGATTATTTTTTTTATTTTAAAGCAACAAAATGACAACATCAACTTGAGCATATCACTAACTACATGGGACAAAACTTCATTATCCTGCTCTTAAATGAAGCCAGTTGACAGAGAGCATTAGAAGTGTTCTGAAAACTTCTTGGAGCAAGAACCAACATTAAAAAAAAAACGATTTTGGAAAAATGTTTTGAAGCCGCTGCTTCGCCATGAGGGTTATTCCATGCCAACTCAGACCTGGCATGATGCACTTCCATGAAAAACAATCTAGAACCACCCCACTTATGTAGAAATCCATAACTGTGTGCCAAATAGGTTTTAGTTATGAAAATTCGTTCCAGCAAGTTGTAAACCTTAAACATTGAGTTACGTACTGACTGGACTAGGCTGAAATATCAGCTGGGTATAAATACAACAGAGGATCTTTATTAGTGATTGCCAACGGCAAAGCAACACACAGCAGGGTAAATCCATCCATCATCGTCTGCTTTATTCTGCTAGTCGGGCTCACGGAGGGGCTGAAGCCAATCCCAGTGTCATTGGGCGAAGGCGGGGTACACCATGGACAGTTCACCAATCCATCGCATTGGCCAAGACACACTTACACATGCACTCACTTATACCTACGAGCAATTTAGAGTGACCGATCAACCTAACATGCATGTGTTTGGACTGTGGGAGGACCCAGAGGAAACCCACTCAAGCACAGGGAGAACATGCACACTCCACATAGACCAGGACCGGGAATCCAACCTGGATAACCACTACACCACTGTGCCATACAAAAATACAATTCTCAATATTTCAGTTCTTGGGAGTCATTTAGAGCGGTTACAGCTGTAATGCTTAGTTTGTAGAGACTAAACTTAAGTCTTCAGACTCCCAGCCCAAATCCCATTTTGCCATTCAGGCTGATGTTTGAGAGTCTGGACAACAAAAAACACAGATCCAGACCATTAATAGGTGGTTTGAAATGCATTCCAACTGGATTTGTACAGAACTTCCCAGAAATTGTATTTTGGAGTGTCTTTGGCATCAATCACAACACAACAAACAACAACGATTAAACCTAGATTGATGGAAGTGCTAAACTTCACCACAGAAACCCACATGCAGGACCATCAAAACTCAGTCTGTCAGGTATTATAAGTCACACACCTGTGCACAATCAGCGTTAAACATGCCTTGTGTTAGAGTGAAAGGCGGGGACTCTGCCACTCCACTACCACAACCCGCAGCCCAAGGTGTCAAAACTGGTCAAACAAACACAATTATCTGTATTGCATGATGCTGCATACGAAGTTCAGTTAGAGCAGTAATGGGCAGTTGTTTCCATGCAATAACTACGCTTAGTCAAATCTATGCTCAGTGGTGTTCAGGGCCGGGGACTGACTTGACCAGTCCAGAAGGTCCCACGTTCTAATCTCCCCTGAAAACTACTAGCATTTGAAGGTATCAGTAGATTCTGTGTCTGGGTCTTTCTATCTTGTAGGTTTATGATAGGCAGGATGAGAATGTGCTGCTGATATTGAGGAAAAATTGCATCCCAATACATTAGTTTCACAATATACACCTGCATCTGTCATAAAAGCACATATTTAGGCCAATTACAGAGAGTCTGTAGACCACAGGAGCAGCTCGTATATAAACTACACGGTAGCTCACAGGATGTGAGCACGTAATTATATATGTATACAAATCTCACGGGTACAGTGAACTCCAAACCTTTTATTAGCAGCCTTGAGCATAACCTAAACATCAAACACAGAGCTGAACCACCAATTGTCCAGTTTCATGTGACCCTCTAAAACAGGACTATCTGGGGACCCACGCAGCTTGGAATAAAGATGACGGTATTTAACTTAATAGACATTTTTTACAAGGAAATTCCACTGAAAACTCTGCATAATGTCTGCATAATCAACACAGTGGTTTCAGAATTGTTCACTTGGTGGTGATAGGAACCAGACATCAACATCAAAACCACGTACTTGTATCTACACACATTGTCTATCTTATCAGCTTTACTTAGCATATAGGAGCACTTTATAGTTCTACACTTACAGACTGTAGATCATCTGATTCTCTGCATACATTGTTTATCCCTTTTCACCCTGTTCTTTACTGGTCAGGACCCCCACAGTGAAGTGTACCATTCCCAGCCCTATCTCATAACACAGCTGTATTCATATCACTACTTATAACACAGCTGTATTCATATCATTACTCATAATACAGCTGTATTCATATCACTACTTATAACACAGCTGTATTCATATCATTACTCATAATACAGCTGTATTCATATCACTACTTATAACACAGCTGTATTCATATCATTACTCATAATACAGCTGTATTCATATCACTACTCATAACACAACTGTATTCATATCAATACTCATAATACAGCTGTATTCCTATCATTACTCATAATACAGCTGTATTCATATCAATACTCATAACACAGCTGTATTCCTATCAGTACTGATAACACAGCTGTATTCCTATCATTACTCATAACACAGCTGTATTCATATCAATACTCATAACACAGCTGTATTCCTATCATTACTCATAACACAGCTGTATTCATATCAATACTCATAACACAACTGTATTCATATCATTACTCGTAACACAGCTGTATTCATATCATTACTCATAATACAGCTGTATTCATATCATTACTCATAATACAGCTGTATTCATATCAATACTCATAACACAGCTGTATTCCTATCAGTACTGATAACACAGCTGTATTCCTATCATTACTCATAACACAGCTGTATTCATATCAATACTCATAACACAGCTGTATTCCTATCATTACTCATAATACAGCTGTATTCCTACCAATACTCATAACACAACTGTATTCATATCATTACTCGTAACACAGCTGTATTCCTATCATTACTGATAACACAGCTATATTCCTATCATTACTCATAACACAGCTGTATTCATATCATTACTCATAATACAGCTGTATTCATATCAATACTCATAACACAGCTGTATTCCTATCAGTACTGATAACACAGCTGTATTCCTATCATTACTCATAACACAGCTGTATTCATATCAATACTCATAACACAGCTGTATTCCTATCATTACTCATAACACAGCTGTATTCATATCATTACTCATAATACAGCTGTATTCATATCATTACTAATAATACAGCTGTATTCATATCATTACTCATAACACAGCTGTATTCATATCAATACTCATAACACAGCTGTATTCATATCAGTACTCATAACACAGCTGTATTCATATCATTACTCATAACACAGCTGTATTCCTATCATTACTCATAACACAGCTGTATTCATATCATTACTCATAACACAGCTGTATTCATATCATTACTGATAACACAGCTGTATTCCTATCATTACTCATAACACAGCTGTATTCATATCAATACTCATAACACAGCTGTATTCATATCAGTACTCATAACACAGCTGTATTCATATCAGTACTCATAACACAGCTGTATTCCTATCATTACTCATAACACAGCTGTATTCATATCAGTACTCATAACACAGCTGTATTCATATCATTACTTATAACACAGCTGTATTCATATCATTACTCATAATACAGCTGTATTCATATCAGTACTCATAACACAGCTGTATTCATATCAGTACTCTGTAATTATTGTAAAGAAAGTTGAGTTGATAAGTTCCAGTCTGAGATCACTCTGATCGAGTTACTACACACTAAACAATTCACTCATTTCGATTTTTTAAAATTCTGCTTTAGTGAAGGCCCAACACAGATACTGTGGCGCTGTCTAATTACTCTTGTGCACTTCACACCACGAAGCTGCAGGAAAGAAAATTAGTGCAGCTTTAATTTGTTCTGTACACAGTGAGGAAGTGAATGAAATATGTGTTTATGAAAGACTCTGTGTTCTATTTTACGACTGACTGACTCTTTCCATGAATGGGATAAAACTCTTTTTTCTAGAGGCCAGTGTCTTATAATTATAGTGGAAAAAAAAGTTCTCACTTCACAGGGCCTAAAAGCTCTTTAAAGGGAAATTCCACCAAATATTTCAACATTTCAGAATATTTTAGTCCTTAAGACAAAAACACAGTCATTCAGAGCTGTTCAACCTGAAATGATTATTATTATTATTATTATTATTACTGGCTAAAACTCTTTTCTGGTATTCAGTGCCTTTTAACCTAGAAGAAGAGTAAATCTCACTTCAACACCTAAAAGCTATTTAAAGGGATTTTTTTAAATTGAATTCTGAATAAAATTCAATAAATGTAAACAAATGTAAACAGAGTGGTTTGACCTAAAATGGTTCACTGCTATCTGATTTATATTCTTCTTATTATTTTCATCATTGTTAACATGGGTTAAAAATCTTTTCTAGAGGCCAATGTCTTTTAATCTGTGTAAAAGAGGGTACCTTCTAATGCCTAAAAGCTCTGCACAGGGGAAGTCCACCAGTTTTTAAAAAAAATTAAGAATAATTTGGTCCTTGTGATGTAAATATTGTCATTCAAAGTAGTTTGACCTGAAACGGCTCAGTTGTATAGAGACTAAGGCCTTGGTCACACTCCCAGCCCACGCTCGAACTTTTTTCCATATCCAGATTGTGTCCAGTTTGATTTTTGATAGTCTGGAAAACACATATTGAATTTGTTTCTCAATTAGATCTTCAGTAACTACGTCACAAATCCCAGCACCTCCATCTCTCCGGATTTGACATCATTGCTGTGTGTCATGCGGTGAGTGACGCAAAGGACACTTTGAGAAGACACAATATTTTGACTAACTGTGCTTTCATGTGGTATTTGGTGTCCAGTCTTTCAAAAATCAGTCTAAATGTGCCAAAGCATTGGGTATGAACTGGCAGTCTGAACAAAGCCAAAGCCTTACAGAGTCATATAGCCATTTTATTTAATACTTTATTTATTATTTTATTAATGATTTGTATGTATTACATAATGGAATGCAGGTAGCCTTTTGTCATAAATAGATTAAAATACATTTTAATTGCTTTCATAACACAACATCTCAGACGTCAGGATCATGTAATCACTTTCTTAAGGTGAGATTACACTGCTGAAAAAAAAAAAAGCAACACAGGCCAGCATGCATGCATTCCATGCTGGTCTAAGCTGGTCTGTACTGGTTTATGCTGGTCTAGTGCTGGCTTAGCTGGTCACCCTGCTCGTTCATACACAAAAGTGCTGACCTGGTTGGTGAGAAGCATGTTAACTTCTACAACTGCTGCCCAGCTTACCAGCATCCAAAACACAACACAAGCAGGTTTCTCAGAAGCATTCATCTGCCTGCTTCCTGTCACCACCACTGTGAACAGTTCCTGCACGTTTGTGAAGCCACCACTAACGCACGCTGAAAGATACACATGTTGGAGTTGTGTAGATCTGAGCACTTCCCAAAATAGCATTAACCTCTGTTTACAGCTGAGCTTTCTTAAAGTTTTGAAAAGTTGGTGGAGTTCCCCTTTTTTAATGGCACGCAGCGGCTGCTGCGCGCGCTCTTTATCTGATTTTACACCAAAACGAGCTTGATTTTTTGATTTTACAGCTCGGCCTTTTTAATTACGAATGAATTTTGAAAAGTCGGTGGAGCTCCTCTTAAAATAGCACGCTGCTGCTCTCTCTCTCTCTCGCTCTGTCGCTCTCTCTTATTTTACACAAAACACTCTTGAGCTTTGTTTACAGCTTAGCCTTTTAATTACGGAGGAATTTTAAATGTCAGTGGGGCTCCCCTTTTAAATAGCCATGCTGCTCTCTCTCTCTCTCTCTCTCTTATTTCACACCAGAAAACTCTTAATAGTTTACAGCTCAGCCTTTTAATTACGGAGAAAATTTAAAAGGTCGGTGGAGTTCCCCTTTGAAATAGCCAAGCTGCTGCAGCGCTCTCTCTCTCTCTCTCTCTCTCTTATTTCACACCAGAACACTCTTAATAGTTTACAGCTCAGCCTTTTAATTACGGAGAAAATTTAAAAGGTCGGTGGAGTTCCCCTTTGAAATAGCCAAGCTGCTGCAGCGCTCTCTCTCTCTCTCTCTCTCTCTCTCTCTCTCTCTCTCTCTCTCTCTCTGGCCTATAGTGGGGGGAGAAGACGTGCGCGGAAAGTGAGTGAGCGCCAGTGTGAATGCCACCATACACTCCTCCGCAGCGGAGCCCGGGCTGAAGATGGATCTCGTGCGGTGAGAAACTTAACTTTCTTCTTTCGCCTCGACTTTCTTCCGCTTTTCCTCCGAGCGCTGTCCCGGGACTCGGGCTTCTCCTCTGTGTGCCGGCGCTGGGAATGAAGGGTTCACTGGAGCCCGTCATCCAGACTGAGAACACTTTATTGACTGAAGTAATCATTGCGTCATGCAGCGACGACAACGCGTGAGGTTCAATAAAGAGGCCTGGTGGGGTACTCGTAACTTGTGGTGGTCGCCCGGTCCGGGAGAACGCTGTGGCATGTTTGAGTACAGCGCATTTCCCACTGCATTAGACTAACATCTCTGACGCTGGCACGTCAAACTGTGTAGTAACTGCTGGAATAGAAGTTCACACTCAGTGACACCCCAGTAACATTAAGCTTGTTTGTTTACAGATACATGCACAGAGTAACTAATATACTGAACTCTTTACAAAAGATGGTTCCTTAGTGGTTCTTTAGTAAAGACAATGGTTCTGCTTGGAACTGAACTGTGAGTTGTACATACAAACAGTGCTGGTGCAGTGGTTCCTCAGTGGTTCACAGAGGTTTCTTCAGACAGATGAAGCTCCACTTACCATATAGTTCTACAATTACAGACTGTAGTTGCATCTGATTGGCTGCATACATTGCTTATCCCCCTTTACCTTGTTCTTTAAAGTTCAGAACCCCCCACAGAACCACCACAGAGCAGGTACTGCTGTGTCTGATCCACTCATACCAGCACAACACGCCCCCACGTCAGTGCCACTGCAGTGCCGAGAATGACGCACCACCCAAATAATATCTGCTTTGTGGTGGTCCTTTGTGGGTCCTGACTATTGAAGAACAGGGTATCAAAGTATACAGAGAATCAGATGCACTACAGTCTGTAAGTGTAGCTCCTATATGATCAGTGGAGCTGATATAATGGACAGTGAATGTAGATACAAGGAGGTGGTTTTAATGTTATGGTTCTGTGTAGAACCGGTAATGCTTAAATGGTTCTTTGCATAGTGAAATGGTTCTCCAGATTATTGGGTAATATGTTGTAGTTATGGTTCTAGGTTGAACCATTTCATGCATAAATGCTTTTTTTGGAATGTTGGAATGTTTATGGTTCTATATGGACCGTAAATGGTTCATTGCAAGTGGTTCCTTAGATTGTTTGGTTTGTGATTTTATGTAAAATCATTTTAGGCATAAATGCTTTTGCGGGTTTTTGGACGATGAGATGTTTTTAGTTCTATATGGATTATAAATGGTTCTTTATTGGCTCTCCATCAACTGTTTCACCAGTTTACGCATGAAATGGTTCTAAACAGAGTGTAGCCTGGTGCAACTTAACTAGCTACAGTGTTATAAGTAGCTGTATAGTATGAAATAATTCTAGGTCCAGAATGATTAGTAGTTGTTAGTGAATTTACAATTGCCATCCTGGTGTTTTAGAGGTGGTAATTAAATATAATATCAAATATTTAATCTAAAGAAAGCAGTTATTACTATTTCAGGTAGGGCTGAATTCAATAAAACCCAGTAAAAAACATGATATCTGATGTTCTACCCTAACATTTATTTGATATCTATTTATTTTATTAAGGTGTTAATTAAATGTTAATAGGCATTATTTAGCTAATTGTTCTAACATTGTGTTGGGGCAGGAGTATATTTACCACTGTGTTTCATCACCATATCTTTTAAAAAAAACTTTCTGCTGACTAGGGCTGCACCTAACGATTAATTTCTTAACCGATTAATCTAACAATTCTTTTTTCAAATATTTGTTTAATGTGAGAGTGTTAAAATCTAAAATTCTTTTTAGGATTTAAAATCAATGGATGATTTTGTGAGTGTATGTATATATACATATAATATATATATGTGGCAAACAGTGTAGTATGTGTTTGTATATATATATATATATATATATATATATATTTGGAGCCATGGACATCAAGCACCTTGTTGTTGAACTCCAGACAAAGCCATTAATTCATTATTTCATCTTCTAAACTGCTTATCCTTCTGGGGTCGCCTATCCCAGCGATCATTGGGCAGAAGGCTTGGAACCCCCTGGACAGGCCACCACACCACATTGACTCACACTTGGGGCAGTTTAGCATCTTTAATTCAGCTGGCTGCATGTCTTTGGAAACACTGGTGACACATATTGACAGTGTGTGCGTTTGTGTGTGTATTTATATAAAGCTACAACATTCCTTTGCATGTTTTTCCCCCAGCAGCATGCTGCTACCCCCTGCCCTGTGTTACCTGTGTGTGAGCCTTGTGTGGTCCCAAATTGTCCTGCTGAACAACATGTATGGAAGCATCCAATCGCCAAACTTTCCCGAGCCCTACCCAAAGGAGAGAGAGATCCAGTGGAATATCAGCGTTCCAGATGGATATCAGATCCGCCTGTACTTCATGCACTTTGACATTGAGCCTTCGTACCTGTGTGAGTACGACTATGTAAAGGTAAGCAGTCTGTATTATTCCCATCTCCATCCCCCCAACAAAGTATTCAGTCTAAGTGCACCACCTCATTTACAGATACAGACAGATAAATAGGAAAACATTATTATTATTATTATTATTATTATTATTATTATTATTATTACAGATGATATTTGCATCCAGAAATGCACTGTCCTATTTTTTAAACTTGGCTTATCAAAATTTTCATTCTTTTAAATTCTTTTGGACTCATATTCTATTAGATGGAGCACAGTGATTAGATTCTGTCTCAGGGTAACACAAATAGAGGAATGTCAAAATAAGTGTCTTACAGTCGTGATTGGCTATAGATGACTGCGTCTATTAAATCATATAAAGTGCTTTAAAAACAACGTAATACACAGTTAATCTTTTAGATCACTACCAGTCAAACGTTTTAGTACACTACCAGTCAAACGTTTAAGTACGCTACCAGTCAAACGTTTTAGTACACTACCAGCCAAACGTTTTAGAACACTACCAGTAAAACGTTTTAGTACACTACCAGTCAAACGTTTTAGTACACTACCAGCCAAACGTTTTAGTACACTACCAGTCAAACGTTTTAGATCACTATCAGTCAAACGTTTTAGTACACTACCAGTCAAAGGTTTTAGTACACTACCAGTCAAAGGTTTTAGTACACTACCAGCCAAACGTTTTAGATCACTACCAGCCAAACGTTTTAGTACACTACCAGTCAAACGTTTTAGTACACTACCAGTCAAACGTTTTAGATACACTACCAGCCAAACGTTTTAGTACACTACCAGTCAAACGTTTTAGTACACTACCAGTCAAAGGTTTTAGTACACTACCAGACAAACGTTTTAGATCACTACCAGTCAAACGTTTTAGATCACTACCAGTCAAACGTTTTAGATACACTACCAGTCAAATGTTTTAGATCACTACCAGTCAAACGTTTTAGATCACTACCAGTCAAACGTTTTAGTACACTACCAGTCAAACGTTTTAGATCACTACCAGTCAAACGTTTTAGTACACTACCAGTCAAACGTTTTAGATCACTACCAGTCAAACGTTTTAGATCACTACCAGTCAAACGTTTTAGTACACTACCAGTCAAACGTTTTAGATCACTACCAGTCAAACGTTTTAGTACACTACCAGCCAAACGTTTTAGATCACTACCAGTCACACGTTTTAGGACACTGCCAGCCAAACGTTTTAGATCACTACCAGTCAAACGTTTTAGATCACTACCAGTCAAATGTTTTAGATCACTACCAGTCAAAAGTTTTAGTACACTACCAGTCAAACGTTTTAGATCACTACCAGTCAAACGTTTTAGATCACTACCAGTCAAAAGTTTTAGTACACTACCAGTCAAATGTTTTAGATCACTACCAGTCAAATGTTTTAGATCACTACCAGTCAAACGTTTTAGTACACTACCAGTCAAACGTTTTAGATCACTACCAGTCAAATGTTTTAGATCACTACCAGTCAAAAGTTTTAGTACACTACCAGTCAAACGTTTTAGATCACTACCAATCAAACGTTTTAGATCACTACCAGTCAAAAGTTTTAGTACACTACCAGTCAAATGTTTTAGATCACTACCAGTCAAATGTTTTAGATCACTACCAGTCAAACGTTTTAGTACACTACCAGCCAAACGTTTTAGTACACTGCCAGCCAAACGTTTTAGATACACTACCAGCCAAACGTTTTAGATACACTACCAGCCAAACGTTTTAGATCACTACCGGCCAAACGTTTTAGTACACTACCAGTCAAACGTTTTAGTACACTACCAGCCAAACGTTTTAGAACACTACCAGCCAAACGTTTTAGATACACTACCAGTCAAACGTTTTAGTACACTACCAGTCAAACGTTTTAGAACACTACCAGCCAAACGTTTTAGATACACTACCAGTCAAACGTTTTAGTACACTGCCAGCCAAACGTTTTAGATCACTACCAGTCAAACGTTTTAGTACACTACCAGTCAAACGTTTTAGATACACTACCAGCCAAACGTTTTAGTACACTGCCAGCCAAACGTTTTAGTACACTGCCAGCCAAACGTTTTAGATCACTACCAGCCAAACGTTTTAGAACACTACCATTTACACGTTTAGTACACTACCAATCAAACGTTTTAGTACACTACCAGCCAAACGTTTTAGAACACTACCATTTACACGTTTAGTACACTACCAATCAAACGTTTTAGTACACTACCAGTCAACCGTTTTAGTACACTACCAGCCAAACGTTTTAGATACACTACCAGTCAAACGTTTTAGATACACTACCAGTCAAACGTTTTAGTACACTACCAGCCAAACGTTTTAGTACACTACCAGTCAAAAGCTTTACAACTATTTTACGTTTAACTGGTAGTGTTCTAAAACTTTTAACACTTATAAAATAAGGTCATTAGCTGTGAAGGCCTAAACAGCCTGTGCTGACATTTCTGTTAAACTGGATTCTGGTTGTATTTCGATCAAAACACTTCTTGTCGTCAGTTACAGGCTGCTAACCCTTTCAGCAGTGCTGCCGTCAGTAGTTGTAGGGTGAATGTCATTATTCTCTTGTCTAAAATCCATTACCATAACTTCAGTTCTCTCAAGGTTAATCTTCAAAAAAGAATCTTCCACAGCAGAAACTTATCCACTACTGGTCCATGACTATTCTCACAGTCATCAATTAGGCTGTGAACTTTTTTTAAAACACAGAAAATACATCTTTTTTTCAGCCACAACAAGATGTTAATTATTTACGGGTGCTGGTATTTGTCCGGCTCCTAACCTAAAGAGCATGTGCGCACATCACACTGAAATTCCAAATTCCATTATCTGAAGAAAGGGAGCACTTATTGAAAGCTTTGAAGTAGCATTTCAGGGTTTCCGGAGCCCAGCTGGGTGCCCCAGGGAGGTTGGCATCCGCAGCTTGTGTTGGCAAAACAGCACTGCAGTAGATTCTGGTGCCAGCGTGACACGGTCTGCCAGTTTTCTTTCCCACTCTGGTTTCCATTGTGTATCTCAGGGAGTATATAGGTTTACCACATCGTCAGTGACTAATTTAAGAAACGCTTCGTGTAAGCCGAAGAGCTTTAAACCTTACAGCTTGAGTTACTGCTTTTGTTTTGCAATATTATTTACATGATCAGTTATAGAGCATCTATATATGGACAGGTCAGCACTTCGGATATTTTTCTTTGTTTTGACAGCAAATGACAAGCACATGATAAAAAAGGATTAAGGATTGGCTGATTGGTCAGCTTGCTCACTTGGCTCAGATTGGTCAACCATCACAACGGCATCCAGAACTGTGACTGTTCTTGCATTAGCGCTGGTTCTGCTGTTTCAGTTTGAGCCAGAGTCTGATCGTGAGAGTCAGGTAGAACCCACCTTCGCATGCCAGACTGGAGCAGGGTGTTGTCAGTTTTTAGGTGGTCTAGTTCTCTGTGAGTTGTGTAAGGCCGTGCCAGGCTTGCCAGTAAGTGGACAATAAAGACTGTGCTACGTGATGATGTCACCTCGTAACAGAGAAAAGGGCTGGATCTCCAACTAGGTGTATCAGGCAGCTGAGGAAAGAGGTTTCTTTGGGAGAGAGCTTCTCCCTCTCGCGTGTACGTTGAGGTTTTTTATGTTTGAAGACTGTTTACATGCACAACGAGCAGGACAACAACCGGAAAAGCTCAATTGATCCTATTTTACATAGCTTTTTACTTAAAGGCTAAGCACCACTTATGGACACGCCTGGTGATTTCACATTGTTTTAGATACTGAAAATATATAAACATGAGTTAAAATAATGCTTTAAATTAGACAATTATAATCAAATTGAAGGTAAAACCTGAGCTTGCTACAGAAAAACCTGAACCGTGTGACGTCATTGGTGGACAACAGCATTATGACTGACTGGGACTGAGAATTTTCCAGCACTGCTTCTTCAGATTCTGATGATATTTTTGAATTTGAATTTGAAAGAGCTGTAATGTAGAAATAGCCCACCATATCACTTAGTCCTGAGACTTTTAGTCAAACCACACCCACAACATAATATTCATAATTCAACTACATTAGCTTAGCATAACTTGAGCCACCGAACTTAACAAGTGAAGCTTATGTTAGCTAACATCAGCTAAAGCAGGCTCAGTAACTGGTTTACCTCCACGTACATCAAGGCTCTGGAATACCTCTTGTTGGTTTCCTTACAAGCCTATAGTCAACAGCAGCATCTAGCTACAGCCAAGAGCATTGCATAGAGACAGAACCGCAGAACAGATAGCAACTGCTGGCCCCGTGCCTTTATCCATTTTTGTAACTTTTTCTTCTTTCTTGCGAATCAGCGCAGTAACAACTTGTATTGTTGGTTTGTTGACGTCTGTTTTGGAAATAGTGTATGTTCTATGTGCCACAACAACCTGATGACTCAAACAGTCGTGTAGTCTGAACCAAGCATAAGCCTACGTCCCATAGTTGTGATAATCTTTAGGTGTGAAATGAGCTACAGATGACGGCGTGAAAAGACGGTCCTTTGCAATGAGCCCGTTTAAGGTTGACAGGTTTAGTCCACTTTCTAGTGTTGTTGTCCACCATCTACGTCACCCGAATAACGCCTATGGCAGTTTCTGAACAGTGGGCAGAGCTAAACAGTCTTTTAAGCCGTATTTCTTAACTTTCTAAACAAAATGTTTTCTGACTTTTTAATAATCACAAGTTAGGATCTCAAACACATTTTCATATTGGCTGGTGCTTAGCCTTTAAGGGTCAGTACTTGTGATGTTTTTATTTTGACAGCAAATGACAAACACGTCAACAGCAAAACGAAGGCTTGTTTTTTTGTTCCTCAAAACGTCTGTGAATACAAGAGCTTTGTATCAAATCAAGATACTGTTTTCCAACAGTAGTTGAAAAATTCTGCCTCTGCAAGCTGCAGCATTCTGACGACTACTGTAAGTGAAAACGCTCCATCAAAAGTCCATTTTTTCCAGGTTTTGCTGTTTGCCACAGTGGTGGAAAACAATTTGGACCTTGTTGAACTCCAGACAAAGCCATTAATTCATTCATTCATCTTCTAAAATGCTTATCCTTCTGGGTTTCCTATCCCAGCGCTCATTGGACAGAAGGCTTGGAACCCCCTGGACATGCCACCAGTCTGTTGTAAGGTGGACACACAAACATACACATTGAGACACTCTCACTTGGGGGCAGTTTAGCATCTTCAGTTCAGCTGACTGTATGTCTTTAGACTGTGGGAGAAAACACACACACATACAGATACAGAGAGCACGTCCAGGCTCCACACATGAAAGGACCCAGATCAATTGGCCGGGGAATCGAACCCATGTACTTCTTCCTGTGAGACAACTCTGTGTCACCCGAAAGCTTTTACTGTGCAACAGAAATAAAATAGTACAGCCATCCTGCTAGAGAGATATCGGCCCACCGATATATCGGGCTGATATTTACCACTTTTTTTAATATATCTGCATTGGCCGATATCAGTGTTTCGCAGCGCCGATTTAAAGTGAGGCACGTCTGCGGGCAGCCCCGTGTTATTGGTACCGCATGTGAAGGACCCCTGGCCGAAACCTTTGGAACTGTTCGGCCAAACAAGTGAAAATGAATAATTTATAGCAAACAATAAAATTTTTTTTGAGGCGGTCACGTATGTGTAGTTCCGGCAGTAGACGTGAACCAGAGCGGATGTTTTACTCCTTAGCTCTGGGGCTAAAGCTAACTGCTCTAGTGTAATACACACATTCATAGGTTACTGTTACACAGAGAGTCTCTCCGGAGCAGCCAGAGCTTCCCAGACATTACTCAGCTTCCAGCACTCGAGACTAACGGAACTAAAGAAAGAGTAAAGAGAACAGAACAGAGCCGCTGTGTTAACAACCATTACAGCATATCAGCTTCTCTCTGTCTATAGCATCGCACACGCTGTTTCTATTTCTCTCTCTCTTTCTCTCTCGCTCTCTCTGAGCGCCTCATCCTCCTTAGATAACCACAATTCTAACACAACACGATAAAAACCAGCTGTGGGCTGTGTGGAAGTATCTTTCAATGCACTTCTTAATAAATTGTTAGTTATGAGTATGAAGAAATGTATGTTACACTCTTTCAACAGTAATGGTGTCACACTGTATTTTTTGGTGGGCAGATAAAAAATGTAGTTTTTTCTTGTTAAGTCAGTGTTCAATAAATGATGTTAGGTTCAGAAATGTTGTGCATCTACTTGTTATTGTTAGTGTGACGTTTTAGCAGCAAATAAAGCGGAAAACTTCTAGATACCAGCCGCCCATATCGGCCATTGGCTGACCCTGACCTCTAAACATCAGCATCGGCTTTAGAAAAACTCGGTCGATCTCTACTCCCTACCTTTCTACACCTTAAGTAAACAAACTACACTGCCAAAGCTCTCCACGTTCACCATAAACGCTGCCCATTAAAGTCACACTTTTGCCCTGGTGGTGTAAAAGCCGTGATCATTGCGCCAGTTCGTGTTCAGGAATACGGAAGCTTTGTTTAGACCGTGGCACGCCGCAGGATTTCGGCTCGCATTTTAATTGCGGCTGGTAGATTTTGATGGGCGGATGAAGCAGATGCCTCGGTGCCTTGCCAGTAGAGTTAATAGCAACATAATACCAGAGAAGCCAGTGGGGCTCCCTGGACGGCGGGGGGCATATTCATATTCAAATACCCCTGGTGGGTGCCACGACAACACGGCACTGCATTGTGCCGTGGCGTTAGACCCAAATCAGCTGCCAGACACAAAAGGCCACAGAACGAAGCTGACCTCCGCCCTTTTACACACACACACACAAACAGAGAGTTGTAACTGTTTTGCTTGTGACAGAGACGTGCAAGTCACATGCGTGTGTTTTGTAAACACACAGAGATACTGCGCGCTTGCGTTAGCCACTGGACTGGGGAGATAGCTGTACGTCCTTACTCTGTATTCCCGTCTGGATATATATGAGATAACAGTGACAGAGAGGCAGGAAGTGTTAGGGGGGCAAGGCCCGGGGTGCGGGGGTCTGGATTTGTGATTTATGCAGTCATGCATAGCAGTGTTGCTTTGAACTTGTTATTTGAATATTGATTCCAAGTTACATCATAGTTTTCTTTGTTCCTTTGAACTTCTCATAGCAGGAGTCAATCAAGGCCTTTAATTTGAGGCACCTAAATCACATACATTTAAATGACAACTTTCTTCATAGCAACCAAAGTACATTAGTACATTCTCTTTATCATTCCTCACCACAGTGGCTGCCTTTGAGACTGATATATCATTACTGTGTAAAAAAACAAAAACAAAAAAAACAATAGCAAGTATGTCCAAAAATGGCAGATTTACAGGAGAGGCCAAAAATGTTCTTTACTTACAATGTATGTCAATGGAACCAGAATTTTTTCCAAGCTATTTTGGGGCATTTCTATTGGTCGATTTGTCATAAAATGTTCACACAATGTAAACATCAGCGGCTAAGTTTGGAAGCTGTAGAAAAATAGAAATCAACAAAAATAAAGATACATGTTTCTTGTTGCCTTTCCTCTGATTGGCCCTGTATTGTGCCTCATTCAAAAAGGGGTCCCAAATTAAACATTCTTCAAAACACCATCTTGTTTGTACCGAGCAAAACAGGCTGAATAGTCAGACATATGTAAACTTTTTTCATGACATCACATCCAAACCAAAAATGGCTCTAATACTGAAATAAATG
The DNA here is from genome assembly GCA_021613375.1 of Megaleporinus macrocephalus. NCBI lineage: Eukaryota > Metazoa > Chordata > Actinopteri > Characiformes > Anostomidae > Megaleporinus > Megaleporinus macrocephalus. The sequence continues at coordinate 4,214,721 of CM038716.1, forward strand.
GATAGTATTAGTATGATGTCATTGTATATTACATATACTCTATTATTCAGAAGTACAAGCAACAGTATTAGCATCCTTTTGTATACATGTCTGCAAAAAAATGGTTTTATATCTACGCTTATGAATGCTAGTGTATGATGCTTTAGCTTTAATGCCACCTTAAAACTTTCAATGCCTTCCTGCATCCCTGATTCTGCCCTTAAACTCTATACGTCCTGATATGTTATTCCTGCTTGAATCAGTGTTTGAACGTAGCATGCTTGTTCTTTTTATGATCTCCTGTTATAGGTTCTGGTCACCTTATTACTTCTACGCCTCTGTAAAAGCTCCTGCGTCTTTGAACCCCGCCTCCTGACGAACCCAGTGTGCTCTGATTAGGTCATACTGCCCACTCTCTTCTAATGGGTCAACCATCAGAGCAGCATCCCCTATGGCTATTCCTACAGAGTTTGAGTCAGAGTCTCACCCTGAAAGTCAGGTAGAACAAGTCAGAAGACCTGATGTCCCTTGCAAACTAGCTTGGAGCAGTAAGTTTTCACTGGTTTAGTACTATTAAGGATTGTACTATGTGATGATGTCACCTTGTAACAGAAAAAGGGCTCAAAAGACAGTTCAGAGTTCACAGTTTAGAATTTTCACTTGTTTAGTTTTGTTTTAGTTCTCTATGTGTTGTGACAGGTTGCCAAGCTTGCCGGTAGGCGGGTCAGTAAGGACTGTGCTATGTGATGATGTCACCTTGTAACAGAAAAAAGGGCTCAAAGGACAGCTTAGAGTTCACAGTTCAGAGTTTTCACTTGTTTAGTTTTGTTTTAGTTTTCTATATGTTGTGAGTGGTTGCCAAGCTTGCCAGTAGGAGGGCAATAAGGACTGTGCTCTGTGATGATGTCACCTTGTAACAGAAAAAAGGGCTCAAATTCCAACAGAGATGTTTCAGGCAGCTGAGAAAAGTGCTATCTGTGGAAGAGAGTCTCTACCTCTGGTGTGTACTTTGGACTTAATTTCTCTGCAGAACATCATTTACTCGCCATAAAGGCTACAAAACACTGAAGAAAAGAGAAAAAAACCTAGAAGATCCCTATTACCACTTTCCATTGGACAGATTGGAACTAACCCCAAATTTATTTTTACTTGAAGGACTATCTGCTCATTTTCTAAAGCATAATTAATAGAATTAGTGTTACGAACATACAAACATATTTAGGATTACTATAGTTTAGTTAGTTTCGTTTGTAGCTCGTACATCACTGGAGTCTTACCCTCACTTTTACTCTGTGATAGTGTGTTTCTGTGCATGCCTCCTCTGGTAACCATACATGACCCACCGTTCACTGACACGTAGTGTAAACACCCAAACTAGGAGGCAGATAAGAGAGATGTTTCTGTGTGAGTGGTTGTTTCTCTCACGTGTGTTTTTACAGTTATATTCAGAAGTGTTGCTTTTAGAGCTGAGCTTCTACGTTATAACTTATAACTACGTCAGCTTAATATTATTACCCATGAGCTCAACTCTAAAAGCAATGTACAGCAGCATTGTAAGCTATAATCACTTAAACCTCCACCCCCTCCTAACTTCCACCCACAAGTACGGACACCCTTATCTCATGATAGATTTGGGCTCGGTGGGGAGGAAAGGTGCAGGAATGCCTCATAGTCTAGATATCTGCTGAAGGAAGACTGTGGCTTCATTGGCTTTTGTGCTCATGTTAAGGGCGTAGAATTAGCATGGACTGTGTTGATTGTTAAATTGTCCCCACCAATAATTTAATCCCCTCCTAAAAAAGACCCTGATCTGTCAACGTCTCATTAACCTAAAAGTGCAGAAAGAGTTAAATCACGTTCTCTACTCAAGTCATATGGCCAGTGTGATTGGCTGTGCTGCTGTCACGTTAGACTCTGTAGCTACGTTTGGTAGCGCCAAAACTGTGAGGGAAGCTTTCCAGTTATATGAGACTCACTGTGTAAGACAGTGGGAGACACATGGGTGTGAAAAGCGAGTGAGGATGTCAGCAAAAAAAGCTATTTTTTAAAGAAGTCACTTAAAGTCTAGTTTACTAATGAAATGAGTCCATCATAATAACGCTAATGGCGATGCTAGGCTCTGGCACACAGCATACAGCAGGCTAACCTCGTCTGTAGATACGAATAACAAGCAGTGCTCCTACTTTTATTAATGCTAGTTTATACGAGATATCAGCTGCACTGTGGCTGAAGTAATGTTGATCACTTTTTAGACCTAAACTCACTGTTTACTGGTTTGAAACTGGCTGAAACGAGTCTATGTCCTGTAGTTTCATTGAGACATTAAGAAAGATTGAATTGTTTTCTGGGATTGTTACTTTGGTTTTGTGGCACTAGGTTATGCAGTGCTCCATGTATTAACCCTGATACATGAGACCTGTTTCACAGACGTTCTTGGGACCTGTTATTGTTAGATGGGCTTTCATTGACATATTGGCGTTCTGGGATTGTTACGTTGTTGGGTTTGTGGAGATTATGCAGATCCATCTACTTTTATTATTGCTGATGTGTGAAACCTGTTTCAAGTCTAAACTACTTCTTCGTCTTTAGTTTAACATGAATTTAACATTCTATAATTAATAAATTCAATTATAACTTGTTATTGTAAGTAGGTGAAAAGCATGTAGAATAGCATATGTAGTTTGTCAGTCCTTGATTGTTCAGTCCTGGAGCAAAGACAAAACAACAAAAAAACAAAAAGGCAATCCGGGGTAGACTTATAGGTCCCCACCAATAACCAGAGCAAATCCACGTCCTTGACTCATGTTATCCTATGTCTGGACTTTAGGCAACTGTTTCACGAAAGATGTTTTTCAGCTATTTGAATTTCGAACCCTTAGACTCTGGGAGATGTTATTCAGCAGAGGGAGCTTTTTATATTTTTTATTTTTATATTTTATATTTTATTTATTTATTTTTTGGTCACAGAAATAGATATACTTTCACATCTGTAGCATGATATAACTATTAAACTGCCCAATCATCAGTAGATCCAGGGTCTGATTCCTGGTCATGCCACACGGTATTACACCTAGATCAGGAGTGTCAAAATAAAAGCCCCACCCCAGTGCTTAAAGAGCATTTCAGCTAAAGAGTGATGTACAGATGTGTAGAATGAGAATAATATTGTGTTTTGGGAAACTTTGAAGCATGTAAATCTGTTCCAGTAGGCCATAAAAATAAAATCTATAAACATTTCAAATGAGCATAATAGAGTTTCCTAACCTGATGCTATTTCTTATACAGTGTAGTAAATTATGTGTGTGTGTGTGTGTGTGTGTGTGTGTGTGTGGAGGTGTTCTCAGAGACAGAGGAACTGGCAGCGTTTTGTGGCAGAGAGAGCACAGACACGGAACGGGTTCCAGCTGATGAGGTGATCTTCTCTCCGGGAAACGTGCTCAGTGTGGCGTTCCGCTCAGACTTTTCTAACGAGGAACGCTACTCCGGGTTTGAGGCGCACTACAGTGCAGTAGGTAAAATCCGCCACACACGCAACCACACCCATTGATATTTAGACTTGTGTAGTAAGTGGTTTGTGTTTCATTTCATTGTTGCCGAAAGTGTCTGTACTCGAAATGAGAAAGACAGGTGACTGAAAAGCTTCAGAAAAGTTACTTTGCTGATTTGAACTGAGAAGTTCTGCTCCAGCTATAAAATAAGTGTTTCCACGTTTGCAAAAGTCCTTAATAGCCAGAGTGAATTTCCCCAAAGCTGTTCTCTTCAGTCTGTTCTTGTTCATCTTGTCTCATCTCTCTCGCTCCCTCTATATCTCTGTAGATGTAGACGAGTGTAGGGACAAAAACGATGAAGATCTCGCCTGTGATCACTTCTGCCATAACTACATCGGTGGCTACTACTGCTCCTGTCGCTACGGATATCAGCTTCACTCGGACAACAGAACCTGCAAAGGTACAAATGGAGTGTTAAATAATCCATCCATTATTTTCGACTTTATCCCACTAGTCGGGGTCATGGGGAGGCTGGAGCCAGTCCCAGCATCATTGGGAGAAGGCAGGGTTCACTATGGACAGGTCGCCAGTCCATTGCATGGCCAACACACACTTAGCACACACTTACACCTACAGGCAATTTAGAGTGAGCGACCAACCTAACATGCATGTGTTTGGACTGTGTATAGTAGTAGTAGGGGTGTAAGAAAACATTGAAATAGCGAATATTGGGATATTATGTTTGGTGATACTGTATCGATTCGCAAAAATACCGTATCAATACACAGATTCCTGGCAGACAGTGAATCATTGTGTGTTGTGTTTAAACTTCTGACCACTAGATGGCAGTGTTTTAATCCATTTTCAGCTCCACTCCAATATTAACAAGCAGCACAAGGGCGCAATGCTATTGTAAGCACTGGCAAGCCTGTTCATATAGGTATGTGTTTTAATAGTAGGGTTTGACAAATCGCAATATATCACTTTGCTTGCAATATCACAGTAGGCCTATATCGCGATATATTGAATCGTGACTGCTTTATCTCCATACGTATTGTGTCGCCAGGTTCTTGCCAACACACAGCTCTACTTTGTTTAGTATTATAGTATAAAAACACACCACCATATGTATAGGTTTGCTAATGCTGAGTGCACCTTTACGCTACTTGTTTATGTTGAAGTGGAGGAGTCCAATGGTGAAGAACACTGCTCTCTACCGGTCAGGGTACCACAGCCTGCCACAAGTTTTGTAAACTGTAACAAATCTGTACTGTGTTTTTTGATAGTCGATACAGTATCACAAAACATGGTTTCACCATATTTAATAATAGAGATGGACCGATCAGCGTCTTTGAGGCCGATTCCAATCGCAGATCACCTTTCAGCGCAATCGGCCGATAGCCGATATCGAGGGTGGGGCTATTAGACACGGCAGGGCTACATATTATTAGCGCAAGCAAGTCATGAAACAAGGTGCTTTATTATCATTTTTAACAAGCTTGTGTGAAACAGTATAATTTTTTAAACTAAATTAGAAGTTGGTCTATGTGGGCGTAAACCGTTTGATACAGCTCCGGAAGAGCCACATCTGAAAAGTATTTCCTGCTAGGAACGGCAGAGCGTGGATCCAGGTGGAAGATTAAGCGGCAGAATTCCACAGAACGTCTTCTACAGCCGAGAAGAGCTGCTTATCTAGAACTATAAACTCCATCACTCTGGCTGTGGTTCTTAAGCTCTCTGGCTGTTTCTGCTGCTGTACTGTTCGTACCGGTCAGATCTGGTCTGCACGGGTTTCTGGGTTGCTAGCTGCGCGTGCTAGCTCTGCTGTTTGCTGATACTCACTGTATTCAGTCACGTGACTCTGAAGTGTTGTATTAGATTAGTAGAGTTAAATGTCTTTGTCTTGGTTCCACCAGGAGAGATGCTGATTTTACTAATTTTACAGATGTTATAAACTGCTCTGGATGAGTCTGAGTCACATACGGTAACAAACTGCCAGACGGATGATGTTTTCTTTCCGCACGTGCGGTGAACGCTTAAACTGTTCTTGTGAGGCCGCTGCTTTAGTCAGTCTGACGAAAATGAAATGGTATGTATTTCCGCCTAGTGGTTAAGATAAGAATTGCAAGGACCTGGTCGGAGGGGGTTTCATGCAGGGCACCTTTCCATGGATGAAACGCTAGCTGTAAACACATAAATTAGGCTCATTTGTTTAACGCCATTGATCGGCTCTTGAGATCGGCCAATCGCAGATCACATATTTTGATTCAAAATCGTCTGATACCGATACACGGCCGATCGATCCTTCCATCTCTAATATTTAATATTTTTCGGTTTTTCTTACACCCCTAGCTCATAGGTATTTGGAGAAGCGGGTCAGGAAACTGTCTGTCATTGCTGACCATTCAGAGCACACTGGGCTCACTTGGAGGCGGGGCTTACAGCATGTAAATCTGTTTTAGTACACCAAAGATAAAATTATGAGCATTCATTTCTATACGCATTGTCTATTTTATCAACACTACCATGTAAATGTACTGTCATTTTATAATTACAGACTGTGGTCATTCTGTTTACCCTGTTCTTCAGTGGTCAGGATGGTGTGTTGTGATGTGTTAGTGTGTGCTGTGTTAGTGTGTGCTGTGCTGGTACGAGCGGATCAGACTCAGCATTGTGAAGTTAAGACTTAGTTTGTAAAGTGCTCTCCTATTTGGTTCCTAAAAGTGTCAAAGTTCAGATCTCAGAATCCTGTAACTGTTTAACACTAATGCGTTGAGAAATGTTGATTACCTCAGTTGAAGCCTGCTGAAGTCAATAACAAGAACTCCCATCCACAGATAGCGGAAAGCTGTGTGTGGATGCGTGTATCTGTTGATTTTCTTAGCTTTTTTATAGTGTTATAAGACACAAGCCTATATATATATATATATATATATATATATATATATATATATATATATATATATATATATATATACATGCAGTGGTGGTCCAAGGGAGGTTCATGGGTGCCTATTACCTTCTGTGTTGGAGGTGCCAAAGTTTAATTTATATGGTGGGCCTAGTGTTAAAATAAACAAACAGATAAATACAAATAAAGAAGATATAGAAGTTTTAAACTGAGCTCCTCTTTAAAAAAACTCTGACTCTGAGGAAGCTCTCAACATAAAAAGTGAAACAGTTTCCTCCTAAATACAGAGCTGTTGATTATGAGACGTTGATAAGCTGAGATTAGCGGAATTCCTGGCCGAAGTCAGTTGCTTTAGGAAAGCTCAGCAAGGATCTGTTGTGTAATTCAGACTGAGCAATTACACCTGATTTACATAGAAGTGAATGGGAAGTAGGTTACAGGCGTAGTGGTATTAGGGCTTAAGGACTTTGCTCTTCTTATGTGATTTAAATGTGTGTGGTGGCTCTAAACGTGTAGACTTGAGTGTGAGCAACTGAGCCTGTTGACTGAATACAAAATAATACAGTACCATATTAAGTGGATCTTATCATTATATGTATGCATCATATTGAAGTATTTGTGTCTGTGTATGTATGTGTCTGTGTCTGGGTTGGGGTGGGTGAATGGGTGTGGTGTGATGGACTGTGTGTCTGTTTTATCTCCACTCTTTGCCTCTGCTTGGCTGAAGGTAACTGAAAGCTGACTGGTAAATATTTACATTTGAGCTGCCAGTGAAATCTGGGCAATGTTCAGGGAAATGGAAGCTGTGTTTCAATTTTTGGCTGTTGTTCGAAAACAAAAAAGAGGCAACAGTGGCAAGGAAAAACTCCCTCAGACTGGAGGAAGAAACCTTTGGAGGAACCAAGACCCACAAGGGGAGACCCATCCTCCTCTGGTCAAACAGTATTTACAGTTTAATAAACTAGATACCAAAGAAAAGAGTCTCTGTTTGAAATCTGGATGGCAATTATTTAGAAACTGCACTGAGTCTCTGACTGAGGCAGTCTCTGACTGAGTCTTTATGAAAAGTGGGCATGAGCTGAAACAGTCCCATCCTATCTCAATGCTGGTACATCTGGATGGCACAGTGATGTCGTTGAGGGTGTTGCAGTTGGCACAAGTGGACAGGAGAGCTGGCTGGTGATAGGTGAGGAAGAGGCTCTGGTGGTCAGTCTTCCAAAAGCATTCAACAGGACCAGAGGACAGTCATTATCTCAGGAAAAGTAACAGAGAAAGTTAGTTGGGGTCAGGAGTATGTAGAAAATATGAAAGAAATAAAAAGATAAAATAATTTGTGGCTGGCGACTCCAGCAGATCTCACTATAACAGCCTAAACTAGGAGGAGAGAACCAGAAGGTAACATAGACATGAGAGCACCCTGAGACACTGGGATCCCCCCTCAACAAACCTGTGTGATCCCGTGAAGTGGTGGGACAACAGCACCAACATCTCAGTTTATGTATGCATGACTGTCAGACTTTCAGTTCTATCAAACACAGTAAATGTTTAAAGCTGCTATTATAATTATGAATGGAATTATTACATGTCCACAGTTTCCACACTGTATATTTCTATGATATAGTCTATGATTGACTGTCTTATTGAAACATAGCTTTTAGCACCTTTGACAGACTTCGCCGGCCAGTGCTTGCGGAGTCAATGAGCAGCGAAGTGACAAGCCAGGCGTATAGATAGTAAAGGTTTTAGACCATTGGGAACATTATTGTATTTACAAAGCTATTTTATCAGACAAGAAGCGTTTATATGCTCAGTAAAACACTCTTTGTATTAAATATATTCATATAGTATTAATACAAAAAGTAGCCTGTTGAAGGAATCTGTGATTAGAGGAATGCTGCCACCTCTATGTTTCGAAGCTGGGCTGAGTTTCTTGCGCGGGAATGCAATGATTGGTTTTGACATCTTTCTTTCAAGCCATGTTTAGGTTCTAGCTTGTTTAGGTGGTCCTTAGGCAAGAGCGTAGATTTGCTTTCGACAATGGTAGGAACCTATGGAGTTATTTTCTCTTTTTTGATATTCTGGAATGATGTACCACATATGCTATTCTATGTGTTTTTAAACTATTCTGAATAACAATACATAATTTAGCGGCACGGTGGTGTAGTGGTCAGCACTGTCGCCTCTGGGTTGGATTCCCAGTCCGGGCTGTTCTGTGTGGAGTGTGTATGTTCTCCTTGTGCTTGAGTGGGTTTCCTCTGGGTACTCTGGTTTCCTCCCACAGTCTAAACACATGCATCTTAGGTTGATCACTCATGTGTGTGCATGAGTGAATGCTGCCCATGCCATAGACTGGCGACCTTTCCATTGTGTACCCCGTCTTCACCAGATGATGCTGGGATTGGCTCTAGCCCCCCGTGACCCTGACTAGCGGCATAAAGTGGAAGATAATGAATGGATGGATGGAATTTGTAATTCAATTCATTAATACTGTAATGTCAAATTAATGCTAAACTAATGACTGACAAAGAAGTAGTTTAGAACTGTTTACTTCAGCCACATTGCTTAATCTACATAATCTCCACAAACCAGCAAATAACGATCACAGAAATAAAATCTCTCTCAATGTGTCAATTAAAGTACAAGACAGATCTTCATCCAGATAGTGTCGCCACTTTCACACCAATAAGCAGTGAGTTAATATTTAAAGACTTATTAACTTTACTTCGGCCATAGTGTAAATGAAACAGGTCACTGGCAGAGAGTTTTAACCAGAGTTAGACCTGCTACTCTGGGTGACTGTGAGAATTGACTTACACGTTTATTTGAAAAACAGTTCCTTATGTCCACCTTCTTCTTTACTACCATCCTTAGTCACTTTTGACACCCATGTGTTGTCCACAGTAAGTCTATCGTATGACTGGAAAGTTCTCCTTCCAGTTTTGGCGCTGCTAACAACCAAATGCAACTACAGGTTCCTAAGACGTTGACAGATCAGGGTTTTTTTGGAGGGGATCATATTATTGGTAGGGACGATTCAATAAGAGCTGGATATTGGTGGGACATGTCACTTCCATCCATGCTAATTCTACGCCCTTGTCCTAAGGTAACTTTAAACAAGCGAAAATATTAATCCTGGAGAGAAGTGGAAGTTTTCCCTGCTGTCGTTTTATCAATTTACTTACAGTCTGCATCACCGAAATATTAACTTTAGAAATTCGAAAGTTCATGTAAAGAGGTACTATGTGGTTTTGGAACATTTTTGTTGGTTTGTTCATCATCATTCACACAACATAAAGGACAGCTTGTCTGTTCAAATGATGCAGAAAAATACAAACTGTCAATAAATGGAGAAACGTTTTTCTTTGGACAGCTATGATATGTTACTTCTCAGTGATTGCCTGATTAAACCTTATAAAGAGTGACATTAGCCAGCGTAAGAGGGGTCTGCAGATCAACAGATGTCACTCTAGGGTTTTTTGTGATCTCAAAAAATATTCTACACCTTAATCTAGAGGTTCTCGTGAAATCTCAATTGACTGAGACGTGACGTTCTCTTATAAATATGTGTGGTAAATACTGTCAGCTTGATGGTCAAGACACAGATTGACATATTGTTGAATAGAGTATGGTCAGCCACACTGACACATGTGGATGAAATTTTTGGTGCCCTTCTGTAAAAGACAAAACAACCCACAGTGATCACTGAAATAACTTTCAACAGACAAAAGTCGTAATAAACATTTTTTTTTTACATCAGACATTCATGCTTTTGAATTATGGTTCAACATAGCAGCTTAAAAAACAAACAAATGCAAATAGCTTGGACAAAAATGATGGTGCCCTTAGAAATTATTTTTGAAAATAATTTGACCATAGAGACGTGTTAAACTAGGGTGTGTCCTGTAATTAGCGCCACAGGTGTCTTCAAACTTGTAATCAGTCATTCGGCCTATTTAAAGGGTGAAATATAGTCACTGTGCTGTTGAGTATCATGGTGAGCACCACACTAAAAGCTGAGGAGAGAGCCGAAGTGGACAAGACTGTATTTTTCCAAAATGCATATTGACAAGTCACAAAGTTTCTAACAGAATGTCCTTTGGACAGAGGAGACACAACTATAGCTTTTTGGCAAGTCACATCAGCTCAGGGCACAAAAATGAAGCATACAAACAAAGGAACATTGTACCTACTGTGAAACATAGAACCAAGGAGGCTTGGTTATATTTTAGGGCTGCTTTGATGCATCTGGCACAGGGTGTTATAATCTGTGGAGGGTACAATAAATTCTCATGACTATCAGTGCGTTCTGAAGCTAAATGGGCTGTCCAGTGTCAGAAAGCTTGGTCTCAGTCGCAGGTCGTGGGTCCTCCAACAGGATAATGACCCAAAACACACAATGAAACATATCCAAGATTGGGATATAGCAGAGCATTGGACTGTTCTTCAATCAGTCCTGATCTAAGTCCTATTGACATCTGTGGAAGGAGCTGAAACATGCAGTCTCGAGAAGCACTCTTCCACCCTGAGACAACTCGAGTGGTTTGCTCACAAGGAGTGGAGCCGAAATACCTGTGGACAGGTACAGAAGTCTTAGTGAGAGTTACAAAAATTGCTTGATTGACTAAAAAGTTTGTGCAACAAAATATTAGGTTAAAGGTTCCTTAATCATTTCTGTCCAGGCCAGTTACATTAGTTTGTTATTACAAACAATTCAAAAGCGATGTCCAATCTTTATTAGTTGATTTTCAGTATTTTTTGTCAGTTTCAGTGACTATTGTGTCATACTTTTGCCAACAAGACAATTTAATGCTGGATCACTTTGTTCAATAAATACACGAATAACTATATACAAGTCATTTACTTTATTTAATTATTTATTTTCTCTTTATTTACTAAATTTAGATCTGATTATATTTTAGGCCACATTTATATAGAAATTGACATAATGATAAAACGTTCACAAACAGTTATGTTTATGTTTGTGGTTTCATTATCAGATATTTTTGGCATTATTTGGGATACACAGGCTGACCTTTACATTGTATGAACATGAACATGATTAATAGACAAATGTCCAAAGATCTAAAACAACTGGAAATAATAACTTGTTAGATTATCATACATTTAAAATGTACACTTACTTGGGGCAGTTGTTGCCTGGCTAGGGGAAGTCGTGGGCTAGAAGTTAGGGAACCAGCCTTGTGAGCGGAAGGTTGCCGGTTCAATCCCATAAACCGATTGGACATGACTGAAGTGCCCTTGCCCCTCGACTGCTCCCTGCTCCCTGGGTGCTGTGGTAGGGCTGGCCACCGCTCTGGCCAAGTGTGCTCACTGCCCACTAGTGTGTGTGTGTATATGAGAGTGTTTCACTGCACAGATGGGTTCAATTAAAAGAGATTATGAATTTCCCTCTGAGATCAATAAAGTATCCATGTATCATTCAAGTTTCCCGTCTTCTTTAACATTACAGCTTTGCAGATAGGATACTTTAAATGATAAGATGTTTTGTAATGTCAGTATCAGGATCTTAACCCCAGATATTATTGTAATTTGTGTGTGTGTGTGTGCGTGTGAAAATACAGTGGAGTGCAGTGATAGCGTGTACACCGAGCGTTCCGGACAGTTCACCAGTGCAGATTTTCCTAAGCCGTACCCTAAAAGCTCGGACTGTCTGTACCGGATCGAGTTGGAGGAGGGCTTTCTGGTCACTCTGGATTTTGATGACAGCTTCGACATAGAGGACCACCCGGAGGTCACCTGTCCGTATGACCACATTAAGGTAAGGCTCAGAGCTGAACGCTCTTGTGTCACAGCCTGCCCTGTTCCGTACCTGTCTGTTATTGTTTACGTCGTCCTGTCAAGTCCATGTGGTTCTGTTTACGTTTCTGTCATGTGCTCCCTGTCTCCGCCCTCTGTCTCCGCCCCTCACCTGTTGTCTCCCGCTTGTTAGCCCCAGGTGTTCGTCATTAGTTCCTGTTTATATTCCCTGGTCTGTGGACTAGTCTTTGCGTGGTGTTTTGTGTTATGTCAGTGAAAGCCTTGTTGCCTGTTACCTCTTTCCTATTTCCTAGATTCTTGTTAACCCTGTCATTGTTTTCTTTTGTAGATGTTTCAGTAAGTCAGTGTTTCTAGTTTCTTGTTTTCTTTTGGTGTTCTGTTTTGTTTTTGTTTCTTAATAAACAGTTTGCGCCTGCATCCTGCCTCCTTGCCTCCTACTGTGCTAAGGATTTAACCAATTGGAGACTTTATATTTAAAAGTCTTTTATTTTGTCAGCCAAACATTTTATTATTTAAGTATTAATCAGTAATAATAGAGTAAGTAGTGCTTTTACATACATCAATATGATTATTTAACCCTTTCTAAGCTTTTCCTTCTATAAACAACCCAGTATTATTTACAGTTCTCATCTAATACCTGCTTTGACTGCTCAGTACTTCATTAAGCTAAATCAAGATTGCTGCTGAAGGAACTGAATACATTCATACAATGTCTGGGGCGTCCAGGAGAAACCTGGAACTCAACTTTGTTCTTCAAACTGGAGCTCAAGATATGATCTAATGACATCTGTTGTTCTCACTGGTGAAAATAAACATATTGCTGAGATTAAGGCTTTTAAACAATAGCTCAAGTGCCTCAGACTTTTACACAGCAGTGTATGCTGAAGGTAAGAGGAGTGTGTGCCAGGCATCTGTACCTAGGACGGTAAATGAGGGACGCTGGAGGTGGACAAACCTTGCATGCCTCACATGAGAGTGTAATTGAAAACCACCTTTGAGGATAAGAGTGATCTATATATGCGCGAGTGTTTATGGTACAGATGTCAGCACATGTATCAATAGGAGCCTTGCCCAAAGACCTTTACTAGTGTAGAGTGATGTACTTGTCCAGATGGGAACGTGAACCCTACTGTCTGTGGTGTTACAGGCAGCAGCACCTACTGGACTTCGTGCTAGCAACGTGAATGACTTCTATCTTTGTTGATTATTCAGACCATAGATTTAAACAGTGAAGACCAATATGGCCTGCCTTTGGTTCCACTCATAGTAACGTAACACCTGATTGACTTGATTTCAATTATAGAACCACATGTGCGAAGAGGGCTCAGTGTGGCGCCAGGTCTTGCTAGTGTGTTCGCCGTTTCCAAAGCTCTGCCAGAAAAATCTAGGGAGGCCGGGATTAGCTGGAAGGAAAATCTCACAAATTACTCTGAAGTGTTACAACATGGGCTCAGTGGGCCATAGCAACACACACACACACACACACACACACGCACACATTAAAACCATGCAGGGCTCCGGGCTTACAGCTAAGCCCCCAGACAAACAAGCATTAGAAGTATAAACATGGAACTGTCTACAAGTACAGACTGTAGTCCATCTGTTTCTCTGCATAATTTGTTACCCCCTTTTACCTTGTTCTTCAGTGATTAGGACCCCCAAAGAACCACCATAGCGCAGATATCATTTGCTGCATTGGTGGTGACGTAGTGGTGGTGTGTGTATGTGTGTCTGGTGTGTTTTGTGCTGGTACGAGTGGATCAGACACAGCAGTCCACTCACTGTCCGCTCTATTAGACACTTCTACCTTGTTGGTCCACCTTGTAGCTGTAAGGTCAGAGACAGTAGCTTATCTGCTGCACAGCTTTGTTCCTCCAGTCCTTCATCAGTGGTCACAGGATGCTGCACACAGGACACTGTTGGCTGGATGTTGTTGGTTGGTGGACAGTTCTCAGTCCAGCAGTGACACTGAGATGTTTAAACACTCCAGCAGCAGCACTGCTGTATCTGATCCACTCACACCAGCACACTACCACCATGTCAGTGTCACTGCAGTGCTGAGAATGATCCACCTCCTTAACAGTACCTGCTCTGTGGTGGTCCTGTGGAGGTTCTGACCATTAAAGAACAGGGTAAAAGAGAATAAACGATGTATGCAGAGAATCAGATGAACTACAGTCTGTAAGTGTAGCTCCTATATGGTAAGGACAGTGTGTGTAGATACAAGGAGGTGGTTTTAACATTATGGCTGACCTGGCTCAGGTAACAAAGCACTGGTTTGATTCAGGTATAACAGAGATTGGAACAGTGCAATACACAAATGATAGTTCAGTTTAGAACCCTGTGATGGTGCTGATACCATCAGTTGCATTAGTAATCATTAGGTTTGTTAAGAACATTAAAAGAGACGTAGCTATACATTGCCAGAACATACATAGACTTTCAAAGATGCCAAAATACTTTACATACATCACATCTATTCTGTCCAGCATACTGTCGACCTCCATTATGGCTCATGTTATTCTATCATCTGTATTGTGAGTCTTGTATGTTTGTCACTGTTGTGTCACCAGTTTGTTGTTTAATTGATTCCTGTGCTAATTTGTTGTAATCTGTAATCGTCTTTGGTTCCTAGAAAACCACCATATAAATATAATTTATTATTATTGTTATTACTTTAATAAGTGCTGTCATTTTTGTACTGATCATGTGAGTAAATAAAGGATAAAAATGACAATGTTAATGGCAACAAACAGCTATGATGATGGTGGTCCTGCTTTGTTCTCTCCAGATTCAGGCGGGAGAACGAGAGCTAGGCCCGTTCTGTGGCGATCGCTCTCCTGGCAGGATCCAGACTGGAAGTAATGTTGTAAACATCATGTTTCACAGTGACAACTCAGGAGAGAACCTAGGCTGGAAAATCACCTACACCGCAACAGGTAATGGCATCAGAAGCCTGAAGGTTGTTCTGACCCCCACGATGATGTGATGCTGCTATCCATTGGTAGAGCAGAGTAGGCTTTTGGGATCAATGGTAAAGTATTTGCTCCTGTAGGCTAATGAAGTGTGTTGAACTTTTTAGAGTGGTACTTTTATACAGCCACTTGTACGGACATGCATCCTTAATCGTAGCTTATTTGAAAGACAGTAGTTCATTCATTGATCTTCTAAGCTGCTTAGTCTTCTGGGTCCTAAGTGGGGTGCTGGAGCTTGAGCAGGCCACATGTCTGGTCAATAACCAAAGCTTGAATTCCAAAGCAGATACACCAAGGAGGAAACACAGCTTTACTTAACTAGATGCTAAAAACACAACCCTCTGTTTGTCATCCATCAGCAAAACTCCAACAAACTTCCCCACAAAAACATTTATTGTATCTCTTTTTCTAAACAATCTGCATAAACTCAGTGTGGAGACTGTGTTTGTCCTACTATGTACGGTTCAGTGCACAGTGTTTCTGAAGCTCAGTGTCTTAGTGTATCTGTTCAGTACTCGGTGCGCAGCGTGTTGTTTAAACTGAAACTACACGGACACTGTGGAGTGTTTTCATTAGGTCTGGGCGATAGGGCGATGTAATTGGGTATCGGTGATGACCGACACGTGACCTGATGCTGATATTTGACATGCAATAACTGCACACAGTGTGTGGGTCAAGGAACTGCGACGCCCGCTGCTTCAGAATGTCATAAACTGTCCTGAAATCAAAAGGACAGACAGGTTACAGAGAGTGGAGACCTGGTCACATCCAACTACGGCGACCAATTGTGTTATATCACAACAATATTTATAAACACGCAATTGTCTTTTTTAATATTCCTAAAAAACGATAGTGATAATTATCACGAAATAACGTTACCTTAATAGAACTATAAGATGTAGTCGATAGAATTAAATTCCGTCCATATTTTAAGAGACACGAATAGCTAATGAGAATGAGAATGAACTAGAGTTTCAGCCATTTCATGTTTGGTTAAAGCACACAGCGCAGAGTGTAGGCATAGCGGCAGCTTAACCCACACACTAGTAATCTGGTTACTGCAGGCGTCACAGTGGAGCAGAAAGAATAAAATAAGAGAAAATAACAGAAAACGTTAACTACTACTGAAAGAAACATGTTACACGTGTTAATAATCTTAAAATAATCTGCTAAGATAAGATAAACAGGTAAACAGGTGCTGTCCTGCTGCTGTGTTGATGAAGCTCTACGGGATGTTTGAGCTTTAAGGCCTCGTGTATAGCAGTTGTAATGTTGTGATCATCTCCACTGTGCAGAGCTAACAGAGCACCACACTGTTGTGTTTCTGTGTAAAACACTCTCACAACTTTAGATATACGTGAGAGATTGTTTGTAGCTGCAGCTTGCGCTCTGGATAAATCCATGCTTTCAGTAGGAGTGGCCATCTTTGTGACACATCAAAGCACATTATGCTAATCGAAGTAATTCCGTAATCAATAAATATAAATATGTATATTGTAGGAGTTCGAGTGAGAACGCTGAGGCAAAGTTGACTTTATAATAAAAAATCCAGAGTAGGAAACTTTATTTTCTACTGAAAACAGAATCGCTAAGTCCTTTCCTCAGCCCGAACTTAAAGGGCCAGCAACAGCCTGCTTAACACAGTGTCTGTTACTCATACTAATACTAATACTGTCATATATATATATATATATATATATATATATATATATATATATATATATATATATATATATATATATATATACTACTATGTACTATAGAACCTCTCTCTCCCTCTTATATGAGAGAGGTCCTATAGTACATTTGTCTATCTTCTGATAGAAAATAAATCAGAGGATAAAAAACAATTTAACAAAATTTTTCAAGTAGAAAGGCAATAGTGATTTGATTAAAATTGTGATATATATATCGATATCAACTGATATGAAAAAATTCTATATCGCCCTGCCCTAGCTGGATGTGTTGGGGGGGGTGGAAGGTGACACTCCCCCCACAGCTGAAACAATGCTGTATATTGCATAACATCATGACACACTATTAATAACTGTTCAGCTTTCGAAAGTGCTCCATTCTGACCATCGGTTGACCATTGTGACCACCTACAGATCACTACAGCTGGTCCTCTGGCTCCCCCCACCCACTTCCGTCAGTTTTGTCTCCCTATTGGGTTAAATATTATTCAGTGTTATTAATCAAAATCAGATGAATGGATGTATAAATGTAGAAGGTGTAACACTGAACAAGTACAATTCGTATCTAAGTTAAGTTTATATTACCTTACTACTGCTGACACCTTAAATAGTGCCTCTCATTTCTGCAGGGAGTGAGTGTCCAGTCCCTGTAGCACCCCCAAATGGTCATTTAGAGCCACTGCAGCCTCAGTACATCTTCAAAGAGCACATCACGGTGACCTGCGACCCTGGCTACACACTGCAAAAGGTCAGTAACCAGCACTGATACAGGCTGCCACTGATACATACATGCCAGAGACACGTTCTTTCTTCTTCTTTATCACATTTCTTTTTTTTTTTTTCATTTCTTTCTCCACCTGTCTGTTTGTTTCTCAGGGTGAGGAGGAATTCGAGCACTATCAGATACAGTGTCAGACAGATGGAACCTGGAGCAGCAGCGTGCCGGTTTGTAAAAGTAAGAGCTTTTAAGTCTCTTGCGTGGGTCTGCTTTCGCCACAAGGTGCCAGTGTGTCGTACGTCTGTGAATGAGTGTAGTAACCATGGAGTTCACTACTGTCATTCATGTGCATTGGTTTGCTCACCAGGAAACCTAGTCTTATAGGATATCGTAGATCTTGTGTTGTAGATCTTGTAACGAGAATACATATCTGGGGATATACTGTGTTTGACTTTTGCGGCCTGAGTACAAGGGTAAGCCCCTTTAAAACCCACCCCCACAAGCACAACACAAGCAAGCAGAATGCTACACCGAACGCTGTTGGGTTCCCTTTACAAGTAATACTTATCTTTTCCACACATAATGTCATTCACACAATTCACTAGAGCTGGGCGATATGGCCTTTTAAAAAAATTATAAGTTTTAAACTATTATTTCCTAATAAAAAATCAAACTACAGATGACAAAGAAAGAAGTTTTACCTTAATTTTGTTTGCATTTAAATTTCCTCTTTGAGGTAAAGTTAAAGTTAAAGCACAGACTTCGGGTCTGAAACTTTCAACATGTTAATAAACCCTGACTTTTCCCCAGAATACATATGGGCACCAAGTCTTTTGCTATAAACATTGCTTTAAACATAGCATCTGTGATTGCCGTCCAGCGTGCCCTATTCTTATCACATGGCCCAGAGTTCGATAATGCGTCAGGGATGGTTGCTTGCTTTTGTTTGGGTGGTGTGTTAGCGGAGCGGTTGTCTTCATTCCTCTGGGAGCAGCACTTCTCCCACTCCACTGCATGCTTCTGTTCAAGGTTTTGGAATAAACCAGTCAAGCTGCTTCATTTGGAAGCAACCGTTTTCAAACACACCTTACAGCGAGGACTGGTTTGGTCTGTGTCCGACGCCGCACAACCAAACCAATTCCAGAACACTGAGTAAGTTGCTCCTTCCTTGAAGACAAATTCCAGCTTTCCCCTAATCACCATGTCGTTTGTGTGTGTCTTTGGCAAGGGCGGGGGAGGGGGGAAGATCACTGTGAACTATGGAAGCCCAAAGGGGGGCGTTGGTGCCACAGATTTTCATAAAACACATCATCCTTAACTGTAAATTTAAATGAATCAATAAAATCGATATATCGCCCAGCTCTACAAGCTACACATATCTACATGCTTAATTGGACTTGTGCTAACCTGTGTTAACGATTGACTTGTTATCTATTGGACAGTGTTAACTCTACTTTAAGCTCTACCTGAGACATTATAAAGAAGGAGACAGGTCTGAGTGGGAAAGCTTGTAACACTCTACATACATCTGTTTTTGTGGGAATGTCCCACCCTTTAGAAAAAGAACCAGTCTGCTTGCTGGTTAAGCCTCTGGCAGGAAAAAATGGACCCCCAGAACAAGCTGAAAAGTCATTTATTCTACATTATTATTCTATATTATTGCTACAGTGATAGTTCCTAGTACATATCTTTGCATGTATCATTTTTTTCATTTTGCTTGTGTCGTAAGCTGCATGTTCGAATGAGAGAATATATGAAAAGGAATATGCTTCACACTTTCTTCACCTTTTTTGTCTTACTCGGAGGATACAAATGAGTTATAATCCCTTGGCAGCCTGAATTCTGTTCTATCTGAAATAGCTGTGTCCCAATTCAGAGGCTGAATTCATCAAAGGATGCGAAGGCCAACCTGAAATGAGTTGGTGGTCTGTTCATAATGAGATGGTGGATGTGCCGTCCTCTGTTCCTGCCATTACCGTTGCTTCGTGAAACACTGCTCCTGTCAGAAAGCAACCTTGAGTCCTCACTGTCAGACACCCTGAAGCTCATGAACCTTGCATTCAGCTTTTGAAGGTCCTCCATTCTGACCAAATACGAGGTACACTGTCACTGTCGGTTGACCATTGTGAGCACCTACAGATAACTATAGCTTGTCCTCTGGCTCACCCCCCCCACTTCTGTCAGTTTTGTCTCCTTATTGCGTTAAATATTATTCAGTACTATTAATCAAAATCAGATGGATGGATAAATGGATGGGTAAATATAGAATAAGTAACACTGAACAAGTACAATTCGTACCTAAGTTAAGTTTATATTATCTTACTACTGCTGACACCTCAAATGATGTCTCTCATTTCTGCAGGCAGTGTCCAGCCCCTGTAGCTCCCCCAAATGGTTATTTAGAGCCACTGCAGTCACATATGAAGTAGCCTTCAAAATTGGACAGACTAGTGTGACGCAATCATCCTTCCAGTGCAGCCTCCGAAGGACGCAGCCCCTGAAATGAGACACAGCTACTGTGTGCAGTCAGGAAGTCAGAGCATCCAGAAATAACGGCAGCATGATGCTTCTACTCAGACCCAGAAAACTCATACTGATACATTTTACAAGTTCCAGCGTTTTGGGAAGTTCCTTGGTTGAAAACATGCTATTATGTTCCAAAGGTAAATTGCATGATCAACAAATATCAACACCAACATTGGTGTTTTCTTTAAAATGTTTTAATTATTTATTTTGAGGGAAAATCATATCTCCACTTTTAACCACTTTCCAGATCAATTTTGTCTCTTATTTTTTTTAACAACAAACAAAAACAATAAACTGTATATATTCTGGCAGGGAGCAATTTACAGACTGTATTGAGAGTAGTAAAATACTTATATATATATAAACAAATGTCAGAGGTAGATATCTAAACATGAAACAAAATATTCAAAATATATTTATCAATTTGGTACAACAATATAGTGTCACAAACAGTAGTTCTTACTCATTGGGTACTTCCATGAAATGTGGTTGTAAGGGTTTTATATAAGTAACCCACTTTGACCAAGACTAACATTGGTGTTTTCATAAGTGAGTAAGCAAGTCAGCATTTGCCGAAGTGTTTTTAATATGATTAAATGCTTTTCTACTTCTTTTTTTCATTCCACTCCCCCTCTTCCCTTCTGCTACCATTTCTTTCTCTCTTTTTTTTTGTCCATTTCTCTCCTCTACATTCCAGAGAAGGAATCTCAAAGGAGCCGACGTTCAGTAGCTAGCGTTCCGAGCGATCTGATAATGCATTAGTCCTGTGTAAGAGAAGCTGGGGGCTAAAAGTGCTTGACTCTGATCTGTGAAACTGCTTTTGTGAAACAGTAAATTCCAGTATTTGAACACAGTTTGCATGTCTGGACTGGTTATTTAACAATAGTGTGCGGTGCTTAGTAGGAGGTAACACGGTAGGAGTCATTGTGTGTAGCTTATAAAGACTACTGTGCTGCTTTCAGTGTTGTTTCCATGGCAAATAGGCATATCAGGCATATCACTATGGCGTATATCATCGACAAGTAAATGAAGAAGTGTGAGCTCTGCCTCCCCCTACTGGTCAGCAAATTTTGTTACCGTATTTTCCTTTAGGAAGTTGCACTATATGGCCAAACGTATGTGGACACCTGACCATCAGATCTACATAAGCTTGTTAAGACAACATATTCCAAAAGTATTGGTGTTAACATGGAGTCGGACCCCATTATTTGGAAAGGCTTTCCACCAGATTTTGGCATTTGTGAAGTCAGGCACTGAGAAAGCTCCACCGACTCCATCAACGCTCCAATTCATCCTGACGGAACTGAACGGGGCTGGGGCTGGCTTTGTTCACAGGGCCACAGTCATGGTGTTCTTCTTTAAACTGTTTGCACAAAGCTGGATTCATATAATTGTCTGGAATGTCTTTGTATGCTGTAGCATTAACATCACCTCTCACTGGAACTAAAAGGCCCAAACCTTTGAAAAAACCCATAGCATTATCTCTCTTCCACCAAACTTTACTGTTGGCACTATGCATTGCGGTAGGTAGTGTCTTCCTGGGTCCACCAACCTCAGATTAATCCATTAGACTGCCAGAAATTGAAGCACGATTTATCACATCAAAGAACAAATGTCCTCTGCTCTATTCCAGCAGAGGCGTGCTTCACACCACTTCAACTGATGCTTGGTATTATGCATAGTGACCTTAGACCGCGTTAGCACTGTTGCCTCACAGCAAGATGATCCGGGTTCACTTGTGGCATGTGCATGTTCTCCCCGTGGTTGAGTGGGTTTCCTCCGGGTACTCCGGTTTCCTCCCACAGTCCAAACACATGCATGTTAGGTTGATCGGTCAGCCTAAATTTCCTGTAGGTGTGAGTGTGTGCGTGAGTGTATGTTGGCCATGCGATGGACTAGGGACCCTTCCTTGGTGTACCTTCACCCGATGATGCTAGGGTTAGCTCCTGCCGCCCATGGCCCTGACTAGCACGATAAAGTAGAAAATAGTGGATGGATGGATGGATGGATGGATGGGTGGATCTAGCCGTGGAAGCCCACTTCATAAGCCTTTGGATACATAGACCTTGTGCTAATGTTTCAGAGGTAGTTTCGAACCCTGTAGTGAGTGTTTGGCACTACATGCTTCAGCACCTTGGTGGACACTTCAGTGAGCGTTTCTTAGCTGTCGAAACTGAGCTCTTTAGTGTGACCCTTCGTACTTTAAGTGTCTATCCATGGAGGCTGTATGGTTATGCACTTGTACTGTGTATTGCTGAAACACCTGAATTCAATAACGAAGTGTCCACATACTGTTAGCCATAATGCTGGTGTTCACTTCAGCATACTGTTTTCTGGTGCTTGCTCCCAGATTACATTAATCATAGAACACACATACACAGCAGGTATATATATAAATACAGTAGCCACTCAGATGCGACAAACAGAAAAACGCTACTCATGGACAGAAGAGTCATTTGAAGAAATGGACGCAGCCGATGAGGTACAGTTCAGTTTGATCCTGGCCATCGATACATCTATTACTAAATAGTCCCAATGCTTAGTCATTCCAGTAACCATTGATTAGAATCATTTAATCATGCAATCATTTCAACATCCATCGATTATAGCAATTTAATACTGCATTCATTTCAGTATCCATCTATCAGTAATTTAATACTGCATTCATTTCAGTATCCATCTATCAGTAATTTAATACTGCATTCATTTCAGTATCCATCTATCAGTAATTTAATACTGCATTCATTTCAGTATCCATCGATTATAGCAATTTAATACTGCATTCATTTCAGTATCCATCTATCAGTAATTTAATACTGCAATCATTTCAGTATCCATCTATCAGTAATTTAATACTGCATTCATTTCAGTATCCATCTATCAGTAATTTAATACTGCATTCATTTCAGTATCCATCTATCAGTAATTTAATACTGCAATCATTTCAGTATCCATCGATTATAGCAATTTAATACTGCATTCATTTCAGTATCCATCTATCAGTAATTTAATACTGCAATCATTTCAGTATCCATCTATCAGTAATTTAATACTGCATTCATTTCAGTATCCATCTATCAGTAATTTAATACTGCATTCATTTCAGTATCCATCTATCAGTAATTTAATACTGCAATCATTTCAGTATCCATCTATCAGTAATTTAATACTGCATTCATTTCAGTATCCATCTATCAGTAATTTAATACTGCAATCATTTCAGTATCCATCTATTAATCATTAAATCCTGCAATCATTTCAGTATCCATCTATTAGTCATTAAATCCTGCAATCATTTCAGTATCCATCGATTATAGCAATTTAATACTGCAATCATTTCAGTATCCATCTATCAGTAATTTAATACTGCAATCATTTCAGTATCCATCTATCAGTAATTTAATACTGCAATCATTTCAGTATCCATCTATTAATCATTAAATCCTGCAATCATTTCAGTATCCATCTATCAGTAATTTAATACTGCAATCATTTCAGTATCCATCTATCAGTAATTTAATACTGCATTCATTTCAGTATCCATCTATCAGTAATTTAATACTGCAATCATTTCAGTATCCATCTATTAGTCATTAAATCCTGCAATCATTTCAGTATCCATCGATTATAGCAATTTAATACTGCAATCATTTCAGTATCCATCTATTAGTATTTTAATACTGTGATCATTTCAGTATCCATCTATTATAGTCATTTAGTCCTGCAATCATTTCAGTATCCATCGATTAGTCATTTAATACTGCAATCATTTCAGTATCCATCTATCAGTAATTTAATACTGCAGTCATTTCAGTATCCATCTATCAGTAATTTAATACTGCAATCATTTCAGTATCCATCTATCAATAATTTAATTCTGCAATCATTTCAGTATCCATCTATCAGTAATTTAATTCTGCAATCATTTCAGTATCCATCTATCAGTAATTTAATTCTGCAATCATTTCAGTATCCATCTATCAGTAATTTAATTCTGCAATCATTTCAGTATCCATCTATCAGTAATTTAATTCTGCAATCATTTCAGTATCCATCTATCAGTAATTTAATTCTGCAATCATTTCAGTATCCATCTATCAGTAATTTAATTCTGCAATCATTTCAGTATCCATCTATCAGTAATTTAATTCTGCAATCATTTCAGTATCCATCTATCAGTAATTTAATTCTGCAATCATTTCAGTATCCATCTATCAGTAATTTAATACTGCAATCATTTCAGTATCCATCTATCAGTAATTTAATACTGCAATCATTTCAGTATCCATCTATCAGTATTTTAATACTGTGATTATTCCAGTATTCATCTATCAGTAATTTAATACTGCAATCATTTTAGTATCCATCTATCAGTAATTTAATACTGCAATCATTTCAGTATCCATCTATCAGTAATTTAATACTGCAATCATTTCAGTATCCATCTATCAGTAATTTAATACTGCAATCATTTGAGTATCCATCTATTAATCATTAAATCCTGCAATCATTTCAGTATCCATCTATCAGCAATTTAATACTGCAATCATTTGAGTATCCATCTATTAATCATTAAATCCTGCAATCATTTCAGTATCCATCTATCAGTAATTTAATACTGCAATCATTTCAGTATCCATCTATTAGTAATTAAATCCTGCAATCATTTCAGTATCCATTGATTATAGCAATTTAATACTGCAATCATTTCAGTATCCATCTATTATAGTCATTTAATTTTGTAATAATTTCAGTATCCATCAATTATAGTCATTTAATACTGCAAGCATTTCAGTATCCATCTATCAGTAATTTAATACTGCAGTCATTTCAGTATCCATCTATCAGTAATTTAATACTGCAGTCATTTCAGTATCCATCTATCAGTAATTTAATACTGCAGTCATTTCAGTATCCATCTATCAGTAATTTAATACTGCAGTCATTTCAGTATCCATCTATCAGTAATTTAATACTGCAGTCATTTCAGTATCCATCTATCAGTAATTTAATACTGCAGTCATTTCAGTATCCATCTATCAGTAATTTAATACTGCAGTCATTTCAGTATCCATCTATCAGTAATTTAATACTGCAGTCATTTCAGTATCCATCAATTATAGTCATTTAATACTGCAAGCATTTCAGTATCCATCTATCAGTAATTTAATACTGCAGTCATTTCAGTATCCATCTATCAGTAATTTAATACTGCAGTCATTTCAGTATCCATCTATCAGTAATTTAATACTGCAGTCATTTCAGTATCCATCTATCAGTAATTTAATACTGCAGTCATTTCAGTATCCATCTATCAGTAATTTAATACTGCAGTCATTTCAGTATCCATCTATCAGTAATTTAATACTGCATTCATTTCAGTATCCATCTATCAGTAATTTAATACTGCAGTCATTTCAGTATCCATCTATCAGTAATTTAATACTGCAGTCATTTCAGTATCCATCTATCAGTAATTTAATACTGCAGTCATTTCAGTATCCATCTATCAGTAATTTAATACTGCAGTCATTTCAGTATCCATCTATCAGTAATTTAATACTGCAGTCATTTCAGTATCCATCTATCAGTAATTTAATACTGCAGTCATTTCAGTATCCATCTATCAGTAATTTAATACTGCATTCATTTCAGTATCCATCTATCAGTAATTTAATACTGCAGTCATTTCAGTATCCATCTATCAGTAATTTAATACTGCAATCATTTCAGTATCCATCTATCAGTAATTTAATACTGCAATCATTTCAGTATCCATCTATCAGTAATTTAATACTGCAATCATTTCAGTATCCATCTATCAGTAATTTAATACTGCAATCATTTCAGTATCCATCTATCAGTAATTTAATACTGCAATCATTTCAGTATCCATCGAATAGAGCCATAATTTCTGCAGTATTTTCAGTATCCATTGAATAGTGGCATTAAATCCTTATCCTTATAAGTATCCATCGATTACACTCACATAAATCTGTAATAATTTCAGTATCCATCTGTTTAAGCCATTTAATTCTGCAGTCATTTCAATATCCTTAGATCTCTTTATCCTGCAGTAATTTCAATAACCATTGATCAGAGCCATTAATTCCATTATGTTCACTGAGTAGTCATTTATTTCTGCTATA
This sequence comes from Megaleporinus macrocephalus, assembly GCA_021613375.1. Lineage (NCBI taxonomy): Eukaryota > Metazoa > Chordata > Actinopteri > Characiformes > Anostomidae > Megaleporinus > Megaleporinus macrocephalus. The sequence continues at coordinate 4,240,939 of CM038716.1, forward strand.
ATTTCAATACTCATTTTGTAATTTTTGTATCCATCAATTATAATAATATCTTTCTTGCACTTTCTCCTTAATGTAAACAACTTCTGTGTCTTCCTGCCTTTCTAATTCATCAAGTCTTTAATCTAAAACAAGTCCTACATACTTGAATCCTACATACTAATTTCTCCTAACAGTTGTTTCTGGCTTATGCTTTAAGTATGAATGTATAATTATTATTGTGTTATTATGGTTAGGTACAAATACTTGAATTTGTTCCCTCTCTCTCTCTCTGTCCCCCAGTGGTCGACTGTGGTCATGTGGATGGATACGGAGGAGATGTGGTGTATAAGAACTCCAGTAACAGTACTACGTTTGGGTCCAGGATTCTGTACAGCTGCAGAAGTTCTCTCAGAGACCAGAGTGCGGTTCTCATCATCATCTCTCACTGAGAAAATCTGAGTCTTGTTATTGCGCTCTTGTTACTGCTCACACTTTTTTGTTTTTGTGCTGTCCTTGCCATTAATTTCTTATTTTATTGTCTAATGCAGTGTTGTACACGTGTAATCAGAGTGGTATGTGGGTGAGAGATGATGGAACCACGTTGCTCACATGTCAATCAGGTAAACACTGTATGGCCGTCATGATTCATTGACTAAACTTGATTACGTGACCAAAAGACATCAATCAGAATTTATCCTGCCAGTGATTTAGTGATGATAATGAATATCAATTGATAATAAATTAGCTACTTTGCCCCATACCATTTCAAATATAGCCAGGTGGACTCACTTAGTGGACAGTGTGCTCTTGATTAAACTTCAGAATCAGTCGATTACTGATTTAGATTACTTTTTAATCAACAGTCTAATGTGCTTCTATACCCAGATGACAATGTGCCAGTATCGAGAATGAAAATAGATGTCATGCATCTATACAAGTCTATCTCTGTCCCTTATCTGGGACTGCCCGTCTGTGTTTTGTATTTGGTAATATCTGTCTGTGTTGTGCGTCTGGGCTTTTTGTCTGTGTTGTGTCTGCCTAACAGATCCTGAGAGCACCACACAGTTTGAAGCCCAGCTCTCCAGCCCAACAGCTAGAATCCAGCCTGGTAAGCTAAAAGCTCAGACTCAGTGTGGAGTCCTTATACGCCTGGCAAGAAAAAGTATGTGATCCCTTTGAAATGACCTGGGTTTCTGCATTAATTAGTCATAAAACATGATCTGATCTACATCTAAGTCCCAAGTATAGACAAACACAATGTGCTTAATCACAAACACTTATAATATTTAATGTCTTTATTGGACACATCTATTAAACATTCAACAATTAATGGAGAAAACCAGGTCATTTTAAAGAGTTCACCTACTTTTCTTGCCACTGTATGTATGTAGTCAGTCCAACTAAGTAGGTAAAGGGGCATCGCAGCTGATTTTTGTATTAGAAAATAATTGGAGCCCCAGCATTTGTGAAGTACTGATGGCTGAAGCTGGCTGGTCAGTAATCAGATTCATCTATAAACTATGGTATGGAGAATGAGATGAGTGCATTGAAGTGTAGGCTCTGTCTCCCTCTGCTGGTCAGTTAAATTTTGTGACATTCTGACAATTTCATTTATGAGTTTCATATGAAGAGTTATTGATAATGTTTTCAATAAATCCTGTATTCATAATGAATTATAAACTAAACCAAAGAATGTTACAGTTTGTCACATACATCGTCATACACAACTGCCTGCTCTTATAAATCTTATAAAGATAGAATATCTGAATATATATATATATATATATTATGTCTAGTACTTAAAAAAGCAAGAGAGCACTGCTATAATTTTATAATATGAAATAAATAATAAGGGACCCAACAGTTGTTATTAATGTAATTCATCTCGTACCCCAGAGGACACAGTTGATCAGCAGAAGATGCTAGGCGCTAACCTTGCTAAAAATGGCTGGTCTTAGATTTCCACCAACTTTTTATTTTATTTATTTCCTTTTAAAATGTATCATCAATTTTTTACTTAAAACAGTTTATTAAAATGTCACAGTTAGAGCTCATTTCAACTGAAACATCCACATAACGCCCTGCTAGGTAGTTCTACTTTGCCGCTACATAGATCTCACATTTGGTGTTTAGTGTAGGTAGGGCTGTGTAACTGTTAGGTAGTAAGATAGAAGCTGTGTACAAGCCACAGAATTAAGTATTGCATTCCATTTTTGTATAAACAGTAAACAGAAATTGAGATGTAGTCCAGTTAGGGCTGGGCGATATGGGAAAAAATCTTAGCACAATATTTTTTTTCATATCAGTCGATATCGATATATATCACGATATAAATCAAATCACTATTTCCTTTTTACTTTAAGTGAGAAGTGAAGTAAATGTAAAAATTTTGTTAGATAGACAAATGTGCTATAGAACATTACACAACTGTATTTCAAATAAATGCAAAAACACACACACACATATACATACATACATACATACACAATTATATATATATATATATATATATATATATATATATATATATATATATATATATATGTGTGTGTGTGTGTGTGTGTATATGTGTGTGTGTGTGTATATGTATGTATATATATATATATATATATATATATATATATATATATATATATATATATATATATATATATATATATATATATATATAACCAGATTACTAGCACACAGGTTAAACTGCCGCTCCGTCAACAAAACATGAAATGGCTGGAACTCTAGTTCAGCCACCTGATTGGTTTGGAGAGGCGCTATTCTCATTCTCATTGGCTGTTCATGTTGTCTCACAAAGCATGGACGGAACCTAATTCTATCAACTTTTTATCGACTACGTCTTATAGTTCTATCGAGGAAACACTATTTCACGATAATCATCGTTATCGTTTTATCGCCCAGCCCTAAGTCCAGTATATCACCACTGATTCACTAATGATACAGGAACATGCAAATTGTGGCTTTTAGCAACAGGTTACAAACTTCTATATCATTACAAAGCTCCTATTTTCCATTCCACCTTAAATGGTGCAACTGCCCCAGTCTGATGCCCATACAGATGCTGGATTGTAACTCCTGCACAGTTTAAGGTGGAATGGAACATTTAGCTGACTAATAGGCATCCAGCTTCAGCCTCGTCAAAGACCTTAATGATTACAAGGATGGTGACACACCTGCCTCACCTTTGCATAGATATTTATTTTTGTTTGTTAAAAACTGAGGTACTGTATGCTGTATAACGTATACTCATGTTTGTTTATCATGTAAGCCTGTGGTGAAGCTTCCCAGCCCTTCCCGTCCCAGCAGAAGCGTATCGTGGGTGGACGAACAGCGTCTCCGGGCCTGTTCCCCTGGCAGGTGCTCCTGTCGGTCGAAGACGCCTATCGAGTCCCTGAGGGCCGCTGGTTCGGTAGCGGCGCGCTCCTGTCCTCGTCCTGGGTCCTAACCGCTGCTCACGTCCTCCGCTCCCAGCGCAGGGACTCCTCCATCGTGCCCGTCGCCCCCGAACACGTGCGCGCCACTTTGGGCCTCACAGATGTCCGAGACAAGCGGCTGGCCGTCAACCATTCGGTGGAGAGGCTCGTCCTGCACCCGCACTTCGACCCACGTAACTACGACAACGACATCGCTCTGGTCAAACTCAGCCAGGAGGCGGTGCTGAGTGAGCTAGTGAGGCCTGTGTGTCTCCCCCCACCATGGGTCAGAAGTCAGGCTCCCGCCCCACTGCCCACCATGCTGGGTGTGGTCGCTGGATGGGGGATCAACACACCCAACGTCTCTGTCTCGAACATCGGGCTGACCTCTGACCCCGGCGTCGTGTCCGAGGTGCTGCAGTACGTGAAGCTGCCCGTTGTGGCGCAGGAGGAGTGCGAAGCCAGCTACGCCTCTCGCTCGGTCAACTACAACATTACCGACAACATGTTTTGTGCCGGCTTCTACGAAGGAGGCCGCGACACCTGTTTAGGAGACAGCGGAGGGGCGTTCGTGATCGAGGACCCTCACAGCGGGAGATGGGTAGCACAGGGGCTCGTGTCCTGGGGCGGCCCAGAGGAGTGTGGGAGTCAGCGGGTGTACGGGGTCTACACCCGAGTGGCAAACTACGCCCTCTGGCTGCGCATGCAGATGGACACCGAGCGCTGGTGGTGAGGGAAGGAGGGGTGAATGAAACATTCATCTCCATCTTTCTTTGTACATTCATATTCATTGGGGAGTATTCATGTAGCACAGATGCCACGTATTCCTCCAGTGTAAGCTGGGATAACACTGGTTCTCGTGATTTTCAGCCATCTTAACCACTTAAAGCAGCATAATGTTACATTTTTATTACTTGGGGTCCCTCTACACTTGCAGAGTGTGTATCACTCTTACTGTGCATGCCCGCCGCAAGCGAGAAAGCTTCACAGCGACCGGAAGTCATTCATTTTTAATGATAATCGGCGAAATGGGTACAATTCAGCAAAACAAAACAAGCTGAACTCTTTATGCAGCTTTATGCAAATGAGCAGTAGGACTGTGTATTGGCAAGAACCTGGCGATGGTGAAATATTGCTATGTTGCAAGCAAAGTGATATATTGCGTTTTTTCAAATCCTACTATTAAAACACACCACTATATGAACAGGTTTGCCAATGCTTACAATAGCATTGCGCCCTTGTGCTTCTTGTTAATGTTGGAGTGGAGCTGAAAATGGTTTTAAACACAACACACAATGATTCACTGTCTGCCAGAAATCTGTGTATCGATACTGTGTTTTTGAGAATCGATACAGTATCACAAAACATAATATCCTGATATTCGATATTTTCTTACACCCCTAATGAGCAGTGATGTGTGGCAGCGACCACCAATCAAAAAACAGGTTCTCACAGGTTTTTCTATCATTTTAAATGGCGTTTGAAACAGGTATATACAGCATGCTTAGCCAGGATCAGCTACCGTATGCATCAGTACTGATAGAGTTCAGGAAAGACGTTCTGTCTTTACAGTGTACTAAGACATGAAGTTAATACATGTTTGTTTATACAGATTGCTGTTCCTTTAAAAACATAGTTTGCTTGACGATAATTCAGTCGAACATGCTACCTGTCTGCGTGCTGGTGGGCAGTGCTGGTTGTGGTGCTAGTGCTAACTTAGCTAGCAAGCTAACGGCTCCACATACCCAGTTCAGTGCAAAGCCCTTATTTCCTCAAAGTTGTCTTAACTGGAGTTCAATTTGTACCATGTTGGGAGTCACCTAGCCTGGCTAGCATTTGCACCACACCAAGGACTCTAACTGATGGTTTAGCAGTCACAGAGTTATGAATACCATATAGCATTTTATCATTATACCTGTTTTTTTCATTTCATTTCATACAGTATATGGCAAAACATGCTATTTGTATACACCTACTTGTCTTTTGGATATCCTATATAGACTTACACTCCCTCCTGAATGCTTATTGTGTACTTTGTGATTGACCACTGTATTATACCAGATATAAGCTGTGACCTAAGACAGTGTGTTCTGCCTCATGTTTCTCTCGAATTGATCTTTGAACTGAATGACATGTATTGTGAATTATACACTCCTTTATCCTTCATCTGGAGATGAGGACTTTTTTCCATGTATAAACTTTCAATGTTCCATGACTTTATGTGCAAAATACAAACTTTTTAAACACTTTTTTTACATTACTGCACATTTGTTACTTGTAATATGCACTCGTCTTTGTATGTTTATTCATGATCTGGCTTGTGGACTGTATATGCATTATTGGCTACAGTTGATGAAGTAATAAAATATATATACTTGTATTTTTAGTCGTGCATTGAAGCTGGCACTCATGGTTGCCCAGCGCTTTACTAAAGCCTAGTGTAAAGCTAGGGTTGTAATTTTTTCTCTTGGCATCAAATGGATAGAGGAGACCAGTCTGGAACGTTAATGATTGTTTACTGAGCCCTCGGTTTCATCATCCAGTCTGCCTTAATACCTGCAAACACAGACCTATATATTCTGTTTTAAGGCCTTACACATGGGTCCACCATAATTTACTGACTGGATCCTAATCAGATTGAGCTATTCTAAAATATAGGATGTGCTAGCCATAAACATCTCCTGAGCTCCTGACGACTGTCGTAAAACGCTGACCATGCCTGTAACTGACCATTTGTCTAACAGACCCAAATCATGGCCTGTGGAGAAGTGGTATAATTCAACTGAAGTATGTACAACACTAGTTTCTACATAAATGTGACAAACGATCTGTATTAATTCATAAAAATAGATAAACACAAACCAATAAAACAAGTAACACAATATTCTAATTATTTATTCCTTTGTTGAACAAGCAATATAACACTAAATGTCTTTGTTGGGAAATGTTTATGATCTTTTTTTTTTCAGAAACTGTTGTGACCCACTACATAGTTCACTATATTGTTACCCACAATGCACCGTAAAACTAGTGGACAAACGATGTACAGGTTCACGCCCCACAATGCATAGCGGTTTCTTTGGAAAGATCGTCGTCCAAATTTCCTCTACTGTCTCCCTCACTGCTCCCCTATATAGTGTTCCACACAGAACAGACTATGTAGTGAACAGGGAACGAGTTAACCATTTCAGACGCACCCATTGACTTGAGGAATCTTGGCAGAGGTGGGGGACTCGAGTCACATGACTTGACTCGAGTCGCACTACAGTCACGATTTTAAGGACTTGCTTGATCAATATTGATAAAAGACTCGACTTTGACTTGGTATTCATGACTTGAGACGTAACCTAGACTTGGCACAGATGGCTTGAAATGACTTGTATTTTTTTTATTAAATGTCTGTGTTCATACATACTGAGGACATATATATTTGTAATTTATTTTTTTTATTTGTTTGATGATTGGGATTTTGTTTTGCGATGCACGTAAACCTGGCAACCCATCAAAACACGGCAGACCAGCAGATACCAACATAATAAAGCTCCTATCATGGATGCGGCTGATCCACAAATAGTGAAGTTTGGATTAAAGGTGTATGCATAGATAATAAGAACAAAAAGTGAAAAGCAACATGCAATGTTTGCAGTTCTAAAATCAGCGACACGACCACAACATCACATTTCATTCGTCACTTCTAAACCCCCAGAGAGGTCAGTGTGTCTGTTAAGCTAACGTTAATCATTAGCAGAGAACCTAATGTTCGTTGAAATGTTAGACTTGGTTTCCGAATTGATTGTTTATTTGTTGAGAAGACAAAACAGTCAATATTAATACAATTTGACTTCAGTATAATGGCAGAATGTTGTTAACGTTATATGCTATTAACTTTAACATTATGAAAAGACCCAAGAACTGAGTCCTAGTGAGCTAGCATTAGCGCTAGCTATATTGGGTCTGTCTCAAAACTTGGTGAGCTGTCTAAGTAGGCACTAACTATGTAGGCAGCGTTCTATCTAGACATCTCTCCTCAAGACAGGTAACATAATCCTCAAGACTATGATGTTTTACTTTTTTCATTGTAAAATATGTATCTCCTCTAAAACTCTTTAAAGACCCCATATTTACACTTACAGTATCATATCTAGTAGCATGACAGTTTACATATTTCTTTTTTCATAATTAGTATTTCAGATCATGAAGGGGCAAACACCGCCAGATCCGCCGTTCACGTGGGCTGCAGATGGTGACTGTCCGAGTTGAGGCTCTTTTCTAATTTTCTCCACCAACTGCGTCCGGCTGCTCTCGCTGACCACCAAGGAGCAGCTGTATCCCGAACAGGCCTACTCTCTAGTTTGAGAGAGACTGTGTCACAGCTTGTTCCCGCCCACTGCACGTGACCGGTGTTTAGCCAGTTGCTAAGCTACAAGCCAGCTATCCAAAACAATAGCCCGAGGCTTGAAAATCCGCTAGCATAAATGCTAATGGCTTGAGTATAAAACTGCAAAGTGGTCAATGACTCGTTACAGAGTTGATAATAAAATACTGTTTTGTGTGATTATATGAGAAGAAACACATTAAAACTAAAAAGAGAGAATCAAAATAACAGATGTGAAGCTACTTCACTGCTCGTAGCTTCGCCTGCGCTGCATCATGGGATTGCCTTAGCGGCTGAGGAAGCATTCGATGCTTCCGTACAATCGGGCCAAAATAAGGTGCCCCAGTAGACAGCATGTTTAAGGTATAAGAATTGGGACAGCCTACATGTCGGGAGCGCATACTATGATGTAAAATGCTGACTAGGTTTTGAAACAGTCCCATTGTCTGCAGATCCAACTTTAATGTTTAATTTGATTCTCAAACTATATCTGTGACCAAAATAGACCCCCATTTCCCCCATTAGTACTTCCGTTTATAGCAGTAAAGTTTAGTTTAACTTTTACTAAATCGCCATAGCTTTAAGTTCTTTATTAATAAACTAATTCAGACACCTTCTCATAATCCGCCGCCTCAGCGCTCACCAGTCGACTGAACACACCAGTGCTTGTTTACGTTTGAGCAAGACAGACGTCTCTGTAAAGAACACAACCTGTAAAGTCTGAAAAGTGTGGGGCTGAGAAATATTAGACTCGGCATATAGTACTTTAATTCCTTGTGCGTGACCTACAGGTAGGGTTTCTGCTGTATGATGAGCAGCAGGTGATGCAGTACACATCTGTAACTGCATGTGTTTGGACTGTGGGAGGAAACCAGAGTACCTGGAGTAATCCCACTTAGGCACGGGGAGAACATACACACTCCACACAGAATGGCCCTGACCGGGAATCCAACCCAGATCATCTTACTGTGAGGGTGACTGTGCTAACCACTACACCTTAAAGCAACTCTGTACACTTAACAACAAGATAGTATTTACAAGAGGAATTTTAATTATTTTTCAATTTAGTACATACCGATAGCTGAAAGCAATAAACAGACCAGACAGTTTACATGTTTTATCTGGTTTAATGTTAAGGCAGAACGTAATGCCTCCAGTCGAATCAATATATAGTGTGTGTGTGTGTGTGTGTGTGTACTAGTGCGGCGATGAGGACAGCAGCAGAGGCATTATGAGTAATTGGCATCAAAAAGAAAGAAGCTAGAACACTATCTTCTAAAACAGCTTGGTGAGAATGTGCCAGTTGGTTTGGTGACTTGGTTCCAGAGAAGAATCTGGCTTTACATTTATGAGGATTATAAAAACTTCTGGGACAGATGTGAATCAGGGTTAGAGATGGATGGAGAGCAATAGTGACAGTAACAATATTGTGGTTTTGGATTGTGGAGGTTATACACAATGAATGAAGGCTTTTGTGAGGATTGTGTGCTGGAACTAGTGTGCTTTTCATGCATCTTCTACTTGCAGAGTACTTCCTGTGGACAAAAGGAGATCAGAGACAGAATCAGTATCTGTTTACCACATATTTTCTTAACTGGCATTAAACTGTCTGTTGAATGCACACTGACAAGCTGGAGCCCAGACTTTAAAAAGTGATCTGTGTTCAATCTAGTGTAGACACAAAGGACAATGTAGCGCATGTGTACCTATATATGGAAGCCTGGTCTAAGACACAGTCTATCCCCGGCTGTTGGGAAGACGGCCCACCCCAATCCGATCAATCGGGATGGTGACCCTTCGCCTCGGCAACTCCACCACCTTCCTGTGGATGGACAAATGTCAAAAGATCAGTCTACTGTGCTTCAGTTGAGCAAATTTTTAATCATTGAGGTTCCTAGCTGGTTCTTGGCTGGACTGTACAATATATACTGTATGTCCGTAAGTTTGTGGACACCCATCTTCTTAGTGAATTTGGCTGCATGCAAGTTAACATACTAACATCAGTTTGAATAACAACAACAAGTGGTCATCATGTATAATACCAAGCATGGGCTAGAAGAGTATAAAGCCCCCCAATATTAACTGTGGTGCTGCGCTTGCTGGTGTAATGTTTGTCAGAGCTTAACATTACTCAACATCACTACATGACCTCACTAATGCTCTTGTGGCTGAAGGCAATCAAATCCTCACAGTAATGTTCCAACCTCTAATGGAAAGTCTTCTTAGAAGAGTGGAGAGATACTGCACTCTTTTTAATGGACTGTAGGAGCAGCGGTCCAAGTTTTTGGGCGTATAGTGCAGGCCAATTTACATCCTGTGCAAGTTCCTATAACTTCTACACAACATATTGCTTTTACTGGAAATTTGTCTTTATGAATCGTGATATAACATTGTTGTCCACCCCACTGGAGTCCATCTCAATCTCGAATTCTTAAATGAATGGATTTGGCCTTGGCTCGGCTAAGTTGGGAGGACCAGCCAAGTGTAGCGTCGCCATCTGAAGTAACTCCAAACTGAACTTTTTTCTTCATTACTGAAAATCAATAAAACCTTCAAACAGGATAAAACAGCATTTCCTCTACCTGTGTTGGCTGCCATTTGAGGATCTTATCTTATCTAGGCATTATTTGTTTGTTGATATTCACTGGTTCCAATATTCAAACTGAGGGCAGACTGGAAATATTATTATTACTACGTTCTCATTTATATTTATCATTAATAACTGTAGTTACATGTTAACAATGCATGCATCAACAGTGTAACTATCAATCAACATTTACTTATATAGCACTTTTTATAACCAGTGTTGTCTCTGTTTATGAAAAAGAGGAAACAAATAGAAGGATGGTAAGAAAAGAGTGCATGCATAGCAAAACATGAGAAAGGGTATTGTGGTCAAATATATACACTACCGCTCAAAAGTTTGGGATCACAGTGAAATGTTCTTGTTTTCAATGGAGTATCTTCCTTTCCTAACACAACAATGGACTGACGGGTCTCTAAAGAAAGTTGTTTCTTTCTGGTCATTTTGAGTCTGTCAGCAGGCCATCAACTGCTGATGCTTCAGATACTAAACTAACCTAGAAAGTTGTTCTCCCTTTTATACTCACTTATTAGTAGAATGTTTTTCAGCTGTGCATCACAATTGAGCAAGAGTGTCCTAACAACCAATTAGCCCAATAACATCCTTAACTTGGATTGGCGGCCGTACCAGGAGATTTAGACAGAGGACTGAGAATTGCTGATAATAGGACTATATGCAAAATAAGCCTCTATACAAAAATAGACTTTAATACAAACATTTTTATTCTTTAGAAATCATCTGATACACTTAAATTAATAGTGAAATGGACAATATTGTTTGTGAATTACATGAAAGTTGCATAAATTGCATAAAAATTGCAGGAAATGAAATTTTAAAGTGATCCTAAACTTTTGAGCAGTAGTGTATATTGTCGCTGTCCAATGAAAAACATGTATCACCACGTTTGTCGATTTCTTTTTTTTTTTTACAGCAGTTAAATGCAGCAGCTGCCGTTCACATTGTGGGAAAATTAAATGATGAATGGACCAATAGAAATGCTCCGAAATAGCTTCGAAAAACTTCTGGTTCCATTGACTTCCATTGAAAGTTAAGACAGTTTTTGGCTTCTCCTGTAAAGTTGCCATTTTGGAGATACCTGTTCTTCATTGGACAGTGACCATATATAATGTACTGTTACAGATGATTTACTGTTGTACAGCTTATGTTGATACATGTGTGTCTTAATAGCATAGAGTTGTATTAGGAAATTACACATGTGTAACAGTTTAAACTGCTGTTCAAGGTTTTTCTAATTGTAAACAGGTGTGTTACACTGTGTCTGCACATAAAATGGCAACAAAAATAGTTGAAAAAAACAAAGATGCACCCTGTTAGGCATGTGTACTAACATAAAATAACAAGTCTGATGTTGTAACTATTAAGATACACACTGTACTACTGTACATCACGAGTAGTTGCATAGTAGTTGCATGCATTGTTAACTACACGTGGAACTACACCATTATTACAAACACAGTATGCAGTGGGACTGGTTTAGAGAAGAAGAGAAGAATCTTTCCATCATTTGCAATGCAAAGCTTAACTAAAGATAGAGTATGGTTATGATTTACAATACTATACAGCTAGGCATTATTCAGTGTGGTATTTCACACAGTATACTATGAAATCTAATTGATCTAATGCCAGGCAGTCCCCTTCCTATCTTCAGCCTTTGGGTTTGGGTAGATGACCTTTCCCCAGGAAGGTATGTGTATGGACACTAAGGGGCTGTGTTACAGAATGACATTGCCATGGGCCACACGACTCGTTCTGAACAGGTTTCGTGTTCTTTCATGTGTTTATCAGTGGTGTCAAACCTCCATGAAAGTGCTTCACGGTTCCTGATGACTGACTGAGTCAGATGCTGCGATTAGATAACGCCTGGACTGGCACTCGTGGTGTTGTTCTTGGACTCTCTCCTGAAATTATCTCCCACTGAAAGTCATTCCGATAGCGCTTTGAAAGGCCTCAGGCCTTCCTATTAAGATTACCGACGGCTGCGGAGAGATCGCCTCTTCTAATGCGTTTCATCACTTTTAGTTTGTTGCTATTGCTGGTAGTTGGCATGATGTTTTGGAAGCCATCGTGTTTGATGTCAAGACGGTTTGGGTTACGTGCTAATGTCTGCCTACTCTAAAGCACGGTCTGGTTATTCTAGTTACCCGATTATGACATCTGTCATGACAGTTAACAGTGATGGTAACATGACTCTGAATTGAATTACTATACATAATCTTTCATGACAGCTCATAAGCAGACATAGCATCTTCCGTGACATGCATGAGGCATGGTTATGTCAGTCTTACTGGGAATAAAACTTAATATAATGGGATTTTATTGCAAGTAGTTGTCATGAAATATTAGACTTGGATATGACTGACACACTGTAGCTACAGCTTTTAAATACCTCGTACCTGTTTTCAGTCTTTAGGCTTGTATAAATTGGATGAGGTAAGATTCGAGTGTAGATGTGTTCCTAAGCCACTTAAGTTAGACAAAACATGGGATCATGTAGATGGGGTCAGCCTAGCAGACTGATTCCTTTAACGTAATATAAGGCACTGTTACTATACACTATAACCACAACACTGGTTTGGCCTCAGTGAACCTCAGACACCCACACACTCAGTTTGTTCAGAGCGCAGATGGACATGGGCCAACGAAAACAGTCTGCACTTGAGCCTCAGCCAACCAAATCTACCTGTAATTGAGCACTGGTGAATAAAAAAAAAAAAACCTCTTCTGGAATTCGGCCAGGAAGAGGCGTTTGTGAATGAGCCCTAAGCTGAATGTCCTAATCTTAGTCGAACAAATGTACCCATTTAAAATTTACGTAACTCAAGACCTGCACATGATGGAATTAAACGACTGTGCGGAAATGGCGTTATGTCAGCCGATCCGACTCGGAAAAGCAGGTCGGACTGGAAGTTGAAGCCGAGCGGGGACGGTATTAGTTTGGTCACATCATTTTAGGTTGTGAATTTGTGTAATAATAGCAAATTGTGTTTTATTCCTGCAGTTCTATAATACCCTAGTGCAGGGGTACTTAATTAGAGTTCAGTAAGGTCCAGTCAGAGGGAATTTCCTCAGACCAAGGTTTGAACCTTGTTTGTGTTATGATCGTAACTTGGGTTATGATTCAGATTTAGAGTAGCCTAGTAGTTCTATTTTATTTATTTTATGTCCACTGAAAGATAAACCTAATTACAAATACTGTTCATTATTTTAACTATATTTATAGTTTTAAATGCTGAACTGAATGAATTATTTTAATAAATAGGTCTACAAAAAAAGAGAATGCTTCTGAAAAAAAGTGCATCTTAAAGTGTTTATTTATAGAGAAAGTAAATAAAGTGTGCAGCTTCTTGTTAACTCTTGACCTGTTGATTTGGAGCTGCCTGTGGGAAAAATAAACTTTTTTTTCGCCATTGACTTTTCTTTTCTCTCGTTTTATTCTCCGACTGCTGCTTCTTGCTTGGCTGAAGAGTGCCTTTGGTGAATTCACAATGCACACGATTGGTCTGTGAGCCCGTATAACATAAAGACAAGAAAAGTTCCACCGCTTAAAATAAACACAGTCTAAATTAAATCGTTCTCAATAGTTTATCGGTTTGGGTCCGCACTGGATGATGTCTGGGTCTGGACCTGGACCGTGGTCTGCCTATTGGTGAGCTCTGCCCTAGTGAATGATGTGAACAGGCACAAGGCAGAGGTCATTCTAAACTCTAGCACAGGGGTATTCAGTAAGGTCCGGTTAGTGGAGATCTCCTCAGGCCAAGGTCCGGACCTTCATCATTTCTAACTTGTGTTATGATTCAGTGGTGTATCCTGTTTACTGAAGTAGTCTAGTATCAGCATCTTATACCATCAGCTACTGAAACACCAACACATCACACATACCCTTCAGTATATTTCAGTATATTTACTGTTTAAATGCTGAACTGAATGAATTACTTATAAACTTCTTATAAATGTTTTTGAAAAATTAAAAAAGAAGTAAAAACAAGGGCTACATTGTAAAAACAGAATGCTTTTGAAAAAAAGTGCATCTTAAAGTGTTTATTTATAGAAACAGTAAATAAAATGTGCGTATTTTTGTTAACTCAGTTTCACAGATTGACAAGCTGATTTAACTTAGCGGTGTGCTCCTAAACTAAGTGAGTGAGTTTCGGTCCGTTCCTGGTTAAACAGTCAGTTTTCACTGTTGACTTTTCTTTTTTTAGAGCACGTTATTCTCTCTGACTCACTTTAGTCTCTGACTAGTTTACTGCGCCACAAAGCCCGCATACCTAAAAGACTAGAAAAGCTCCACTGCTCAAAAGAAACACTATCGAAATTAAATACTTCTCAGCAGTTTATCGCTTTGGGTCCACATTGGACAAAGTCTGGGTCTGGACCTATTAGTGACCCCTGCTCTAGGATTTTGTTAGGCCTCTAGAGTGCCTCAGTTGGAGGTAGACTAGAAGTAGTTTTTTATTATTATTATTGTTATTATTATTAATAATATTGTGTAATAAAGCTAATATTTGCATATTTGCCATTGATCCAACCTCCAACTCAAATTTATTAACTTGAATGCAATTTACCAACATTCTGTAAAGCTTGACGAAACAACACGCCAGTGGGCGGAGCATGGATAGGTCAGTTGTCCGAGATTATTGATTTCTTTGTTCAAATTGCTATTTGAGCTCACAATAAATGTCATGATATATCAGCCAGATATTGCTATTGATTAAGAGCTTTGTCCAGATCCAGCTATTAATTACTAAAAAGGAATTAGCTATCTAATTATAGATGCCTTCAATGACATTTCACCATCATGTCATCTTAGTTGATGTTAAAAACTATGATAAATCAGCCCCAGGATGTATTCTGTCTGTCAGCTTGTTCCTCCTCTTTCATACCTCTGCTTGTTGCTCTTGGGGTCCATGGTGCTGATGGACAGGCGGTCCAGTGGAGCGCTGGAGCCGGAGAAGCTCCTCTTTCTCTTCGTCTCGATGACATCATTCTCCAGGTGGAGCAACTGGTCCAGAAGGAGCAGTTTAGCATTGACTGACCCTGAAGCCTTCTGCACAGCTGGGCCATGCTGACCTCCATGGTTGTCCACAGAAGCCAACTCCATGTACTAGTATAATCCAAAGAGAAATCAAATATATTGGTTAGATGCTACGGCTTATGCGGGATGGTTGTTGGTCATCCTCTAGTTCAATGTTTCGCCAGCCCTCTACCTGGAGATGTACCTTCATCCTTCATCTTACATGCTCACCTAACAGTGCTGTACGTATGTGGCAGGTTGTGGTTGGAACTAGACTCTGCAGGCAGGGCTGCTCCAGCCCTTCATGGCCACTCCAGCAATGCTGCTCTGCCCGGTAGGCTTATTCCAGCACCCCCCAAACTAGCACGTCAGTTTCACTGCTATAGGAGAGGGTGGTCTGCCACCCTAATATTGTCTGGTGTTGTCAGGGGTGCTGATAAACTGGGCAGCAATAGAAAGACCACAGTTAGTAAGTGTAAACTTACAAAGTGCATCTATGTGGTAGGTGTTTTTAATAAAACGGCCAAGTAAAGAAATGGTAACTGATCTGTCTGTCCATTATTTATACAGATCTGAAACTAATACACCAAAAAGTGGACAGACAGAGCTGACCCAGTGGAAAAAGCGATAGCCGGACAGACAGATATACATATTAGGAGAGTGTAATGTAATGAATGTCTTGCTGTTACTCTGGATTCCCACCATGTTTGCAGAGGCTTCAGCAGCAGTGATGACAAGCCATCATCTCCTATTCATTCCACTTAATCTTATCAGGCTTAGAGAGTATGTGTGTGTGTGTGTTTGTGTTTGGGTGCGTTTAGGTGCTGTGCATGTGTCTGTAGACAGCCAGAATTAACCCTACGAAGCGTCCCGTCCTCTCTTAAGTCTCTCCTTCTGTGTCTCATGCTTAAGATTATATCTATCTATCCACCATCCACAGTCAGACAGATTAAGCACAAGTGAAATAAATAAATACAAGACCACTAGACCAAAGTCACCCTCCCCAGAAGTGGTCGACCAACAGAGATCATTCCAAGAGCAAGGTGTGTAGTACTCTATGAGGTCAGAAAGGAACCCAGGTTAGCTTCAAAGTAAGTTTATGTGTCCACCATCAGAAGAACACTGAACCAACACAGCATTGTTGGTGTGCATGGCAGGGCTTCAAAGAGAAAGCCACTGCTCTTCATAAAGAACATTGCTGCCCATCTGCAGTTTGCTGAAGATGACGTGAACAAGATAGAAAGCTACTGGAAAAATGCTTTGTGGACAAATAAGACCAAAATAGAGCTTGTTGGTTAAAATGAGAAGCGCTATGTCTGAAGAACCTTATGCCATTTGTGAAACATGGTGGTGGTAGTTTTGCTGCATCTGGGCCAGGACGGCTTGCCATCATCAATGGAAGGATATACCGGGCTCATACAGCAAAACATCAAACCTAAGCACTCACATTGTCCTATCAATGGGACAAAGTCAAAGTCCTGACCTTAATCTTATAGAAATGTTGTGGAAGGACTTAAGTGAGCAATTCAGTATCCAAGAGTTGATGCTGCTGTGTGCAGAGGAATGGCCCATAATAAATAATTGACCAAGTATAATATTTTGTCTCATTTGGTTAATTGAGATCTACTCATAGAACTTCTGATTATGTTTATGTACATAATATAATGTGGGGACATCACTCATGCAGGTTTCTTCTCTACAAGATCCAGGATCTAGATCCAGGCTTTCTGTCAACTACTGCAACTAGCTTCTGGCTGGTCTTCCTTTATGGGCCTTCAGATCCTTAAAACTGATCCAGCTCATCTTCAGTCTTCCCTTGGTTACTCATATCAGTCCACTGTAGCGTTCCCATCACTGGCAGCCTGAGCCCTCCGATCTTCAAATTCAAGACTAGCATCAAGACTCTTCTCTTTGCTGGCACACAAGCGGTTGAACAAACGTCCTTCGCCTTCTTCAAATTCAAACTAAGGGCTCGTGTGCACGTATGCAGTGTTTACCTGACCGTGTCTGAGCTCCAGAACAGTTAAGGCCCGTAACCTGTTTGTAATGATTAGGATACGTTGTCTGAGTGGCCAGTCTTTGTAAGTCGCTCTGGATACCAGCCTCTACCAAATGCTGTGAATGTAAGTGTACATGATTTAGAGGTTAAGAGGTAAAGTTTAGGTTCAAATTTAGGAATAGCACTATTCGTCTCCTACATTACGTGAGTCAGTGGGAAGGTCCCACGAAGACAGCTTTACAAGACTAAGTGTGTTTGTTTGTGTGTGTGTGTGTGTGTGAGAGTGTGCATGACCTCGTCTTACCTCAGGGTTTTCCTGGGTCAAGCGGAGACTTTCAGCACTGCAGTGGAACAGTGTCACTGTCAGCAGACAGGAAAGCAGGACACAACCACAGCCCAGCATCTGAAACACAAACAGACACATGCAGCATTTGGGTGGTTGTAAATACCACACGTCCACTTTCCAGAATGATCTCTGTTCCGATTGGTTGCCATGTATTGCACTTCATACTAAAAGCAGTATGAGCTGCACTGTGGTGTAGTGGTTAGTACGGTGGTGTAGTGGTTAGTATGGTGGTGTAGTGGTTAGTACGGTGGTGTAGTGGTCAGTACGGTGGTGTAGTGGTTAGTACGGTGGTGTAGTGGTTAGTACGATGGTGTAGTGGTTAGTATGGTGGTGTAGTGGTTAGTATGGTGGTGTAGTGGTTTGTACGGTGGTGTAGTGGTTAGTATGGTGGTGTGGTGGTTAGTATGGTGGTGTAGTGGTTAGTACGGTGGTGTAGTGGTTAGTATGGTGGTGTAGTGGTTAGTACGGTGGTGTAGTGGTTAGTACTGTGGTGTAGTGGTTAGTACTGTGGTGTAGTGGTTAGTACGGTGGTGTAGTGGTTAGTAAGGTGGTGTAGTGGTTAGTATAGTGGTGTAGTGGTTAGTATGGTGGTGTAGTGGTTAGTATGGTGGTGTGGTGGTTAGTACGGTGGTGTGGTGGTTAGTACGGTGGTGTAGTGGTTAGTATGGTGGTGTAGTGGTTAGTACGGTGGTGTAGTGGTTAGTACTGTGGTGTGGTGGTTAGTATGGTGGTGTAGTGGTTAGTACGGTGGTGTAGTGGTTAGTAAGGTGGTGTAGTGGTTAGTACGGTGGTGTAGTGGTTAGTAAGGTGGTGTGTGTATATATATACAAATGAATATATATGCAAATTCATTTAAAAAACATATTTGCACCTATACCAATACAGACTGTAGTCCACCTGTTTATCTTCTCATACTTAATTCACCACCCTGTTCTTAAGCAGTTAGGACCACCACATATAAGGAATTATTTGGGTCTTGGGTCATTCTTAGAACTGCAGTGAAACTGACGTGGTGCTGCTGGAGTGTTTAAACACTGTGTCCACTCTATTAGACACTCCTACCCTTCTGGTCCACCATGCAGATGTAAAGTGAGAGACGATAGCTCATCTGCTGCTGCACAGCTTGTGTTCCTCTAGTCCTTCATCAGTGGTCACAGGACGCCGCCCATAGGACACTGTTGTCTGGATAGTTTTGGTTGGTGGACGATTCTCAGTGCACCAGTGACACTGAGGTGCTGTATCTGCAGTGCAGTGTCACTGCAGTGCTGAGAATGACCCACTTTCCTAATAGTACCTGCTCTGTGGTGGTCCTGTGAGGGTCCTGACCATTAAAGAACAGGTTAATTAAGTATACAGAGAAACAGATGGACTTCAGTTTTAACTGTACATGCAGCACCTGCACCCTCATTTCAAGACCTACGAACCTGTAAAGTATAAACAGACACCACTTCCTGGCACGGTGTGTATATATTGTGTCTTCCCTGTAATGTATTCTCACACACACACACGCACTTCCACACACAAGCGTGTTGAGTTACTGAGATACAAAGTGGTGTTTACCTTCAGCCGAACTCCATCTGTGAAAATACACTCGGCTGGGCGGTCCGGCGGCCACGAGAGTGTGAGAATGGTTCTAGCGCGTGAACACACCCCAACACACACCCTCTGCACAAACACATGAACTCAGCCCAAACACACAGTGGGACGCAGCGGGGCCACTGGCTGCGCCCCTACCTTTTGTGTCCCCCTCCACCCTCGTAACACAAACCACGAAACAGGCACGCAAGGCAAAGCCGAGCCAAGTCACGTTTACCTCGGCCCGTATGGCAACGGGCTGTTAATCCTGTTAAGCAATTTAGCCAAACTGTGCGTGTAATTTGGGCCGATGGGGGCCCGTTTGGGCTCCTTTCAGTGCTTTTTCACTGCCATCTTTTGGCAACTCTGAGGAATTACACCTCATTTCAGGACGAAAGCTCTTCAAGCCCAGCATCATGCAACTCGACCTAGTGTTTGCCCACTTATAATCTGAATTTAAATGGAAAAATAATTAATTGATTAATTAAATAATTAAATAGTTGAATAAATGGACCAGGCTTATGTTTTAATGGTCTTAACAACCTGACAAATCAGCAAACAAACAGATTAAGTGACCTAATTTGGGAAGCCTTTCCATTTAACGTCATGAAATAGGGAAGTTTTGCGGTTAAACTTGCCAAGTTCGGATTAAATCAATCAAATTTAGTAAAAATGCTAAACTTTTTTGCCTGGGTGTATACACTATATATCTGCAACTACTTCTATTACTATTACTTTTAATTACTTCTGTACACTGACACACAAAATAAAACCACATAACTATAACTTTTAATATTTTTAATTAACTTGTCACACACCTAATTAACATTATTCACAGTAGCAACTGATGCACAATATCCCCCCAGACTGACCTAGAATTTGCACACTTATAGTCTGAATTAAAATGGGGAAATAAACAATTGATTGACTAAATAATTAAATATATGATAATAAACGGACAAAGCCTACATTTTTATTGGTCTTAACAACATGACAAAACAGATTAAGTCACCTAATATTGGAATATTTTCTATTTAATGTCATGAAATAGTAAAGTTTTGCAGTTAAACTTGCCAAGTTAGGATTAAATCTGGAATTTGAGCAGACAAAACAATCAAATTCAGTAAAAATACTGTACTTTGGGCTTTTTTGCCTGCAAGTGTACACTATATATCTGCAACTACATCTATTAAAATTACTTCTGTACAATGACACACAAAGTACACCACATGACTATAACATTTTAATACTTTTCATTAACTTATCATACAGTATTTACAGTAGCAACTGATGCACAGTACCCCCCCAGTCTGATTTCCAATTTTAACTATTTTCAAATTTTCAAATTCAAAAACTATTGTTATACTTACATAAGCCTTGTATCTACATTTTTATCATTTTCCAGTTTTGGGCAAATTTGAAAATACATATTGCACTTTACATTGTTTGTACATTTCATGACGAATGGATCAAAAGAAATGGTCCAAAATGACTTGGGAAAATGTCTGGTTACCTTGACTTCCATTAAAACTATGTAAGTTTTTTCCTTTTCCTGTAAAGTTTGAAATATACTTGAAATATAAGGTTTTGTTCTGAAAACAGCAATATAATAGTGTTTAATAATGAGTGAGTTATAGACATTACAAATTTGTGCATTTTTATATAAATAAATATAATATAATATAAATAAATGTATACATTATATAAACAAAAAGTAATAGCTACATGTAGTACATGCAGACTTCTCTATATTAACAATATTATTACTGTTAGGTTGCTCATTTTATTCAGCCCGGATCTGATTCAGTCACCGTCCCTCATCTTAAAGAAGAGAGATGTATAGATGTATACCAAGCGCAGAGGACCTCTTGACCTTGAGTGGTGGGGGTGGTGGGGGGGGGTAATGGAGCGCGGTTAGATGTGCGGTAGCGTGGACGATGCAGCCTTCGCTACTGTCCCAGTGACAGGGCTAAACGCATTGTCCAGCAACATGAGCTAACTTTAGCATTTTCCGTTCCCAAAAATAAAACGTTGCCAGCCGTCACACTCCAACTCTCTCCGCGCATTCTCCGAACGACTCTCTCCCCACTCTGGCCATACCAGACACGAATACCGCACACACTTTCACACCTCAGCACTCCGCACAGAGCTATGCGACGTCGACTTTATCCTCTACATTGCTCTGATACTCCCAATTGTTTTGATATCCCTCGATCCGTTAACTAAGTGATAGAGAACTGATTGAACTGCTGAAACTGACGTGCTGGAGCTGCGCAGCACCTGTGTGCTTCTCTCCCTTCATGTGTTTGAGGTGTCTCTAAACCAAACACCTGCATGAAGAAGCTCTGAGCACCTGTGTGCTCACCTAGGCTCGTCCCTGCGCGCGCGTAAGATGCATTTTTTCAGATGGTGGAGAAGGTCCTTCAGCTCCTCTTACCTTTAGTCACAACTCTGTCGGCGCGGTCACGCAGGGCAGGACGGACAGTGAAAGTTCCTGGAATTTCTCACGTTCGGAGTTTCCCTCCCTTTGCTTGTTCCTGGTGTTGTCTTTCACCGTTTTATAGGCTCTCACCGGGAATCTCCACTCCAATTGGTGGACGTGGTCACTCTGACATCATTTCTGCAGGTTTTCCACTGTTGCTCGCCCCAAAGCCTCTCTCTCTGACACTTTCATCCCTGATGCTATTAACCACTAATGGCAACCCGAGGGAACAGCTGGACCAGCTTTGGGGGAGCGTGTGTGTGTGTGTGTGTGTGCGTAGTATGGGTTGACACTTTACATACAGTATCATGCAACCTGATGTAAAACGTGCAGTTCACAAACTGGTGAGTGTGTGTGTGTGTGAGTACATGTGTGTGTATATGTGTGTGTGTGTGAGTGTGTGAGAGTGTTTCTATCTGCACAGTGCATGTAGGCGGTTTATCTCTCTCATTCTGCTGAATCAGATTGCACATGTATAAACTATCCTTTGCTGAATGTAGCCTTGCAACATCGGCTCAGAAATAAACTAAGGAACACTCTGTGTGTGTGTGTGTGTGTGTGTGTGTGTGTGTGTCAGAGAGGGAGAGAGATGGGGTCAGATGACTGTCTGTAAACCTCTGACCTGTATCTTTCCTGTAACTCATTATGTCTGTCTCTCTCTCAAACTTACATTCTTGTGCTGTACTGTCTATGTAAACATCTATATCAAACTTTGTATTAACATGAAAACTCCTGTTGCCTTGAAAAAACATCTGGTTACATTGACTTACATTAAAAGTGAAGTATGTTTTATTTGGAGATACAACAGCAAAGATATAATACGATATATATGGTATATGTATGGTATATGATATGCCATACAGTTTATTTACAAATAGATTATCTAAGCTGTATGTATCTGTAAAAAAGTTACACAATTTAAACTTGAGTTCATCAAACCTGGCAACTTTACAGGAGAGAATAAAATCTTCTTCATTTTCAATGTAAGTCAATGGAACCAGAATCTTTTCTATGCTATTCTGTAGCATTTCTATTGGTCCATTCAAGGTAAAAAGCAGCTGTTGTGTTCAAATGATATAAAACTATGATTTTCTTTGGACAGAGGTGATATAATGTATAAGAAACTCAGCATTTGAAGTTAACTTAAGTTGAACAATGTTGATCAAACTCATATAACATTAATACAACAAGTAGTGGTTAAATTGTCTCCCCTTCTTGTTCTCTACTGTCTATGTATACATCTATTTTAAATCAGGTTTCATTTATTTTTTTTAACAAATTTTATAAAATGGCTGGTTCCATTAACCTATATAAAAAGCACAGTATGTTTTTTTTCTTTTGCCTGTAAAGTTATCATTTTGGAGATACAGGGTGAGTATATGAGCAGTATGTATCTATTCGCCTAGAACAAAAACCACAAACATCCTCTGTAATAAGTTAAAGGTGCATAATGTTTTACAGGGTTTGAACGAATACAAATAACATGAGAACTATGAGAAGTACCTGCTGACCTTGATTAAGTGAATAAATTGTATGAAGAAATGGCTCAAAATTACTTGGAAAAATTTGGAGCTATGAGGTTTTGATATGACATTTAGTGTCCAGTGACAACTAGTGTAGTTAAAGAAAATTACATCACCAGAGCAGTATGTATCTATTTGTCTAAGGAGAACACAAATATCTGAACACATACAAACAACATTAATAAAAGCAGTTGTTTAATATTAATAATAATCAAAAGTTTTGTTTTTTAACAGTAGCATTTGGCTGCCCAATAATGTGATAAACTATTCTTAACATGCTGTTCACTTTTTTATTGTATACAATTATCACTGCTTTTGTAACAAATCTTTATATTTTTCAAATTAGATTTAGACAGTTTCAAACACATATTCAAGCACAAATTAGGTTAGTGCAACAAATATCAATCATTAGCAGGTCTTGGCCACCATGCAACATGGCAATCAAAGAACTGTTCTCAAAACACACTGTTTTCAGAATATAAAATCAGTATCTCGTAGCTGTCCGAAGAAAACCATGCATCTTCATTTTTTTAGATTTTTTAATTTTCTACATCTTTTGAACATAGCAGCATTTTCTGAGAATTTCATGATTAAGGGACCAATAGAAATGCTCCAATATAGCTTAGAAGAAAATGTGGTTCTATTAACTTACATTAGGAGTAAAGAAAGTTTTTGGCCTCTCCTGTAAGGTTGCAGTATTGAAGATACTTGTATTAATTGGACAGCAACGATGTATTAATTAAGTGTGCAATAACAGCTTATTTTGAGGTCACAGTTATGGAGATATAAAAAAAACTAAGAAAAACACTATATTTCCATATATTATCACCATCCAAAGAAACACATATGTCCATTTTTGACAATTTTATGGTTCTGCATCATATGAACACGACAGCCGTCATTTAAGTTGTTCACTTAGTGAACGGGCAAATGAAAAAGCTCCAAAATAACTTAATAATTCCATTGACTTAAAAGTAAAGACTGTTTTGGCCTCTCCTGTAAAGATTCCTTTTTGGAGATACTTGATTTTCCTTGAACAATCCAATTGAAATATTCTATTAATTAGCAGTCCTATCCATTCACGGTGCGGCGTTACAGTCGATTACATGTAACAGTTTTACTGGCCCAGTAAAAAAAAACAGCCTGTTTGAGTTAAAGGAGAGGTTGGAAAATGGTGCAGTAGAATCAAATTACAAACTACAGATATATTCTATTATATACGCTACCAGTCAAATGATTTAGTACACTACCAATTAAATGTTTTAGAACACTACCAGCCAAACGTTTTAGATACACTACCAGCCAAACGTTTTAGTACACTACCAGTCAAACGTTTTAGTACACTACCAGTCAAACGTTTTAGATACACTACCAGCCAAACGTTTTAGTACACTACCAATCAAATGTTTTAGAACACTACCAGCCAAACGTTTTAGTACACTACCAGTCAAACGTTTTAGAACACTACCAGCCAAACGCTTTAGATACACTACCAGCCAATCGTTTTAGATACACTACCAGCCAAACGTTTTAGTACACTACCAATCAAATGTTTTAGATCACTACCAGTCAAACGTTTTAGTACACTACCAGCCAAACGTTTTAGTACACTACCAGCCAAACGTTTTAGTACACTACCAGTCAAATGTTTTAGTACACTACCAGTCAAACGTTTTAGTACACTACCAGTCAAACGTTTTAGTACACTACCAGCCAAACGTTTTAGTACACTACCAGTCAAACGTTTTAGTACACTACCAGTCAAACGTTTTAGTACACTACCAGCCAAACGTTTTAGTACACTACCAGCCAAACGTTTTAGTACACTACCAGCCAAACGTTTTAGTACACTACCAGTCAAACGTTTTAGTACACTACCAGCCAAACGTTTTAGATACACTACCAGCCAAACGTTTTAGAACACTACCAGCCAAACGTTTTAGTACACTACCAGCCAAACGTTTTAGATCACTACCAGCCAAACGTTTTAGTACACTACCAGCCAAACGTTTTAGATACACTACCAGCCAAGCGTTTTAGTACACTACCAGCCAAACGTTTTAGTACACTACCAGTCAAATGTTTAAGTACACTACCAGCCAAACGTTTTAGTACACTACCAGCCAAACGTTTTAGTAACACTACCAGCCAAACGTTTTAGATACACTACCAGCCAAACGTTTTAGATCACTACCAGGCAAACGTTTTAGATCACTACCAATCAAATGTTTTAGATCACTACTAGTTAAACGTTTTAGTACACTACCAGCCAAACATTTTAGTACACTACCAGCCAAACGTTTTAGTACACTACCAGCCAAACATTTTAGTACACTACCAGCCAAACGTTTTAGTACACTACCAGACAAACGTTTTAGATCACTACCAGCCAAACGTTTTAGTACACTACCAGCCAAACGTTTTAGATCACTACCAGCCAAACGTTTTAGTACACTACCTGTCAAACGTTTTAGTACACTACCAGTCAAACGTTTTAGAACACTACCAGTCAAACGTTTTAGTACACTACCAGTCAAACGTTTTAGATACACTACCAGTCAAACGTTTTAGAACACTACCAGTCAAACGTTTTAGTACACTACCAGCCAAACGTTTTAGATACACTACCAGTCAAACGTTTTAGATACACTACCAGTCAAACGTTTTAGTACACTACCAGTCAAACGTTTTAGTACACTACCAGTCAAACGTTTTAGATACACTACCAGTCAAACGTTTTAGAACACTACCAGTGAAACATTTAGTACACTACCAGTTAGTAGTTTTAGTACACTACCAGTGAAACGTTTAGTACACTACCAGTTAGTAGTTTCACTACACTACCAACCGTTAAAATGATTTGTACTACATTAGTTATTCTACTCATTGGCTTTGAACATTGCCCAGCCAATCATAATTCAGAAGCAAAAAGATGGATTTTAAAAGCTATATATTTGCATGAGAGCACTGTTTCAGATCAGCTTCAGTCTCTCATTCTTTGTGTGTGTGCATGCGGGTGGGAGTGGTGATCAATGAGGGGCTCCCCAGCAGCCTGCCTATATTTACTCTATATCTCCACTATTTTTAACTGTGAAGAGCGAGTGACACCGTAGCTCTCTCTCTCTTTCTCTCTCTTTCTCTCTCTCTCTCTCTCTCTCGCCCCAGGCCTTTCCATCCTGAGGAGAACCCCACAGCTTCAACAGCTGTTTCAGAAAGTCACATGGGCAGCGTGCGTATGTGCGCGCCTTATTTTTAGATGCCAGACTAGGTGAGTGTGAGTTTACACACACACCCACACACACACACAAATGGATGGATGGAGTGAAAAGGAGAAATTAGAGAGAAAGTGAGGAAGCCTGTTTCTGCGCTTATAGAGATGAGGCTCTGTCATGTTCCATTACCCAGGGTCCTCAGGGTGAGCACGGATCTGTGTGTATAGCGACGAGACTCAACATGACCTTCCTTCTCTCGCACGAGGATGGTGTGTGTGGTCATGTGAGTGCTTTATCTGAGTCTATCTGTTGGCCAGAGTCTGCACACGGACTGTTAAGGTGCTTAAGGTTCAGGTTAGTGGACAGTTGGGTACATCTGTGTGTGCGTGTGCCTGTGTGTGTGTGTGTTTGGATGAGGCCCGTCTCTTATATCTTCGTTTTAAGGGCCGTGCTGTCAGAGGCATCTCCATGGTGATGCTCTTTTAAGAGACGGTCACGTCTGGATGCAAACGTCCACGTCTGGCCCAGTCGCTATCACTTACGTATGATGGTTTTCACAGACACTCCAGCAGGACTGTGGACGTCCGTTAGCCCTCATACACACAAAACTATGTTATATCCAGTACATTCACGTGACAACACCATCATTATTAAATCTATACACTTCTTATATTTACATGCATTTATTTTTTACAATTGTAGATTCAATCTGAGGTGTTTACATGCACATTCTACTCAACAACCAGACTAACATCTCTCCAGATCTTACATGCCAACTACAAGGGGTTAGATCCAATATTACAGATATACACCACTTAGTGTAGACAGTGAGCATCACAGTGTGTCCAGCAGCTGATTTCAGAAACGTCCATCTGTTTTTAACTGACTCTGTATTTGATATGAAGCCACTGTCATTCGTTTGCTTATATAATTGATGGTAGTCCATGCTGGTAACTATTATTAAGTCTTTCAAAGCAAGCAAGAAGGGGCTGGGCTCGAATCCCCAGCCAGGTAGCCAGGGTATTGCATGTTCTCCCTGGGTGTTCCAGGCCAAAGACATGCAATCAGGTGAGCTGGAGATAGAAATGTGCCCCTAATTTGTGTGTTAATGTGTATATTTTTGATAGACTGGTGACCGAGCCAGAGTGTTTCCAGTCTAATAAACACTGGGATAGGCTCCAGCATCCTCCATGACCCAGGAGCATAAGCAGTTTAGATGATCAGATTTCCAAATTGTTCTGATTTTTGGCCAAATGGAGGTATATTCCATTCCGACTGATCTATTAGCCAGATTATTAATTGATTATCAGACTGCTGGTGTCATACATAAACACATACACCACTGAATAGCTGAATGATGGTCCACTTGTAGTTACTAGCTATGTTTAGACTAGTCTACGACATACGGCTCACATACTGATTGCAGCCAAAAGTTGTGAGTTGGCAGCGTGTAACTGCAATTTCTCCAGTTTCTCCAACAGCCAGATCTATTGCTATCCCATAATGCAGCATGGGCAATACTGACCAACACCAACTACTCACAGCCCCACACAGAATTACACCCACAGCATTCACAAACACTTTAGACAATAATATAATAACAATAACAACTTAAACAACAAGAAATGTCGCTCATACTCTGGGCATAGCGCCTCCCCAGAGCCTCTTTGCATGGCCATTGCTCTCATTCTCCTATAATAAATCAGATTGAGAACAAAGTGTCCAGACACCAAAAATAGAAAACATTAGTGCTTTGCTACGTAGTTGACAATCGTTGTATAAAGTAATTGGGTTTTGCAACAATGGGGTTTAATTTTGGCCTATTTCTATAAACAGACCATCGTTAGCTGCCCCAAGTTATAAGAGTCCTTCCACTTTTAAGCTTACCCATAAACATTTAAGGGGATTTAATAGGAGTAGGCTATGCAAGAACCTTCATCACCTTTCTTTCAAGTCTTTAGTTATTTTTACTGTTTGTTTGAAGCCACGGTATTGATGAAACAACCATCTTTACCCAGTATTCAGTTTCTTGACCAATGAGAGTAAATTCTTTTCTAATAAGTCCTGGTGCATCTCTCCATTCATGTTTTCTTCAGTGATGAGTAAGAACCCAGTAATGTTTATGGAGAAGGAGCTTCCCACCTCATATTATCAAACCAATTGCAGTGAGGGGGGTGTTTAAGGTCATTGCTATGGCTCTGTCTCCATTCCAATGGTGTTTAATAATAGTGCCCTTGAGAACTTTAGGAAGCTCATTCCCATCCAATGCCAATGTCATAGATATTACGTTTTATCTTTTCACTCACGATTTCATTTTTTGAACATATCTTAGTTAATAATTTTGAATAAACATGATTTTATATATATATTTGTAAGTACAAGTCAAAAGGCATTACTAAAAGTGAAGTGCATATGTGCTCAGAAGGTTTTGGGTTTCGTGTCTTCCTAGTTTTTCACTTTGTCCCCTCTCACTCTTGGCCCACACAGTGTCCATTCAGTGTACCGGAGGATTTGCTCATTGGGAAAATACACCTGTGTTAATAATGACAGCAGCAACAGGGCAGTAATATCACAGTAATGCAAGAATAATGTGGGAAGAAAGCAGCCAAGGCTCCGGATCCTTCTGCCTGGCTCTTCTGTCATTAATGGGACCGTCTCGGCAAGATGATGTCATCTGTCCCACCTGCTTTTGCTGAGGAAGAACTCCTCGTTGCTTGACGAAGGCCGGGTCACGGGATCACACATTAGATGGAGGTTTGCTCAAAAGGTGTCCATATTTTTGGTTCCCCAAAGAACATTTCAGTGGGTGGTTCCTCTGGGAACAAATGAGATGTGTGAGTATTAAGAACCTTATTTAAGCTTAAAAAAAACACTCTAAACCATGTTTTGGATTTTTCCAACCAGTGTGGTGTGCGTAGCGTAGCAGAGGCACATTTGGAGGACGAAGTGACCCGGAATCCTTCAAAGCAGATGAATTAATAAATGAGCACGGTAGAAAAGTGACGGGGGACATGTGTCCACATGTGTGAGAGTGAGTGTGCGTGTAATTGCAGTTCCGTGTACTGCCAGCCCTGTGAAGGTAGCTCTTAGCTGGCCCCTGCCCCTCGGCTCTCCGCTCTGTTGTTTTAGTGGTCTGATCCTAATCTCTTTTGAAATGTCAATTTTCACGTAATCAAAACACCATCTATGTTCAGTTCCCTGCAGGCGGGCCATTAACTTTTACGGGTTATGCTTGATCGGGCCGCCGGAAACACTCCTCCAGATATAAACTGGGCTTGAAACACTATAAAGCCGACTTTAACTCGCGGGTCTAGACTACCTCCGAGCTCCTGTGTTCAGATAAGCCGCTCGTGAGTAATCTCTAAACAGTTAACAGTACAGGGCGGACTCGCTCCCTTAACAGCTCCCAAACTACAGCAAGCTTCACGTCTTCATAAGCTCAATATGATTAGCCTCATACTGTCAATACCTCATAACAACAATACCTCATTGTCATTGATTTTCACTATTCTCAGAAGTCATATACAAACAGAACCCCAATATTTTATCAGCCCACATGCACAGGATGAGCTCAGTAATGATTATGGATCAACAAAGTTTAAACACGTGTAGATCTACTGTGCTATTTTTTTTAAAATATTTTTGTTCATTTGTCACATGTATGTGTTTCTGGTTGTTCAGCTAATCCAATTTTAATACAAGATAAAAATCACAAGTACACACCAAATGCAGCTTTTAAGCAATCAAGCCATTAATTATTAACAGACCAATCAATTCAAAACCCATATATGAAAACGTAAACCTAATAACTGTTTGTGACACCAGTTGGCATAGGAACCAGGGGGGATCGGGGGGATGTGTCCCACCCAATATCAGAAACAGGTAGATTTGTTCCACCCAAAATTTAAACCATAGAAAAGTAGAAACTGCTTAAAAAGACTTTTATATTAAAAACATGTTTTGGCAGCGTTTGCAGTTCACACGCTGTGTTTGTTGTTTGCAACTGGCTGTGGTTGTTAGGTGGTCTGGGTCTTTCTCTTTGTTAAGACTTGTGTTGAGATGCCTGTTCAGAAATATCCCGCACTCAGCAGCTTCACTGACCCGAGCTCTCACCTTACTGGAGCATCAGGTAGCTCACGCCAGCTTTAAACGTGAGGTCAGTGATGAGAGCAATGAATAGCAACGATGACCATATATATATATTAGTATAATGTGTTGTTATGGTAACAGACTAGGAGGGTTTGGGTTAGCTAATGTTTATATTAACTTTAGTCAGAAATTACTCTCTGGCCATGACCCAAACTGCAGACTGCTACTACACTAAACACGTAATAAAATAAAATATAATAGATAAAATAAATCAATTAATTAATAAATAAAAGGACACCATCATTAGAAGTGCTTTCAGTAGTGCAGTATGTAATGTTTTATTGTCATTATTTATTAATGTTTTATTTATTTTTAATTTACTGAAATTCCACAAATGTTGTTCTACATCATTATACATACAGTGATTTACTATCTTAGGTAGGTGCTTAGGTACCTTAGGTATAGGTAGACAGTGGAACCAGCTTATATGTAACATTTTACAGGATAGGGAGGGCTTTGATTCATATTGGCAAATGTGTCCCCCCAATGCCAAACCTGCTTTTAACCCCATTGGTGATACTCTTGACAGCAATCAAACGTTTGCCGTAAGAAATTTAGGCGGCTGTTGTTCGCAGAATTCGACTGAACGGCCCAATCTAAGGTCCAGTCCAGCATCTCAAGTCTCTCTGACTCATCAATTTTGAAAACCTTAGTTTTGTTTGATTTGAGACATGCAGAGGTGGACCTGCTTGTGTGCCTGGGATCACCGTCAAGCTGCATAACTTAACTGTACATGAGTTTTAGGTTAAAAACTGGATTGTCGGATGTTCTGATACAGAGCAGAATTCATGGTTCCATCAATTACATTAAGTCGTCCAAGCAAGGACGTAAAATTAGCATGGACGGAAGTGACGTGTCCCCATTATTATCCAGCGCTTATTGAATTGTCCCCACCAATAATTTGATCCCCTCTTAAAGACCCCTAATCTGTCAACGTCTCATTAACCTAGAGACATGTAAGTCACTTAAAGTCTAGTTCACAAATTAAATAAGTCCATCATAACAACGTTAATGGCAGTGATAGGCTTTGGTGCACAGGGGAGGTGGGAGGATAGATTCATAGGTCCCCACCAACGTGAAGAGCGAATCTATGCCCTTGCTTCCAGGTCTTGCAGAAGCAAAGCCCCCCCAGACCAACAAACTACCACCACCATGTTTATACTGTTGGTATGATGTTTTTATGGTATGACTGATGTAACAGGACCCATCAGCCCACAGAACATTATCCTAAAAGTCCTGGGGGTCATTTAGATAGATGTATTTGAGGCATCGAGCGACAAAACATTGTGTTCTTTTTGGTCTGCCGTGGTTTGTGCCTTGCAGCTACCCCAGTGTCTCTCCTTAGCCGAGGCGAGTAAGGCCTTCAGTTTTTTAGATGTTCATATTTTGTGACCTCCTGGATGAGTCGTTGATGTACGCCTGGTGAAATTTCGGTGCACCACCGCTCCAAGTTTCTCCATTTGTGAATAATGGCTCTCACTGTGGTCCGCTGTGTGAGTCCTAGAGTGTTAGCAATGGCTGTGTAAACCCTTTCCAGATGGTGGATGACTTTGTTTCTCATCTGTGTTAGAATCTCGTCAGAACGGGGCATCATGTGCTGCTTTGCGAGACATTCTAGCTGCTTCACGTTGCCAGGCAGGTTCTATTTAAGTGATGTTTAGATTCAGCAGGTCTGGCAGTAATCATGCCTTGGAGCGGTGGCCGATGAAAATGAGCCCGACAATTGAATTTGGTTGATTTCATAACTGATGGGGGCTGAATATATTTTATATAGGGCCTTTAATAAAACCAATCATCATTTGAAAACAGAGGTTTTGTGTTTACAGGGGTTATTTGTCCAGTATTTAAAATAGTTTAAGCAGGAAAAATACTTCTTCGCAGCACTGTAGAGGAGGCGAAGTTAAAGTATCCCACTTCAGATATAATTACTCGGATATACTTTTTGATACACTCTGGTAAAAGTTGAGTGAATCATTTAAACCCTACATTTATTTGGAAATAGTATAAATACCACATATCAACATTACAGATTTGTCTGTTTTTAGAAAAATACATGCTCATTTAGTATGTTTGAAAAACATTGGGACAGGAGCAACATGAAGCTGGGAACGCTGTGATGCTAAGAGAACACCTGGTGGAATCTCTCACAGCTAATTAGCTTAATTGGTAACAGGTCAGTAACAAGACTATATAAAAAGTCCATCCCAGAGAAGCAGAGTCTTTCAGAAGTAAAGATCAGGAGGGGGTCACCACTCTGTGAAAGACAATTAGTGCAATAATTCTAGATTCTATACTTTGTGATTTCATCAACTACATTACATACTATCTTTAAAAGATTCTGAGGCTCTGGATAAACCTCTGTATGCAAGGGAATAGGCTGATGTCCATGTTCTTCAAGCCCTCAGTCAGCACTGCATTAGTACCCAACACCTCCCAAAACACAAGCTCATTTAAACTGGTCTGAGGTGAAGTAGAAAAGTATTCTGAGGTCCAACAGATCAAAATTTGAAAATCTTTTAACCATCGAGCTTGTTATCAGCACACAGTTCAAAATCCAGCATTCGTCATGGTATGAGGAGGTGTACATTAGACTCCATTAATGCTGAGCAACACATGCTGCCATCTAGACATCGTCTTTTTCAGGGAATGACAATGCCAAATTACATTGTTCCCCAGCGTGGCTCAGTAGTAAAAGGAAAAAATATGATAAAGGAGATACCAAACTGTTGAGCATCAAGCAAGAGTTGTAAGCATTTCACTTTCAAACCTTCAGCAACAAGCCTTCTTAGTTCCCGCTGTTGTTAAATGATGAAGATGATGAACATAGTGGTAAACATGAACTTGTCCCAGCTTTTTTTTATTATTTATTTTAAGTTTCAACATATCATGTGTTGCACTATGTTCAGTTGAATATACCAATTAGATTTTGCTCATTGTTGCCTTGTACTTTATTAACATTTTCCCCAAATGTTGGAAAATGTAGTTCATCTTCATATAAAATCACTAATCGAGCAGTGCACAGTTTTTTTATATCATGACTGGGCTAAGTAACATCAGAAGTTGAGCTAATGCTAGACGAAAAGTTTACTTAATTGGTCTTAACGCTGATCGTACATGCTGATCTTAGACAAGAATGCGGCAAGCTCAGTAGTGTTCAGCTTATCTTGAGCGGGGCTATGCAAAGTAGGCCCTGTGGGCTGAGGTTGGCCACCATGACATTTTGAGATGGTGCACCTAAATGTAAAAATGGTGCACCTAACCTTTATAATCACAGACACTTATGTTCCGTATCATACCGTATATGCCGCTGACAGTTACAATAGAGACTAACTAGTGGTATTTCGTTATCTTACCTAAGTAGAAGTTTTGGTTATTTATACTTTGCTGGTGTAATTATTTTTCAACAAACTATTTCATTTCAGCTTGTTTTCATTCATGTACATTTACATTCCAGTAAAGATTATTGATAACATGTCTTTAAAGTTTGATTTTTGTATCATTACAATACTTATAGACAACTAGTCATCACATCTTCTGCTCCATGAAACACATGTTAATGTTCAGTAGTACACAGATATGCTTCTTTAATATATTTACATTGTACTAAACTACATTTATTTACAATGGGTATATATGCGGCTGAAACAGGAAGCCTAGCGCATACCAAATTTATCAACATTCACATTTTAATATAACATTATAGTCATTATGACTTTTAGAAGAATGATTTTTTTTGGGGAGGTGGGCTAGTGCACTGTAGACCCCTGTGGTGCGGCATAAGCTTTTGTCCCTGTTGGCATATTTTCCCTTACATTACTTTTACTTTTATACTTTAAGTAGTTTTGAAAGTAGTACTTTTACACTTTTACTGGAGTAAAAAGCTTAAGTTGATACTTTAACTTCTACAGAAGTATTTCAAACCCTAGGATCTATACTTCTACCTGAGTAATGCATGTGAATACTTTTGACATCTTTAGAGACCACCAGTGTGAGGAATACCATTTCACTGAACATGTTTGTGTCTTGTTTGTGAAGAAAACATTGGAGTGTTTAAAGTATCTTTCAAAATGGTACGTCTTCCAAATGTTTCAGTTGAGGTGTGAGTATTGGGTATTACTGAATAGGTCTGACTGGCTGATATGTACTATGGCCGAGAAAACCCAATGTGCTGCAGATTCACAAAACAAATGCAAGTTCACAAACACAAATATCCGCCGAATATCCAATATCAACCTAACTTTACCGAGCTCTCATTTGAAATGAATAATTTACTCTAAATATATCTACTGCGATATAACCTGTGATTTTTACACTTTGGTCCCACGTCCTTTAAGTGTGCTCCGGAAACACCTCTGTTGTGTTGTGAACTGTTTTGCAGCACGTTTGTGAACTTGCATTTGTTTTGTGAATCTGCAGCACATTTGTTAAATGTAGTGCCCATGTTGTCGTTTGGTTAAAGTGTTTTCTGTATTTGCAGCGCATTTGTGAAGCTGCGGCGCGGGTCTTCTTGGCCATCGTAGATACAGTGCCTTGCAAAAGTATTTAGCCCCACTTTTCAACCTTTTGCCACATTTCAGGCTTCAAACATAAAGATATGAAATAGTATTTTTTGTGAAGAATCAACAAGTGGGACATAATTGTGAAGTGGAACGAAATTGATTGGATATTTTAAACTTTTTTAGAAATAAAAAACTGAAAAGCGGGGTGTGCAAAATTATTCGGCCCCTATACTTTCAGTGCAGCAAACTCACTCCAGAAGTTCAGTGAGAATCTCTGAATGATCCAATGTTAACCTGAATGACTGATGATGATAAATAGAATCCACCTATGTGTAATCCAGTCTCCGTGTAAATGCACCTGCTCTGTGATAGTCTCAGAGTGTTCTGTTTAAAGCGCAGAGAGCAAGGAACACACCAGACAGGTCCGAGATACTGTTGTGGAGAAGTTTAAAGCTGGATTTGGATACAAAAAGATTTCCCAAGCTTTAAACATATCATATTGAAATGGAAGGAGTATCAGACCACTGCAAATCTACCAAGACCCGGCCGTCCCTCTAAACTTTCAGCACAAACAAGGAGAAGACTGATCAGAGATGCAGCCAAGAGGCCCATGATCACTCTGGATGAACTGCAGAGATCTACAGCTGAGGTGGAAGAATCTGTCCATAGGACAACAATCAGTCGTACACTGCACAAATCTGGCCTTTATGGAAGAGTGGCAAGAAGAAAGCTATTTCTTACAGATATCCATAAAAAGTCTCGTTTAAAGTTTACCACAATCCACCTGGGAGACACACCAAACATATGGAAGAAGGTGCTCTGGTCAGATGAAACCAAAATCGAACTTTTTGGCTGCAATGCAAAACGTTATGTTTGGCGTAAAAGCAACACAGCTCATCACCCTGAACACACCATCCCCATCGTCAAACATGGTGGTGGCAGCATCATGGTTTGGGCCTGCTTTTCTTCAGCAGGGACAGGGAAGATGGTTAAAATTGATGGGAAGATGGATGGAGCCTGCAAAAGACACTGCTGTTCACAAACGCTCTCCATCCAACCTCACTGAGCTCCAGCAGGAAGAATGGGGAAAAATTTCAGTCTCTCGATGTGAAAACTGATAGAGACATACCCCGAACGACTTGCAGCTGTAATCGCAGCAAAAGGTGGCGCTACAAAGTATTAACGCAAGGGGGCCGAATAATATTGCACGCCCCACTTTTCAGTTTTTTATTTCTAAAAAAAAATTTAAATATCCAATAAATTTGGTTCCACTTCACGATTGTGTCCCACTTATTGTTGATTTTTCATAAAAAATTACAATTTCATATCTTTATGTTTGAAGCCTGAAATGTGGCAAAGCATTGAAAAGGTGAATACTTTTGCAAGGCACTGTATATACATATGACCAAACCCATCGGCTGAATACAGATCAGCCATAAAATTAAAGCTACCCCCTCTTCACGCATTGTGCATATTATCAGCTCCACTTACAATACAGGTAAGTGTAGTTCTACACTTATAGACAGTCATCACCTGTTTAAAGATCAGGACCCCCAAAGGACCACCACATAGCAGATACTATACTGTGTCCACTCACTGTCCACTCTATTAGACACGCCTGACTTGCTGGTCCACTGTGTAGATATAAAGTCAGACATGATGGCTCATCTATTGCTGCACAGTTTATTTTCCTTTAGTCCTTCATCGGTGGTCACAGGATGCTACCCGCAGGACACTGATGGCTGGATGTTGCTGGTTGGTGGACTATTCTCAGTCCAGCAGTGACACTGAGGTGTTTAAATACTCCAGCAGCAGCACTGCTGTATCTGATCCACTCACACCAGAACAACACACACATACACCACAACCTTGTCAGTGTCACTGATTCGCCTCCCTAATAGTACAGGTGGTATCACAGGTGGTCCTGTGAGGGGAATAAACAATGTATGCAGTGAATCAGATGAACTACAGTCTGTAAGTGTAGAGCTACAAAGTGGACAACACAGTAACGCAACACAGCAGTATTTTAGCAACATAATTAGAACCATTACAAACTTTCATAAAGAGACTTCAGAACTACTTAGTCCAACATCGTTAGCGTAGATGTCTCCAGCAACTTTATATCATATGTTCATATGTAAATCTATATATTTAAATCTAAGATCGAACCTTGTCCCTTGATTGGTATATTTGGTTTATCAGCCAAAGATTTGGTTTGGGCCCTCTTAGCCAGACACTCTGCCACTGCATCACAGTAATCACAACTTAATTAATTAATTAATTTTTATTTATTTATTTATTTATTTATAATTAAGTCATCCCCCCAATTTATTTTATTATTATTATTATTATTAAAAGTAGTAGTAGTAGTAGTAGTAGTAGTAGTGGTAGTGGTAGTAGTAGTAGTATTTTATAATTATTATTTCTCTTTATAAAAATAATTATTGTCAAATATGATGACAGTAAGTGGCGGGTGGGTGAGGGAGGGTAGAATGGGATAGGTTGGGTGGGTAGGAGTCTATTTGGTTGGGGTCGGGATGTTAAATTTAGGATAATTGATGGGAATAGTTAAAAAAATTCCTTTGTTGGTTTCGTGGAGATAATGCAGTTCCGTCAATGTCAAGAGCAGATATACGCCCTTGCATCTAATGTTGCATTAAACTTATATTTATCATGTGCATGTTTGGAAACATCATCTGAAGGAAAAACGGACATTCTTTGAGTTGGCTTTACTCACTAAAACATCTACGAATTCATTTTAAAGCAGACGGTTTGAACAACTTGCCTGGATTAAGCGACTAACTGTGATAACATAAGTAGATATAACTGATTGTTCAAGCGTAAGTAACACCAGGGCTTTCAGTGTATTATTATTATATCATATTGTCTTTTGCTATTATTACAAACCACAATCTCCTCATGATCATTAAGGCTCATTTATCTTCCCTCTATGTGGGGAAATGTCTGCGGGGGTTTCAAGTGATATAACTGTCACTGCCCACATACTTCAATACTTCAGCTCCGTTGACATGGTTGTTGAGCAACACTTCCAGTAGAGGGCAGTACAGAGTACATGAAACATGGGCCAGTTCTTGTGTTTACTTCAAAAACAACAATAAACAACTCTCTGCGCCGAAGTTACATCATGGTTAAAATTTCGCTCAACCAAGTCCCACCATTTCTTCTTCATTGTGTTTATATGGAAGTGGTCACGTCTTTGCGCTGCCCCCACGGTCTGTATCTGTAAGCTTTCCAAAAACGTGCCAATTACACATGAAAGCTCCATACATATCCGTATTCGTATGCAACGCTATATATATTATATAGTATATATTATATGTATATAGTATAAATGGCCTTTACAGTGATTCAGCGGGTGAGTGATGATCTTATGCATGACCTGAAGCATTGTGTGGCTTCAAACGTGACTCAGCAAAATCATGGACGGAAGGCCACTGAGGTAGTATTTTTCATTTCCCAGCAACGTTTCCCGTCAGTGCCGAGTGTTGAGAAAGAGAGAAAAGCACAGAGAAAGAGTAAAAAGGAGCGAGTGCTGGGCCAGTAGAAGAGTGCAGCTGTGCGGGGAAACCTGATCGGATGAGAAGTCCGCAGAGAGCGGGAGCGGAGTGAGAGGGCAGAGAAAAGGAGAGAGAGGGCTCTTTTGTTTCAGTCTGCAGATACAGCGAGAGGCCTTCCTCGGCCTGTTGGTTTAGCCACTGAGAGAAAAACCATGTGTGTTTTTCCGAAGCTGTGTGAGAGAGAGAGAGAGATTCACGCTCCAGCCGAAGCCTGCGCTCTGATCAGACGTGTCATAAAGGAGAGACTGTAGAATCGGTGCCTGCTGGCTCTCTAAGGCCTGGTTTCAGATCAGTGCTGTTAAGGCTCAAACTTGTTAACTGTTTTCAGCAGTTTGTCACCTCACACCAAGAAGGGCCTGGGATTGATTCCCAGCTGGGGTGACCAGTGTTCTATCTGTGCTTTTGGAGTCTGCATGGGTTTCCTCCCACAGTCAGATGATAAATAATTGCCCCCCCAAGGCCTGAATGTGTATTTCTGTGTGTCTGCCCTATGATGGACGGGCAGCCTGTCCAGGGTGTTTCCTGCCTTCCGCTTCATGAGCGCTAGGATAGGCTCCAGCACCCACCCACCCCACCACTCATACTCATTTTCACTGTTTATATTTTTGGAGCTCTACTAGAACAGATTTACATGATAAACAGTGTTTATCTTATAACATTGAGGTGTGCTCTGATTGGTCAACTTGCCCACTCTGTTCTAACTGGGTCCAACTTTACAGTAGTCATCCAGCAGTTGCTTGCTGGTAGGTGGGATGAGACGACATTGTTATGAGATGATGACTGGGGGCTGTCGTGGGCTGGAGATTAGGGAATTAGGCTTGTAACTAGAAGGTCACCTAAGTTCCCCTGAGCAAGGAACCTAACCCGTACTTGCTCCCCAAGCCTTTCCCAAGATATGAGGCTAAGCCATGTCAAACTCCAGTCCAAACAGTTTGTGATTCAGATCTGATACAGAATGTATCATATCCAGTACAATCTATGTAATGTAAGCTGTTGGTACCTCCAGGTGATCAGAACAGATGCTGTGCATATTGTTTGCTGGGTTTCTTCATATTTAGGTTGGTCCAGTGGTTAGGGGGTTGTATGGGTTGTTCTATAAATCTGTATTAAGCTGACCCATCCAGAACCTCGGGGAAAATGTTCAATAGCAAATGCATGCAAGATCCAAAGCTTCAACCGATCAAACTGATTGTATAATTAAATGAATAACTAAAGAATACATTTGCAGTTAAAATGATTGAATTTATAAATTTCATGGTGGCTCATAGAGAAAGGTGCTGCATGGACCTATCCCTGTTTCATCACACCTGAGCTTGTTCACGGAGGCCCGATAATGACCCGGTGAGACTTGAAATTCAGGCGTTGGGGGGGCAAACGCGGGGCAGCAGCTCTGAACTGTTTGCACTGGAGTTTGACATGGCTCAGCCTCATATCTTCCCATAATGTAACCCAATAACGCCGCACCCTATAAAGTCTCAGCGCTGTCTGGAAGTCTCCTGAGCCGCTACCCGACCCACTTACCGTCAACCTCCCCGCTCTGCCATCACGCTCTGGAGTCACGTTCTGGAGTCACGCTCTGGAGCAGTTGCTCTCCAGTCTCCAGTGACATGAAGCGACACTAAGGCACAAACATGTGTGTGCGTGTCAGTCCCACACCTGCTGCATCTCGACCTGTCCATCACAGCATCACTTTCTCCGTTGTGGGGAGAAGGAGAGAAAGAGCGAGAGCTTGTGAGAGAGAGAGAAAGAAAGAGAGAGGAGCTGTGTGAAAGGTTTTTTCCACGTTTTACCTGTAATCGTTCTCTGCTCGCGAGTAGAAGACCGTAAATTGACCCCGGTCGCACAGAAAGAGGAAAGGAGAGGTGGGTTTTTGTTTTTTTTCAGATGGCCATTGGGGCATTTACCATGGAAACCAGCACTGGTTTACCCCAGTTTAGCGTAAACATCCCCTCGTCCCACCTCTCTCTCTCTGTCCTCCTCTCGTTCTCACCCTCTCTGGGAGGAAATTGGGGTTTGGACGCTAAGCACTGGGCCAAATCTAAAGTTTCCCCAAATTTAGACTGTACGGTGGAGCCAGTGCAGTGCCTCGGGTTACGGACTGACGAGAGAGAGAGTGAGTGAGAGAGAGAGAAATTGACAGAGAGAAAGAGAGAGCGTGAGGTGGTGGGTGGGGTAGGCTCGGAGGCTCCTCATATCCACTGAGCCGTGTGATTGCACTCATTACTGGATAAACAAGCACTGGACACCGAGTGAGAAAGAAAACAGCAACGCTTCCTCTTTCCCAGAAAGCCAGTGGGGCTCCCAGAGCAAGACCATGCTTAAACCGCCAGATGTGTGGCTACTGAGGAACTAATCAAAGAGCGGAATCTGTGCAGAATAAAAGATGGTTATGTATGTGTGAGTGTGCAACATGTGAGCGGTCTGTGACATCATCACAGCATCGATTCAGCGCATCATTAAACCTTAAATTTAAGTTAAGGCTTTAAAACTGTGCAAACTGTAAACATAGACAAAAAGCTACATAACACACTAAAGTAAAAGAAAAAAAACCCAGAAAAGCTTAATAATTCCCATAGACCTCTCCAAGATACATAAGATATAAATTGTCCATGAACATTCTTTAATGCCTGCTGTGGCAGTATGCTTTAGCCTAGGATGATCAACTGGTTAGATTTCAAGGTTGCCTACTTGCTTGTATTCAACATTTCAGCTCTCCAGTTTGAACTCAGGCATGTTGTCTTCATTGAAAACACAGTGCTTCGCAGTGAACGGTGTTACAGTGGGTTTATGTAAGGCTAGTCTTCTTGTGAATGTGAATACTAGGGCTGTGCTATGGTTATGTATGGTTAAGTAAAATTAAATTAAATAAGTATGATATTATTATTATTATTATTATTATTATTATTATTTCAATTTAATTTGCCAAAGTGCACTGAATGTAGCTCAAGTAACTCCTAACTCTGTAACATTCAGTCAATGCCCGAAATTTTCACTATTTTTTCATATTGAATATCTAGCAATCAAAAGATGCATTGGTGTGAGTTGCAGTGACAGTAACTCTTTGACGTGCAAGCTAAGCAAGCCCCTTCTAATGCACAACATGGCTCAAACTTGATCTGTATTTGTTTCTTTTGTTATTGCATTTATTGCCGAGTATCTGTTTGGTTTATCTATTAAAATCTGTTTATTTAATTATTTGTTTATTTAAAATCTGTTTTTTGATTTACCTTGAATCTTAATTTTAATTCATATTTGTTTGCCAGTTTCTGTAAAAATGTTCTTGACTGTAAGTGTTTACAAATAGTTCCTATCAAATTCTGTAGTGAATACATAAGGGCTCATTCTGACCCATGTTGTGGGTTAGAATAGCAGAGATACAAAAATGACTTTTATTAAAAATTTAAATTAAAACTGAAATCAGGATTTGTGATTATCAAAAACATGTAAACTGAGAACATCTTAAATGAAGAAATTAATTTATTGTAAAGATATAGAAAACACAATCTCGGTTCACTTTTGTTCACAATTGTACATCAAAGGTTTAAGAAGGTCAAATGCAACAGAATCATGGGAAAATATATATATTTTTTTATTTCAATGTCAATACTGTTTTTAATGCAATGCTGTATATTATGCAAGATTTTAATTGCAGCCTATTTGAGTTCCCGACTCAGAACGTCTGGTTACCATATGGATTTGTGGAATAACGAGATTTTAAACATTAAAAAGAAAAAAAAGAAAAAAAATGTAAACGTTTACAATAAAATCATGACATTGCCCGCTATGAAATGTAATCTTCATTAAGATTAAGCCATGTCATTTTAATAAAACATTAAAAGTTTTAAAATACATCAAAATTACATATTAAAAAACTCAATTATAGACTTGTTAAAAATTGTTATAAAAAATTTAATATTGGTGTCAGTGCAGTTAATTTACTGCCTTTAAGGACTCGGTTAATCAATAAGAACATTGTTTCATGTTGATTATTTTAAATCATTTTCAGGTGAAAATAAAAACAGTAGGCCTAAAACTTTAAACAAATGCACACCATCGTCTGCTTCAAAATCATAATGTCCCGCCTTCGTCCTGATGGTTATATTAGGTCACTGTATTTCTCCTTAAACCTAATAAATAAATATTAAACAAACAAATAAACATATAGGCAGCACAGCGCTGTAGTGGTTAGCTCTGTCGCCTCAAAGCAAGAAGATCCGGGTTGGATTCCCGGTCCGGGCCGTTCTGTGTGGAGTTTGTATGTTCTTCCAGAGTCGGTTTCCTCCCACAGTCCAAACACATGCATGTTACGTTGATCTGTCACTCCCGAAGGAGTAAATGTGTTGGCCATGCAATGGACTGGCGACCTGTCCATGGTGTACCCTGCCTTCGTCTGGGATTGTCTCCAGCCCCGCCATGACCCCGAATAACGGAATAAAGCGGAAGATAATAGATGGATGGATGGACCCCATCCTCCTCTGGTCGACTCTGAATAGCAATACAAAAAGAATAAGATTTATAGTTATATGCAATATTGAATGTAGAAAGGGAGAATGCTGTCCATCAGAGTAGCAGTAAGAAACAGCTCAGTGTTTTGTGAAGGAGGAGAAATGACAGGAGAAGAAAGCATCTGTTAAGTAAGCAAGCAGGATCTTCGGGAGGGCCAGGGCAGGATTTTGGCATTATACCCCACAGAATGGGCAGTTTTTCACATCGAACCTCACAGAATTGGCAGTTTTCCACATCGAACCTCACAGAATTGGCAGTTTTCCACATCGAACCTCACAGAATGGGCAGTTTTCCACATGGGACCCCACAGGATGGTCAGTTGTTCCACATCAGACCCCACATAATGGGCAGGTTTTTGGCATTATACCCCACAGAATGGGCAGTTTTCCATATCTGACCTCACAGAATGGGCAGTTTTCCACATCGAACCTCACAGGATGGGCAGTTTTCCACATCGAACCTCACAGAATGGGCAGTTTTCCACATCGAACCTCACAGGATGGGCAGTTTTCCACATCGAACCTCACAGAATGGGCAGTTTTCCACATGGGACCCCACAGAATGGGCAGGTTTTTGCCATTATACCCCACAAAATGGGCAGTTTTCCATATCTGACCTCACAGAATGGGCAGTTTTCCACATCGAACCTCACAGGATGGGCAGTTTTCCACATCGAACCTCACAGGATGGGCAGTTTTCCACATCGAACCTCACAGAATGGGCAGTTTTCCACATGGGACCCCACAGAATGGGCAGGTTTTTGGCATTATACCCCACAGAATGGGCAGTTTTCCACATCTGACCTCGCAGAATGGGCAGTTTTCCACATCTGACCTCACAGAATGGGCAGTTTTCCACATCGAACCTCACAGAATGGGCAGTTTTCCACATTGAACCTCACAGAATGGGCAGTTTTCCAAATCGAACCACACAGAATAGGCAATTTTCCACATCGAACCTCACAGAATGGGCAGTTTTCCACATCGAACCTCACAGGATGGGCAGTTTTCCACATCGAACCTCACAGGATGGGCAGTTTTCCAGATGGGACCCCACAGGATGGGCAGTTGTTCCACATAAAACTAGTTTTCATATCAGACTCCACAGGATGAGCAATCGCTCACATCACACCCCACAGGATGGGCAGTT
Organism: Megaleporinus macrocephalus; assembly: GCA_021613375.1. NCBI lineage: Eukaryota > Metazoa > Chordata > Actinopteri > Characiformes > Anostomidae > Megaleporinus > Megaleporinus macrocephalus. The sequence continues at coordinate 4,285,355 of CM038716.1, forward strand.
GTTTCACATCAGACCCCACAAAATGGGCAGTTGTTTAGCTCAACAGAGAAACGTACAAGCTCTAAACGAAGAAGTGAGAACAGTATATGGCGTGCAGCAGCGACTCTGGCAGGCCTGGTTATTACAGCATAACTAAAAGGGAGAGGCATGTTTGATCATGATATTATTATAATACACACTGACTGGAAAAGGTGTGAGACAGATGACTCAAGGGGCAGCCCGAATTTTTACATCACTACTAAAGGATATCAGCTGATGAATGAAGATAGCTGAATAAGAAGAGTAGCTGTGAACAAGCTTAAGTAGTAATGCGCAAACTATAGAATTCATCTTTACCTGTGGTTATAGAGCAGGCCACTGAACACTCTGGCATTTTCTAGATCTTTCCCTGTGTAAAACACATGCCCATTGGCTCCTCTGATGGGTCCAGTCAATGGGGTGTCTGCGTTTGTTACAATTATTGTCAGTCCTGGACAACATGCAATAGAGGGGCAACTTCCTGTTAATAAAACACCTTGTATTGGACTGATACTCTCCTGGCCTAATGTTTATTGTTGTTTCGGCTGTATTATTATTTTGTGTGTGTGATATGCTCACATATGTGTGAAAGATCAACATGTGCGTCAGCGGTGAATGTCCTGAGATGCAGTTTCCTGCTGTCCCCTTACCGACTGTGACAATTTGCATTGCAAAGAGAGTCAGACCGGAGGGCAGCCGTCCGCATCCTTTTAATCATCGGCCGTAAACAGCTACTGTGACAAGCCGTCATTTATGAAGCGTATAAAACATGATGTGCTGTCTAATACACACACACACACACACACACTCGGTTCAAGAGTTTGGAATCACCGTTAAACACGGCAGCTGCTGTTTACTAAAATTCTGGTTCCATAGACATGCATTAAAGGTAAAGAAGGTTGTTCACCTTCTTGTAAAGTTGCCATTTTAGATATACTTTAGATATATATATTTTAGATATATTTCTATTTGTCCAGTGACAATATACAACAAACACATAGTGTGCATCAACATTTTGTAAGAGCATAAAGTTATTAAGGGCTAAATAATCTACTATATTTATTTTTTTTCTCCAGATTTAATCACTACTTTTTAAATGGAAAGCATTCTAGGTGTTATTTGTGTTATGTCTTGATGTTCTACAGCTTTCTCTGTCTATTCAGTGTCATGTACTGATCTGTTCATTACTGTGCATATCTAAAATATCTTCTTGGTTTATGGAGTCTTATTTCATAGCATTACCTCTCATAGGCCTATGCACAAACTTTAGGGGCTCAAAGGAAAATAAGGGACAACATAAATATGAATATATAGTAACATGTATTGTTGCCAAGGACTACCGAACCATTCTGGAGGACCATGTGCATCCAGTGGTTTAAACATTGTATCCTGAAGGCGGAGCCATGTATCAGGATGAAAATGCACCAATACACACAGCAAGACTGGTGAAAGACTGGTTTGATGAACATCAAAAAAGTGAAGTTGAACATCTTTCATGACCTGCACAGTCACCAGATCTATATATTATTGAGCTGCTTTGGGGTGTTTTGGAGGAGCGAGTCAGGAAACGTTTTCCTCCACCAGCATCAAGTAGTGACCTGAATACTATCCTGCAAGAAGAATGGCTTAAAAATCCCTCTGACCACTGTGCAGGACTTGTATATGTTAGTCCCAAGACGAACTGACACTGTATTGGCCACAAAAGGAGGCCCTACACCATACTAATAAATTATTGTGGTCTAAAACCAGGTGTTTCAGTTTCATTGTCCAACCCCTGGATATATAGTGTTGCGCCGATACCGATACGGTATCGGTATCGGTGCAACACTATATATCCAGGGGTTGAACAATGAAACTGAAACACCTGGTTTTAGACCACGCTGGCACTTACACACAGTATCTGTATCGGCAATAGAGAGCGCCGATACCATAAAGCTTATTGACGTGCATGGGCACCACTAAATGGTGCTTGATTGAAGCCAACAGCATGTCAGTGGTGTGGGAGTATTTCTCAGTTAAGACGGGCAGCAGCAAAAACGCCCGCTGCAAAATTTGTAAAGTCAGCATTTCGAGGAGTTTCATGATCAGCAAAGACTTTAATACATCAAATTAAATTAAGCATTTAAAGCTAAACCATGTCAAAGAACACAGTGACTTCATCCAAGCAAGCACAAATAATCAAGCTAGCACAAAATACAACATATAAAAAGTGGAACACTATAAATATCAGGATTTTTAGCCATATATCGATTATATAGCGTTTAAGTCAGAGGTTGGTATCGGTATCGGTATTCCGTATCGGCAGATACCTGAAAAGCTGGTATCGGTATATATATATATATGTTGGTCTGGACATGCAAACCCGATCAGCTCATTTAAAAATAATTAATACAATTGGCTGTGTTTAGACTGCATGCAAATTGAATTTGAGCAATCCGATCTTTAGCGACGACTGTCTGTGCTGTTATTTGGAAGTGATCAGATCGGATTTCACCTGTCTGCACAAGATGCTGGGGTCACGCCCTCCAAACAATCTTCATCTGTTAAGTCATGATACATGACTATATGGTGTCTTTCCTGAACCCCAGTTCTTCCGTCACTCTGGATTTGACATTGTCGTTGTTTGTTGGTTTTGCGAGTGACGCAAAGACACTTTGATTTAAGCAATTAGAACATCGAGAAACATCGGTAAAAACTGGGTTGAAACCAAATTTCACTGGCTCGGATTTGCAAAAATTGGATTTCGTTTGGGTTATTGCTGTCCAAAAATCAATGTGAATACAATCTGGATGCAATGTGGATAAAATCAGATTTGGGCTAGCAGTCTTAACATGAATGTCTCTGTTGGCAAAAGTATCTGAACTTGTACATTGATTAGTTTGGTATAGATATAGATATAGCTATATAGATATGGCGATGAAGCTAATTTGATCATTAGGGTTGGGAGGTTCAATCATTCATACCTTGGTCATTGTTTCCCTTAAACCATTGTTGATCACAATAAAGCTCAGCCTAATATCAAAAAATCTGCAGACCTTTCTTACACTGGCTAGCCAAAAAAGAGATCGGAGATCGGAGCCCAGTCAGAGAATAAAGCGAGTCAGAGAATAAAGCAAGTCGGAGAATAAAACGATTCGAAGAAAGAATTAGTGCTCTAAAAAAAGAAAAGTGTATGGCAAAAAATGACTGGGGAGACTTATCTGTTTATTCTTCACAGGCAGCTCCAAACTAACAGGTCAAGATTTGAAATTGAGTTAACAAGAAAATGTACTTTTTCTATAAATAAACACTTTAAGATGCACTTTTTTTCAAAGGCATTCTGTTTATTTGCAGCGCTTGTTTTTACTTAAAATAAGAAAAAAACATTTATTAGTTTTATAAATAATTCTTTCAGTTCATCATTTAAACAGTAAATATGATGTGTTGGTGTTTCAGTAGCTGATGGTATAAAAGGCTGATTCAGTAAACAGGATACACCACTGAATCAGAACACACGTTAGAAACGATGACAGTCTGGACATTGGCCTGAGGAAATCTCCTCTGACTGGACCTTACTCTAATTAAATACCCCTGACATAAAGTTTAAAGTTTCTTAAAGAATCCTGAGATCATGTGGAGGGTAAAAATGGATGTTTATTAATAAGAACTCATCCCAATTTTAAAACACGGTGGTGGCAGTTTCACACTTTGGGGCTGTTTTGCTGCTATTGGACCGGGACAGATTTCTATCATTTGATGGAGCCATGCTGTCTGGATTGTTTCAAGACATTTGTTTTGGGGCATCCATCTGTATTTGGGAACTCAGTCCTGCAGATTAGTAACAACTCTAAAAACAACAGTTAGTCTATAAAGAATAGTTAAAGTAAAGGAATATTACAGTGTGGAAAGACTTTGTCAGACCTCAATCCAAAAGAAATGCTGAGGCAGAAGCTAGTGATTGAATGCCCACCAATATAACACAGGTGAAGCAGTTCTATAATAAGGAACAAGGCAAGATTCCTCCAAGTCGGTGTGCAGCTGATCAACAGTTTCAGGAACCATTTCGTTGAAGTCATTTCTGCTCAAACTAGTTCCTGAAAGAAGAAGCTCACAAACTTTTGCCAACAAAGACATTTAGTGCTTAGTTATATATATCTATGACAAACTATAGAATTGTTTTTGTTTTATTGGGTTCTATTGATCTATTGTAATGAGTGAAATGAAGATCTGATCTCATAGTTTGGGTTACATTTATCTACAAAATCCACATTAACACTACTTTCTTTGACTTCCATGCACTGCGATGAGACATTAGGGAGGTAAAGGTCTGCCTGGACATGTAACTGAAGCCTTCAAGAACCAAACCAATGAAGCCTGAGTGGTACTGCAAAATCAAACAAACTACATGGAAAATCCCTCATTTAAAGAACAAATTGAATCTGTGTCAAAAACTGGCACAGATCTGGCATGCAAGTTCATGTATTTCATTGGGGAACTTTGGGTTTGGGTCATTAGTGGGACCATTAGGGTAAAATCTCCACACGTGGTTGCTCTAAGGGGTCAAGAGTGGGATTGATGCTGCATCCAAAGAGTGATGAAGCTTGTGAGACATGAATGTGAGAAGAACTACATATGTTGAAATATATTGATTTTAAATATTTAAATGTTATTGACAGAAAGAACAACTTGCACAAACTGAGGCCTAAAAGAAGAAGCGCATGAGCCCCTAGGCTAAAACTGCTGAAGCTATGAGCATTGAGTCCCATTCACCAATACAGTAAAAGTCATTAGATTCACAACATATTCTCAAGCCCTAAAATTATTTTTTATAATTTATTTATAAATAGTGGCACTACATAAGAATTTATGCAGTACCACTTTATGTAGCCTCATTTACAAACCTCACTGTTTTAGGGTTGTTACTATTCTGCAGGACCCAACTTCTGTTGAGGTTCCAAATACAGTTGGATTTTATATATATATATATATATATATATATATATATATATATATATATATATATATATATATATATATATATATATATATATTATTTTTTTTATTTTTTTTTTAGGGACAAACCTCAAATAGGGAACATGTCAACATAAGAAGAAATTCCCTACTTCCTATGTAATCCCATATTCATAATGCAATAAAATGCATATATATAATAACGTATTGTACCAGACATGCATAATTACTCTTAATTAGTCATAATTACATGTATAACGTTTTATAAGGCAAGAATATATGACTTTATAAAGTCAGGTTCCATAACTTATATACTCTATATACCATATACTCTGCTCCAGTTACCAATTAGCTACACATAAATTACTGAAATTCATGATAAATATAAGTTTTTACACTTAATTTTACAAAACATGCTGTTTTAAGGTGTTAAACAGGTGTTGTAGTGCATTACCATATTCATGTTTACAGTTTTTGAATGGGTGGATATTATAATGCATTATGACACCTAACATTGCACAGCCATAGTCTTGCTTTATCATGTGTTATGCATGTAATTAAAGTCCTTGTAAGCAATTACGTAGCCTTAGGCCAGACACTATAATGTATTACTCATGCTATATAATGCTATATATAAATATCTTAATATAGCATTGTGAATACAGGGTTCATAAGAACGTGTTACTAAACTTTCTGCTCAAGGGTGGTTTGTAAATGAGGCCAATTCTTATGTAGTACCATTTTTCACCAGCAGATGGTGCCACGTTACAACCACCAACACAATGCCTGCAAACAATAAGCACTATGCATCTACATGGAGGGGTATGAATTGTGGGCCACAGCATTGTTGGCAGCAGTCACTAATTTTGATATCTGCATTCTTATGTGCATGTTTTAAAATTCAGATCAGACCTAAAAAATCATATCTTAGCAAACGTGCACTGCAGTGCACCAAAAAAATTAAATGTAAGTATACTTAATATTTTTGAATAATTGATACCACTTTATATGAAATGTCCATAATAACGGTGTAGTTACACATGAACAACACATACAACTATAATGCAGCCACTATTAATACAGGTGGATTACAGCAGTACAGCTTATGTAATTACACGTGTGTATCAATTTCTTTTCTACCTCATGTAACTACATAAGAGTGTCTTAATGGTTGTTACAGAGTGTTCTGTCTTGTGTAATTACACAGTGGTAATAACATGACCATAACTGAATTTGTATTTAGTAGGTTTTCCAGCATTGCATAGAAGAGTGTATTAACTTGCTTGGTGCTCATGTGTAATTACATAAGCTGTACTGCTGTAATGCATCTCTAACAGTGGTATCTACATCACTAGTAATTAAATTGTGGTTGCATATTGTCACATGTATCACCTTTTTTGACAATTTTCATTTTTCCATATTATTCAAACACAACAGCCGCTCTTTACATTCAGTCAAAATTTCATGATGAACGGACCAATAGAAATGCTTCAAAAATAGCATGTAAACATTTTTTGGTTCCATTGACTTACATTGAAAGGTAAGGCTGTTTTTGGCCTCTTCTGTAAAGTCACTATTTCTGAGGTACATGTTTTTCTTTGGACAGCGACAATATGCTGTTCATGTGTAACTACACTGTTATTACAGACATTTAATATGAAGCGGGACCCAAAAAACTGATAGTATGTTTAAATTCTTTTATATTTACATGAATGTGCTACTACACCACAATGGCAAACATCCCTCCTCTGATTCCTCCTGCACGCCATTGCAGATCAGTGCGTGTGTGCATTGTGTTGCTGTGTGCTCAAGTGAGAGTGTGTTTTTCCCCCCATGGCTTTATAAAAAAGTTTGCAAGTTCTGGGTTTGTTCTTTATCCTTTTGAGCCTTTTCTGTCGCCCCTCTTTCTGCGGTGTCACCCCTCCAGGCTTGGCTTGCATCCAGAGGCTGGCACTGTTTATGTCCAGGACCCCCAAAAACGGTCACACACACGCTCGCACACACACATACATACATATTCACAATCCAACCCCCACCAAAGTAGACCCCACTTTGTATTCATACACACCAACCCCACCCCTCCCCCCGAATTAGGCATCACATTTATTTAAGATACACACTTAAGGTACCCCTGTTAGAGGGCTGGTGCTGTACCCACAGAACTACCTGTTATAACACCTGGTTCTTTAATCAGGTGTGACCGCATGATGGGTCAAATGACTCACCTTCCTAAACCTGGGCATTAAGTAACGTGGATAGTTGTAAAGTTGTCGAAGACAACAGTACCTTTTATTGAGGCTCTTTAGAACGGGGCTGGTTTGGGGGTGCCATTACAACAGAAGAGGGGGTTCTGTTTTGGCTGATTGGGGTGAATCTGGGGCTTGCGCCAGGGCCCCCTCAAAGCGAGAGCTGAACAACAATCGACAGCTCTGATTGGACAATGGGGTTATCATCCGACCACCTGCTGACAGCCCAGCAAACACGCGCACACATGAAAGGAAGCCTTCTCTATAGACGCTTGTTTACAGAGTCCGAATACATATAGTGTCCACATAGAAAACTATACAAAGAGAGATACTACCTGCTATATACCATTCTGACCCATGTAAATCATTCTGTGTGTGTTTCAGACAAAACAAAGAGAAATACCCCCAATAAATGCAGAGACCCCCAAAAGTCTGAACCCCCTGAACCCTCTTCTCCCCACTTTCCACCCCCCTTGGCACTCTTTCCCACCCACCCCAATGCCTGGCCACTTGAGGGACATTTTTCAGTAGTGAGTTATTTTGGAGGGAAAGCCAGGGAGATGCTATTAATGACTCAGACGTGACCTCATGCGCTCCCCTCGTCCAACAGCGAACCTGCTCCGTAGACCTTAGCGCTAGTTTCACAAGAGAGTGAGCGACAACTGAGCGTCCTCCAGGTCTCTGGAGCAGAGAGATGCGTTTAAACCCTACAGTACAAATACTAGAGAGACCGTATACACTACTGTTCAAAAGTCTTGGGTTCCTAAACTAAGTCTTTGTAAAAGCAGTACATGTATTTCCACCAGTAAGATCACCACATATCATCAGAATTGATGTAAATAATCATACATACAATACAAAGTAACATGAATATCTTATTGTGAAAGAAGTAGATCATATCTTGAGCTCCAGTTTGAAGAACAAAGTGTAGTTCCAGATTTCTCCTGGACGCCCCAGACATTGTATGAATGTATTCAACTCCTTCAGCAGCAATCTTGATTTAGCTTAATGAAGTACTGAGTAGTCAAAGCAGGTATTAGATGAGAACTGTAAATAATACCGTGTTGTTTCCACAAGGAGAAGCTTGGAAAGGGTTAAATAAACGCACTGACGTATGTAAAAGCTCTACTTAGTCTATTAATATTGTTTTGCTGAGCAAACAAAAACATTCTGTCTTGAACAATGGCTTTTTAAATATTTTTAAAATTGTATATTTAAATAAATGTCCCCAACATTGCTAGATTACTGACCGGGCCAGTAACATTTTGCAATGCCTATCAACGTTTATGATACAATATATTTTTATTTCCGAGGGCCCTACATTTTAAGAATCCTCTGACTTTTAGGGACTTTGACCCCAGGGCCCTTGCTTTTGGAGGCCCTAGCCTTGCTTTGGGGGGCCCTAGCCATGCTTTTGGGCCCCTTATGAAAATGAACGAGGCATTGTGCCACTGCTCTAACTTCGACTTCTGGCTATTACGGGTCCTGGGAAAGAGGGGGGCATAATTTTAGAGGGCCCTGGTTATGAGAGCCCCTACCAGGGGGCCCTAGAGAAGAGCAAGACATACCATTAGAGGGCTCTTGATCACGGGGGGCGCGGGTTGGGGGCGGCCTAGACTATCCTTAATCAGTCTTTGGTCCCCAAGTGTCTAAAACACAGTATTGCACATACACAAACCCAAAGCATGATGGATCCAACCCCATGCTTACCAAACATACCGTACCTCACTGTGGATGAAAAGGTCTATTGTAACTTCTTCCACATGACCTTAGATCTTAACTTGACCTTCACCATTCCTGTCATTGCTTATATATAAGCCTTATATATAATATATATATAAGATTATATATATGATGCCTTATGGGCATCAACTGTTTTAAAGTTCAGAATGCTGAGAAGCTGCTTAGAGGAGCCCATGGCTGTCGATTCGATTGCTGGGAAGAGGTTTTATTTAGTTATTATTTGGATGGTGGGTCACTCTCAGCACTGCAGTGACCCTGACATGTGGTGGTGTGTTAGTGTGGGTTAGTTCTGGTATGGGTCCACTCCAATAGACACTTCTACCTCACTGGTCCACCTTGCAGATGTAAAGTCAGAGAAGAACATCGTCTGTTGAAGCACAGTTTGTGTTGGACATTCTCTGGTCCTTCATCAGTGGCACAGGACGCTGCTCACATGATGTTGGGTGGATGTTGCTGGTTGGTGGACTGTTCTTAGTCCAGCAGTGACACTGAGGTGTCTGATCCACTTGTGCCAGCACAATATACACCAACACACAACCACCATGTCAGTGTTACTGCAGTGCTGAGAATGACCCACCTCCCAAATAGGTCCTTGCTCTGTGGTGGTCCTGTGAAGGTCCTGAACATTAAAGAACAGAGTAAAAGGGGATAAACAATGTATGCAATGAATCAAATGAGCTACAATCTATAAGTGTAGAACTACAAAGTTCTCCTATATGTTATGTGGAGCTGATATAATGGACAATGTGTGTAGATATAAGGAGGTGGGTTTGATCAATCTTGGGTAAAGCTTCCGTAAGCATTTCCTAACCAATCACAAGGCTGGTGTCTCTGGCCCCGCCCATAATAAACAATTTCAGAGTCGGAGGAACTTGTAAGTTAAAGTTAATCCATAGTTAAAAGCTCGCAAACTAGATGCCGCCTGTTGCCCATATGTTCGTTTATCCATATGCGAACATCACTCATTCATCCACTTCTTTATTCCTTTGTTGCTTTGTTCACCTGTTCGTGCATCCATCCATCGCGTGACTGTTTTGGTCAGGTTAGTGATTTTAGATAGATGATTGGATAGTGAATTTACTTCTGCATGAGTAGCGGAGCAGACTAGGAGTGTTAGATAATGAGCTGTCAATCAAGCTGCTTATTAGCAACACCCACACAGTTCTCAAATCGGCCAGTGTTTTCTTAAGCTGATCATATTTATATCTTATCCTTTTAATTCAAGCTTTACTGGGTGTTTCATGTAAACCTGAATTATCTTACTAACATTGTTCTTCTCTATACCCTCTGCTTGTGGCTGGGTTGCCTGAGTTTTGGCTAAATCATTAAGCACCAGTGGGCCAAGAGAAATATTAACCAATGATATCTCTATCACTTTCTCCACCAACCACTCTCACCAATCACTGAGCAGACAGACCTCTACTGACACCAACTTTCACTTTGAAAAATGTTAATTTACGCTGTTGTTAAGAATGAAAACAGTAAAGTTAAATACTTCATTAAATAAAAGTAAAAGTAAAAGAACTGTGATTGAAATTAAGGGTTCTGAAATCAGACAAGTTGTCATTTGTTGCTTTCCTCCTCTGAAAGTCCAAACTCACAGTTACACTCTGTACATCTTACACCAAAAACAAAAGTGTTTTTGAGTTTAACCCTTGAAGGAATAAGACAATGACGGCAATAGAACATCAAATTACCACTAGTTTGATACCGCTATAATACTGCAACAATAATATTGAGTGACGTCTAAAGCCAGCGAACAAACAAGTCCTATTAAGAATTCTGGAACTACAGTCTCGGCAGAAGAATGGGAAGGAGTGACAGATAGGAAAGAGATAAGGCTTGTGGTGGGATGTCGGGGTGAACCAGAAGGGCAACCTTGTGAACACGGGATTAGAAAGACGAGACCGTTCAACCTTGGCCTTTCCTTACCTTTCTTTGCCATCTCTACGCCCCCTGTCAAAAGACGTTCTCCATTTTTTTTGTTGTCCTCCTTTAAAGTTCGGCCCACTGTACGAGTGTGAGGGCTCGGCAAGCTATTAATTATGTGATTATGTAAAAGACATTCGGTTTAAAATCCTTTGCGGCGGATTAGCCGCCTGATATATCTTAAAAGTTTCAAAGTGAGATGAGTTCAAAGGACAGTCTTGGTTGTTTGGGCTTTGGGGACACTCCCCGAGATCACTGCGATGACAATGGATCATTCCATGAAAACGCATTGCGCCATATGTACGCACATTAGCGCAAAAAAAAAAACAAAGACCCACGCAAACACACAAACAAACAATGGAGGCATCATCCTTCAACAGATTGCATTACTCATTTGGCAAAGGTTGCCCAGAGGTTGACAAAGTTGCGCAATGTCTCTGAAAAAAGGTTTACCAAGCGTGAAGAGCTCTTCAACAATAAAACTTCTTAAAATTAATTTCATTTATCTGTTTATCCTTTACACTTCATACCTAGACATGCAGATTATCAGTGAGATGCAATGGTTTGGTCCAGCGGGCTTGGCTCCTAAATTTGACCAATCAACTTTTGGTTTTGACTGTTTCCCTCCAGTGATCCTTCAAACAGGTGCCATTAGCACACATGGCCAAGGGTCAGGACTCTAGCAAACAGATGCAGTGCTCTTACAACCATTCACGCCATGATGGAGTGCAGAGCAGTCCAAGGAGCCATGCCCCTGCGTACCCCAGGGACTCTGTTCAGACTTCTGTGAGGCAAGAGCTCATGGGAAGAGCTGGACTCACAAGAAGAGAGATGTAATACTCATAAATACCTGTGACTGTGTGGACACTATGTGTGGAGCAAGGTGGGGCATGTCAATCTGTGCTGGGCTGTGAGGTAGTTGAGGCAATGTGTAGATGTATTGCTATTAGTGACCTTGCCAGTCTATTGGCTTCCCAGTCATTCCAGCCAGAGCTGGCTGAGGTTCTCACCATCTCCCAACTTCATCATCTTCTTCTTCACACCAGCCCCACAATATGGGACATATTCAGAATTGTAGCTTTGGTGTCAACAAATCAAACCATATATATATAAATAAAAGAATTTATAAATAAAACCAGAAAACCAGAATAAACGACAGAAGCTTCATCCTGATGCTGCTTGCAGGTGGGCTATGCCTACAAATACCTCATGTTATGGTTATTATTCATTGTGGCCCATCCACAAGTGCAATTCTGGTGCCACTCCTACAAATGATGGTACTGGTTTGCAAATGAAAAAAGTTGTTTGAGTATTAATGATGAAGAATGCATTGAATTTCTTGAACACAGCAAAAAGGTTTGCATGCATAGACACTCTGGTGGTCAAAGACATGCTTCATCTTTTTCACAATAGGGTCCGTTTTATTGGATCATAACCCGTTCGTCATGTAGGCCAGTCCATTTGAGATCATAAGGTTACAGAGTTTGAGGAAAGTGTTTGTTTGCATGACTTATTGGCATGTGGTGAGCACAATGTCAACAGGTAGGGTCCCATTACTTGTTAGGTGCAGTCGGCTCGCAGCTCCAATGCAAATCTGAAAGAAAGAAACTTGAGACACGAGCATGTCTTGGCTCCTTGACAGGTTGCTAACAGTCCCTCAAACCCTATTAACAATGGGATTAAAAATCAGGGCACATGCAGTTGCAATGAATAAGTTCAACTGTACATAGCTGGAATCACATAAACCACAGGGAGTGGCTTTCATTAGGTAGCGCAATATAGCTAGTGGTGTTGAACTGCAGGGCTTAGGGCCAACCACCGACGTTAGCTCCGGCTCTGATTGTTAAGGCAAATTACGAGTAGAAGCTGAAGACAGACGCCTTGTTTATCAAGGTGGCGAAGCTCTGTTTATACTCAGGCAAGCGTTCTTTAAAAAGCGTGTCCATTTTAGCAGCAAGTACTGAGGGATTGGAGGGCAGATTTGAAAGTGTTTAACATTTTTTTCCGGATTAGAACGCGATTACATGTTTGCCGTTGCTCCCCGCCGAGAGCGTTGGGCAATTTGGGGCACAGCAGAGAAGGAGCGGACGGATGGAAATCTTTGTAGCATTTCCATAAATTAATCCACGCCGTGTGTTTTGACCTGTACCTGTTCAGATTTATTAGGTCTTAAGCTTCTCGTCGCTCTTGTCTCATTATGTTGGCTGACTAACAGCTATTTAAGCTGGAAACTGGCAAAGCCTCCCTGGCCCCGCCGTTCCTCAGGTCAGGTGACACGGCCCCTGTGGAAGAACGCTTTAACCTGAACACGCACACTTTAGGGAGTGGGCTGAAAAACAAAGGCGTTCCGGTTGCGCTACGCTGCCCACCGGTCTTGCAGGAACTCTCTCCTATCGCTCACGCTCCGCTGCTCCTGTAGAACGCTTTGTCCGGCAGGAATTTCAGCCAGGTCACGTGACCAGAGCAGCAGCCATTCAAAGAGCAGGAATGGCATGAGGTCATCTTCAGGCGGCAGGCCTATTGTTTCAGCAGGGCATAGAGTGGGCGGCGAGGGGGGGGCGTGCCGTCTGGCGCTGGGTGTCATACGAGACCACCTCAGGGCGGCAGGTAAAGTTTGCGTGGAAGGCGCTGGCGGCTGGGAGATGCCGGGTCAGGTGGGCGTTGGAAACATTCCTTTGCAGTCCCACTTTTCAATGAGCATCTAATAGTTTCATTGACAGAAAGGCCGTGAAACGCTACCATGTAAAGAGGCAGGCTTTCCGGACGGATCGTGTTTCTATAATCTCGGCTCGCACCTTCCACAAGCACCCGACACACACACACACATGCGCACGAGTTTACCCCGAAACTGGGGACACAGTAGAAAGAAAGGCTCTGGTGAACACCTTGTTCTTTATAATAGTCTTATTTCTACAATGTTTTATTCCTGGATTGTGTTATTCTGGCTAGGATGATCAGCCAAACATGATATGGTGAGAAATGATGCAGTGTTGTGCTTTTTGGCAAGATTAGGTTTATTTTGGCTTCCAGCTGAGTCGAATTCACTGTTCAGTCACAACCTGGACTCAGCAGAAAGAAAACTTCAGTTTAATTAATGCAACTGTGCAAAAATTCTAAGCTGGGCTCCATTTTTTCCTTGTAAACCAGCAATTTTTCCAAATTTAAATCTTAAGTCTTAAAGAGTCTAAATTCAAATCAAATCAAATCAAATAAAAGTTTATTTGTCATATTTATACTATATCTATCACACACGGTACTACTAGCAGTGAATTGCATTGCAATCTGCCCACTCACATAAAACACTGAGATTATATAAAGCATCTGAAATGTTAAAGAATGCATTTAAGATCATGATGAAATAAGCATAAAAATGATAGGGCATGTTTTGAGATAATGATATTGTATTAAAAAAATAAATAAATACAAATAAATAAAACACCTTAATATGCACTACAGAACTCAGAAGTGTGCTGAGTGGATAAAATGAATGAATGACAGAAATTTATACAAATGCAAACAGTGCTGTGTAGCTGAGCAGGAGTTCTGTGTATGATGTGTGTGTTAGTTCTGTGTATGATGTGTGTGTGAGTTCTGTGTATGATGTGTGTGTAAGTTCTGTGTATGATGTGTGTGTGAGTCCTGTGTTTGATGTGTGTGTGAGTCCTGTGTATGATGTGAGTGAGTTCTGTGTATGATGTGTGTGAGTTCTGTGTATGATGTGTGTGTGAGTCCTGTGTATGATGTGTGTGAGTTCTGTGTATGATGTGTGTGAGTTCTGTGTATGATGTGTGTGTGAGTTCTGTGTATGATGTTTGTGTGTGAGTCCTGTGTATGATGTGTGTGTGAGTTCTGTGTACGATGTGTGTGTGAGCCCTGTGTATGATGTGTGTGTGTGTGTGTGTGTGTGTGAGTCCTGTGTATGATGTGTGTGTGAGTCCTGTGTATGCTGTGTGTGTTTTTTGTGTAAAAGAGTCCTGTGTGTGTGTGTGTGTGTGTGTGTGTGTGCGTTCTGTGTATGATGTCTGTGTGTGTTCTGTGTGTGCTGTGTGTGTGAGTCCTGTGTATGATGTGTGTGTGTGTGTGTGAGTCCTGTGTATGATGTGTGTGTGTGAGTCCTGTGTATGCTGTGTGTGTTTGTGTGTAAAAGAGTCCTGTGTGTGTGTGTGAGTCCTGTGTATGATGTGTGTGTGAGCCCTGTGTATGCTGTGTGTGTGTGTCCTGTGTATGATGTGTGTGTGTGTGTGTGTGTGAGTCCTGTGTATGATGTGTGTGTGTGAGTCATGTGTATGCTGTGTGTGTTTGTGTGTAAAAGAGTCCTGTGTGTGTATGTGAGTCCTGTGTATGATGTGTGTGTGAGCCCTGTGTATGCTGTGTGTGTGAGCCCTGTGTATGCTGTGTGTGTTTGTGTGTGTGAGTCCTGTGTATGATGTGTGTGTGAGCCCTGTGTATGCTGTGTGTGTGAGCCCTGTGTATGCTGTGTGTGTTTGTGTGTGAAAGAGTCCTGTGTGTGTGTGTGTGAGTCATGTATATGATGTGTGTGTGAGTCCTATGTATGATGTATGAGTCCTATCTATGTATGTGAGGTGGTCTTAGTTGCTGCCTTGGTACAGCGTCTGCGGGAAGAAGCTCTTCTTCATCCTCTATGTGCATGTTCACCTGGTCCATGTTATGACATGTTAAAAATGATTAAACGATGAATGCATGTGCCGTTTTCTATATCATCACAGTCCAAAGCAGAACTCCATTTCTGTTATTTTACATTTAAGTCAATATAAGATTATAGTACATAATACATATAAGATTAAGTCCCATGCATGCAGAAAGTCATGTGTAAATGATGGGGCAGAAAAAGATTTAAGATTTGAGCCATTCTGTAAACAGTAAAACACAATAAATTATTATTAAGAACCCAATGGGGCAAACTTGAAAAATACACAACTAGCATGGTGAATAAAATAAATAGATATCCTTGCTTTTAAATTCCAGAAAGATGAGTGATAGTCAACTGTTGCTTTTCAATCTTTAAAGTGTGGTTTTACAAAGATATCGTCACAAATCCATTCAATGTCCATTCAAATCTGTCTTTAAAGAAGAATCTGGGCTAACGGAGGTCTTCTTTGCCTGAACTGTTGTTCACCAGCCCACTGTTGTTTTACTGCTACTACTGTAATCTGAGAGCGCTGCAGGTGGCAGTTAAAGGTGCCATAAACTGTTTATTCAGTGTTTTACAGTGTTCTCTGATGTTCTACATAGAAGGTGTGTGTCTTTGGTCTGGATGTGGTTTCACGCATCCATTTACTCCCTATGTGGCGCTGGACTCGCTGACAGCAGTGTCTGAGAGGAGGATGCTGTCTATAAGCTGCAGGCCATCATGGATAATGGCTTCCACCCTCTTTATCACACAGTGGAGGTCATTCCTACCAGTGGCTATCAGACTTTATAACTCCTCTCTTAACGTACAACACCTCTCACATGTACAGTAATAACAATAGAACAATAATTTAATTATGTGTGCAACAACTCAAATGTGCAATAACTTCTAAACTCTTACTGCTGTATACAGTATATCTGTACTTATTATTATAGCCACAGTCACTTTATATTTTATTCTTCTATTGTATTATAAGACTTTATATATAAGCCACAGCCACTTTATATTTTATTTTTCTATTGTATTATAAGACTTTATATATGTGCCACAGCCACTTTATATTTTATTCTTCTATTGTATTATAACACTTTATATATGTGCCACAGTCATTTTATATTTTATTCTTCTATTGTATTATAAGACTTTATATATGTGCCACAGTCATTTTATATTTTATTCTTCTATTGTATTATAAGACTTTATATATGTGCCACAGTCATTTTATATTTTATTCTTCTATTGTATTATAAGACTTTATATATGTGCCACAGTCACTTTATATTTTATTCTTCTATTGTATTACAAGATTTATATATGTGTACATATTGCAAATTTCTTTTTTGTTGTAAATTATTATTAGAGGGGGATCAATAAAGTATTTCCGATTCTGGTTCTGGTTCAATCCTACAGTGAAACTAACTGTTTCTTCTTTTTTGCTGAGCTAATGAATAATTTGATGAGTTCTGCACTGATTGGCTGGTTTACAGTGAGACACTGTAATGATTACATAGAAGCAAAATATCAAAATAGACAGAGATATCTCCATTTTTGTCGATTTTGAGTTTTCTACTTCATTTAAACTCGACAGTGGTTGTTTACATTGTGTGAAAATTTTATGATTCATGAGCCAATAGAAGTGTTCTATTAAAAGTAAAGTATATTTTTGGTCTCTCCTGTAAAGTTGCAATTTTGAAGATACTTGTTTTTCCTTGGACAGCGATGATATAAGTTAGATTAATATACTTATACTATTATACTATAGTTAACCATGCTGATGTTACTGCTATCTTACTCGTATCCAACGTTGCCTTTACTAGCTACATTCTTTTGATGTCAACATCTACACAAAGTGAATTAAAGTTGTTACTCACTATGAAACTTTTATGTTTAAGATGATCTGCTTCAATCAGCAAACAGTGATAAACTCACACAGCATGGCAGCTACTTACAGGTTACTGTTGGGGCTGTGATGCTACTAAAGGTGGAACTGTTTGTCTTTTCAGTCTCTTCAGTGTTATATACAAAAATGCTCGATATGTGGGAGATGAAGTTGCTTTGTATTCACCAGCTTGTTTTGCCAATTTTCCATAAAGATGAACTTCAGCCAACAGGTCTGCTGACAGGTTGGTTCATTGGGAAGGGAATGAAAAGTGCCAACATTGCCTTTACAGCCTGAAACAGTAGATTTCACCACATAGTCCACTGTTTGCTGATGCTCTGTTGTGGTTGTATGTAAAAGTTGGGGGTGTAAATATTATCGAGTCTATAACAACACACTTAAAGATTTTGGAATCCATCAATTTTACCATACCTCAGCAGGATTGTATTTGAAGGAGGAACAACAGGGTTTGAGATTGATGGTATTTACAGTTCCATGTACTGGACTCTCATTATTCATACACTTTATTGCTATACATATTCACTCACCCCTTTAAATGATTAAATTCAGGTGTTCCAATCAGTTCCATGGCCACAGGTGCACCTAGACATGCAGACTGCTTCTACACACATTAGTGAAAGAATGGGTCTCCCTCAGGAGCTCAGTGAACTCCAGCGTGGTACCGTCCAGTCGTGAAATTTACTCTAAATTCTAAATATTCCACAGTCGACTGTCAGTGGTATTATAACAAAGTTAAAGTGATAGGGAATTAAGTGGTAGCCATGTCAAATGATAGAGCGGGGTCAACAGATGCTGAAGAGCATAGTGCGCAGAGGTCACCAACTTTCTGCAGAGTTAATCACTACAGACCTCCAAACTTCATGTGGCTTTCAGATTAGCTGAAGAACAGAGCGTAGAGAACTTCATGGAATCGGTTTCCATGGCTGAGCAGCTGCATCCAAGCCTTCAATCACCAAGCGCAATGCAAAGTATCAGATGCAGTGGTGTAAAGCACGCCGCCAATGGACTCAAGAGCAGAACTTGACTGGCCTGCACAGAGTCCTGACCTCAACCCGACGGACCAGCTAAATTAGAACTTAGATTAGTGTCTGATTAGTGTCTGACCTTACAAATGAGCTCCTAAACCGTATGGAGAGACTTCCCAGAAGAGTTGAAGCTGTTATAGCTGTGAAGGGTGGACTGACATCATATTAAAGCCTGGATTAAGAATGGGATGCCACTCAAGTTCATATATGTGTGAAGGCAGATGAAGGAATACTTTTGGTAACATAGTGTATGTGCCATTCTAAGTAGTGTTTTTCATTTTATGGCACCTTTAGGAACCTGATGGGTCCAACTTCAACAATTCACAGTTTTGGCAAGGTGAATAAAGTAAATACAAGTTAAGTTTTGCTTGTAAATGGCAGGCAGTGGAGGGATAGTTTTTTTAATGAATTTTTTTAATTACATCATTTTGTTTTATAAAGTCACAAATCTGACCCTTCAGATCTGTAGTTTCCAACAAAGAATCTTAAACCATTGAGCAAAAGGATCTGCACTGTTAATCGCCCATTATTGTTTTACAGCATCCTACTGTAATCTGAGAGTTCTGTAGGTGGCGGTTCATTTGGTATGTAAAGCGTTATTGCCTGTTATGCAATTAAAATGATAATAATTGACATAGATTATGGCTTATAGAGTGGGCACACATACATACCCTTTGAGTTGAATGGGTTATGGGATTACATTAAAAATATAATATAATATAAATGACAAATTTAAAAGTTCAGACTTTGCTAGAGGCTAGACAATGAAAAGCCCGACAGCTTTTTGATAGAGGATTATCAAACTTGTGGAAAGTGGAAGTGGAGTGTTTCGGGGGGCATGGGGGGTGGCGGTCTTCGGAGTCAACTGGCGGCACTTTGATCCGCACGGCGGCAGGTTCTGTCTGTGGGGGGGCCCACACGCGTCCCGCTGAAACCAATATGGCCTTCTTCCCCGCGTACAAAAGGAGGGCGTTTAGGGCTGCGGTGCCTTGTCTGCAGCGCGCTTGGGGCCGGCAGGGGGTCGGTGTGGCGCGACCAGGCCCAGGGCCGCGGTGGCCGTAGCGGGCTGCAGAGCGGGAGAGAGCGTTGGGCTTAATTGGCAGCATAGGCCCTGCAGGAGGCCATTGTTCGGATAAAAGAGGCTTAGCATGGCAGCGCGCGGGCCGGCCACTGAGTCAGCCTCTCCACGCGTCTGGAGTGTAATCGTCATGTGGGGGGAGGTGATTTTCTCCGAGGGAGAGGGTGTTAATAACGAGATAGGCTTTAAAGAAGGGGGGAGGACGGGAGGGGCCAGAGGGGGACCCCTGTGAAGAAGTCAAAAAGCGATGCTGACTTTGTTTTGACTTGGTATTGACGCGTGTGATTCATAATCATCGGGCCTGTAGGCCCATCACTGCTGAAGAGGTGTGTAAAGTGCTAGCTGGCATGCAAAAGGTTCATACTTCTTGGTCTTTTCTCACAGTGATAGCACAGTATAACAAAACCTTGTGTCCCCAGAATGCTGTGTGCTAGTGGAGGTAAGAAAAGACTCAACTTTTATTCCAAAAGCCTTAATTCCAAGTCATTCCGAACCATTTCTGTTACATTTCTGTTATAAAATGACATTCAAAGCAAATAAAAGCATCTGGTTTTCATAAAAAATGATCAGAAGACACGACAGCGATGGTATATGTGACTTCTCTCGTTGGATATTACTGTGTTGCTTATGTAAATTTGAACAGAGGTTCTTAATCTTGATAGCACAGCCACCCGTGCACAAACACAACCACCCCATACGTAAGGAGCAACGCTTCTGACTCTTTCCTGGCGCGCACACACACGCACACCCTCCCGCTGCCTTTAACATTTTCTACAGCCCTTAACAAACTCAGCAACAGGTTGCAGGCCCCCAGTGAGTGCGGCTTGTTGGCCAACAAACCCTGAACAGCCCCGGCTGGTCATTAGGGCTCTCTGTGGGGGTGTTTAGGGGAGAAAGAGCCCAGGCTGCAGGACAGCTGGGCCGGGGGCGCGGGGTTGAACGCCCAGGTATCTCCACCTGTACTCTCATTACCAGCCCTGAGCGCAAGCAATTAACTGCCCAACTGCTCCGTGGAGGGAGAAGGGAGGCTGTGGCGGGAGATGAAGAGAGAGAGAGAGAGTGTGTGTGCATGTGTGTGTGTGTGTGTGTGTGTGTCAGGGAGCTGGTTCATATGCAGCTAAAGATGTAGCACGCATCCTATGGGTGCACCTCCAGACACCCACAGTGATGGAGAAGGAGGGTCAGAGAGCAGAACAGGACTGAGATAATTCATTGATGTAGTGCATAGTTTATAGTGAATGAAACCCTTGACTAATAACACTTGCCCCCCAGTATTGAGCTGTCCCCTTCAATTACCTGCTTGTTCATGTTCACTTATCCCCGTTTTCAGCTTATTCGCTCCCTTCCAGACGTACGCACTCCCAGGCAGGGTGTATAAAACATATGCAGGCGGCCGAACAGGCCTTAAACGCAGACAGATTGACAGACAGGCAGGCCGCCTGGTTGGCAGACAGTGAGGGAGTAAGCTGGAGCATTAGGGAAGGTGGAGAGTGAAAAACCGCCATTCATATCACAATGGGGAACCTGACAAACAGCTCTGCCCTTAATTACCCAAGCTGCCATTTCTGCCTTTAATTAAAGCAGCTCTTAAAAGGCTGAATGGGACAGACACACAAACCATAGCGACTTAAGCATAAGCTCCCGATCGAGACTTCTGTCAAAATCTGGCACAAACGCTGCAGAGGTGCATTTTGGGGATATAACTCTTTGTGAGAGATTGAAGGTTCTACTTAAAAAGGGATATAAAATGTAATCAAATTTTGATATTCAATTAAAAAACGAAAAATGGGAAAAAAGTTAAAGTTACAGTTGCTTTAGCCACAAAACAACACTAACAATAATAATAATATGTTAACACAATACAATATTAGCACGTATAAATGTAGTTTGACCCTTTGAGCCATCCCTTGTATTGAAGCATGAGGTCTTAAATGCATGTTTTATGTGATTCAGATCTGTTTTCAGGTCTTCTATTTTTTTAAGTTAATAGGCCGAACTAGGTCTATCACAATTATTACATAACTGCTAAATCGCTATTAATTGGGCAATTACTTCAATTACAACTACAAGCAGAGTGTTTAGTGGATGTGCTGAGCATATACACTGAAATAAAATAAAGCAGTACAATGTATCATTGAGATAATGCTTAGCGGACAGTGCTGAGTAATGTTGGTGTATTAGCTGTGTAGCTGATAATATCAGCTATTATTAGCTATTGATTGATAGCTCCCTAGTTAATTTGGCCACCTCTGGCTTGTACCTCAATAGATGCATGCAACGGACAAGTAAATTGGCAATCACAAATATTTCAATTTCCAATATTTCTATATTTCAATTAAACAGTTTATTGGCAGCTAAAAAAATCATGATTGTAACAAGCCTAGAGCAGACCATGCTGGACACTGCTCTGCAAGTCTATGAAGGAATGGATGAATTGATCCAGAGCTAACTGGAAAGCCACAGTATCAAGAAGCCCTCCATTGTATCAAAAAGCCCTGTATGAATGGCGAAAGCCACCCCATCGCCATTTCGGTTGGTGAGTTGTATGTTGGACTGTGCTCTGATAGAGCTCGTCTGCAGCTTCAACCCTGCAGGTGGATGAAGACCAAAGTAAAAATAGCCAAGACTGACCATGAGGCAGATTAAAAGATATGTGAACAGAGGCAGTCTCCAGAAGCTCTACAAGGAAAGTTTTTTTTGGTAGATCCATGTAGCCTGCACATCTCCAGAGCTCAGAACCTTCCAATGTGTGAGATTTTACAGACTACGAGTAAAAGTAGGCACCCAGACTGGCAAATCCTAAACTCATACACATATATAAAGCTAAAACTAGCTTCTTATTGCATTGTGCAAAACACAAACACACACACACACATTTTACTGCTTTTGCTGGATCATTTATGGCTTACGAACCACCACAGTGCTGCCGAGTGAACCCCTTATAAAACAATGGCAGCACAATTGCATCAATGCAATATTATGAATATTCTATATACCTTTATTGGAAGGAACATGCAGCCGCTATAAATACAGCCAGTAGAAATATCGAATGAACTTGTTCTGGCTTGCACTAGCACCCACACCAACAACACCCTAAAGGCCTTCCCAGGTTATTACATGCACAAAACTCAATGGTCTATGAAGCTGAACTTAAAAAAGAATTTACTCCTCCAGAGTGGAGCTGAACTACAGGACACGAGACAGGACTGCTGGTATTTTACAAACAGAAAGTTCCGCAATTCGATTGCAATCGACTGAAATGCACAGGTTGCAGACACGGTTTAGCAGTCCCGCACACCCGAGCCATTCAAAATCAAGGACTGAAATTCAGTACATTTAGCTCAGAAATGCAGCGAATTTAAGTGATTACTCCTAGATCCTTTCATCACCACCTCCGAACACACCCACAAACCCACCCACACACACACAGTGTATAGAGAGAGAGAGGTGTCAGGTGAAGAGAAGGGGGAACTCTAAGCTGTCTAATTGTGTGTTAGCGCGAGGTGGAATAAACACTAACACCCACGTCTCTCCTGCCTCTCGAGCTTCTCCTGTTCTCCTGTTGTTCCTCGCCCTTTTCGCCCATCCAGCCACCCCCACAACCCTTCACAAAGTCACTCTAACCCTGCAATTACCACCTGCAGAACACAAGCACACACAAACACACACACACATACTGACGTTTTTCATATCCGAATCTTGTTTCTCCGAAATGACAACGTCAAGAAGAAGTCGATAATTGTAATGTTTATGAGAGCAACCAGATTTTATTTTAAGCCAATTTAGAAATAAAAACAAACAGTAGGACCAACAGGTGTCCAGAGTGTCTCCCACCCCAGCTCCTGATACTGCTCTACCCCCTAGTTCTGTGCCTATTACACAGGGAGACACTGGGAGTGCTGTCTGTCAGTTATTGGCAGATCCAGGTAGAGATAGAGAGAGAGAGAGATAGGGAGTGAGTGTTATGCAAGAAGAGCAAACAAGTGTTTTTGTGGGGGGGGCGGCCTAGGGTGAGAGTTGGGGGTTATATGTTATCACTGCATTTTCGCTACACTCCCAATCCAATGCACACATACTTGCAGGCACTTGTGCAATATATATATATATATATATATATATATATATATATATATATATATATATATATATATATATATATATATATATATATATATGAAACTGAAACACCTGGTTTTAGACCACAATCATTTATTAGTATGGTGTAGGGCCTCCTTTTGCAGCCAATACAGCGTCTATTCATCTTGGGAATAACATATACAAGTCCTGCACAGTGGTCAGAGAGATTTTAAACCATTCTTCTTGCAGGACAGTGGCCAGGTCACTATGTGATGCTGGTGGAGGAAAACGTTTCCTGACTTGCTCCTCCAAAACACCCCAAAGTGGCTCTATAATATTTAGATCTGGTGACTGTGCAGGCCATGGGAGATGTTCAACTTCACTTTCATGTTCATCAAACCAATCTTTCACCAGTCTTGCTGTGTGTATTGGTGCATTGTCACCCTGATACATGGCACCGCCTTCAAGATACAATGTTTGAACCATTGGATGCACATGGTCCTCGAGAATGGTTCGGTAGTCCTTGGCAGTGATGCGCCCATCTAGCACAAGTATTGGGCCAAGGGAATGCCATGATATGGCAGCCCAAACCATCACTGATCCACCCCCATGCTTCACTCTGGGCATGCAACAGTCTGGGTGGTACGCGTCTTTGGATCTTCTCCACACCGTAACTCTCCCGGATGTGGGGAAAACAGTAAGGTGGACTCATCAGAGAACAATACATGTTTCACATTGTCCACAGCCCAAGATTTGCGCTCCTTGCACCATTGAAACCGATGTTTGGCATCGACACGAGTGACCAAAGGTTTGGTTATAGCAGCCCGGCCGTGTATATTGACCCTGTGGAGCTCCTGACGGACAGTTCCGGTGGAAACAGGAAAGTTCAGGTGCACATTTAATTCTGCTGTGATTTGGGCAGCCGTGGTTTTATGTTTTATGGATACAGTCCGGGTTAGAACCCAGCATCCCTTTCAGACAGCTTCCTCTAGCGTCCACAGTTAATCCAGTTGGATGTGGTTGGTCCTTCTTGGTGATCTGCTGACATTACCCTGGATACCGTGGCTCTTGATACATCACAAAGACTTGCTGTCTTCGTCACAGATGCGCCAGCAAGACGTGCACCAACAATTTGTCCTCTTTTGAACTCTGGTACGTCCCATAATGTTGTGTTATTGCAATATTTTACATCAGCTGCACTTACCATAGAACTCAGTTGTTTAACAATTACAGACTGTAGTTCATCTGATTCATTGCATGCATTGTTTATCCCCTTTCCTCCTGTTCTTCATGGTCAGGACCCCCCAAATGACCACCACAGGGCAGGTACTATTAGGGAGGTGGAGCAGTCTCAGCACTGCAGTGACACTGATTTGAAGGTGGTTTGTTAGTGTCTGTTGCAGTGGTGCGAGTGGATCAGACTCAGCAGCGCTGCTGGAGCTTTTAAACACCTCAGCATCACTGCTGGACTGAGAATAGTCCTCCAGCCAACAGCATTCTGTTAGCACTGATGAAGGACTAGTGGAACACAAACTGTGCAGCAACAGATGAGCAGTTGCCTCTGAGGCATGTCTATTAGAGTGGACAGTGAGTGGACACAGTGTTTAAACACTTCAGCAGCACTGCTGTGTCTTGGTCCATTTATACCAGCCCAACACACACTAACACACCACCACATCAGTGTCACTGCAGTGCAGAGAATGACCCACCACCCAAATTATATCTGCTCTGGTCCTGTGGTGGTCCTCCTCATTGAAGAACAGGGTAACAAAGCATACAGAGAATCAGATGAACTACAGTCTGTAGGTGTAGATCTACAAAGTGCACCTGTGATGCAAAGGGAACAGATAAAATAAACAATGTGTGTAGATGCAAGAAGGTGGTTTATATAGTAAGCCATATGAGAGCTAGAGAAAGAAAGAGAGAGAGAGAAAAAGAGAGAGAGATCTTATCTTTTGGTCAAGTTCAGCCTGGATGGATAATCACAACTGCCCCAATAAACAGGCTATTTAAAGAACCATTTGGCAATCAATGTACAGACATTTCCATAACACCCAACGGAACGGGCTGCTTTATTGCACGTCACTTCAGCACTGACATGATTGAGAAACCCACACGCTTCATATTATGACCCCATGGCTCATTTTGCTCTGTTTGGTTCAGATGGCTTCAGCTGATAAGTCGGACTCTGTGAGAACATGCATGACAATACACAATACACGCAATCCCCTTAGACAACGTTAATGTTTTTTCATTTGAAAACCTTTTCTGTATTCTGTATTGTTCTTTATTACTGTATTACTCTGTATTGCACTGTAGTTTTTATCATTATGTATTACACTGTGTTCTGTATTATTCTGTAGTATTCTGTGTTCTGTATTTCCCTATTTTTTTTATTATTCTGTATTATTTTGTGCTCTGTATTTCCCTGTGTTCTGTATTATTCTGTATTATTTTGTGTTCTGTATTTCCCTATCTTTTGTATTATTCTGTATTACTTTGTATTCTGTATTTCCCTATGTTCTGTATTATTCTGTATTATTTTGTGTTCTGTATTTCCCTATCTTTTGTATTATTCTGTATTACTTTGTATTCTGTATTTCCCTATGTTCTGTATTATTCTGCATTATTTTGTGTTCTGTATTTCCCTATATTCTGTATTATTTTGTATTATTTTGTATTCTGTATTTCCCTATATTCTGTATTATTCTGTATTATTTTGTATTCTGTATTTCCCTATGTTCTGTATTATTCTGTATTATTTTGTATTCTGTATTTCCCTGTATTCTGTATTATTTTGTATTCTGTATTTCCCTATGTTCTGTATTGTTCTGTATTATTTTGTATTCTGTATTTCAGTATGTTTTGTATTATTTTGTATCCTGTATTTCCCTATATTCTGTATTATTCTGTATTATTTTGTATTCTGTATTTCCCTATGTTCTGTATTGCTCTGTATTATCTTGTATTATGTATTTCCCTATGTTCTGTATTATTCTGTATATTTTATCCCTCTGTATTCTGTATTACTACTATATTACTATATTACTTCCCTGGAGTCTCTCGACTGGAGATTTTATCAGAATTAACCAAAATACTGCTGACTGGAAGTTAAATAAATAGGTGGTATCTGACTTTTGCAAAGTACTGTAATGAACAGGCAATTAAGGATTTTGTCAGTTGTGATAATCTCCAGGTGATTAGGCAAAACCTTGACCGAGGGTCACCAAGCTTATCAGACTGCTGCTGGTTATTATTCCAGTGAAGATGATCTGATTCCACTCTCTGTTTAACTACGAGGCAGCAATAGAGACTGAAGTGTTCAATCAGATCATAAAACACAATCATTGTTAAAACAGTGGAACTATGTAAAATGTGTGAACGCTAAACTTTAGAGTGGCAGTGACGTCACTGTCATGATTTTTAGTTTTTTATGTAATTTAAAATGTGTTACTGTTACGTTATTGGAACATTTCATGAGATATAAATAGAAATGTAGAAAAATATTCTGGTTCCATTGACTTACATTGAAAATGAAGAATTTTTTTTCTCTAAAGATATAATATATATATATATATATATATATATATATATATATATATATATATATATATATATATATATATATATATATATATATATGATAAATGATGTTGCACAGTACATCATACTATCCTGAACATTGTCAGCTTTTATTTATAGAACACCATCTGCATGTTTCTTTATGAAAACAGCTAAATTAGTCCCATTTAACTGGACTTAGTTAAACACAACTCATTTTTAAGTTTGAGATATAAATATTGGGGCATATTGTAAACATTGGCTGAAGTTCTGCAGCATATTTTCTATGTTGCCCACTTTACAGTAAGTGTATGCTTGTCCCCTTGTTTCCTTTGATGCTTTTTTATAACACCTCCAATATCGAATATTACATTTTTAATTTTAACAGTTTTTTTTAAATCAAGAAAAATCATGTTATTGAGGAAAATGTTTTATTTCTATATTTATTTAATAACATTTAGAGACAAATATAACCAGTGCTGCTTGTCTGCGTAAAGCAGGACAGGTTAGTAAGTACATATGTTTAGTAGTGCTGAGTTAAGTTGACTTGGTCAGTCAATGATTACAGTATGTGTGCATGTAGAGTGCAATGACTACCACAAGCTGTCTAAGAGTCTTGGAGGGGCAGATACTCACAATGAAAGGATCAAAATGATGAAACACCAACCACAGTAACAACCAACAACCAAAAAATATAACAAGGAATATTACATTTACACTGTATTAGATTGGCTTGATCGAAATAGTGGTATTATAAGTAGTTACCATCAAATTTAATTTTTTTATGCATTTAAATGGATCATCTGCAATTGACATTGTTTTTATAATGAATGGGCCAATAGAAATGCACCAATATAGCTTGGAAAAACTTTAATTGACTTACATTAAAAGTAAAGAATGTTTTTGGCCTCTCCTGTAAAGTTGAAATTTTGGAGATACTTCTTTCTCATTGGACAGCGACAACATACATACCATTATTGTTAAATACAAATATCTTTTTAAATGAGCTGAACTCACTTGCTTACTTAACTTACTTTCACTTTTAATCTCTTCAATAGGGTGATGTTAGAGAGGGTCCTGTATATCTGGAGGTATACATTTGAAATCTGACTCACTGGTTAAACTGAAAGACTGAGGCAATAGCAGACAGAAACGAGGGCCAAGCAATGAATAGAGGGCCAAGAGAATGAGGCGAAACTCAGGAGCGGCTCAAGAGCAGGGTGGTCCTATTGTTGTGGCTGCTTGGTGTATATACACCAAATATAGATAAATACTAACACAGATGTACACCTGCATTCAAATATGGATGTATACCAACAACAAATATAACAATGTATATTATTATTAGTACTATTACATTATACATCCCAGCAGTACATTATATGTATATACCTTTCTGTTCTAACTAGTCTCCATATATGTGTTAATAGTCTCAGGAGGGGCTACTTTTCTGATCTAACTAGTCTCCATATATGTGTTAATAGTCTCAGGAGGGGCTACTTTTCTGATCTAACTAGTCTCCATATATGTGGTAATGGTCTCTGAAGGAACTACTTTTCTGATCTAACTAGTCTCCATATATGTGGTAATAGTATCAGGAGGGGCTACTTTTCTGTTCTAACTAGTCTCCATATATGTGAGTAATAGTCTCAGAAGGGACTACTTTTCTGTTCTAACTAGTCTCCATATATGTGGTAATAGTCTCAGGAGGGACTACTTTTCTGTTCTAACTAGTCTCCATATATGTGGTAATAGTCTCAGGAGGGACTACTTTTCTGTTCTAACTAGTCTCCATATATGTGGTAATAGTCTCAGGAGGGACTACTTTTCTGTTCTAACTAGTCTCCATATATGTGGTAATGGTCTCTGAAGGAACTACTTTTCTGATCTAACTAGTCTCCATATATGTGGTAATGGTCTCTGAAGGAACTACTTTTCTGTTCTAACTAGTCTCCATATATGTGAGTAATAGTCTCAGAAGGGACTACTTTTCTGTTCTAACTAGTCTCCATATATGTGAGTAATAGTCTCAGGAGGGACTACTTTTCTGCTCTAACTAGTCTCCATATATGTGGTAATAGTCTCAGGAGGGACTACTTTTCTTATCTAACTAGTCTCCATATATGTGGTAATGGTCTCTGAAGGAACTACTTTTCTGATCTAACTAGCCTCCATATATGTGGTAATAGTCTCAGGAGGGACTACTTTTATGTTCTAACTAGTCTCCATATATGTGGTAATAGTCTCAGGAGGGGCTACTTTTCTGTTCTAACTAGTCTCCATATATGTGGTAATAGTCTCAGGAGGGACTACTTTTCTGTTCTAACTAGTCTCCATATATGTGGTAATGGTCTCTGAAGGAACTACTTTTCTGATCTAACTAGTCTCCATATATGTGGTAATGGTCTCTGAAGGAACTACTTTTCTGATCTAACTAGTCTCCATATATGTGAGTAATAGTCTCAGAAGGGACTACTTTTCTGTTCTATCTAGTCTCCATATATGTGAGTAATAGTCTCAGGAGGGACTACTTTTCTGCTCTAACTAGTCTCCATATATGTGGTAATAGTCTCAGGAGGGACTACTTTTCTTATCTAACTAGTCTCCATATATGTGGTAATAGTCTCAGGAGGGACTACTTTTCTTATCTAACTAGTCTCCATATATGTGGTAATGGTCTCTGAAGGAACTACTTTTCTGTTCTAACTAGTCTCCATATATGTGAGTAATAGTCTCAGAAGGGACTACTTTTCTGTTCTAACTAGTCTCCATATATGTGAGTAATAGTCTCAGGAGGGAGTACTTTTCTGCTCTAACTAGTCTCCATATATGTGGTAATAGTCTCAGGAGGGGCGACTTTTCTGTTCTAACTAGCCTCCATATATGTGGTAATAGTCTCAGGAGGGACTACTTTTATGTTCTAACTAGTCTCCATATATGTGGTAATAGTCTCAGGAGGGGCTACTTTTCTGTTCTAACTAGTCTCCATATATGTGGTAATTGTGTCAGGAGGGGCTACTTTTCTGTTGTAACTAGTCTCCATATATGTGGTAATATTCTCAGGAGGGTCTCCTTTTCTGCTCTAACTAGTCTCCATATATGTGGTAATGGTCTCAGGAGGGGCTACTTTTATGTTCTAACTAGTCTCCATATATGTGGTAAAAGTCTCAGGAGGGCCTACCTCTGGCATTCTTTTGGATTAAGAATGGGATGTCATTTAAGTTCATAAACAAGTGAAGACAGACGAGCGAATACTTTTTGGCAATACAGTGTATCGATCTATAATGTTACATCCGTGTTCCCATGTCCCACCACTCACTGTTCAGCATCATTATTTTATATTTAGACCAAGAGTGCTTCAAAATGAGAAGGACCAAAGACCCTCAGCTGGTGCATAGATGCTGGAACCTGGGCTACGTAAGCCTCTGAATATTTGATCCCGTAATGGTACTTGTTCTCTTTTTATAGGTTTTTATGTTTTATTGTCTTTCGTTTCTTCTATTGTTTTAATGATTGCTTACTTCGGTAATATTTCTGTTCACAGCGCTGGTGAACAGAAGTCGGTGTTCCTTTATCTACAACACATATGTAGCCATTTTATATATTATCCAAAACCACTAATGAACATGTCGTCGCTGTCCAATGAAAAACATGTATCCCCATTTTTTTTCTACATCATTTGAACATGCCAACGCTGTTTTCACTGTTTGAAAATTTTATGATGAATGGACCAATAGAAGTGCTCCAACATAACTTGAGCAAAAAAATCTGGTTCTATTGACTTACATTAAAAGTAAAGTATGGTTTTGTTGTCTCCTGCAATTTTGGAGATGTTTTTGAAGATTTTCATTGGACAGCGACGGTATGTGTTTTTCCTGAGTTTATATATATCAACGCTGTCAGAAGAGGACAAACACCTTCTTCACTTTCAATGTAAGTCAATGTAAAGACGTGAAGTGATTTTGGAACATTTCTATTGGTCCATTCGTCATGACATCTTCAGACACTGTGAAGAAGCTGCTGTGCTCATATGATGCACAAAATTAAAAATCAACAAAAATGGAGGTGCATGTTTTTCTTTGGTCAGTAACAACATAAATGTTTATATAAAAAAACAGCAAGCTTTCTTTGGGACTATTTTGCCATGTAACACACTGAATATATCCCTCCACTGTGCACAGATTAGAACAAACTGATTACAATATGTTTATGCCACTGCTAAACAATGTACCAGCGTATTCATAAACATTTAATATACCAACTTTCTGTGAGGGAGCTTGTAGAGGTGGACGTCTGGTTCCATTCACCACCACTGTGAACAGTTCTGAGTTGTCTCTGATGGAGATCTTTGCACTAAACCAACCCCCTGAGAGGCTTTGTTTACATCTCCACTGAATTATGTGGAACTCTTGTAAAATCAATGGAGGTTCCTCTTGAAGTTCCTCTTAACAGTTCTTGTTCTTGACTTGGTTTAGGCTCCTCACCTGTTCTTCAGTCACTTCCTTTGCTTTGGTGTCTAAGCTGTTCTCTGCAAAAGGCCAAAAGCTCCTGCACAAAAAAAGTGATGTTAATGTGTGACTCGGAGGAATGCGCGTGCTGCCCTAGCTCTAGTTTTTGGGGGTGGTCGCGAGCAGATCTACCCCTTCAGCCGTTCGCTCGGAGGAATTCATGGTGCTTCTGAACTGTCTTGTTACACATTAACGCGCCCGCGCGCGCACACACACACACGCGGGGGTAACACACAGGTGCGCAGCGAGGGAGGGTCTCAGCCTGGTGTCTTTCCATCTTCACTTCGCGTAGCGTAAGCACCCCCTCACGCCACCCCACCCCTCCCATCTCGCATCTTCCCCACTTTTTTTTACCCACCCAGGGCTGCGCGAGCGGTGGGACACAGTGACGGGACGTTCCATCATTAAAGCTCAGCCCACTCGCGTGAGCGCAATAACAACCAAGCGCGCCGAGCGCCAGCTGTTGCGCATCTGCGGCCCAACGGCGAGAGAGAGAGAGAGAGAGAGAGAGAGAGAGAGAGAGAGGCAGCACGTCACAAGCGTGCCGAATCAGCGCGAGGACAGCTTTCAGATTGGCGCGCGCGCTCCGGACAGCTCCCGGCACTCCTCTCGCGCCGCAGCTCGCGCCCTACTCGTGCCCAACAACTCGCCCCGCGAAATGGTGAGCGCTCCTCTTTTCTTCTACTTCTACGCTGAACAGCCTGTAACTTGTAACTTCTGGCTGCAGCCAAATCGCTCGCGGCGGCTGCGTTTGCGCACCTGCCGCACATCAAACAGCCTCCGTCTATAAACCCGCGCTAACAGGTTCTGATGCTCAGCGCGGAGCCGGGGGTCGTAGAAGCGGCCGGACTCGCAGGTGGTCAGGACGGACGGAACAGACTGGAGATCGTTTTCTTTGAATTGTTTTCTGTGCAACCTGCACACCTTAGAAGGATGGTTCTTCAAGGGTTCTTTAGGCATTGGTTCTATTTAGGGCTGTTGCGTCGCGAGATGGTTCTGCAGCAGCAAGGGGTCTGCAATTAAACGATTAAGTGTGTATAGAACGTATAGAACCAATTTCAAAACCATGTACAACACGTTCTCCATCAACTAGAACCATTGCACCATGCACAGGACCTTTGAAGCATGCTGGTTCTATGTGCACCATTTCTAAATAAAAAAGTAACGGTTCTATATAGAACCATAAACACTGAGTAACTGGTTCTTTGCATGATGGAATGGTTCTACAGACTGATGTTGTATATGGTTCTGTGTAGCACTGTAAAGTTTTTTCTGTTGTATTACAAGCATGATATTGTATAGAACTACTTTTAGAACTATATGCAACATGTTCTCCATCAACCTGGAGAACCATCTCACCATGCATAGAACCATTTTTGTATGCAATGGTTTTATTTACACTTTAAAGTTCTTTAAAGGTTCCTTAGTGAAGCCAATGGTTATTCATAGAACCATGAACATTAAAGAGCCACTCGCATGCTTAGATGGTTCTGTATAGCACCAAAAAGTTATTGTATATATATCATATAGAACCACATTCAGAACTATATACAACATGTTCTCCATCAACCTGGAGAACCATTTCAGAACCATTTTAGTATGCAATGGTTTTATTTACACTTTAAAATTGTGGTTTTTTAAGGGTTCTTTAGTGAAGCCAGTGGGTATTTATAGAACCACGACCATTAAAGAGCCACTTGCATGCTTAGATGGTTCTGTATAGCACCAAAAAGTTATTGTATATATATCATATAGAACCACATTCAGAACTATATACAGCATGTTCTCCATCAACCTGGAGAACCATTTTAGAACCATTTTAGTATATAATGGTTTTATATATACTTTAAAATAATGGTTCTTTAAGGGTTCTTTAGTAAAGACAGTTGGTATTTATAGAACCATGAACATTAAAGAGCCACTTGCATGCCTAAATTCTTTGCATAGAAAAATGGTTCTTCAGATATGTTATATGGTTCTGTGTAGCACCAAAAAGGTATCCTATAGATATCATATAGAACCACTTTCAGAACCATATACAACATGTTTTCCAACAACCTAAGGAACCATTTCACCATGCATAGAATCTTTGAAGCATGGGAAGGTTCTATATGCACACTTTTTTTAAAAAAAAGTAGCGGTTCTATATAGAACCATAAACACTGAAAGAGCATTTTGCATGAGTAATTGGTTCTTTGCATAATAGAATGGTTCTTCAGATTGATGTTGTATATGGTTCTGTATAACACTAAAAAGTTTATTTTGTCATGTTACAAGTGTGGCATTGTATAGAACCACTTTCAGAACTATGTACAACATGTTCTCTATCAACCTGGAGAACCATTTCACCATGCGTAGAACCCTTTTAGTAAGCAATGGTTTTAAGTACACTTTAAAATAATGTTTTTTTAAGGGTTCTTTAATGAAGCCAATGGTTATTCATAGAACCATGAACATTATAGAGCCATGCCTAGATGGTTCTTTACATGAAAAAATGGTTCTTCAGATATGTTATCATATAAATAGGCGATGGTGCTATTTACAAGCATACGATCTATACAGAACTTTTTGCATACTTGAAATGGTTCTTTAAATTGACATTGTATATGGTTCTATATAGCACCTAAAAGGTTCTTCTCTTATGTTACAAACTTGTCATCATGTTCTCCATCAACCTAAAGAACAATCTCACCATGCATAGAACTATTTAAGCATGAGATGGTTCAACATACAGTCTTTAAAAAATATGGTTCTTCAAGTAAAGGTGATGGTTCTATATAGAAGCATGAACATTAAAAGAGCAGTTTGCATGCTTAAATGGTTCTTTGCACTGTAAAACGGTTCTTCAGAGTATATAGAGTTCTATGTTCTTTAGTAAAGGCGATGGTTCTATTTACAGCTGTGAGTTCTGTACAGAATTGTTTACATGCTTGAAATGGTTCTGTAGATTGATATTGTATATGGTTCTATATAGCAGCAAAAAGGGTTCTTTTGTTGTGTTACAAGTTGTCGTTTTCAAAAAGGTTCTACTCAACATGTTCTCTATTAACGCAAAGAACCATTTAATTATGTAAAAAACCATCAAAGAACTGTTTAAGTAGACGTTTCTACATACACCCTCAAAAATACGGTTCTTCAAGGTTCTTAGGTTAAGGTAAAGGTTTGACTTGTATTGGAGTTGTATTATAGCTGTGTTAGAGATGCATTAGAGTTGTGTTAGATTTGATGGAGTTGTGTAAAAGTTGTGTTAGTGTTGTGTTGATTTGTTTGAGTTGTCTAAGAGTTGTAAAGATTGTCTAAGAGTTGTATCAGTGTTGTAAGAGTTTTCTAAGAGTTGTGTTACAGTTGTTAGAGTTATCTAAGAGTTGTGTTACAGTTGTTAGTTATCTAAGAGTTGTGTTACAGTTGTTAGTTATCTAAGAGTTGTGTTAGATTGGTGTTACAGTTGTTAGAGTTATCTAAGAGTTGTGTTAGATTTGTGTTAGAGTTGTTAGAGTTCTATAAGAGTTGTGTTAGAGTTGTTAGTTTTCTAAGAGTTGTATTACAGTTGTTAGTTATCTAAGAGTTGTGTTAGATTTGTGTTACAGTTGTTAGAGTTATCTAAGAGTTGTGTTACAGTTGTTAGTTCTCTAAGAGTTGTGTTAGATTTGTGTTAGAGTTGTTAGAGTTCTATAAGAGTTGTGTTAAAGTTGTTAAGAGTTCTCTAAGAGTTGTGTTAAAGTTGTTAGAGTATTCTAAGTGTTGTGTTACTGTTGTGTTGCAGTTATTAGAGTTCTCTAAGAGTTGTATTACAGTTGTTAGTTATCTAAGAGTTGTGTTACAGTTGTTAGAGTTCTCTAAGAGTTGTGTTACAGTTGTTAGAGTTATCTAAGAGTTGTGTTACAGTTAGAGTTTTATAAGAGTTGTGTTAAAGTTGTTAGAGTTCTCTAAGAGTTGTGTTACAGTTGTTGGAGTATTCTAAGAGTTGTGTTACTGCTGTTAGAGTTCTCTAAGAGTTGTGTTACTGTTGTGTTATTGTTGTTAGGGTTCTCTAAGAGTTGTGTTACTGTTGTGTTGCAGTTGTTAGAGTTCTCTAAGAGTTGTGTTACATTTAGAGTTTTATAAGAGTTGTGTTAAAGTTGTTAGAGTTCTCTGAGAGTTGTGTTAAAGTTGTTAGAGTTCTATAAGAGTTGTGTTACAGTTAGAGTTTTATAAGAGTTGTGTTAAAGTTGTTAGAGTTCTCTAAGAGTTGTGTTAAAGTTGTTAGAGTTCTCTAAGTGTTGTGTTACAGTTAGAGTTTTATAAGAGTTGTGTTACTGTTGTGTTAAAGTTGTTAGAGTTCTCTAAGAGTTGTGTTAAAGTTATTAGAGTTCTCTAAGAGTTGTGTTACAGTTAGAGTTTTATAAGAGTTGTGTTAAAGTTATTAGAGTTCTATAAGAGTTGTGTTACAGTTAGAGTTTTATAAGAGTTGTTTTAAAGGTATTAGAGTTCTATAAGAGTTGTGTTACAGTTAGAGTTTTATAAGAGTTGTGTTAAAGTTATTAGAGTTCTATAAGAGTTGTGTTACAGTTAGAGTTTTATAAGAGTTGTGTTACAGTTAGAGTTTTATAAGAGTTGTGTTACAGTTAGAGTTCTATAAGAGTTGTGTTACAGTTAGAGTTTTATAAGAGTTGTGTTACAGTTAGAATTTTATAAGAGTTGTGTTACAGTTAGAGTTCTATAAGAGTTGTGTTACAGTTAGTTTTATAAGAGTTGTGTTACAGTTAGAATTTTATAAGAGTTGTGTTACAGTTAGAGTTCTATAAGAGTTGTGTTACAGTTAGTTTTATAAGAGTTGTGTTACAGTTAGAATTTTATAAGAGTTGTGTTACAGTTAGAGTTTTATAAGAGTTGTGTTAAAGTTATTAGAGTTTTATAAGAGTTGTGTTAAAGTTATTAGAGTTTTATAAGAGTTGTGTTACAGTTAGAGTTTTATAAGAGTTGTGGTAAAGTTATTAGAGTTCTATAAGAGTTGTGTTAGAGTTAGAGTTTTATAAAAGTTGTGTTACAGTTAGAGTTTTATAAGAGTTGTGTTAAAGTTATTAGAGTTCTATAAGAGTTGTGTTACAGTTGTTAGAGTATTCTAAGAGGTGTGTTACTGTTGTGTTACTGTTTTTAGAGTTGTGTTATCGTTTTTGGAGCTGTCTAAGACTGTCTATTTTGTGTGAGAGCTGTTGTAGAGCTGCGCGCGCCTTGAAAGCGTCATTAACACTGCTGCGCTTTTGCCCGGTTCACAGAGCGCCATCCTCTCGTGCCAGGACGCGAGCTTTGCAGGGGGCGCGCGCTACGCCTGCGCTTACTCCTCCTCGCCGCCGCCTCGCGCCACTGTTGACGTTTCCACAGCAACGCTCGCGCCCCTCTGGGACGCCGGTGCCCTGGACAACGCGAGCTGCCAGCACGAGCCGCCACGGCGTGGTAAGAGCCGCGCTATGCCGGGACCAGCGGCGCGAGCGCCTTCCCGCCACTGACAGACTGGAATGTTTCCATTTGTGTTTCTTTGTGTTTCTCCTTAAAGGGCAACTCCACCGATTTTTCTAAACGTCTGCATGATTACTGTTTAGGACGTAGACGGGGTCATGTAAAGAGGGGTTGGGTGTAAAATGGTTCATTTGCTGAGAAACCTACAGACTCTGATTTCTTTACAGTGGTGGTAAATGGAACCCGGGGGTCCCCATGTCTACAACACAAATATAGACATTTTATTTTCTATCAAAACCATCAGAGAACATACATGTGAATTTTGAGCTTATATATAATATTGATGATGGTAAAAAAGTCAGAAATCGAAAAAAGTTAAAAACTATTTGACCTTAGAACACATTGCGTGTATCCCTCCGCCATGAATTAATTAAATGGATTAATGTAAATGCATTGGACTACATTTTAGACCAAAACTTAAATTATCTCTCTTAAATTAACAGGCAGCGTGTTCATATCTACCTCAGCTCTTAGAGGTAGACGTGTAGTTCCTATCACCACCACTGTGAACATATCTTAGACTTAGAATAAAGCATTTCACACCAAACCACTCTTAATAACTTAGCTGACGCGTTAAACATTTAATAATGCAGAAATGTTGAAATTTGGTTGCCCTTTAAGCTTTGTAGTAGCACTTTTTGGTGTACTGTTTGTTCTATAATAAATCACTTTCAGTAATAACAACAGTAATAATGCAGCCCACTGTCTTTCAATTACCTTTGACTCTACAGTCACATTGCTAAGCCTATTCATGTCAAGTGAAATCAACTCATTCACGTTCAACAAGTAAATGTATCATGATAAGACAGATTTGAAAAGAATGTAATTTTGAGTTAGATTCTTTTAAGGCGCTTTTCCACCACATGGTACCACCTTGACTTGACTCAACTTGCCTTTTTTGATTTCCCATTAACAAACCTGGTACCCGGTACCCACATCGCCTGTCGTTTTCTATTTGAGATCATATGTCTACGTGTCCACCATTGGGTTTAACTGGAACAGTTAAAATCTGCTTGTAAACAAATACACATGTTCAGAGTTCTAATGATTAAATTGATTATAACATCCCTACCACTCAACTGATTTACTCCAAAACTGCTCTGTTATGATCTCAATAGCTTTATTTCTATTTCATAACTGTGATGGTGTAATGGTGCCTCCAAGACAGAGTTTAGCGTGGAGCCTGAATACAAACACAATCACATCCACCAGCAAATGTATCAGTGCATTCACTTCTAAAAACACTGCAAACAAAGGAAGAAGGACTAGACTTAAGTTCAGCTTACTATGTGCCAGCTACTGCATTACATTATTTTCCATCCCACCTTAAGAAGTTACATTCTGGTGCCTGGTGGAGCAGGAAAACTGGAATAGGAAGCTGAATGTGAGCTTTGTGTACGAATGTTTATGGTTGAAGGACGCTGTATCTACAGTGTCTTCACCAACCACACAGTCAGATCTACACACAAACCTGATTGTCCCACAACGTTGTCACAAAACGTAATTCCTCAAAACAACACAACACTATATGACAACGTTGTAACAACGTAGCGGTTCTATTATATCTGCATGGAACTTGCCAACAGGTAGTCATAATACCTATTGACAATGTTGTAGCAATGCTGTGTTTTTGCTTGGATGCCTGTCTGAATCCAGTAATGCATTTAGGTATATATATTATTGTCACTGTCCGAAAATTACTTTCTCAATTTTTCTTGATTTTTACGAAGACTGGACCAATAGAAATGCTCAAAAATAGCTTTGAAAAAAATCTGGTTCCATTGACTTACATTGAAAGTAAAGAATGTTTTTTTCTCTACTTGCTATTTTGGATATATTTGTTTTATATATATATATATATATATATATATATATATATATATATATATATATATATATATATATATATATATATATAAACCAGCACCATGACAGTTATGAAAAGCTACTAAGAACAATCTGTGCAGCCCAGCTAGATTAATGTATATCCGGAGATAATATCAGAACAAATGTTGCCTTCATGAACATGACCCTCTAATAATACATCTACATATGCTTGCTTCTTCTAGAGCCACAGCTTGGTTCTGTGCATGCTGTTCTACATGACGCCACCTGGCCTGACCAACTGTCTCCTCACCTCCAAAGGAACAAACAGGTACACGCCATAACAGAGTCACTGCAACATGCTTTTAAAGAGCGAGCCCTTATACTAACATCCAGATTTCTCATCCACATGTAGCTCCAGGACACCTTACTGCAGAAGGAGGAGGAGCTGGCAAGATTACAAGAGGAGAACAACAAGCTTAAAGAGTTTTTGAACTCGTCATACGTGAAGTCGCTTGAAGAAAAGTCAAAGGTAACAGTTGAATTGAATCAGATGTTGCTTTCTGTGAGCTCCATTGCAAAAATCCCATTGAACCTTAGGAGAAACATAGGTTTTGGTTGACTCTAGAGCAGAACTGTGCAATGGAAGGGTTACTACAAGATTTTCTTCCAAGAAAACAGATTGTTTAATCAGTTGGTATCAGTTGGTCAAACAGGTGAGCTCTTGCTTTGTTAGTAGTCATGCAGTCGTGCTGGTGTGTTATGTTGGATTGGGCTCTGGATTTACGTAATTTGACCCAAACTTCCTCAACAGTATGCACCAACTCTAACCTCCAACCTAAGTTTATTAAGGCGATCAGATCTTTTCCTGCATCCTTTAATGCATTCTTCGGTGCTTAAACCGGAACCAGTAAACAGAAAGAAGCAGTCACAAGTGTTAAGCCACGTGACATTATTTATTATCAAATTTGTTTTTATATAATCTCCAGACATACATTCATCTAGCTGGGCTGTTCTCGGTAGCTTTTCATAACCATCAATGGTGCTGGTTAGAAGTCCAGGGCAGCCGGACACATTACAGACATTAAAGAAATCCATCAGTGTGTGAGTCACACCTAAACATACTGTAAACAAAGTAAGAAGGATGAGGCTTAAATTCAGATTACTATTTGCCAGCTTCTGGATTAATTTTTTTTTTCCATTCCACCTTTTCAAATGGTTTCATTCTGGTGCCTGAGGTTGCACCATATAAGGTAGAAGAGGAAAACTGGAATAGGAAGCTGAATGTGAGGCCAATCAGATCTTTTCCTGCGTTCTTTAATGCATCCTTTGGTGTTTAAACCAAAACTAATAAACACAAAGAAGCAGTAAGAAGTTTTAAGCCACTTGGTGTTATTTGTATTAGAGTTATCACTGGATTAGAGTCAGCTAAGGACTCTCATAACACCATCAGAATCACTCACTATTACAGAAATAGTACACTATACAGTGTTTCAGCTGGTTTGTAGTGTTGTCTGAAATCTCAACGATACAATTTATTCCCAATATAGCTCACAATCAATCACCCATAATGCATTACAGAATATAGTGTAAAGATGATGTTAGCTAGAATTTCCAACGTATACAACAATGCAACATGGTGGTGTCTTAACTACAGACGAAGAAGAAGTTGTTGTGTTGTGTCAGATGTATCCCAAAATAGCAGGAGATGTCCAACATGGCAGTTTATATACAAATATAAGTGGATGCCGTTGTTATTTAAGTAGATGTCAATGCTTATATCAGTGAACTGTACATATATATAGCAGCCCATGAGCAAACTGTTAGAACATCAAACCAATAATGTATTTCCAATGGCAGTACTGCCCACAGTTTATATGGCAGTTATGTTTGATTTGTTTATGTGATAGAATATGAACTCATCATACCAACATCTTTGGCTTGTACAAGAAGCAGTTAATCCAAACGTTTTGGCTGTTCCCTGGTCAGTTCACTATGTAGCAAATGCTATAAAGCGAATAGGGAATGAGTTATTGAGTGAAACGTTCTGAAAAATCAATAAGCTGGTGATCTGACATTTCCGTTTAGTGTTCAAACCAGTGTTCATTTTGAGATGATACTGCTCTATACTAAAATCCAGGTCTTAGTGAGGGGAGTACGTACACTGCACAGCCCAAAAAGCAAATATGAGCAAATATTTAGAAGCTTTTGACTGGATAATTACGACAGTGATTAATATGTTTTAACTGGCAGCAAGATGTTGCATTGTTTCGTCAAAGTTAAATTGCTGGCATCAAGCAAAGAAAACAACTAAGGAGATTAGTACCACTCTCGCTGTGTTTAATAGTAAAAGTAAGAGAATTTTCCCAACAACAAGAGTTCCTAGGATCCGGAGAAACAGCTATGGGGCCATAAGAAAAACACTTGTTAATGAGGCTACATAGACAAAAAAGGCCTTAGGTACCTTAGGTATGGGCTCATCAGGGTAAGAAGGGAATCGCATAAAGCATATGCGCCTTATATGCACCGCATAGTTCCCACTGTACTGCCCTCTGGAGGCAGAGTTATGGTCTGGGGTAGCTTCAGTCAGTCAAGTCGAGGCTCAGCAATATTATGTAATAATAAAATAAGGTCAGCTGACAACCTGAATCAACTGAATAGATACCCTATTGGCATGTGAACATTTCAGGACAACAGTGCTGAGTTTCATCAGGCTGATATTATGAAAAAGTGGTTCAGGTAGCATGAGGAATTATTTGTACACATGACACCTTAATGTCATTTCAAGTCTTTAGGATGTGCTGGAGATTGGTTCGACTCTCCCACCATCAAAACAAGATCTGAGTTGTGATGTTGCATAAGGTTGTTGAAACAATGCCACAGTATATGTTCACCCTAACCAAAGCTGTATTAGTCCCACTAAATCTTACTGTTTCTCTCTCTTTGTCTCATATAGAGGCTACTTTCTGCTCAGAGAAGCTCGGACGCAAGGCAAAGGAAGAGAACGCTGCAGGACGAGGGCGATTTCCTCAACCTGAGCCGTTTGCTGCAGGCCAACAAGGGCAAGCGGGTATGCCGGAACCTCTCTCTGGAGTTCTGCTCTGCCGAGGAGCTGGCAGCCACCCCGCCGCTGGACTCCTGGATCCTGGAGACGCTGGGACTACAGGACGAGGACACCTTCGACCCAGACAGCAGTTTCAGTAGCCCTACGACCGACCACACGCCTTCTTTGTACTCCCCAGCCCCGAGCATCAACCACTTCAGCCCCGCAGGACAAGACAGCACCACCTGCAGTCCGAATGCTAACAACCAGAATTGCGAATTTGGCTTGACAGACTCATTAAGCAGCTTCAGCCACAGCATGGACACAAGCTCAGAGTTCTCAACCCTCGACCCATCGCCTCTGTACACAGTCACATCCACAGGGTCACTGATCGCCTCCCTGCCTGCCGCTGTACCCACCGGACTCTTCACCCCTCCTCGGGCGTCTTCGACCCCACAGCGCCTGCACAGTACAAGCTTAGGGCAGCAGTATCACAGCCACTGCTCCCCCAGTCCACCCGGGGGCGAGGGTGTGCTGTTCTCCACACCACGCACAACACGCACCAGAGCAGACTTAGCGTTCAGCATGTCCTTAAGCCCACAGAGCAGCGTGAAGACGCACACTTTTCCACAAGGACAGGCTTTCACCCGTAGAGACTCGCAAGGGGGGTGGAACTTCACATGGGTGCCTAAGCAGTGTTCTTGAAAGCATTGGCCTTCTTTGAGGTTATTATGTCTTCCAGTGTCCTCGGTCGATGAGACATGCCGTCAGGCTGACAGGAAAGTAATGATCACGTGAATCAAACATAATTAAGACCTCATTATTGGATGGGTGAGGTGAAAGTGTTTAGAGTGTGATTTGATTGATCAGTGATTGACAGACAGTCTTTGTCTGTTCTGTTAGATGCTAGGCTGAAGTTTAATGATGATTAATAAACAATCAATCAAACAAATTCTTTTGTTCTGTTCTTTTGTTGCAAGAACTTCTTCCTTGAGATGGTATCCCAAGATTGTTCATGTTGGTTCGCTTCCCAGGTCGTATTAAGGATGATTCATCATATACCATATTAAAAAGTGTTGTTACATCATAAAATGAATTTTGATTTTGGTTTTTTTATTATTATGTGTGAATAAAATAAAATTAACCATTAATAATTTATTTTATCAAATCAATGATGCCTATCATTGATTGGCCAGCTAGCTCAGAGACTCTCCCTAATATTGCAAAATACCCCCTGGTATTCAGGGAGGGTCCCATGTTGGTTTGTTAATCCAGTGTTGGTTTGGCTGCTCACTCACTATAACGGTGCCTCAATGGCAACAAAATGTTTGGTTTAATAGTTCTTCTTCTGGAAATGCTCTTGTTTGGTAATGCACTCTTTTACACATTAACTGAGATCATTGCCTCCTCAGTCTTTGGTTTGAGAAATGAGTGACGATGCATTC
This sequence comes from Megaleporinus macrocephalus, assembly GCA_021613375.1. Taxonomy (NCBI): domain Eukaryota; kingdom Metazoa; phylum Chordata; class Actinopteri; order Characiformes; family Anostomidae; genus Megaleporinus; species Megaleporinus macrocephalus. The sequence goes on from CM038716.1 coordinate 4,328,849, forward strand.
TTTCCACCAATCACTGGGGAAATTGGGGAAGTTGTCAGATTTGCATATATGCTGATGGGATATTGAAACATTTTTTGAAGGTACCCTAGTTTTTAGGTTATGAAGGACCTGGGAACTGGGTGAACCTAATTGCTACAGTGCCACCCTGAGGCAGACCAGTGCTGCATCTCTAGTTAAGAAAGGCAAGCTCACTAACTGTGGATGAAGCAGGGAAGCAATGGGAATGTAACGTCATTATATGTTTACCTTGCCAGAATGTTGAGTTTACAACTTTCAGGGGGGCCAAGAGGTTAACAAGGGCATGCCAGACCCCTCAGTTCCCCGTATATCTGACTTCAACTCTGAAAACTTTGATTCTTCACATCTACACCAATGTTGTTTTACTTGAGAATGACTAGCCTCTGCCCGGCACTCGGATCAGATGCTTATTCTTCTCCGACACCCCTACCTCAATGTTAACCCTAACCTGTCATTTCTCCTTCACACCTGTCCCTCTCCTTCCCTCCCTTCCGTTGCTCTTTCCCTCCCATTCTCTTTCTCTCCATCAGCTCTTCCACTTTTTCTCCCGCCCCTGCAAAACAAAAGACGGGGGGGAGCCATGTCTCGGGGGAGATTCCCTCCCCGATCTGTCCCGTAGGTCTGAGATGGGCTGCACCTACCCCCTCACCCCACCTACCCCTTGGGGGGGTCTACCTCGGGATGCTTCCAGCCCTCCTTCCCTCCCTCGCTCAGTCTGGTGCTATCCATTCCTCCCCCAAGGGATCCAGGCATGGCAGGGAAAGTTGGGGCACCGGAGCTAGCCATGGAGGAGCCGAACGGGTGGTCTATCGCTAATGACACGGTTAAGCCCCCTGCAGATGCCCACCAGATTGGAAGGGAGAGGGAGAGAGCAGGTTGGATTGTGTTGCAAGAGTGTCTGGCAAATGACGGGGAACAGAGAGAGGGCGAGAGAAAGAAAACCCACAAGAAATTACCCCACTACACTTACCTGATCATAAAGGGGTCATTAGGTAACCGATCAAGCTGAAACTTAATCCTCAGCCCTCAACGTCCTCTCGCATTACATCTCATTATTTCCAGGGTTCTGTGTTTTCAACTTGATTCATACAAGTACAGTTTACAATTAGATGTTAATCAAATTGTTTTGGTGGGGTCTTAAAATGGGCGTGTACTTCTTTTCAAAAGAATAGCGTATAGTATCTTTTCCGATGATGTTGTCATGGAGCGGTTTTACAGAAAATACAGGCCCAAGCCTTTCACACAAGCCCTGATTAGTGGGTTTCCAGGCATATCCAGATAGGGGTCAATGTGTGTCTAGTCTTTTGGTCCCACTAGACATATGCATGTACCTCAAGTAGGAAACAAACAAGGTTCTTGGCTGACTTATTGGTAACTGTTATCAACTGAGACCAGTAAGTATCCATGTTTGCAGGCATGGAAAGAAATGACCCATGAAGCATCAGCCAAGTAGGGAACTAAACATAGTCAGAATTATAATTATTATATTTCAAAAACCTATCTAATCACCAATTCTGCAGCAGTCTCTGTGCTGCTTTAACCCTCTCGCATCGAGGATAAAGGACATCATCCATGATAGAATAAACCTCAGCTGCTTTTTTTGTAAAGGTAGCTTTTTAATTAAGGCTCTGGTGCGATCATATCCCTGTCAGAAGTTTTATAATCCAACTTTCAACTGCACTTTGTAAAATAAATCCATAATGAAAAATACAATACTCAATTTCTTTTGAAGGTATTCATCCATTGTTGTTAGCGTGGCTGTTAGTCTTTGGTTGAGTGGGTCGACCCATCAGAGGCTGTGCTCCTAATTTGTTGACCAATAAAAGCCTGTGCTCCTGGCTTGTTGACCGATCAGAGGCTGTGCTCCTGACTTTCTGACCAATCAAACACTGTGTTCCTGACTTATTCACTTATCAGAGGCTGTGCTCCTGACTTTTTGACTAATCAAACACTGTGTTCCTGACTTATCAACCTAACAATGACTGTGTCTCTGACTTGTCGACCAATTAGAGGCTGTGTCTCTGACTTGTTGACCAATCAAAAGACTGTGTTGCTGACTTGTCAATCAATCACCAGCTGTTTTCCTGACTTGTTGACAAATCACAGGCTGTGTTCCTGACATGTCAACCAATCAAAGGCTGTGTCCCTGACATGTCAACCAATCAGAGGCTGTGTTCCTTACATGTCAATCAATCAGAGGCTTTGTTCCTGACTTGTCAACCAATCAGAGGCTATGTCCCTGACATGTCAATCAATCAAACACTGTGTTCCTGACTTATCAACCTAACAATGACTGTGTTTCTGACTTGTCGACCAATTAGAGGCTGTGTCTTTGACTTGTTGACCAATCAAAAGACTGCGTTGCTGACTTGTCAATCAATCACCAGCTGTTTTCCTGACTTGTTGACAAATCACAGACTGTGTTCCTGACATGTCAACCAATCAAAGGCTGTGTCCCTGACATGTCAACCAATCAGAGGCTGTGTTCCTTTCATGTCAATCAATCAGAGGCTTTGTTCCTGATTTGTCAACCAATCACAGTCTGTGTTCCTGACATATCAATCAATCAGAGTCTGTGTTCCTGACTTGTCAACCAATCAGAGGCTGTGTTCATGACTTGTCAACCAATCAAAAGACTGGGTTGCTGACTCATCAACAAACAATGACTGTGTTCCTGACTTGTCAATCAATCACAGGCTGGTTTCTTGGCTTGTTGTCAAATCAGAGGCTGCGCTCCTGCCTTGTTGACCAATTAAAGAAAATGTTCTTGACTTATGGACCAAACAAAGACTGTGTTTCTGACTTCTTGACCAATCAGAGACTGTTTTCCTGACTCGTTGACCAGTTTGAGGCTGTGCTCCTGACAACGCCACCCGTCCAAGCAAAATAAAAGTAAGTATGTAGTGTACAATGTTTCTGAGATATTTATTTGTTTATGTTCTGCATCCTTTGATGTCACATACAATGTTGTCAGCCGGAGACGGTTAAGCATGGCTTGTATGTTGTGTACTTTGGAGCACTGAGCAATTCAAACGTTCTCTTTGACTCAGAGTTCATTCTTGAGTACCTTCAAAATGATTGCACTGGATTACTAAGTAAATTAGGAAGAGTATAACATTAACAGTGGATCCAGCCAGTCTGTACACACATACACACACACGCTTGCAGACCAGCAATCAAACAACACCTGCAAGATATGCACTCTCGCACACATACGGGCACTTTTCGAACAGCTATTTATTAACTCCTGACGACACGTAGAAATAGATCCCCATAATTCCTGTAGGCGCCCTGTTATCATTCATCAACTCAACATCATTACCATCAAATCAGTCACCCACAGAACCATCATACTGTACTTACCACTAATAGCACACTGCCTCTGTCTCCTCTGACTTCACAAACATAGACAGCATGTCAACGCTGGAGCCAAGCGCTGCGACTCCCGACACAATGTGTTGGTATTGCAATTCCAATACCCTGTTTCCAAAAAAGTTGGCCTACTATGCAAAATATACATAAAAACAGAATGCAATCATGTACAAATCGATTCTATTTAAATGAATTTAGCACAAAGACAGCAGAGCAAATTTTGAAAAAAAGAAATTTGATTGTTCTTAAAAAAATATATACACCCATTTTGAACTTGATGCCAACAACAAGCTAAATCAACAAAACATTGGTTACATCTGAAATCACCTACTTGCCTACTACTGAGTAGGCGAAATCAGTAGGTGAGTGCGGCTAGTATATCTGAATACCTAGTAGGCATTGAGTAGTAGGCGAACGTTTCCCGGATGACCTACTGAATCGGCAGCCATTTTTATGTAGGCGAACACCCCTTACAGAAAATAAGTATACTTAAAGTTAATTTTATTAAGTATATTTTATGCAGTTACTATACTAATGTCATTGTACTAGTAGCACACTTGTATATGTACTATTTTCATACTTCTTGGGACTAAATTGGCCCACTTTCTAGTTTTTAAAAGTATACTTGTAAGTGTAGTAAGTATACAACTAGTTTACATCTTTTGTACAGCAACTACACTAAAAGTAAACTTAAGGGTTTACTGTTAGTTTACTAGCTTGTACATTTTGTCTAAGTGGACTTAACATAATACACTGTAATTTACTGCTTATATTATTGTTGTACTTTAAAGTATATGACTAGGTTTAAGGGTTTTTTTTCTACTTAAAATAAGAACTTAACAATATTTAACGTATGGATGCAGCCTTTATTTCTGACGCACAATGTCTGCTGGGTAGATGACGTGGTTGCAGCACGCTAAACTTGACTGCGGTTAAAAGGAGTGAATGTTAGTTACTAACCTAGCTAACCTAGAAAACCATGTACATTGTGTTGTTGTTGTTATTTTAGTGAAAGGCAGTGGGAAGACTGATATTAGTCTGAACAGCTTTCACAAACATAAACAAGGAGAATAGTTAGTGAAGCAGCGTGTGGACTTACACAGCTACCCAAAGACCTGCCGCTCTGCTCTCCTCACTTCAGTCTGGATGCGTTGGAGTCGTTCAGTAGACCACCACTGGTGAGAGACTTGGCGGATGCTGTTGGTTTTAAGCGTAGACTAAAACACAATGCAGTGCCACAGTTTCCCCACACAGGAAGTCCAAAAGCCTCAGAATACGGAGCGAGAACCATGCGAAGAAACATGAACGTGCGCTGCATTCTCTCCTGGCGTCCCACAGACAACGTTTAGCGTTAGCGTCAGCTGCTTCTCCCTCGTTTGTGGATCCTGAAGGTGAAAGTACAGCCTTAGTAGTGAACATACTACTTCACTAATAAAGGAGTGTGAAGCTCAGAGAAACTCCCGTTCAGTGTATCTAGCTGTTTACTGAAGGTGAAAGTAGTCTTAGTAGTGAACATACTACTTCACTAATAAAGGAGTGTGAAGCTCAGAGAAACTCCCGTTCAGTGTATCTAGCTGTTTACAGAGTGTGAATGTTTCCTGCTAGAAAGCGGAGCTCCTTTAACAGACACTCTCCTTCTCCGTCAACACCAACACACAGCTTCACAACAACTCCAGCACTGTGTCCACTCTCTCCTCCACGCCTCTCTGTTTATCATCATTTTCACTAACGTGGTGTGTGCTGTCACCGCTGATGTCAGAAATGTTGTGTTCTAGCTTAAACTGCTAAGGCTGAACAGTAGCATGTTTAGCTAGCTAGCTGTGCTCAAGCGCGACGGCCGGTTACTGCAACTATTTGATGTCACCACCCGCTGAGCATGCCAGTAGTTACAACAATGGAGACCTACGTGCAGCGGGATTTTACAGATCTTACAAAGCTGATTTTTTATTAGATTTTACAAATCTAATAAATCTGATACTTTTAGTGATTTTTTACAACGTGTCTTAAGAATTTAGAGTCATTACACCATATTAAGGCTTACAAGTGTTACCAGCCAGGGTTCCCTTTAAATAAAATGTATTATTATTATTATTATTATTATTATAATCTCATTCTGCCCATAGTACAACAGCACGGCATCACTGTACAAGAGCCCAGGTGCTAACGTTGTCTGCTCAAGCACTGAATATACTTGGCACATTATAAAATCAAAAATATGACAAAGGAGACCCCGAACGGTTGAGTAACTGAAACCCTGCTTATGCAAGAATGGAAAACATTTCACTACCATATCTACAGTAGTTGGTCTCCTCAGTTCTCAGACACTTACAGGAAGAAACAATAAACAGAATGGTAAACATGAACCTCACATTTATATAGGGTTTAAATCATTTGTACATACATTATTATTCATATTTTTGCATAGCGGCCCACCTGTTTAGGAAATGCTGTTGTATTCTTACAATGTAATCAAACTTAATTGTTAAGTGCACCAAATGTTTACCAAAATATGACTGAAACTATTACTTTTTGTTGGATTACATGAAAATCTTAACCCTTTATAACACCTACAGAATCTGTGATTGGTCAAGGTACTTACAGCACACATTCTAATTGGTTAGAAGGCCTTCCACAACAATAAAATTGCAAAGGCCAAAGTATATGAACAGGAACATATGAGGTAAAAAGCTTCATTTAGATTTTTATATTGGCGATAACTCAACCATAGGGTCTATAACACACGTCTTCTATCACATAGCAAGTCTGGTCTACTTGGAAACAAGCAATGGCAAGCCTAGATTTGGTGTCTCCGGTAGGGTCCACAATCCATAACCTTCTTTTTAGAAGTCTTTAAGCATAACATTGTTTGGGGGTGGGGGGAGATTGGAGATTACATTTAGTGAAGTTTGACCAGGCCATGAAAAGGAGTAATACTTACATTAGAAAGAAGCTAATGGAGATTACATTTTGTGGAGTTTGACCAGGCCATGAAAAGGAGTAATACTTACATTAGAAAGAAGCTAATGGAGATTACATTTAGTGGAGTTTGACCAGGCCATGAAAAGGAGTAATACTTACATTAGCAACAAGCTAATGTAGTTTGCTTTTAGTGGAGTTTGACTGGGCCATGAACAGGAGTAATACTTATATTAGCAACAAGCTAATGGACATTACGTTTAGTGAAGTATGACCAGACCATAAACATGAATTGTACGTACAATAGCAAGAAGCTAATGGAGATTACATTTAGTGGAGTTTGACCAGGCCATGAAAACGAGTAATACTTACATTAGCAACAAGCTAATGTAGTTGGCGTTTAGTGGAGTTTGATGGCACCACGGACAGGAGTAATACTCATATTAGCGACAAGCTAATGGAGATTATGTTTAGTGGAGTATGACCAGGCCATGAACATGAATAATACTTACATCAGCAACAATGTTATGGACATTAGCTTGCAGAGTATCTCATTGTTATATCTCTTGAAACCAGTTTATTTGATTATTTCATGTTGTTTATTTTATTTATTTACTTCATGAGCAAGAATAGTGTTTGTAAATATGTTCCAAATGTCTGTAGTTCCTATTCAATTTCATAGTGAACACATAAGGGTTCATTCTGACCTATGTTGTGCATGATTAAAAACAAGCAGATTGAGGAATTCATGGAAGCTTGAATGATGAAATGAATGTTTTACAAAGAAAATAACATCTCAGTCGGGCCCCTTTGGCCCTTGTTGTGCATCAAAGGGTTAAGATGGATGTAGCTGCCTGGCTACCTTCCTGCCATCCCTCCCTCACCATGACAACTTTGAGCTGCAACTGAAGTGTATGAAGGAACGCTTTCTAAATTAAGTGTTAAAGTTTGACCAGGCAGTGTGTGTGCCTCTCTAATTAAGGGTGCCCTCTTACCAGCTTCCTTAATTGGTCTGGAGTAATACATCATGTATAAGCCAGCGTGTGCAGTGAAATCCAGGCCGTTGGTTGGTTTAATGGTTAATGTGTGTCTATGGTAGTGAAGCTAGAGTAAGGACACCCATACACACGCAAACACACACTGGGCCTGACTGCATCATGCATGATGTGTACGCAGTGTATGAAGTTCCCCAGCAGTCATTATGTTATAGTTAACAAAGCATAATAACATCTCTTACGAAGCCTAAAAATCCCAACGTGAAATTGTCCAATCTGATTTTTTTTTAATCAGTGTATACAGAAGCATGCAGACGTTAGGGCACCCCTGGTCAACAGATTTTGAGGTGTGTTTGGGGTCATTATCCTGCTGTAGAATTAATGTTTTACAGTCAATTTGATTCCAGAATGGGTTGGTATTTAATTCAATTCATTGTTGCCTCTACCAGTGAAATGTTCTCATTCACATTCTGCAACACAAACCCAAAGCATGATCAAAACACCTGCATGATTACCAGGTAGAGAGCTGCTCTTTTCATAGAATTCAAAACCATTTTTTTACTTATTGTGGTCAGAAAGTTGTAGTTTGACTCCATCAGCCTATTAGAACTTGTTTCCCAAATGCATCAGGCTTGCTTATATATTCTTTTAATGCTGAACTGCTGAAAGCTGGAGTTTTTAAACACTGTCCTCTTTACTCACTGTCCACTCTATTAGACCCATCCCCTTAATGTTTATTGGATATTTTTTCTTGGTGGACTATTCTTAGGCCAGCACTGACAGATTCACACCCACTAACACACTACCACCGTTCAACCTCACTCAGGGATGATCCCCAACCTCTGATCCACAGACATACCCTTCCTTCACTCCTCTATTCGTTGTTTATGTGCAGCCATCACTTTTGTAGTGTCACAGTACCACCACGTCAGTGTCACTGCAGTGCTGAGAAAAACCCACCACCCACATAAGACCTGCTCTGTGGTGGTCCTGTGCGGGTCCTGACCATTGAGGAACTGTATAACAAAGTATACAGAGAATCAGATGAACTGCAGTCTGTAATTGTAGAAGTACAAACTTCTCCTATACGGTAAGCGAAGCCGATGAAACAAACAATGAGTGCAGATACAAGTTGGCGTACCTAATAAAGTGGCAAGTGAGTGTAAGCACTGGTTTTCTTGACATCACCAAGAGAAATACAGACTGTGTGCACTATAACTGGGGCCTATAAACGTATAAATCATAAAGATCTGATAAATCCATGTTTACATTTCTATTATAAAGAACTCATTTGAAAGCAATTTACACACAAACTCCTTCAAATACAAACTCAGTGCACCGCCTAGTGGCCACCACTGAGTACCTGACCCTTGAATGAAATTCCATCACCTGGTTCCTAAATCAGAAATGAACCCAGAACTGACCAAAGCCACCCACGAATATGCAACAGCCTTCAGGTTCTAGCTTATATGGTTTGATGGAAAGAACTAAAGGTTCAGTTATGGCTAGAACTATCATCTCTGCATTGACTGATATGCAGGGATAGAGTTGCGCAACCTCTCAACAGTCTCGCATTCAGCTATAACACCCAGGAAATTGTCTGTTATTTCCTTTACGGAGGGAGAATAAAAAAAGGCAAGAATGAAAGAGGGAAGAGGGCGTATAAAGAAAGGATGAGCTACAGTTAAGCAGGAGGAGGAAGAGAAGGAGAAAAGAAGAGATGGAGAATGACGGAGAGCAACTGAACACTTTAGTGCAAGTGTGTGTGTGTTTGTGTTTGGTGTTCTGCTCTGTGGATCATATTGCTGCTGTCGCGTGGCGAGTGTGTCTGGAATGTGACATTACCGCATTACACGACCTCTCTCTCTGTAGGGGAGCTCACACACACACACACACACACACACACACATGCACACACACACACAGTCATCAAACACTCAACCTGAAATGCCTACACAAGCGAATCATTCACACAAGAAAGCGCATTCATAAACATGTTCCTTTTCATTGTTTTTTTAACGCACACACACACACACACACACACACTTACACTCCACTCCATAACCGTAGATGCACGTGCCTCTTTTTCATGCGGTGCTTAGCTATTCAGCTGTCAATCAACTTCCCATCGTTCAACTGCCACTGGATTAAATAGAGCGAAGTCAATGCCTCGTAATGATTACACCAATTAGTGAACTCGCTTCAGACCCCACACAGTTACACAGATATAATCAAACATATAGAATGTATATAAAACCTTCAACGAACGCAAACACAGCAATGTGCAAAAATCAGAGAGCACCCTTTCATTCCATTTCCAGTCCAAATGGTTATCATACTACTTCTTAGTCACCTAAGCTGATAGTTTAAAAGTCTTTATCTTACCAATGAGTGTATGTTCACCAGTAAGAACATCAGATATCATTAGAACTGGTGTAAATAATTATACATACAATACAAAGTAACATGAATATCCTATTGTGAAAGAAGTAGATTATATCTTGAGCTCCAGTTTGAAGAACAAAATGTAGTTCCAGATTTCTCCTGGACGCCCCAGACATTGTATGAATGTATTCAGTTCCTTCAGCAGCAATCTTGATTTAGCTTAATGAAGTACTGAGCAGTCAAAGCAGGTATTAGATGAAAACTGTAAATAATACTGGGTTGCCACATGAAAAAGTCTCTAAATACAAACAAGTGTCTAACTGGTGTTAACTGGTATTCGGGAGGTTGGGGTGGTTCCCTTGCTGACTGGCTACTTCAGCATTGGTCAGCTACTAACTGGGCAAGTTTGCAGACTTCCAGAAATACTACGGCATATTAAAACATCTTCCAGCCTGTATTTCATTCTAGGCATAGTTACAGGTGGGCTGTAGGTTAGGAAACTTGTGTCTTGTGACTGGAGTGACCGGAATGTCGCCGGTTTGATCCCCTAAATTTACAGGACACGACTGAAGGGCTGTTGAACAAGGCACCTAACCACCGACTGCTCCCCTGGTGCTGTGGATAGGGCTGCCCATTGTGCTCACTTGTGTGTGTATATGTGAGTGTTTCACTGCACGGATGGGTTTAATGTGGAGGGATTCTCTTGTGTTCCAACACAAGTGGCAAAAAGTTCTAAATTCACTATGAAAGACCAAGTGGGGGACCAAATTTGCTGTAGCGCCACCCTGAGGCAGACCAGTGCTGCATCTCTCACTGGATTGGTATTTTTGAATATCTGTTTTTCCCAAATGGGCCACACATTTTTAGGGACCAGGCCCCTCCACAAGACATTCAGGGGGTCCAAAAAGTTCCTATACAATCTGCCAGTCTCCTTCTACCCTGTCCATCAATGGGAAGACCACCATTGGGCCACTGCTGGCCACACACTGTACAAATTAGGTGTACCCCTAGGACTTTACATCTTGGTTTAACACCTGCTGAGTTTAGTCTTAGTCTTTTCTATTTCTCTGGGTCTGTGCTCTGGGGTGGTCAGTTCACTGTTATAATGGAGAAGAACAAGAGCTTCTTTCTTTTCTATTTCTTTTTTCTCAGTAGGAGCTTTTCTAGAGCTTCACATCCTTTGAGACCAAAAACGTTGTGATTCCTTGCAATGGAAGGATGGACAAAAAGTTCCACCTACCTTGTATATTTGCTCGCTGGTTATTTTATCAGAAACACCTTCTTGATGCACTGTGAAAATTTACAGTTAAGCCATTTTTATGCCATTGCATGGTACCGGCTTGACTTAAGTCAACTCCACCTACCCATTTAGGTCTTCCAGTGAGCAAACCTGATACCTGGTATTATTTACCAGCATTTACTGGTATTATTTACCGGCATCTTCTTCATGTTATGTCACCTAAAAACGAAGAAGTTTATACCCAGCGCAACTAGAATCAGGTCAAGTCGTAACATAAAGTGGCTCTATTGACTGTAGCTCATCTAACCCTATACAATTTGCCAGCCTCATTCTACACTGTCCATCAATGGGAAGATCACCGTAGGGCCACTGCTGACCAGATACTGTACATATTAGGTGGTGGACAAAGTTTTAGCACTGCAGTTACACCGACATGGATGTGAAATATAATTGCGTCACTAAAGTACACTTACTTGTTATGTTGTGGGGAGCCACTGTAGTCAACAGGTGGTCTTCTTCACCCCGGCACAATCTGACCCCACTTCAAATGCAAAAGCGTACCAAGCTATTTTGGAGCGTTTCTATTGGTCCAATCATCATGACATTCTGCAAAAATGTATGGATAAAAAAAACTAGATACTTTTTCTTTGACAGTTATTTTAATACTGGTTCTGAAAAAAATGTCCTCAGGTGTCCAGATGTTCCAGATTTTTGTACCAATCTACCATGCAATACATAGGGATAGAGGAAAAAGGTGGGCCATCTGGGGGTCCCTGAGGGCTAGTTTGAGAACCACTGATTCAACACCTGTCGTCTAAACTGGCTGCCTACAGCTACATGGTACGGCTACATGATGAAGTTCTGTTGAAATGTGTCCTAAACCAGTTTAAAAAGCCTGAGTAAAGACCTGGTAACTGTTTGATCAGGCTGAGAGAAGCTTTGGGGAAGTATTTACAGGAAGTAATTGCATGACTATTAACTTCTAGCGTTTGTCAGCATCATTTGACTCAGAGCTCCAGTTTAAAGCTAAACAAGCAAAACTTGGACACAGGCTTGGCTTTAGCTAATTGGCTTGTCACTAAAAACACTGTCTGGTTTAGAAGTATTTAATTTATAACAGAAGGATCAACCCAGACTATTCCAATCCGGATCCGGGTTTTTGGATCCATGTAATAGTCACAACTGTTTAGCTTTAATACTATTTCAGATACCATATTTAGTTTAGAGTCGTTATCCAGACCGGTCTAGTTATTATGGTTATTATATTGCAGCTGTCCAAACTTTGGACAATAGGGGCCCAGATTGAACAATATCAAAATAGCTAAGGGCCGGTCTCTCTTTCCAAATGTATTATTCATAAAATATGAACACTGTGGTCAAAATATGAAAAAACACATCTCCTGAATAATGATTATTATTGAATTATTTAACTAATAAATAAAATGTTACTGTAACTACAGCACCAGGAGATCAACAGACTAAACAATGATACAACGTACTGCAAAATTCTTCTGAACATGTACTGAATAACATTCCTGCATCTGTGTTTCTCCTGTAGACTGTATATCACTCAGTCACTATGCATTACCAAACGTATGGAACTCAATAACAGCAAGTCTTATATTTCTTAACTCACATAATCTAGAAAAGCTTTGGCTGATGGTGGGTTTCTCTGCAGTGACACTGACATGGTGCAGGTGGGTTAGTGTGTTCTGTGTCCCATGTGGCCTGAAGAACAGTTGCTGCTGTGAGAGCAGAGCTTCTCTGCCCTCGCTATAGAATTTACTATAATGTCCTTGTTTTGTCTCATAATTTATTCATATTATTCATATTTACCGCAATAGTGTCTTGGCGTAAGAGACACATGCATTTGCTGTGTCTCTCTATGAAAAAATATTCGGACGTCCATCTCTCTCTAATCGCCGGTTCTCACTGTTGACTTTGTGCTTTTTTGGCATAGCCGTCACTTCATGCCGTTCCGTAAATTCAGGCCCAGTCAGAAAAATAACGGCTCTTAGGTTTATTTAATTTTGATTGCTAACACAGCGGTGAAGCGTACTATACATGTATGTACTGCTGCCACCGTCAGGTGAAAAGAAAGATTTGCAGAATACCGACAGGCCACCAGTAATGTATTCTTTGAACACCCCTGTTAGATTGTTATTCTTGGTATATTGTTCTTGTCTTTTATTTTTATTATTATTATTATTTAGACCTGCAATCATGACTGTAGCATTGGTTCGACTCACACTCGTCTGTTTGTCTTTTTGTTTTCATCCCTCTTTTTTACCGCATTCATTTTTGGACACCCCCAAACATCATGGTTTTCTTCAATGTTTTCTCCAAACTGCATGTACTTTCTCAGGGCACTCCTCTATTTGTTGTTTATTCATCCCTTGTTCCTTGCACTGCTTAAGATGTGCAATCATCCTGCATTAATGCATCGTTGCATTATATGTAGTTAAACAATTTGAACACCGTGCTAATTGCAAAGTCTCAGAACCTAATGAACTTGTTATGCCTTTAGTGACCAATTAGAAATTAGGAAATGTAAACAGGTTCTGCTTTCAGGGAGTGATCAATTCTGACTTATCAAACCTAACATATATATATATATTATATATATATATATATTTATGTGTATATATATATATATATATATATATATATATATATACATATATATATATATATATATATATATATATATATATACACACACACACAAAAGTTTAGGATCACTTTAGAATTTCATTTCAAGCTATTTTCTTGCAATTCACAAACAATATTGTCCATTTCACAATTAATGTAAGTGTATCAGATGATTTTTAAAGAATAAAAATGTTTGTATTAAAGTCTATTTTTGTATAGAGGCTTATTTTGCATATAGTCCTATTATCAGCAATTCTCAGTCCTCTGCCTAAATCTCCTGGTACAGCCACCAATCCAAGTTAAGGATGTTATTGGACTAATTGGTTGTTAGGACACTCTTGCTCAGTTGTGATGCACAGCTGAAAAACATTCTACTAATAAGTGAGCATAAAAGGGAGAACAACATTCTAGGTTAGTTTAGTATCTGAAGCATCAGCAGTTGATGGCTTGCTGACCGACTCAAAATGACCAGAAAGAAACAACTTTCTTTAGAGACCCGTCAGTCCATTGTTGTGTTAAGGAAGAAGATACTCCATTGAAAACAAGAACATTTCACTGTGATCCCAAACTTTTGAGCAGTAGTGTATGTATATATATATATATATATATATATATATATATATATATATATATATATATATATATATATATATATAGAGAGAGAGAGAGAGAGAGAGAGAGAGAGAGAGAGAGATACCGTTCTACTCTGCATGGAAGGGTCATCAGAAGAGAACCTCATCTGTAATCTAATCGCGAGAGGCAGTGTCTGAACCATGCATATTGCACATGCTGTCGATACCATTTTTAAATCAAATATTAAATATTATTAAATAAAAAGTAACTTGTGCATTCACATAATTTGCTGCACATATAATATGTAATATGGTCAAGGGTACGCAAACTTTTGCATTGGACTATTCAAATAGTTCTTCCTAATAAAGCGAGAGTATACTGATAATAATAAACACATCTTTCTTTACTGACACAGCTTTACTGTCTGTAAATGTCATGCTATCAGTTATACTGCCGATACAGAGATTAGAGCAGTCGTTTATGTTTAGTAATTAAGTCCTAACGTTATTCTGACCACCCTCAAACACACACGCCATAAAGTTTTACAGGGTCAAATCCTGGACAATGTGCTTGGTATTTGAGTTGTGGACACACATACACACACAACTTACTGGTGTGTGTGTGTGTGTGTGTGTGTGTGTGTGTGTGTGTGTGTGTGTGTGTGTGTGCAGGATAGCTTTATAGCTCTTCCTGATGAAGAGAGGCAGGAAGTTAAGGAGTCGAAATAGACATGCAAAGTTATTGCCTCAGAAGAGAGTCACCACTTTACTGAGCTATGATAAGATATGAGAATGTGTGTCTGTGTGTGTGTGTGTGTGTGTGTGTTTCTGTTTTTGTTTCTTTAGTTTCACACTGGAGCTAACAACCAATGGAAGCCCACCAATAGCCCACCAATCAGCATACACTGTAGTCAAAAGTCTGGACACACCTAACAAAGTATATGTATAGGTATACATATCGTCCCTGTCCAATTAAAAAATCGTGTATCTCCATTTTTGTCGATTTTGAGTTTTCTACATCTTTTGAACACGCCAATGGTTGTTTACATTGTGTGAAAATTTCATGATGAATGGACCAATAGAAGTGCTCCAAAACAGCTTGGAAAATTTCTGGTTACATTGACTTTAAAAGTAAAGTAAAAATTGCAATTTTGGAGATAATTGTTTTTCATTGGACAGCGATGATATATATATGTGCACTACCACTCAAAAGTTTAGGATCACTTTAGAATTTCATTTCATGCAATTTTCATGCAATTCCCAAACAATATTGTCCATTTCACAATTAATGTAAGTGTATCAGATGATTTTTAAAGAATAAAAATGTTTGTATTAAAGTCTATTTTTGTATAGAGGCTTATTTTACATATAGTTCTATTATCAGCAATTCTCAGTCCTCTGTCTAAATCTCCTGGTACGGCCGCCAATCCAAGTTAAGGATGTTGTTGGACTAACTGGTTGTTAGGACACTCTTGCTCAATTGTGATGCACAGCTGAAAAACATTCTACTAATAAGTGAGTATAAAAGGGAACAACATTCTAGGTTAGTTTAGTATCTGAAGTATCAGCAGTTGATGGCTTGCTGACCAACTCAAAATGACCAGAAAGAAACAACTTTCTTTAGAGACCCCTCAGTCCATTGTTGTGTTAAGGAAGAAGATACTCCATTAAAACAAGAAAAGTGTATATATATTAACCACAAACAGATATTTTATTCTGCCCCAGGAATAATTCCATTCCAGTGCTATGTTATAGTTTTGATCTCTTTACAAATATTTACTAATATTATTACTATTATACAATAGTTTAAGATTAAGATTTAATAGTTTTAGATTAAAAACAAAATTAGGGCATGTGTGTCCAAACTTCTGACGGATAGTGTATATAAATCATCACACTAGTCTAAATCCATATCAGGTTACAGTCCACATTTACTGTGTTGAAGTGTATGTAATGTTAATGTCATGCATTAAACTGTATGTGCACACAAAAAACACCAAACATATAATTTTTTCTCATTGTGCCATGTTCAAACGTTTGGACATCCTTCCACTCCAAAAGTCTTAGCCTGTATTTACCCTGTTAGGTCTTAATTATCACTTGTTAAGAAAACCAACTGTCAGGAACTGTCAGTTGATGGCAGAATGGGATCACTTCTTTCAGTATTCTTTCTAAGAATACTGACCATAGAGACAAAGCAAAACTCCACATGGCAGAGTTACATACACAACTGTGATTTTTCATGTGGGAGTCTTTAGAAATCCACCTCGCATCTGATCTCACCATAAAAGTCAATGTCTGAAGTTTGCAAAAGAACAGAAGTATGTACAAGAAAAGAGATAAGACAGCAATAAGTGCCGTGAGCTGATCAGATACTGAAAACAAACAGTACTCGATGACGAGAACACCTTGCAAACTGTTAAGCTTGGGGCTGGATCTATAAGACTTTGGCATCTTAACTTACATTGAAAGTAAGTTTTTAGCCTCTCTAGTAAAGTTATTTTGGAGATATTTGTGCAATAATTTCTCACCAAATCATTTTTTTTATTTAAGCAAATACAAACACAACAACAAAGAAAGTCTACCACTCAGTTGGTTAAATTTAGGCATCGAGAAATAGGAATGAGACAGGAAAAGCTAAACCAGCACTAAACCAGCTGATTGAACCAATTAGTCAGAGAACTAGTCACTAGAGTCTGCAGAGTAAGTGCATGTTAGTGGGTTAGTACTTCTACTCTTTGTAAAAGCTGTAATGTGCCGTTTGTCAGCAAGCTGTTCCATAAAAAACATCTCATGATGGGTAGAGGTGAGGGCCTCCCAAAGACCTTCACAACAAGGTAGCTAAGGAACCCAGCAATGCCAATGGATACTGGGAACATTTGCACTGGAGATCCTTCAGATTTCAGAAATGTGCCCAAGAGCACAAGAGGGTTACTTAAAAAGAGCTCCAGCAAGACCCGGAAACATCTGGTTTAGCCATCACAGAGAAAACTCAGAAGGCTTGGGGTTGGAGTTCTGTGTGGCTTCGGTGATTGTGCATGAACAGTGGAGTGTGGGAAAGACTGCAGGCTAAGATGGAGGAGAAGATAGGCAAGCGCCAAAGCTGGAGAGCTGGTTGAATCTGTCTGTTATCTCAGAATAGCGGTGTAACCTGATGGTAGGAGGATAAGTGAAGGTGTGGACCAAGAACGGGTTTATGGTTCAAGTTGATGGCTGCTAGGTAGGTCTTAAGGGAGGATGAATGTAGGAGTAATGAACATAGGCAAGATGAGAAATAGCTGTTGATTGCAGATTGAAAGATGGAAACTGATGTCATCACACAAATGTACAAATGACGTGTGAGGACATGGGTCTTTATCGGAAATTAGGGCTCTTCAGATAAGGGTATGCCAAACGTGAACTTTTGACCTGTATATGTTCGTCCCCGCACCTGCTCCAGGCCTAAAGGTGCACCTGCTCAGGTTAGCGAGTTATGGAGACACAGTGTATATTACAGGCTCAGGAAGGTCAGACGGATAAGCTGCCTCTTCTGTAGATTTAGTCGTGGAGAAGTCCTGAAAGGGTACATGTGCTAGTCACTTCTTTACTTCACGTCCAAAGACTGGAAGTATTCTTTACTACTAATGAGTAACTTAATGAAGCGCCTGGTAAATGAAAAGCCTAATTATAGAGCAAAGCTGTCGGGTAATCAGTAACAGTGATGCACTCTTAGTTATGATTTAGGCTTTTAGTACAGAGTGGCAGAGCAGGAACCTTCCTTTGCTTGGTCACGTTACTGAAGCTCTGCTCCCTCCTAGTGGTCACACAATGAATTGCAACCAAAGATACCAGACAGTCACACTAGTGAATTAGTGGTCTGTTTTAGAAAATAGATGCTATATATATATATATATATATATATATATATATATATATATATATATATATATATATATATATATATATATATATATATATATATATATGCATGATAAAAATATATCATACTCTACACTCACTGGGCACCAACCATGTATCTATATTATATCCATTTTGTAGTTAATGTGGGGTCTTTTTTGGCCATCATTTGTTAAAACACCTTTAGGACCACCACAGAGCAGGTATTATGTGGGTGGCAGTTCATTCTCAGTACTGCAGTGACATTGAAACGATGGTGGTGTGTTAGTGTGTGTTGTGCTGGTGGGAGTGAATCAGACACAGTCCACATAGTCCACCAATCAAAACTACCCAGCCAGCAGTGGCCTGGGGTCAGCATCCTGTGACCAATGATGAAAGACTAGAGAACACAAACTGTGTAGCAACAGACAAGCTGCTGTCTTTGACCTTACATCTGCAAGGTAGACGTTCTAACAGAGTGGACAGTGAGTGTGCACAGTGTTTCAGCAGCACTGCTGAGTCTGATCCACTCACACCAGCACAACACACTCTAACACACCACCACCATTTCATTGTCATGATATAGAATGATATACATCAGACAAATAACACCTGTGGTGGTCCTGTGGGGGTCCTGACCACTAAAGAACAGAGTATACAGAGAAACAGATGGATTACAGTCTGTAATTGTAGTTGCACAATGAGTGTAGATACAAGGTCAGCGTATCTAATGAAGTGCTCTGTGAGTGTATGTTCATTTTAGAGCTTCTGAAAGCAAAATAAAGGATTTCCTTTCCACCATGATGTCCATTAGAGGGCAGTAGAGTCTAAACATTTCATTCAATTACTGAACCACCCAATCAGCTTAACAAGCTTTCCATCAGCAGAGGGCACAAAGCACGAGCGTCTAACCAGATGCCTAATTCTGCTCTGCACAATTTAAACGCACCAGCGCATCTGATTAAATACATCAGCTAATTACCAACTGCAGCACCAGCTGAATCAGTTGTGTTAGGAAAGGGCGAACAATTAAGGTGAACCTTAAAATCTGAATTAAGGAGGACATGTTATATAAAAACTAATTTCTTCAGGGCTTGTGCTCATACGGGTTTGGGTATCTGGAGTGTCTACCAACCCATAAACTGTGAGGTGAAGCAACCAACTCAGTGTTCAGTGGGCTGCTTAGGTTAGATTTGCCTTTACGTCCTATGTCATGTGGTGGCTCATTAGAATAATACCCCCCCCATCTAAGCATCTCAGCCCACCACCACATAGCTACCCCAGTGCGCCATTTTTTACTCACCAGTGCACATAGCAAGGCTGTTCATTGCTATATATATATATATATATATATATATATATATATATATATATATATATATATATATATATATATATATATATATATACATACAGTACCTTGCAAAAGTATTCAGCCACCTTAACTTTTCAACCTTTTGCCACATTTCAGGCTTCAAACATAACGATATGAAATTGTAATTTTTGGTGAAGAATCAACAACAAGTGGGACACAATCGTGAAGTGGAATGAAATTTATTAGGTATTTTCAACTTTTTTTAGAAATAAAAAACTTGTGAAGTGGGGCGTGCAAAATTATTCGGCCCCCTTGCGTTAATACTGTGTAGCGCCACCTTTTGCTGCAATTACAGCTGCAAGTCGCTCGGGGTATGTCTCTATCAGTTTTGCACATCGAGAGACTGAAATCTTTGCCCATTTTTCCTTGCAAAACAGCTGGAGCTCAGTGAGGTTGGATGGAGAGCGTTTGTGAACAGCAGTTTTTCACAAATTCTCGATTGGATTCAAGTCTGGACTTTGACTTGGCCATTCTAACACCTGGATATGTTTATTTGTGAACCATTCCATTATAGACTTTGCTTTATGTTTTAGATCATTGTCTTGTTGGAAGATAAATCTCCGTCCCAGTCTCAGGTCTTTTGCAGACTCCAACAGGTTTTCTTCCAGAATGGTCCTGTATTTGGCTCCATCCATCTTCCCATCAATTTTAACCATCTTCCCTGTCCCTGCTGAAGAAAAGCAGGTCCAAACCATGATGCTGCCACCAGCATGTTACAGACTGAGGAGATCTTTAGTCTATTAAGAAACCTCTGGTTACATCCTATTGTTTATTTCATTTTATACATATGGTCTACATCCATGTACATTCTAGTCTATGAACATGTGCTTTACTGGCTATATTAGCCCAACTCACTTCAGCAGATTGCATTACTTGTGACATCTACTGCTACTGACATTACACTCTCTGTTCATTATATATAGTAGACAGTAGCGATACGTCACCCTTAAGCCTCGGCCCTCACAATGACTTAGCAAACTAGCTAGTGGTGGTAGCCTAGCGGTAGCTAGCTGTTTCTCCAGCTTGCCTCACCACAGTGGGCGGAAGTTATCATACAGTTAAGCCCGCCCACTTAGAGTGAAGATATGATTGGTCAATTTTACTGTCATTTAAACTTGGAACTGCGCTGAATTATAACTGCCTGGTCCTCTGTACATGAACAGCAGGACCACCAATCACCAACATTTATACTCGAGTCACTTTATACTCGAGTCACTTTGCAGGTCAAGTCACTTTATACTCAAGTCACTATACAAGTCAAGTCACTTTATACTCGAGTCACTTTGCAAGTCAAGTCACTTTATACTTGAGTCACTTTGCAAGTCAAGTCACTTTATACTCAAGTCACTATGCAAGTCAAGTCACTTTATACTCAAGTCACTACGCAAGTCAAGTCACTTTATACTCAAGCCACTATGCAAGTCAAGTCACTTTGTACTCGAGTCACTTTGCAAGTCAAGTCACTTTATACTCGAGTCACTTTGCAAGTCAAGTCACTTTATACTCAAGCATCATGCAAATTAAGTCACTTTATACTCGAGTCACTTTGCAAGTCGTCACTTTATACAAGTCGCTATGCAACTCAAGTCACTTTATACTCGAGTCACTTTGCAAGTCAAGTTACTTTATACTCAAGTCACTATGCAAATCAAGTCACTTTATACTCAAGTCACTATGCAAATCAAGTCACTTTATACTCAAGTCACTATGCAACTCAAGTCACTTTATACTCAAGTCACTTTATACTCAAGTCACTATGCAACTCAAGTCACTTTATACTCGAGTCACTTTGCAAGTCAAGTTACTTTATACTCGAGTCACTATGCAAATCAAGTCACTTTATACTCGAGTCACTATGCAAATCAAGTCACTTGATACTCGAGTCACTACGCAAGTCAAGTCACTTTATACTCAAGTCACTATGCAAGTCACGTCACTTTATACTCGAGTCACTATGCAAGTCAAGTCACTTTATATTCATTTGAATAGGACTTTGTTTTATTTCTGCATCTATTTTTTGCACAGTATGGGTTTTTTATTCCAACTAGTCTCCATAAGTGTGGATAATAGTCTCAGAAGAGGCTACTTTTCTATACCTGTGTTTATTGGGAAGTGTATTGTATGCATGTATGTATTTATTTCTCTATCTATCTATCGAATCAGCCTAAAGCTAAAAGTCTGCTTATCCTGCACTTATTCATAGCGTGGGTAGTAAGCGCTCATTTCAGGTAAGAGGCCTTCAATCAGTAGGGATCAAACATTACTGCTACTTAATCCTACACATATGTGAGTAGCATATGGTACGTTGATAAATTTCCTTCAGAATCAATAAAATATCCATCCATCCATCCATCCATCCATAGAATCAGCCTAAAGCTATAAGTCAGCTAACTCTGGATCTAGTCATGGCTTGGAAAAATCACTCCAGTAAGAGAGTCAGTAGGGCTTCAACATTACTGACCTACTTATATCTGAGTGTTTGTAGCATATGGTACCTTGATAAAGGCTTTTTATCTGCAGTGCAGCATATGCCAGCAGATTCTCTTGGAAACTAACTGAATGAAGGGTCTTTAGCAGAAGGTCGATGCTTATGTGAGATATTTAGTTTGCAATATGCAAGCCCTTAAAGACCTACCATAAGAGTTAAGAGTGACCTTGCAGCACTCTGCATTGATGTTTTTGTATGAATCTTAAACAGGTCATGTGTCTCTGTTATGTGGTTCTACAATCTTTCACCAGACCTTGATTGTCCTTTATTAATATACACCACTGAGATGCACCGCTTTCACTGGCCAAAATGCTAGTAACGCACAGCATGGGGCCTTTTTCCTTAAGGCTGTGTTTTTGTGTTGTCTATTCACAGTTTGCCTGTCACAATGCTTCCCTGGCTCTGTCAAATGGAGAGCGTTTACCCTTAAATTCTCTGTAATTATAGGTCTTGTTGAACATTATGTCATGATGCAGTGTCTTAGGGGTGATCTATTATTTTAGCAGGAAGAGTCACCTTTTCTTGATTTTGCCTAATCTGTAGACTGTTGTATCACTATTCCCCCAAATGGTTATGGTCCAAGCAGCATTACTGCAAACACTATATGTTGCAAAATTGATAAAGAAACACATTTTGATGCTAGCAGCTCAGTTAAATATGCCAATAACTGAGTTAAATGTACCAGTAACTGAGGTAAATTCCAATAACTGAGTTAAATATGCCAATAACTGAGTTAAATATGCCAATAACTGAGTTGAATGCCAGTAACTGAGTTAAATATGCCAATAACTGAGTTAAATGTGCCAGTAATCGAGTTAAATATGCCAATAACTGAGTTAAATATACCAGTAACTGAGTTAAATACCAGTAACTGAGTTAAAAATGCCAGTAACTGAGTTAAATATGCCAATATCTGAGTTAAATGTGCCAGTAATCGAGTTAAATATGCCAGTAACTGTGTTAAATATGCCAATAACTGCATTAAACGTGCCAGTAATCGAGTTAAATATGCCAGTAACTGAGTTAAATATGCCAATAACTGAGTTAAATGTACCAGTAACTGAGTTAAATTCCAATAACTGAGTTAAATATGCCAGTAACCGAGTTAAATGTACCAGTAACTGAGTTAAATTTCAATAACTGGGTTAAATATGCCAGTAACCGAGTTAAATGTAGCAGTAACTGAGTTAAATTCCAATAACTGAGTTAAATGCCAGTAACTGAGTTAAATGTAGGAGTAACTGAGTTAAATTCCAATAACTGAGTTAAATGTACCAGTAACTGAGTTAAATGTAACAGTAATTGAATTAAATTCCAATAACTGAGTTAAATGTACCAGTAACTGAGTTAAATTCCAATAACTGAGTTAAATGTAACAGTAACTGAGTTAAATTCCAGTAACTGAGTTAAATGTAGCAGTAACTGAATTAAATTGCAATAACTGAGTTAAATGTACCAGTAACTGAGTAAAATTTCAATAACTGGGTTAAATATGCCAGTAACCGAGTTAAATGTAGCAGTAACTGAGTTAAATTCCAATAACTGAGTTAAATGTACCAGTAACTGAGTTAAATGTAGCAGTAACTGAATTAAATTCCAATAACTGAGTTAAATGTACCAGTAACTGAGTCAAATTCCAATAACTGAGTTAAATGTACCAGTAACTGAGTTATATGTAGCAGTAACTGAATTAAATTCCAATAACTGAGTTAAATGTACCAGTAACTGAGTTATATGTAGCAGTAACTGAGTTAAATGTAACAGTAACTGAGTTAAATTCCAGTAACTGAGTTAAATGTACCAGTAACTGAGTTAAATTCCAATAACTGAGTTAAATATGCCAATAACTGAGATAAATGTACCAGTAACTGAGTTAAATTCCAATAACTGAGTTAAATGTAACAGTAACTGAGTTAAATTCCAGTAACTGAGTTAAATTCCAGTAACTGAGTTAAATGTACCAGTAACTGAGTTAAATGTAGCAGTAATTGAATTAAATTCCAATAACTGAGTTAAATGTACCAGTAACTGAGTTAAATTCCAATAACTGAGTTAAATGTACCAGTAACTGAGTTAAATTCCAATAACTGAGTTAAATGTAACAGTAACTGAGTTAAATTCCAGTAACTGAGTTAAATTCCAGTAACTGAGTTAAATGTACCAGTAACTGAGTTAAATGTAGCAGTAATTGAATTAAATTCCAATAACTGAGTTAAATGTACCAGTAACTGAGTTAAATTCCAATAACTGAGTTAAATGTAACAGTAACTGAGTTAAATTCCAGTAACTGAGTTAAATGTAGCAGTAACTGAATTAAATTGCAATAACTGAGTTAAATGTACCAGTAACTGAGTTAAATTCCAATAACTGAGTTAAATGTAACAGTAACTGAGTTAAATTCCAGTAACTGAGTTAAATGTACCAGTAACTGAGTTAAATGTACCAGTAACTGAGTTAAATTCCAATAACTGAGTTAAATATGCCAATAACTGAGATAAATGTACCAGTAACTGAGTTAAATTCCAATAACTGAGTTAAATGTAACAGTAACTGAGTTAAATTCCAGTAACTGAGTTAAATTCCAGTAATTGAGTTAATTGTACCAGTAACTGAGTTTAATGTAGCAGTAACTGAATTAAATTCCAATAACTGAGTTAAATGTACCAGTAACTGAGTTAAATTCCAGTAACTGAGTTAAATGTACCAGTAACTGAGTTAAAGTCCAATAACTGAGTTAAATATGCCAAGAACTTAGATAAATGTACCAGTAACTGAGTTAAATTCCAATAACTGAGTTAAATGTAACAGTAACTGAGTTAAATGTACCAGTAACTGAGTTAAATGTAGCAGTAACTAAATTACATTCCAATAACTGAGTTAAATGTACCAGTAACTGAGTCAAATTCCAATAACTGAGTTAAATGTACCAGTAACTAAGTTATATGTAGCAGTAACTGAATTAAATTCCAATAACTGAGTTAAATGTACCAGTAACTGAGTTATATGTAGCAGTAACTGAGTTAAATGTAACAGTAACTGAGTTAAATTCCAGTAACTGAGTTAAATGTACCAGTAACTGAGTTAAATTCCAATAACTGAGTTAAATATGCCAATAACTGAGATAAATGTACCAGTAACTGAGTTAAATTCCAATAACTGAGTTAAATGTAACAGTAACTGAGTTAAATTCCAGTAACTGAGTTAAATTCCAGTAACTGAGTTAAATGTACCAGTAACTGAGTTAAATGTAGCAGTAATTGAATTAAATTCCAATAACTGAGTTAAATGTACCAGTAACTGAGTTAAATTCCAATAACTGAGTTAAATGTACCAGTAACTGAGTTAAATTCCAATAACTGAGTTAAATGTAACAGTAACTGAGTTAAATTCCAGTAACTGAGTTAAATTCCAGTAACTGAGTTAAATGTACCAGTAACTGAGTTAAATGTAGCAGTAATTGAATTAAATTCCAATAACTGAGTTAAATGTACCAGTAACTGAGTTAAATTCCAATAACTGAGTTAAATGTAACAGTAACTGAGTTAAATTCCAGTAACTGAGTTAAATGTAGCAGTAACTGAATTAAATTGCAATAACTGAGTTAAATGTACCAGTAACTGAGTTAAATTCCAATAACTGAGTTAAATGTAACAGTAACTGAGTTAAATTCCAGTAACTGAGTTAAATGTACCAGTAACTGAGTTAAATGTACCAGTAACTGAGTTAAATTCCAATAACTGAGTTAAATATGCCAATAACTGAGATAAATGTACCAGTAACTGAGTTAAATTCCAATAACTGAGTTAAATGTAACAGTAACTGAGTTAAATTCCAGTAACTGAGTTAAATTCCAGTAACTGAGTTAATTGTACCAGTAACTGAGTTAAATGTAGCAGTAACTGAATTAAATTCCAATAACTGAGTTAAATGTACCAGTAACTGAGTTAAATTCCAGTAACTGAGTTAAATGTACCAGTAACTGAGTTAAATGTAGCAGTAACTGAATTAAATTCCAATAACTGAGTTAAATGTACCAGTAACTGAGTTAAATTCCAGTAACTGAGTTAAATGTACCAGTAACTGAGTTAAAGTCCAATAACTGAGTTAAATATGCCAAGAACTTAGATAAATGTACCAGTAACTGAGTTAAATTCCAATAACTGAGTTAAATGTAACAGTAACTGAGTTAAATGTACCAGTAACTGAGTTAAATGTACCAGTAACTGAGTTAAATTCCAATAACTGAGTTAAATATGGCAGTAACTGAGTTAAATTCCAGTAACTGAGTTAAATGTACCAATAACTGAGATAAATGTACCAGTAACTGAGTTAAATTCCAATAACTGAGTTAAATATGGCAGTAACTGAGTTAAATTCCAGTAACTGAGTTAAATGCCAGTAACTGAGTCAAATGTAGCAGTAACTGAGTTAAATGCCAGTAACTGAGTTAAATGTAGCATTAACTGAGTTAAATGTAGCAGTAACTGAGTTAAATATGCCAGTAACTGAGTTAAATGTAGCAGTAACTGAGTTAAATTCCAATAACTGAGTTAAATATGCCAGTAACTGAGTTAAATGTAGCAGTAACTGAGTTAAATGTACCAGCAACTGAGTTAAATGTAGCAGTAACTGAATTAAATTCCAATAACTGAGTTAAATGTACCAGTAACTGAGTTAAATGTACCAGTAACTGAGTTAAATTCCAATAACTGAATTAAATATGCCAGTAACTGAGTTAAATGTAGCAGTAACTGAGTTAAATATGCCAGTAACTGAGTTAAATGTAGCAGTAACTGAGTTAAATTCCAATAACTGAGTTAAATATGCCAGTAACTGAGTTAAATGTAGCAGTAACTGAGTTAAATATGCCAGTAACTGAGTTAAATGTAGCAGTAACTGAGTTAAATTCCAATAACTGAATTAAATGTAGCAGTAACTGAGTTAAATGTACCAGTAACTGAGTTAAATGTAGCAGTAACTGAATTAAATTCCAATAACTGAGTTAAATGTAGCAGTAACTGAGTTAAATGTAGCAGTAACTGAATTAAATTCCAATAACTGAATTAAATATGCCAGTAACTGAGTTAAATGTAGCAGTAACTGAGTTAAATGTAGCAGTAACTGAGTTAAATATGCCAGTAACTGAGTTAAATGTAGCAGTAACTGAGTTAAATGTAGCAGCAACTGAGTTAAATTCCAGTAACTGAGTTAAATGTAGCAGTAACTGAGTTAAATTCCAGTAACTGAGTTAAATGTAACAGTAACTGAGTTAAATTCCAGTAACTGAGTTAAATGTAGCAGTAACTGAGTTCAATTCCAATAACTGAATTAAATATGCCAGTAACTGAGTTAAATGTAGCAGTAACTGAGTTAAATGTAGCAGTAACTGAGTTAAATATGCCAGTAACTGAGTTAAATGTAGCAGTAACTGAGTTAAATTCCAATAACTGAGTTAAATATGCCAGTAACTGAGTTAAATGTAGCAGTAACTGAGTTAAATTACAGTAACTGAGTTAAATTCCAATAACTGAATTAAATATGCCAGTAACTGAGTTAAATGTAGCAGTAACTGAGTTAAATGTACCAGTAACTGAGTTAAATGTACCAGTAACTGAGTTAAATTCCAATAACTGAATTAAATATGCCAGTAACTGAGTTAAATGTAGCAGTAACTGAGTTAAATTCCAATAACTGAGTTAAATATGCCAGTAACTGAGTTAAATGTAGCAGTAACTGAGTTAAATATGCCAATAACTGAATTAAATGTAGCAGTAACTGAGTTAAATGTAGCAGTAACTGAGTTAAATTCCAATAACTGAATTAAATGTAGCAGTAACTGAGTTAAATGTACCAGTAACTGAGTTAAATGTAGCAGTAACTGAATTAAATTCCAATAACTGAGTTAAATGTACCAGTAACTGAGTTAAATGTACCAGTAACTGAGTTAAATTCCAATAACTGAATTAAATATGCCAGTAACTGAGTTAAATTCCAATAACTGAATTAAATATGCCAGTAACTGAGTTAAATGTACCAGTAACTGAATTAAATTCCAATAACTGAGTTAAATGTAGCAGTAACTGAGTTAAATGTACCAGTAACTGAGTTAAATGTAGCAGTAACTGAGTTAAATGTAGCAGTAACTGAGTTAAATATGCCAGTAACTGAGTTAAATGTAGCAGTAACTGAGTTAAATGTAGCAGTAACTGAGTTAAATATGCCAGTAACTGAGTTAAATGTAGCAGTAACTGAGTTAAATTACAGTAACTGAGTTAAATTCCAATAACTGAATTAAATATGCCAGTAACTGAGTTAAATGTAGCAGTAACTGAGTTAAATGTAGCAGTAACTGAGTTAAATGTAGCAGTAACTAAGTTAAATGTAGCAGTAACTGAGTTAAATATGCCAGTAACTGAGTTAAATATGCCAGTAACTGAGTTAAATGTAGCAGTAACTGAGTTAAATGTAGCAGTAACTGAGTTAAATGTAACAGTAACTGAGTTAAATATGCCAGTAACTGAGTTAAATGTAGCAGTAACTGAGTTAAATATGCCAGTAACTGAGTTAAATGTAGCAGTAACTGAGTTAAATTCCAGTAACTCAGTTAAATGTAGCAGTAACTGAGTTAAATTCCAATAACTCAGTTAAATGTAGCAGTAACTGAGTTAAATGTAGCAGTAACTGAGTTAAATGTAGCAGTAACTGAGTTAAATTCCAGTAACTCAGTTAAATGTAGCAGTAACTGAGTTAAATGTAGCAGTAACTGAGTTAAATGTAGCAGTAACTGAGTTAAATGTACCAGTAACTGAGTTAAATGTAGCAGTAACTGAGTTAAATGTAGCAGTAACTGAGTTAAATATGCCAGTAACTGAGTTAAATGTAGCAGTAACTGAGTTAAATGTAGCAGTAACTGAGTTAAATATGCCAGTAACTGAGTTAAATGTAGCAGTAACTGAGTTAAATGTAGCAGTAACTAAGTTAAATGTAGCAGTAACTGAGTTAAATGTAGCAGTAACTGAGTTAAATGTAGCAGTAACTAAGTTAAATGTAGCAGTAACTGAGTTAAATGTAGCAGTAACTAAGTTAAATGTAGCAGTAACTGAGTTAAATGTAGCAGTAACTGAGTTAAATGTAGCAGTAACTAAGTTAAATGTAGCAGTAACTAAGTTAAATGTAGCAGTAACTGAGTTAAATGTAGCAGTAACTAAGTTAAATGTAGCAGTAACTGAGTTAAATGTAGCAGTAACTAAGTTAAATGTAGCAGTAACTGAGTTAAATGTAGCAGTAACTGAGTTAAATATGCCAGTAACTGAGTTAAATATGCCAGTAACTGAGTTAAATATGCCAGTAACTGAGTTAAATGTAGCAGTAACTGAGTTAAATGTAGCAGTAACTGAGTTAAATGTAACAGTAACTGAGTTAAATATGCCAGTAACTGAGTTAAATATGCCAGTAACTGAGTTAAATATGCCAGTAACTGAGTTAAATGTAGCAGTAACTGAGTTAAATGTAGCAGTAACTGAGTTAAATGTAACAGTAACTGAGTTAAATATGCCAGTAACTGAGTTAAATGTAGCAGTAACTGAGTTAAATATGCCAGTAACTGAGTTAAATGTAGCAGTAACTGAGTTAAATTCCAATAACTGAGTTAAATATGCCAGTAACTGAGTTACATGTGCCAGTAATTGAGTTAAATATGTATTGCAGGTGGTGATAAATGTGCTGAGTGAAACATGGTTTGTAAGCTAACAGAACTGAGTGGAATATGCATTTGTAAAGTTGTAGTTTCTCTATTGTCCTCTAGTGTATCAGCGATTTCATCAGCAATTCAGTTTTAAAAAGCATGTACGCTTCATGTGAACAACTGACTAAGTTCTCAATAATGCCAACCTTTTATTCATAGTTAGTGAATTTGTAAATGTTTATGTAGCGCCTGTCATGCTTTCAGACCACTGCTCTGCTCACACTGACTCTCAGAACTCTATTTCCCAGAGGCCCACTCACTCACATGTTGCGGTCACAAAATCATCCAATCACACACTGCCTTCCAGACGCTCCTCACTGGAGATCTGATTCAGTGCACCTGCGACTCACTATGTATATGGTTTGAACAGACCCAAGGATATGGTCACAGGGGGCACTGGCCCCGGCAAGAAATCTCATTAGCCCCGAAATTGCCCCTCTCTCATATGCCACTCGGCAGAATCATGTAGACTGGAAGAGTTTAGAGAGTGCTGCTGGATATTTTCTGGAGTGATGTAACCGGTATGGGCTAAGCTAGCTATCATCAGCACATTACATCACGACCCTGAGCCGACCACAGGGGTCCAAACACTTCACTTTATCTTTCTGGAGCCAGTTCTGACCTTTCTGGCAAATAGGACAACATCACAGACCGGGTTTTTAGAACGGCCTCTATTTATAATAACTGTTTTGGAGGGGTCTCGAAAGAAGAGCAGTGTGAGCTTGAGGGCAGGAGAGCAGCGGTCAGAGCAAGGACACATGGAAAGCTCTGCTGCTGCAACAGCATCCCTGGTGACCGAGCCAGGATTGAAGCTGGAAGCACTGTACCACATTCTGGTTTGTGGTATGCAGCTCTGAACCACAGAGCCCATGTTGCCTGTTCGGTGTAATTAATCCCCACCTTTTTTCCCCCCCCCTCCCCCTCAGCGAGAGGAGAGGATCCTAAAGGACCTGAGGTGGTTACACGGCAATAGATGCTTTAATTAATTCTGTTCTAAACATGCACAGAAGAGCTCCTTCCAATGTTCAATCACACACACTCTCTCCATCTCTACCTCACATACACGCTTCCTTTCTGTATGGGCCTCTAAATGTGGTTGAGATATCATTTAGTCTGAATATTTTAATACAACATAAAAAATATTACATATTTTATGCAAATGAGTTCTTCTATTGTTACTTGTTCTCAAATTTTTAATACAAAGACGTGTCCAAGCATTGTAAAACCTATGTTTTGGTCAGAGGTGCTAGCCAAGTGGCCCTCCATCCTCATCCTGGAGGGTCCAAGCTGTTTTTTATAATAATCCTGCTAGAAATGAAAACATTAATGTTCATGTTTTCAGTGGGTTGCCAGAATGTTCTTCTTAAACGCAAGCCAACGTTCTCCAAAACATCAACTTCCTCAGAACTTTGGAGTTAAAACACTATATTTTAGTTATGGTTCAACCTTAGAGGGATTATTTTGAAATAATTAGCTTCCTCAAAAAGTTTTTTGCAACGTTATTAGAACACAGTCAATCAGATTTGGGAAGAGGCTGATTAGCTGGAGCTGCTGTGGCAGACTGTGGCTGTCACTAGGCTCTGCAGTGAAGTTGGAGGGTTGGAGCTTCTGTGTCTGTTTAAAAATATATCATATTTAATCATTTAAACACCTGAAGTTTACTGCTGATGTAGTTCATAGGACAAAAGATTGTTACTCAACTTTCAGAAGCAGTGCCCATGTGGTCGAGAGCCCTGGACCTAAAATGAGTGAAAGAACTGAAGCGATGCCCTGGGAAACACAAACTGACTGATTTGCCCTCCACCAATAATAAGGAAAAAATGAAAAAGTCTTATTTCTTTATATATATACATAAAAATTGGTGTTTGGTCGATAATTTCTTTGTTGTAACAATGCTTCTTGGCAATAAATCTTATACGGCTGGAAAGCCGGTGGTCCCTCTGGTGCCTCATTTGTAAGGAACATGTGGGATGAGCTGTAGAGCTGAGTATGTGGGTTGCGCCCAAGAAACATTTGCCAAATCTCCTCTGCCATTACCAAACAGCTTATTTTTTGCTGTTGCTATTGACACTTGTTTTGAGTTTTTGGTACCGCCAGGTGCTGCCAATCAAGGTGCCTTAGGTTTCATGCTCAAATCCGGCCCTCTTTTTTCATAGAGGAGGAATTTGAATAAATGAAACAGCAGCTAGCTCTTATAGTGCCTTTTTATTGGGTATAAGTTCAGACATATGTTGGTAAGTTAACAGAAAGCACTTCATTTAAACAGGTTTAATTCAAATTTAAATCAGATAAAGCTTTAAAGGGTAAAAATTTAATAAACATATTTATATTTGTACATAAGCAATAAATTGAAATTAAAATAATTTCAAATTAAAATTACATTTTTCTTACCTACAGAGAGGAGCTCTATTATTAGATTTACACTAAACTCTTAAGTAGCTTCACTACACACATGTTTAGTAGCTACTTATAGCATCAAAAGCCTCCTAAGCAGTGCACTGGTTTCTCAACTTTATTAATAACATTGTCCATAGACATGAGAATTTTCTTCTCTGTGTACATTAACACTATTTTTAACATATATCACGTCTACTCTCTGTTATATTTTACATCACAAATAGGACGGGGTTTGCTGCTCCAACGCTACAAAAATATTCCATTAATGAGTTCGGCTATTAATATACTACACTTCTAAATTCTGTTTATTATTTTCAGCTTGAAACTGGATATGTGTGATTAATGGTGTGTATTGGGCTCTACAAAATAAACTACGCTAGGCTGTCATTGCAGTCATTGCGCAATAGCCATATGCTGACAATACAAACTTATTTCCATATCTCTGTTAATACTGGCTGTAACTGGGATCTGGCCTCTTTCTGCCCTTTACCGCTCCAGAAAAGACGACTCGTGGGCCCACCCAACTTTAACATTTAGGAGGGGAGAATTCCCTCAGATGGTAGAACCCACCTAATCTACTGCGATGTAGGGGCTGTGCTGTGAGATGAATAGAAAATAAATACACAGTTGAATGGAGAATGAATGCAAGAAGATTAGAGAAGTGGCAGATAGGTGTCCAAATAATTTTTCCTTCCAACCGGCCCAAACTCGAGATTGACATGAGCCGGCCCATCGGGAATCCTCTCGAATCTAACAGGGGCTGTTAGAGACAGGCCGTAAAATGGCCATCCCAAGAAGAACGGGATGCTATCCCACGTCAGTGTGTTACCAGGCCGGTGACCAACATGAGGAGGAGGTGCCAGGCTGTTGGGCTGTGTATGGTTCTTCCACATGCTACTGAGGCTCCTGTTTGTTAAATGAATAAATTGTTAAATTGTCAATATGTATTGTTTCCTCAAACTTCAATCATCCAGTCCACCAAACACCAAACGAGTCAATGGCAGAATAAGCTGTTTGGCATTGGCGAAGAAGATTTGGCGCAACCCACATACTCAGCTCTACTGCTCATCCTAAAAATGCCAAGAAGCATTGTTACCACAAAGAAATAACCTACCAAACCCAAATTTTATACCAAACACAAAGTTTATATTGCAAAACAGCTTTTAAGCTAGGAGTAGGTGGAAAATCTGAAAAGTTTTTTTTTTCTTTCCTAATAATAAATGATGTTTTAAGCCATTAAGTCACATGATTCAGTTCCACTTGATATTACTGCTTGGCATACAGCTTATACTGCCCACAACATTCCCACAAGCCTACGCTACAAATGCCTGTATAACACAGTGGCACATACGTGGCTAGTACCTGAAATACTCTGTTAGAGCTCCTATGTTTTTAAGCCCCGCCTGCCAATGAACTCAGTTTGCTCTGATTGGTCAGCCCACCCACTCGGTTCTGATTCGTAAAACACCAGATTGGCATCCTGCTACAATTTTCACCCCCCACGCTGCTGTGGCTGTTCTTACAGTGGATTCGGGTCTGCTGTATCAGTTTGAGCCAGAGTCCGATCCTGAAAGTCAGGTAGGGCAAGCTGGTAGCTCTGGTCCACCAGAGGGGTAAGCTTTTAATGCTTTAACTCTCTGTGTGTTGTGTGATGGTGAGCGAAACTTACCAGTGGACGGGCAAATAAGAATCGTGTTACACGTTGATGTCACCTAATATCCTAACAAGGTGTTTCAGGCAGAAAAGCTAAGAGTTTCTGTCGTTGATGTTCAAAGTACGGCCTCATTTCATATGATAAATGGTAAAAAAATAAAAAATAAATGAGGAAGACACATTCCAGCCTACTGTACTTTTGTAAATGGTAAACAAAAGAAACAACAAACAAAATTAATGGTAAATAATAAAAGCACACAGAATATTGGAGGCATATCATTGCTGTCCAATGAAAAATATGTATCTCCATTTTTGCCGATTTTGAGTTTTCTACATCATTTAAACACACCAATGGTTGTTTACATTGTGTGACGAATGGACCAATAGAAGTGCTCCAAAATAGCTCAGAGAAAATTCTGGTTCCATTGACTTACGTTGAAAGTGAAGTAGGTTTTTGGACTCTCCTGTGAAGTTTCAATTTTGGAGATGCTTGTTTTTCATTGGACAGTGACGATATGCATCAAATATTAATAAAAAATACTGATGCTGTGAAAAATCTAATAGTATATTTGGCTGTTCTTAATAGTATCATCCTCATCGTTCACAGAAGAATCCCGATGAGACCACGTTCTTCTCGGAAAACACACGCGCACGCACTTCAGAGATGCTATCAGTTGTTGTTTGTTTCTGCCTGCAGTGGTTTTCATGGTGTTTACTTTCCTTCTAATGTATTTTTCTACAGCGCAGCAGCAGCCAGCCCCCCATTGGTCCAGAGATTAAATTAAGATTAGTGTTGCTGTCTTTGACTGTGTGTGAGTGTGTAGTTCTTGTCTTGTGACCAGGTTAACTGTTGTGTTTCCAACAAACACTCGTTCAATGCATTTTCTTTTAGAGTAAAATTAATCACATACTTGTTCATTATTACATTCTGCTGTGTTCGTCCCCACTACACCATAAATACATGCGCGTGCCTAAAGAAGTACTGCAAAACATTGCCAGCACCACGTATTTCTTGTTCGTGTCCCCCAAATATTGCAATACTGACAAGCCCACATTGTTCTGCATTTGTAATTCGTTTAAAGTCTAATAATGTGTGTCTGCTTGGAGACAGAGGGAATAAGCGGAGGGAGCAGATCAGCGAGCAAGAGAAGACAGAAAACTAGAGTCGGGATAGGAGGAGAATATACAAAAAACCAAGATCTTTTTTCCTGAAAATCCCAAACATAGATAAGGTGTCAAAATCTATCTCAGTTTGTTTGCATGCACAAGAGAAAAACAAAAATACTACACAATTTTACTACCAGTATCTTGTAGTGCTGCCCAGCTGCCCGACTTCAGAAAGACGGTGGACTCTAACATTGGCCAGACATTGAGCCGACGCCAAAACCCAACGTTGGCTTGACGTCAATCTACAACAACAAACAAGAGGAGCTGGGGATTGAGGTACCAACCCTGTGAGTAGTGGATAGCCCTGCTCAAGTGGTAGAGCGAGTTGTCTACTACTCACAGAGGTGAGATTCTTGTCAATGACCTTAAGCAAGACACCCAAATGGTCACCAACCCACTCCTCCTACCTAATACACCTAATATAAGTTTATTTGTATAGCGCTTTTTACAATGAAGTTGTCACAAAGCAGCTTTACAGGAATTTAAAAGCATCAAAACATGAAGTCACAACACTTCATTCACTGCCAGAGGCAAAGGTGGCAAGAACAACTCCCTCAACTGGAGGAAGAAACCTTGGGAGGAACCAGACTCACAAGCAGAGACCCATCCTATTCTGGTCGAACAGTATTTACAGTTTATTAAACTGAAGCTGAGTCTGAAGGTAAAAGCTTTAGAAGCTGGTGCTACTTCTGGATGATACAGTGATGCAGTCAAGGATGGAGCAAATGGCATGAATGAAGAGGAGAGCTGGTTGGTGCTAGGTGACAGGGGGGCCTGGTGGTCAGTCCTTCACAGTATTCTACCCTACAGGTGGGCGGTTATTACCTCAGAAAAAGAAAAACAAAGTTAGTTCTGGTTTAGGTTAGTACAGAGGAGGAGAAGTGTTTCAGAGTGTAGTTGGTGACTCTGGCAGATCTGATTATAAACAGAATGAACTAAAAGAAGAGAAGCTGCACAGGTGCTAGGAGAGGAGAGCTGGTTAGTGCCAGATGACGAGGAGGTACTGATAGTCGGTCCTCCAACAGTACTAGGCAGGACAACTGGGTGGTTATTACCTCAGAAAGAAAAGAACCAAGGTTAGTTCCGGTTTGGATTATTTTAGAGGATAAGAAGCCTAGCTCAGTCACCAAAAACTAAACTAAACAAGTCTGTTTTCAGTCTGCACTTAAATATAGAGACTGTGTCAGAGTCCCGAACATTAACTGAGAAATTATTTTATATAAATATATTATATTTTTATTATATTCGTCGACTACGAGAAGGCCTTCGACAGCGTGGAGATAAACGCAGTTCTCCGATCCCACAAGGAGCAAGGAGTTGCGGCGCAGTATGTGGACCTCCTCAGGGAGGCAAACTCCGGATGCACCACCGACGTGGCTCTGTTGTCGCCGCCAGTGTGGATCCCGGTCGAGAAGGGCGTCAAGCAGCGAGACACCATCTCTCCCAAGCTTTTCACGGTCTGTCTCGACATGGTCATCAGAGACATCGACTGGAACGGAGGGGTGAGGATCAACGGCGAGCTGCTGACCCACCTCAGGTTCGCGGACGACATAGCACTCATCGCAGAGACCACCGGCCAGCTACAGAGCATGCTGAGCGAGCTCAACACCAGAAGCTCTGCGGTCGGCCTGAAGATCAACCGCGCGAAAACAAAGTTCATGCGGTCCGACTGCGTAGCGCCGGGTAACATCGTGGTTGGAGGCGATGAGATAGAGGAGGTGAAGGAGTACGTCTACCTGGGACAGGAGGTGAACATGGGACACGATATGGAGAAGGAAATCTCGCGGAGAATAAGAGCAGGATGGAGGGCGTTCAACTCGATCAAGGATGTGCTCAAGGGAAGACTGGACATGGCAACTTGCGCAGCCCTCTTCAACAGCACAGTCTTGCCCGCGATGCTATACGCAAGCGAGACTTGGGCCACGACGAAGAGGGAGGAGCAGCGGCTCGCAACGGCGCAGAGGGCCATGGAGCGGAACGTGCTGGGGGTGTCGCTGAGGGAGCACATCCGGAACGAGGAGATTCGGGCCAGGAGCGGAGTGAAGGACGTGATCGCGGAGTACAGAAGGAACAAGTTCCGGTGGGCAGGACCCGTGCAGTTGTCGAGTGGTATCCGCGCGAGTGGAAAAGACCACTCGGAAGGCCTCCAAGAAGATGGGAGGACGAGATCAAGATGCTGATGGGACCAGTATGGACGAGAATGGCGAGATCGAGAAAGGAATGGAAGGAATGCTGTGACCAGCGGTGCCAACAAGGCACCTGACAGCCTGGTCGGTCAAGGGTCAAGGGTCATATTATATTTTAGACAGATATACTATCTGGACCAATGAAAATGGTCTAAAATAACTTGGATAACATTCTGGTTCCATTGACTTACATTAACAGTAAAATATGTTGTGGCCTCTACTTGCCATTTTGAAGATACTTGTTTCTTTTTGTTTCTTTTTTTCTACATCAAGTAAACACAGAGATACTTGTATTTCATTGGAAAGGGATGATGCATATATATATATATATTGGCTGCCCTACTTTCTTCCTGCAGCACACTACTCTTTGAGTTTTCAACTCATCCACACCCTTTTGTTGGTCTGACCACTGTCGTTGTTTTTTCTTCTTTATTAAATATCAAAATAAGAGGAGGGAATGCACATTTCTAATATTTATTGCATTCCAGAAGGGCTGAAAATTAAGTGACACTGGGTTTAATGTGTCTGCACTAATTTTTTCGGTGGTTTTTAACCCCTTACAAACGAATGTATATCATATAATATGTTGATTACTCTGCAGTGCTAATTCACGTCAATGTAATCAGTTTCTACATTTTATAAATGCCCATATACTGTCATCAATATCAGATCTGGTTGATTTGAGCATGAAAATGATCAGCAACAATGGCGTTCAGCATAGATTCCTATTAAGGTGAATCTCTGATGCACAGTGGCTCAGCAGCCGTAACAATGTGTGACAATGTCTGAAACACTTGAATATAGCTCTTTGTGTGTATTTTACTGTCTAGTGCTTTGGACAGCTCGGGCGGAAACATCATGTTTATATCCAAATAGCAATATGAAAGTGGAATTTTCAAATAAAGAATAAGAAAATATTTGTTATAGCCTATTGTACCAGCAATGTTGTCTCGCCCACTCTGCCTGTAGATGAGTTGGACCACTCAGTAGCAACCAAACATTTATGTGCTTTGACAGCCACAAATATCTGTCTGGCCTGCTTCCCTCAGCACTCAACCTCAAGCCAGAAATACGTATATTACATGTATCTTTGCCATAAAAAAAAGATCTGGGCCTCATTTTATGGAAAATAATCATAATTTCAATCTCAATATTAGTCCGAAAAACAACAATTCGATATTTCGCCCAGATCATTCAACCTGGTACTGAGACTTCTGCAGTCAGAGCTGTATGCCAGGGGTCTGAGGCACTTCCTTCATACTGGACATATAAAAATTCCATCTTTTATCTTTTAGGTTACAAACATATCTCTTTTTACGATCACACGGATGGAGCATTTCATCATGCGTACACCTCTGCATGTAGCAGGAGCTCTTATTTCAATATGTCAGCTCCTACTGGCTGGGGACTTGCCCCTTCATATTTAATAATTCAAACGTGTCACACAGCCATTGAAAAGGAGCCCACCTCCCTCACATCAGACGAGCAGGGTGGGCTGGTGGCATACTTGGCCCGTTCCATCGGAGAAAGCCGCTCTCTTTAAAATATTTAAATGACTAGGCAATAAGCTGCCTTGTTCATTCAATCATGACCAGCTTATTTCCTGCTCAAATGGCTCTATTCCTCAGACGAGCCCGCGCTGACCACGCCGTGCACCAGAGTGGGCGCTGTGACATGATCCTGGCTGTAAAATCTCACTACAGGGTGAGGCGAGGTCCAACTGGCCACTGCACAAATTTTCCATATGGAAGCCCACCAAAACAGGGCGCAAGCTGTCACCATCCCAGCAGTAGAAGGTTTGTGCGAGCTAGCCTTGGGCCATCGCTGGTGTAAGGTAAAGAAATAGCTTCCATAAGAACAGGCTCACCAGCGTGACTCACACTAGACATCCAGTGAACATACCGCACATGCAACTGTTCCTCCTACTGGGATGGAGACGGTGGGGGGATAGAAAGCTGTGAACTCAAGTGGAACACATGCTGCTGATGGATTAATAATCTTAACCAACATAAGCCTCGAATATGAACACAGCCTATAAGAGCGAATGCATATTACCACTGCTATTCGCTGAGACCGGCCCTAGCAACAGAGCTGTCCTCGATCGCAATCAGGGTATAGATTTCCCAATGGATAGATGCCTCTTCGGCTCTAATTGTGTGAGTCTAAGTCCAATTATGTGCGAGTCTAAAGGCCAGTATGGCTGGAATGACCACTTCACAGTAGATGGTACCCCCTTCGCCCCAACAGCACTGTTGCAACCAATTGCACATCACATGTTTTATAAAGCCAATACACAGCCAAGCAGGAAGGAACTATTATTACTAATTATTATGAACTGACATGCCGACTTAGATCACAAGGTTCTGGCTCACTGGTAGCACCTAGAATGATTAAAGTTACATCAGGGGGTACATCAGCCTTTTCATACAGCTTTGGAATAACCCTTATTTTCAAGTCTGGGCCAAAAACCTACTTGTTTGGTAGTTGCAGATCTGGGGTCACTGATAGAAACTATTATGGTGAACTGAGAATGCTGGTCCTGTTGTCCTGCTGCTGTCACGCACTCACTCAAGTTTGTTGACGGTAGTGTACAGGGGCGCTGTCGTTTTACCTTCTGGCTCTTCCTTTCAGTTTATGGTGTAATAGCCAGGTCTGCCGAAGTCACAGCTGCACCCTATAAAAGCTATCGCGCAAGTCCTGCCAGGAAGACTCCAATGCTATGTCAACCTTTCATTCATTACTCTAACCTATCGCAGTCCACCACCTGTCTTTCAAAGGATTCAACTCACGTTCCCACTCTACAGCTTTCAAGCACTGACGTTTCAACATGCTCCCTCCTCCTCCTCACCACTACCAGTTTGGTCCCAGTCCTGCTGTCCGGGGCGTTGGCTTCGCCCCTGCTGTCCATATCCAGCAGAATCTGGGCCTCGGACTGGGCCTATGCCAACGACTCTTTCTTTAGGTCATACAATGACTAACCTTCAAATTGGACACCTTAAACCTTATTAAGCATCCCTTTACTCGTTGAGTCTTTCTAGCAGAAATAGTGTTCTCAGTCTCAGCTCTCAGGTGGTTAGCCAAGTGACCCCAGTCCACAGCCTAGAGGGCAGTGGTGTAACCTACTACACTATACCAATCGCTATGCACCATCCATGAAGGCTCTTTCACTGATGTTTTTAATGCAGATTCAGCAGGAAGGAAACTTACACTGTAGATTAAATGATGGAAGCATCTGGGAGCAACAACTGGTCAGCCGTGAAAGGGTGGCAGTCTGGCACTGATGGACGATTCCCGGGTTTGGCAGACATCCAGTGAACATAGCTTTGTCGGCAGTAGTTTGGGGAAGGCTGTCCGCTGTTCCAGCATGGCTGTGTCCCTGTGCACAAAGCGAGTTCCTTAAAGACCTGGTTTAATGAATTTGGTGTGGGGGAACTCTAGTGGGCAGCAAGGATTCCAATATCAGTGCCTGACCTCACAAATGCTCTCTTGACTGAATGAACACTAATTCCCACAGACATACTACAAAAACATATATATGCACAATATATACCCAGTATTATTTACAGTTCTCATCTAATACCTGCTTTGTCTGCTCAGTACTTCATTAAGCTAAATCAAGATTGCTGCTGAAGGAACTGAATACATTCATACAATGTCTGGGGCGTCCAGGAGAAATCTGGAACTACACTTTGTTCTTCAAACTGGAGCTCAAGATATGATCTACTTCTTTCACAATAAGATATTCATGTTACTTTGTATTGTATTTACGATTATTTACATCTGTTCTAATCATATCTGCTATTCGTATTACTAAATGAGCTCAGGTGCTTTTGCACAGTAGTGTATAAATGTTGGTTTTATCAGTGGCCACTTCATTAAGTTCATTAGGTACCTCCTTGTATCTACCCTCACTGTTTTATTTTATCAGCTCCACTTACCACATAAGTGCACTTAGTATTTCTACAATTTCAGACTGTAGTCCATCTGCTTCTCTGCATGCTTTGTTAACCTTGTTCTTTAGACTGAGCTCAGTTTAATTCTGCATGTAAACACAGTCACTAAAGTAGCTTTTTATCATCTGAGAAACATCACCAACAGTCTGCCTCTTCTATCATACAATGATAGAAACTCTTTCATGCGTTTGTTACAAGCAGATTTAGACTGGTCAGAGTTGATCACTGTAATGGTGAGTGTTGATCACTGTAATGACCAGAGTTGATCACTTTAATGGTCAGAGTTGATCACTGTAATGACCAGAGTTGATCACTGTAATGACCAGAGTTGATCACTGTAATGACCAGAGTTGTTCACTGTAATTGTCAGAGTTGTTCACTGTAATGACCAGAGTTGATCTCTGTTATGGTCAGAGTTGATCTCTGTTATGGTCAGAGTTGATCTCTGTTATGGTCAGAGTTGATCACTGTAATGGTCATAGTTGATCACTGTAATGAACATAGTTGATCACTGTAATGGTCAGAGTTGATCACTGTAATGGCCAGAGTTGATCACTGTAATGGCGAGAGTTGTTCACTGTAATTGTCAGAGTTGTTTACTGTAATGAGCAGAATTGTTCACTGTAATGACCAGAGTTGATCTCTGTTATGGTCAGAGTTGATCACTGTAATGGTCAGAGTTGATCACTGTAATGGTCATAGTTGATCACTGTAATGAACATAGTTGATGCTGTAATGATCGGAGTTGATCACTGTAATGATCAGAGCTGGACACTGTAATGGTCAGAGTTGATCAGTGTAATGGTCAGGGTTGATCACTTTAATGGCCAGAGTTGATCACTGTAATGGCCAGAGTTGATCACTGTAATGGTCAGAGTTGATCACTGTAATGGTCAGAGTTGATCACTGTAATGGCCAGAGTTGATCACTGTAATGGTCAGAGTTGATCACTGTAATGGTCAGAGTTGATCAGTGTAATAGTCAGGGTTGATCTCTGTAATGGTCAGAGTTGATCACTGTAATGGCCAGAGTTGATCACTGTAATGGTCAGAGTTGATCACTGTAATGGTCAGAGTTGATCAGTGTAATAGTCAGGGTTGATCACTGTAATGGCCAGAGTTGATCACTGTAATGGCCAGAGTTGATCACTGTGATGGTCAGAGTTGATCAGTGTAATAGTCAGGGTTGATCGCTGTAATGACCAGAGTTGATCACTGTAAAGGTCAGAGCTGATCACTGTAATGGTCAGAGTTGATCAGTGTAATAGTCAGGATTGATCGCTGTAATGACCAGAGTTGATCACTGTAATGACCAGAGTTGATCAGTGTAATAGTCAGGATTGATCGCTGTAATAACCAGAGTTGATCACTGTAATGACCAGAGTTGATCTCTGTTATGGTCATAGTTGATCACTGTAATGGTCAGAGTTGATCACTGTAATGGTCAGAGTTGATCACTGTAATGAACATAATTGATGCTGTAATGATCAGAGTTGTTTGCTGTAATGGTCAGAGTTGATCACTGTAATGCTCAGAGTTAATCACTGTAATGCTCAGAGTTGATCACTGTAATGCTCAGAGTTGATCAGTGTAATAGTCAGGGTTGATCGCTGTAATGACCAGAGTTGATCACTGTAATGACCAGAGTTGATCTCTGTTATGGTCAGAGTTGATCACTGTAATGCTCAGAGTTGATCACTGTAATGGCCAGAGTTGATCACTGTAATGGTCAGAGTTGATCACTGTAATGGTCAGAGTTGATCAGTGTAATAGTCAGGATTGATCGCTGTAATGACCAGAGTTGATCACTGTAATGGTCAGAGTTAATCACTGTAATGGCCAGAGTTGATCACTGTAATGGTCAGAGTTGATCAGTGTAATAGTCAGGGTTGATCGCTGTAATGACCAGAGTTGATCTCTGTTATGGTCAGAGTTGATCACTGTAATGGTCAGAGTTGATCACTGTAATGGTCAGAGTTGATCACTGTAATGAACATAGTTGATGCTGTAATGGTCAGAGTTGATCACTGTAATGGTCAGAGCTGGACACTGTAATGGTCAGAGTTGATCACTGTAATGGTCAGAGTTAACCACTGTGATGAACAGAGTTGTTTGCTGTAATGGTCAGAGTTGATCACTGTAATGGTCAGAGTTAATCACTGTAATGCTCAGAGTTGATCACTGTAATGCTCAGAGTTGATCACTGTAATGGTCAGAGTTAATCACTGTAATGCTCAGAGTTGATCACTGTAATGCTCAGAGTTGATCACTGTAATGCTCAGAGTTGATCAGTGTAATGATCTCTCGCTGGAGTTCCCAAGAAAACAACCCAACTTGTACAGGGCTCAGATCAGTCCTGTTTTAAAGATCTGTACTGACTACCTGTATCTTTTAAAATAGACTTTAAACTTCTGTACTCGTATATAAAGCTGTAAATAATCTAGAACCTATTACATCACAGAACATCTTTCTGTTTATGTTCCAGCTGCTGATCTTTAGATCTTTAGATACCGACCTTCTGTAAAAATATCTTCCATAAAATACAGAAAACCTGGAGAGACTCTTTCAGTTCTTTTGCTTCTAAACTGTGGAACTCAAATTCCAATTTTCATCAGACAGTCAGGATCAGTGCTCACTTATAATAAACAATTATGTCTCTCTTTTTTTTGGCATTTAATTATAACTTGACTTTTGTCTCTGGTTAATTAAGTTCATGTTGTTACTGTTGAAAACTGTCCGTAAAGCACTTGGAGCTGCTGCTGGTATGAAAAGTACTCTATAAATGAAGATTACTATTACAACTATTATTTTTATTTAGTGATCAGGACCCCCACAGGACCACCACGGAGCAGATATTATATGGGATGTGGATCATTCTCAGCACTGCAGTGGGGGTGTATTTCAGTCATGACATGTTTGGTGTCTGAAGGGTTTTGTTTTTTTTTTAGTTTTGTACTGGAGCCAGAACAAGCAAAAGAAGCAGACCTGCCGACAAGCACTGTCGAATTTTGTGAAGTGATGCGCTGTTCTCTACAAAACTCCCCAAAGAAACAGACAGAATTCCGGCTGCTGCTGCTCTTCTAGCCGTTTTGTCTCTTCAAGACACTTTTGTCCATGTATACAATACAGCAACACACGGTATCGCCCAATGATATTACATGAGCAAGTCTAACTGAGGCCACATACC
The DNA here is from genome assembly GCA_021613375.1 of Megaleporinus macrocephalus. NCBI lineage: Eukaryota > Metazoa > Chordata > Actinopteri > Characiformes > Anostomidae > Megaleporinus > Megaleporinus macrocephalus. Next base: position 4,373,024 of record CM038716.1, read on the forward strand.
TGAAACTGTTTGCTCTTGAATATTTCATTCAGTCTTATGAATGAGGTCTATGTGGGTATCAAGCCGCTTTTGACAGTGTCGTCTACGCGCATGGACAGACGAAGACCTCTCCTTCTGAGTGCTGCAATAGCCCCATCACAAAACCCAGAGGACTGAGGACTTAATGGAGGAGCTGCATTTGGTAGACGTACATCAGAGATGATCTGTGAGGGGGTGGGGAGACACCAAACTAAAATCTATTGCCTTCAGCGCTCATCCAGACGTCGTGCATGCCTGCCAGGTCTGCTCCCTCATAAACAAGATACATTAGAAGACACCCTGCCTCGCAGATGTTGCAGGAGTGCCATCTGGTAATGCAAGAGCCCTGCTGCGCTCCATGCGACAGATCTGCACTACAAGGTATATATGACATTTAATACAGGAGGTTGCGCTGTTTTGCCGCGTGAAATAGTGAAGCGTTTATGTGCCTGCACTGTTTCTCCAGCGGTTAGTGTGCTTGTAATATTTATTAAAAACCCAGGGAACCTGAATCTGTGTTTTCTTTCTAATTAGGTTAATCTTCCTCTTGCAGGCAAACAGTAAACATGTACTAAACCCACCGTCTGAATGATGTTGCAACCATATTTCTGTCCTCTCAGTGTAAACTGGGCAGTCTCGATCTGGGAAGTCTCTCTGGGAAAGCTCCAGCCAGTATCAGATCACTACTCAGCCCCCAATTCAAAGGTAGCCTGTCACCGGTAACCTAACCATGCTGGGGCTCCACCTTAGCTGCTGGTGACTGACCTGAACTGGATGAATGGCCAACCCTCCAACTGTGTGAACCGAATGAATGGCCAACCCTCCAACTGTGTAAACTGGATGAATGGCCAACCCTCCAACTGTGTGATTGCTTTTCCTGGTGCGTGTGAGCGTGTGATGGTCGCCTGCCCCTCACACTACCCTCAATACTGGAGCTGCGTACCATCAAGAACCTGGTGATATGTTACATGCCATGATACAAAGGTTAGGATTCCATATATTGCGATACTGTTAGCAAGTTTCTAAGTTTAAGAAATCTTTATAGTTTAAAAAACACACCACTAGAAGCATAGGCTTGCTAATAAACATTAATGGAACACCCTTACACTGCTTGTTTATGTTGGAGTGGAAGCGTCTAATGGTGAAAAACACTGCCATCTAGCAGTACCTAGCTGGAAACACACTGTGGTGGTCATTACAATATTTTACTCTGAGTTTCCTTGGACTTTAAAAGGTAAACTGGTGTGGGCTTGGGGTGGGAAATCATAACTGACCACTCTGTACTGTCTTCTTTTAGTGTAGGCCTGTGAGTATCAGTTGGGGTTCTAGGGTTGGGTCACGCTATCAAGGTTCTGTGAGTTAGCCAACATCTCCATTTTGGTTGATGTTTATTTTTATTTTTCTGCATCCTTTGAACACAGCAGCTGCCGTTTAAATGGTAAGATGAATGGTGTGATGAATGGACCAATGGAAATGCCCAGAAATCCAGAAAAAAATATGGCTCCATTGACGTACATTAAAAGTAAAGTAGGTTTTTGCCTTCTCCTGTAAAGTTACCATCTTAGAGATGCTTGTTCTTCTTTGGACAGCAACAATATCTTCTAAATTCACTTGCTAGTTTCTTATCATAAAACTGACCTCTCATGTTATGTTATCAGCATCATCCTTATCCATATAGGAATTTCCTGCATGGCAGTAAAGCTCCTGAATTAATTAGGTTGTTTTCCTTTTCTTATGTCCTTGATGGACCAGATATGGCTCTCAACAAGCCAACCTGGAATACAACCTGGAAGACGCTGACCTAGATATACGGATTATATTTGGATACAGATTAACTGGATGGGTTTGGGGGAAGTGAATTCATTCCCCAACAGAAAATAATAACAATACATCTTGCTATAAAATGGTTGAAGCACCGCTGCACAATTCACATAAGTTAGCCCACCTTGACTGATTTGTTAGCTCAAGCTGTTGACATTCGAGTCGTGTTGACAAATAGGCTTACTGAGTCAAAGTGAGACTCCGTGATGTGTGTTAGCTATTAAATGTTATATCTGCCCTATAGAGTGGTGTACACACAGCCACTAACATGAATAGATGAAAGAAAAGCATCTTCCTTCTGCACTGTGACGCCCCTGTGGTTTTTGTATAAACTGGCTATGTATTTAATTAAAATGATTACACCAGGTTATAATGATAGAAATGATATTAACTGATAAGTGATGTGAAGGGATACGAACCTTGAAATTGGAATAATGTGTGGATATGAATAGAGAAGTGCTTTGGCTCACAGTTAATGTTTGCTGCATACGGATGAGGACTTGTTATCAAAACGTAATGTTTTAAAAGCTTAATAATGAATGACTTATGACAAAAAACACACAGCTCGCTTCAGCTTTCCAGGCTTTTGGCACTCTAAATCAGATTTATTCAATGAATGAATCTTTTTTTTTGCATTAGTAGTTAGTGGGTGAGAACTGCAGTGACTAAATTGGTAGAAATTTGGGTGAAATAAAAGAAAATCTAGTGGAAAGCAGAGCCAGGAAGCACTGAAAGGAGAATTAAACTGCTAAAAACCTAATATACACACACACCCCCACCACAAAAATGCATCTGATTTCATCTGTCAAGACAACATCAGTCTAGTATTCTCTGATTCTTCGTCCTTTTTGAGCAACACTTACTCAAACTGAGCCTGTACTGTGGAGGAACAAGTGGATTAGCGCTCCCAGCAAGGGCAACAGCTCAAATCCCCACTCAAACAATCCCCACTGTTTTTTTATCTTTCTGTCACTTCAATACCAGTCATTAATTTGTACCCCAAGATATAGATCTTTATTTCCCATAAACAGGAATTATTTATGTATCTGTTCACTGTAACAGAGCCTGTGCTACTCTGCATGTTTGTGTTAGCTTAGCCTCGCCTAAAACACTACAAAACAGGTTTAATTTAAGATTTTGGTCACTCCAACACCAGTCAGTCATCTTAACTCTTACTGTTATAAGACTTTATAGTCTACACTTGTGATAACTTCGCTAGGTGAACTGAACCTGGGTGCTTGGATAAGCTAAGCTAAGGTAGCTAGCTAGGAGAGAGTAGCCAACAAACATTGGCTTAGCTAAGAGGCTAAACTTCCAAACACCACAGCATCAGTTTTTCCTCCTGACTTTGCGTCCTCAGAGTTAGTTATTATCATCAAAATTTGTGTAAGTAAAGCATTTGTTAGTCAGAATTGAAGCTGTTCTGTGGTGAATCATGTAGCAAACATGCTAGCTAGTTAAGTTACGTTAAGTGTCAACAGTCACAACGTTAAAATGTAATTTCTTGGAAAGCTGTGACAACATTTTCTGACAACCTTGCGAGAATGTTGTGGCAATGTTGTCAAAACATTGTCAAAGCCCTACTAGAGTCATTATATCTGCATGGAACTCCATGGAATTTTGTAACATTGGAAACAGCAACGTTGTAACAACGTTGTGATAACCTTGTACCCAGCAAACACATAATATTGCCACAACGTGCCTACTTTTCCTACAATGCTTCTTTAACGTTGTCAAAAGGTGGTGCGTTTTATGGTATTATAACAACCTGTTGGCAACTTTACCAAATTCCATGGAGTTTCTTGCTGATATAATGGAATTCTAGGAGGCTGTGAAAACGTTGTGGGCATCAAAGCAATGCCTTGTCACATTTTTGTCACAACAAAACTGTGTCTGCAAAGTTTAGACAATGTAAAGAGCACCTTTTAACAATATTGTAGCAATGTTTTAAGAAAGTAGACCACATTGTGACAACATTGTGTGTTTGCTGGCCAGCTTTCCTGGTTAGCGACTGTGTTTTAGAAGTTGAAGTTGAATCTTTTATTCAACTCATAAACTGCTTTTATTTATTTGGTATCCATGTGTACATACTGAGCCTAGTTTATTATTTTTTTCCGGTTTGAAAGCTGTCCAGAAAACACACAACAGCGTCACATTTTCTATTTTCATACAACGTTGCTACAACATTGTCAAAAGGTGGTGCCTTTTACATTGTATGAACGAGGTTCTCACAGCAAGTTCTATGCAGATATAATAGTACGTATAAAGGATTCTAGGATGTTGGGACAACATACTAACAACGTTGCCACTGTGCTGTCAAATAACATTGTCAAAACTTTAGAACTGTGGAATTACATTTCAACGTTGTGGCAACATTGTGAGCACCAAAACAGTAGCAGTTTTTTACAACATGCTCACAACTTCACAGTTAAACGATGCTGTCTTGCTTGAGGTTTGTGACTACTTCTTGGAGTTCCATGCAGATATAATAGAGAACATCTGAAGAATTCTAGGAGGTTGTGACAACGAACTGACAACATTGCCACTACATTATCATTACCAACGTCATGGCAACACTGGGCACCAAAGCAATATGCTGTCACAACGATGCGGTGGCACAAATAACAACACACCAACACAGAACCAATTAGCAGAAAGCTTCAGGTCCACCTTGTAGGCGTAAAGTCAGAGACGATATCTAATCTGTTGCTGCACAGTTTGTGTTAGTCATCGTCTAGTCCTTCCTCAGTGCTTACAGGACGCTTTTTTTGATTGGTGGGCTATTCTCAGTCCAGCAGTGACACTGATGTGTCTGATCCACTCACACCAGCACCACCAGTACCATGTCAGTGTCACTGCAGTGCTGAGAATGACCCACCACCCACATAATACCTTCTCTGTGGAGGTCCTATGGCAGTCCTGACCATTGAAGGACATGCAGTGAAACGAATAGTACAAAAATGTAAACTAGCCAACAAATGGGGTGGATTTAAAGTCATGGCGGATGCAGTTTAAACCTGAGTGAACTGTGCGTCCTGCTGAATAAGCTCAGGATGCAGAAGTCATCAGCTTTAATCTCGGCTCGTCAAGTTTCGGGCATTAAGCCTAGGTGTAAATTAGAATGCGCGTGCTCATCACTTTGCTCAGTGCGCGTGCCTGGGCTGCCCTCCCCTCCCAGCACAGACCAGCACAGCAGAGCACGCGCCTGCCTGGACGCTCGTGCGAGCGAGCGACTGTTTGTACAGGCGGGGAGAGTGAATGACAACTGTGTGGCTGCGAGCCGCGCGGACAGAAAGAAAGAAAGAGAGAGAGAGAAAGAGAGAGAGAGAGAGAGAGAAATAAAGACAGCAGCGTAACGGGGCCGCTCTTCAGTCCGCACAGCATCAGTATGCTCGCCGTGTCCACGCCTGCCTCGAGCAACACGAGAAACTAGAACTGGAAGGTAAGCCCGCTTGTTTACATCAGCTACAGCGCGGAGGGCAAGAAGCGCCGGGGTTGTGGATGCGAGCGAGTGTAGCTGCATAACTTGTCCGGCTGTGAAGCGGCTGTTCGCTCCGAAGAAAAGAAAAGCAAAAAAAGAGAGAAAATCCAGGCGCGCAGAGTAAACGCCTCCGAGTGAATGGGGGTCTGTGTGGGGGCTTCATGCGTATTTCTTACGCATTAAAGGCGCCGTTTGCTGCGTGTTGAGCCGGGAAGCGTGCTCTGCTGCTGCCGGGGTGGCACATTGTCTGTGTGCGGACACACGGTGAAGTTTAAACGGTCACTTCTGGTGGTTTAGGGTGAAATGTTGATGGTGTGAGTTGCTTACAGTGGTGGTGAATGGAACCAGACGTCCACCTCTAAAAGCTCCCGCGAAGAAAGTTATTGTCTGATATAGTTATTAGATATATGCGCGCCTGATGTCTGAAACATTGTTTAATGATGGTTTTTAATTGTAATTTGTATTTTCGTTGAATACATTTCTAAAAGAAAGCTTATGTATATGTTTGTGTTTGTGTATATATGTATGTATGTGTGTTTGTATATATGTATGTATGTGTGCATATATATATATATATATATATATATATATATATATAGTGTGTGTACCCATTATCTTCTGCTTTATCCCGGGTTCACAGGGGTGCTGGAGCCAATCCCAGCATCGGCAGGCGAAGGCAGGGTCCACCAGTCACCAGTCCATGCGTGGCTATATATATATATATATATATATATATATATATATATATATATATATATATATATATATATATATGAGAGAGAGAGAGAAAGGGAGAAAGACCTTCTTTACTTTGAATATAATATATATATACATTTTTCCCAAGTTATTTTAGATTACTGGAAAGATAAAGACGATGGTTTTGGATAGTATGTAAAACCACTATATTTGTGTTGTAGACATTATGACCACTACTCTGTAAAGAAAGCAGAGTTGAGTTTGCAGGTTCATCTACAACCGAACCACTTCACATCAAACTGCTGTGACTGACACTCCTTCACAAGGCTTGTCTAATTCAGCAGAAATTTTGAACAGCAAAACAGTGGGTGAACTTCCCCTTTAAGGCAATATACTTCTGAACACATTTCCACACATTCATGCTCTGATGGTTCTCGCTGCCTTTTATCTATCATATTTTAAGACTGGCTTGCTGTGCTGCATATAAGGAATCGAAGAGTTGCCACTGCCATCCGTCAGCAGGCTTTAATTGCGAGAGACAGCGCGTCCCGTTTGCGTCCTGCGTGGTGGGGCTGCTCATGCGAGAGCGTGCAGTCTCCTCGAGTGTACAACTGATGCGATTTAGATGCAACCCTATAGAAAACCCCTCATCCAGTGATCGCGCTGCACTGTGCCTTGAGGAAAAGCCTGAGTTGTTTGCTTCGCGCTTGCTCGGGTCGCGTAAACGGAAAGATTATTTTCTCTTCTTGCGTGACTAGAGCGACCGTCATGCTTACCCTGCACACAGACTCCCTCTTGGGAAGAGAGTGAAAGTGCTAGACTCAGCTCGGATAGGCAATTCCACTTTTTTATGATTGTTATTATTATTATGATTATTATTTTTTTTAGATGGTGTGTTGATTTGATGCGTTGGCACTGTGCGCGCTAGGCTTGGTGAGGACGTGACGGGGATACACCGTGCGAGAGGGCTTTCCTCGTATGGGCAGTATGCTGCGGATGGGGTTCCCCCTCCCCCCACCTCCTTCCCTCTCAGTCTGAGGAGAGCGAGCCCAATGATGTACGGCTGCCTGTGCGCTGCGTCCGCCTCGGTCCGTTCACGTGGCGCGGAGCCGCTCAGATCATTCAGGCGCGTCTTGCGGGGGAGTCTTCTGAAGAAGGTTTCATCCAATATTTATGGGGCCCGAACAGAGATGAGATGCAGATGTAGAGCAGGGTTTGAGTGGGGTTTCCTTTAGAGCAGACCCTCCGCCAGCCGAGCATCTTCATTGAGAAAACCAGGAGGGTGTTGAGTGGGATGCTCTCTGGCGTTCTCATCGCTTGCTCGCTCCGTACCTTATTTACACCTTCCTATCACCTTCTATTCCTCCCCCTTTCTCTCTCTCTCTCTCTCTCTCCGAGACTGCGGGCAGTGCTGCCCAGTTGGGTGTGGCACAGTAACTCGCTCCAGTCTAATCACTGAATGCTCCCTTTCTCGTCTCCACCTCCTCTTCCTCCTCCTCCTCCTCCGCTGTGCTCTGTTGCTGGGCTCCCTCATCTAACTAATTACCTGCTTGGTTGGCCTGAAGTAAATTTGTCCAGGGACTTGTGGCTTGGATCAGTGAACGGATAGATAGATAGATAGATAGATGGATGGTTGAGCGAACTATTGAATGTTAGGGTGGACAGCAAGATTTTAAAGGGGGGCAGAGAGGTGGGGGGTGATCCATGTTAGGTGTGTGTGTGGCTGTGGTACATAATTCATGCCATTCTCTCTGCTCAGCACAGTGAAGCAGTGAGACGTGAGCGAGGCTTTAAATCTGTAACTGAGCTGCTACCGCAGTGCATGCGTGCTCACACACACACACACACACACACACACACACACACACACACACACACATATATATATATATATATATATATATATATATATATATATATATATATATATATATATATATTAGGGCTGTGTATTGGAAAGAACCTGCCGATACAATACGTATCGTGATACAGCGGTCACGATTCAATATTCGATACATATATATATATATATATATATATATATATATATATATATATATATATATATATATATATATATATATATATATATACATACATACATGTCTTATCCATAAGGTTTGGCAGCGTAAGCAATCTGCTTGTACATGTTTGTGTAGATTTGAAGGTGTGACTGGAGAGGCGCGTCAGTGCATCTGTATTCTGACCTGCGCGCACGGCGTGTCCTTTACACACATGATTGTTTGAGTGTAGTTTCAACTGTGCACTCCAGCCGAGACGTGTTGAGCATGCTGAAAACGGTGCTGCTCAAAATGGGAAATAGAGGACCATCAATATCTCTCTCAGTCTCCAATCAATCTCTCTCTCTCTCTCTCTCTCTCTCTCTGTCCCTTTTCTGCCGACCCTGTTTTTGTCTCACCTATCTGCACTCCCCCCACAAAACCACTCATCTTGCTCATCGTCTGCTGCGAGGTTGTGTAAAATCACTGTGTACTCTCAGATTTGCCCCAAAGTGTCATGTACAGCTGCCGTATGCGCGAAAAGGGTCATCATATATGAATAATCTTTTTTATTATTATTATTTTTTAAACAGCTACAGGCGTCTGTGAAGTCTAACTTCATAGAGGTCTTGTGCAGCTTAAGGAGTTTTGGGGGGATCTAAGCATTTCCGCCTTTCTTTCTCCCTCACTGATTAGACTTATGCTTTTTACTTTCGATCTAATCTAATAATCTAAAAATCTAGTAGTTGGACCACCTGTAGCTTTGTTTGTGGCACATATGTGGCGACACGCCCTGCCCCGTTTCTTTATCTTGGTCTCATGTCATTTCCATGTGCTTCTGTTTGTTTTTAGTTTCCTAGCCCCTCCCTGTCTTCACCCCTTTGCCACGCCCCGCACCTGTTCCTATGTGGCTCCTCCTCGTCCCAGGTGTCCTAGTCTGCTCTTGTGTATTTATACCCCTCTGTTTGCTCCTGGCCTTGAGCTGACGTTTGTGGATCAGCTGGATTGAGATTCCGGTTTTGTGGAACGTCAAGTTAGACTGTGCTTATGTATCCACTTCAGCTCACTTGCTCATTCATTACACATTGTTTGTTATCTTTATACAACGTCACAACCACTTGAGGTGCATAATGGGTGCGCATTGAAAAGGTGTGATTATGTGATTCAGGCTTGTATACAGCTTTTTGATCAGATGCATGGATTCTGGAAAACAACAGATTTTTCCATATTTTTTTCCCATAGAGAATGAATAGGATAGAAAAGTGCATGCCAATCTACTGAACGTCTGCCCACCCGACAGACACCATTTCGCATACACTGATTCAGGGCAGACCCCCGACCACGACTGCAGTGTTGGTTTGATCCACACTCCTCTGTTTGTTGTTTTTTCCCATCCCTCTTTTTCCCCCCATAAAGGCCCATTCATTTTCAAGCAGACCCAAACATTATGGTTTAGTTAAACCTACAGCCACCCAACTGCATATCTTCACTCCTCCACTTGTCGTTTATTCGTCCCTCGTTCTTTGCACTGCTTAAGCCGTGCAACCGTCCTTCATTTAGAGATATCGTGTTGATGACAGGAGAGTCAAACCTCTCTGTGAAGTCTTCTCCAGCACATCACAAAGATACTCAGGACTCTGTGGTGTAAATTTGGTTCCTCGTGTTCCCTGAACTGCTCTTTTACAATCTGAGTCCGATAAATTTCAGGAAATCTCAAGAAAAAATCCAGTGATGTTTAATATAATGCTTAAGTTTCATATCCAACACACATTTTTAATATTTAATTTTTATTGTAATATTTTCTTTGTGTGATGTTAGACGTGTGGTATTTCGAGATGGAGAGAACTGAAGATCATTTTCAGAAGATGATAGAAACAGGCTGTTACCTGTATTTGTGAGTCTACCCTGATTATGAGTGAGAGATACTTAGGGGACCGAAATGTTTTGTAATGTTGATTCAGGGCAGACCCCTGACCACGACACTGTGGTGTTGGTTTGCCCAGCACTTGTCTGTTTGTCGTGTTTTCCATTCCTCTTTTTTCCCCATTTCTTTTTTAAACGCTGCCAAGCATTATGGTTAGGGGTGGGCGATATGGCAAAAATATCATATCACAATTTTTTTTCAGGATCACAATAACGATTTTATCAATTGTATCACAATTCATGTAAATGGCATGGCAGACGAGTCCAGTTGTTGAGCTCCAAAGCCGTCATCATATTAGCCCCACTGTCTGTAGTCATACAAGTCATTAGCTTTTCTTTAAGTCCCCAGCAGTCAAGAATGTCTTTTAAGCCCCGTGCAAGAAGCTCAAGAAGCTCTTGTATGATCTTCCAGGAAGTATGTCCGTGGCATGGCAGTGTTGGAGAAGTATTTGTGGCTGGGTAACTCGTATCGCGGGTCAACAACTTTAATGAGTTTTTGGAAGCCCTCATTTTCCACTGTGTTGAAAGGAACCATATCATTTTCTAGGTAAAAAGTTACTGTTTCTGAAAGGGATTTAGAAAATGGTGTGCTTCAGTAATTCAATATATGTTTCAATATATCGCGATATATTGTGATACTGCACGCGAGGTGATGTATTGTGATTTTTCAAATCCTACTATTAAAACACACCACTATATGAACAGCTTTGTCAATGCTTACAAAAGCATTGCGCCCTTGTGCTGCTTGTTAATGTTGGAGTGGAGCTAAAAATGGATTACAACACTGCCATCTAGTGGTCAGAGGTTTAAACACAACACACAATGATTCGTTGTCTGTCAGAATCTGTGTATTGATACTGTGTTTTTGAGAATCGATACAGTATCACCAAACATAATATCCTGATATTAGATATTTTCGATATTTTCTTACACCTCTACTGAGCACAGAACTGCTGTAGCAGATAGGATTTGCTTAACGATCCAGCGATGCATGTACTCACTTAGGGCAGGTCCCCAAAAACACTGACTTATGACCTATACGTTTAATCATCCCGTGTTTCTTGCACTGCTTAAGTTGCGCAACCATCCTTCCTTCAGAAAGGTATCTCTAAAATGGCAACTTTACAGGAGAGACCAAAAACTGTCTTAACTTTTAATGTAAGTCAATGGAACCAGAATTGTTTCCAAGCTATTTTGGAGCATTTCTATTGGTCCACTCATCATGAAAGTGTTGCACGGTGTAAACGGCAGCTACCGCGTTCAAATGATGTAGAAAAATAAAAATCAACAAAAATAAAGATACTTGTTTTTCATTGATAGAAGGTTTCCCCCTTTTTTCTTCGTAGCCTCATACAGATCTCCCTCCGCCATGGGGTCGATTCGGGACAGCCTCATTAACGGCAAAATGAAACACATGGAACACGGAGCGGCCCACTGTGCTGCCATGCAATTTAAGCTCACACGCATCTCCCCACTCCTTCCTACTGCTTCTTCCCACTCACTCCCTATTGCCCCGCGTCCAGTCTCTACGGGAGCAGGTGTCGTCCACTTGGGCGATTCATCTGTCGGCGCGGTGGGGGAGTCGTCCCTCCACTGTGAGTTTCGTGTCTTCGCTCCGCTTCGCTCTCGTGGCTCCGTTCTGTGGGCCAGTTGCCGTGACGAAGGCTTACCTCATCCGGTCCTGCTCCAGAGCCCACTGACCTGTAAAACTCAGGACAGCAAGCAGCTAACAGATCACTTCCAGTTTGTGTAGAAAACTTGCTGATGCACTTGTTTGGCATTATAGGTACAGCTTGTGGACCTATATCTAAAGAAGGGACCCTGCAGAGAGGAGCTGCATGATCGTGACCAAAACAAATAATTGTATTTAGAAAAATCCAGTCAAATCCATTTAAATCTTGAAACTGCAGTAAGTAATCAGGGTTTCATTAATCTGGATTTTTCTCTCCTAATACTGATTTCATTACCTGTAATCACTTCCCCTCAGTGTTTATATATATATATATATATATATATATATATATATATATATATATATATATATATATATATATATATATATATATATATATATATATATATATATATATATATATATATATATATATATATTCTTGTAAGACCTGGTAATTAATTTTGTCCTCTGGAGGGGACATGAGTCTCCAAAAGATATTTCAAAAATGAAATAAAGTACCTCGCTAAAACCTGCTGTGCCATGTAGAGGACATCCTGGTCTTTCCAATGATGTATCATGTGTTGGGGTGTGTCATTCACAATGGCTGCCTCTCAGTAACCACATTTTATGGGAGCAAGCTATCAAATAATATACATTTATTATGTTTCTAAAACCTATAATTGATATATTTTATATATACAGTTTTATACCTATATAATTGATAGGTACTGTATAAAACTGTTGTAGCTAGTTGACTTTTTTTTAAATGTCTTTCGTAGTGGACATTGGGACTTACTAAATCTGGTTTTATATGAAGTTAATGATGTTACAGGTGATGAGGATTTGATTAATCATTTTGCAACATATAAGCTCTGTTAACATGTAAATTCATTACTCATTTATTTTTAATTGATTACTAATTTAATTTATTCCTATTTTATTAAAAAATGTTACATAATTGTACATTTAGAAAACAGAACATCAAAATGAAATGGACTATAAGAGAAGTTGGGTCCAAAGTGTGAAACTTCGGCTCAAGGTTTGGAGTGATTAACGCAAGTTTAGCTAGTGGGCCTAAAACAATTTAAACCTGGATTTTTTTATTTATTTTAATCTAAGTAATGATAACATTTGGAATGGGTTATTAATTGTTTCTGTTTATGTTCATTTACAGTGCATTTGAAATGTTTCTTATACTGCCAACAGTGGAAATGGTAAAAAAAGTTTGTTTACTCAGTATTCATTAACATTATTTTCTAGGATTGAGTTTGAGTTAGGATTTGTGGTCTGAAGCAGAACAAAAAACAAGAAACATGTCATAAACTATGTCCTGATGTCCAATATAAAGGGCATTCCATAGAAAATAATTTAATTTAATTTAAAATGTTTAAAAAAAACAAAAAACCACGGTGACTTGTTTTTTTTTTATCTAGTACACTTATCTTATGTTGAAATTACTAAAATTGTCAAACTTTAATTTTTTTGAGTCTCATATATATATATATATATATATATATATATATATATATATATATATATATATAACTGTGCACCAGTTTGAAGACCAAAGGTTACTTCCAGATTTCTCCTGGACGCCCCAGATAAGCTGATCACAATGCAGTTTTCACCAACGGCTCAAGGGTAAAGTCAGCTTTTTATTCACCAGTTTTCATGTTCCACCTTAAATACTGCAGTGGGAGTCCGAACGTACCTGCTACACCATTTAAGGTGGAACAGGAAAGCTGTTGGATAAAAAACTGACTTGTGCGGTCAGCAGGAGTAAGTATTATGTGTACTTGTGTACAGCTGTTCTAGGCTCTGGGTGAGCACTGTTGATAGACAGTTATGGTAAGTCAGCAGCCATTATATTAATGACGAGAGGTGGACTTGACTGTTTGTTGCTGGTTAATCACTGGACAGTACAAGAAAACCAAGCGACAGGTATTGTGGAGGTCCTTAGTATCGAGGTTGACCCACCCGCAAAGAAACACATTGTACCTCAGTTTTTCAGTTCGGTTTCTGGCAGTGTTGGAAAATAAATGGGGATAAAAGAGGGATGGAATACACAACAACAGACGAGTGTCGGGGTCTGCCCTGAGTCCGTGCATGTCGGGCGAACAGAAGTTCAGAAGTTTGGGGTGCACTTTTCCATCCTATTCATTCTCTATGGGAGAAAAATTCTGGAAAGAATCTGTTGTTTTCTGGAATCCGTGCATCCAATCAAAAAGCTGGACACAAGCCCAAATTATACAATCAGACCAGACAATCTGGAGCTAGAACGATGTTGATATTTCAAAAAATGTAGGACGAGTTATGCAGCAAAGATCTGACCAGGGGTGATTGTAGGCTTAGAGGTTTAGGGGTGCTGAGCACCCAAATGAGAAAAACTCATTCAGACATTTCATTAAAAGAAAAAATATAATAAAGGATAAACTATATGTATTTCATCTAAGAGTAAAATAAATAGATCCATATCAATTTAACACATTTTTTGATTATGAGAATGAGACAAATTCAGGGCATGAGACTTCGGGTGAGTGTGTCGTGAATAATGAGTGAATAATTAAAATAATTTAGATCAGACACAACAATTCTAATAATCAGTTATCAATATTATTACTGATATGAACAGATTCTGAGCATATGATCAAGAGCATGTTGGCCTTACTATACCTCTACAAGAACACACACATAGTTACGGTACAGTAACATCTCTTCATATCTTTCTGTAACATTCGTTGTTAAAATAATTCGTTTAACCATATACTCTCTACTCTCTTTAACATTTCCAGCTTGTCAGAGACAGATTAATGTTAAAAGGAAAAATTATTTTTTTAACTATAATCTTTGGGGTTGCTGGGGCTCAATTTACCGGTGCCTAAGCACCCCTAAACTAGGGCTAGCTACGCCCCTGGATCTGGCAGAAAGCAGAAAACTAATAACAGTATAGTTGTATAGGCCGTAACAGTCACTACTGACATGCTGGCCTTGGCTTGGCGTCGGACGCGGTGACTTTAGGCTCATGTGCAGCTGCTCCACTGCATCCCATTGTACTGACAATGCTGGTCTTTGTAGATTCTGCAGGCGGTTTGTGTGCAGCTGAAAGCCTGTTCAAGTGCTTGAATTCACTCATAAGAGGTATCTGAATACTTTTGGACCTGTAGCGTATATCAGACTGCGTCAACTCTGCGTGAGTCATCGGAATGCTCGCTGAATATTTATTAGGAGGACCTCAGATTTTTATTGCCCACACGGCTACAGCCTCTTTGATTCTTCCAGTACTCGTTGGATCAGTGGCAGTGGCTACTTTGGAGCAGACTCTATAATCCAGTGCAGAGTGTTCCGATTGCAGCCTTTCTCATTTAGCTAATTGGACACGTGAAAATAACTATTTTGGTTCTCCTAGGCCTGACGTGGACGACTGTATCTGGAAAGTGTGTATATTTATTGTTTATTTCAGTATTAGGTTCTGATTTTAGAGGAAGCATCAGAATCAGCATCAGTGATTGGGTCACTAACTGAGCTGTGGTTTGAGTGTTTTCTTTTACTTGCGTCTGGCTGGTTTCTGGCATTGGAGTTTATACAGTGGCCCCAAGAAGAATTTGGGCTCTTTAACCACTTGGTAGGTTTTTTCTGTTATTTCAATAAAACAATTGTTTGTTTTAACATAATGAAATGGTTGGGATGTAAACAAAGCCATTCAGAGTGGTTTGGTTGGTAGGAACCAAACGTCTGAAGAGTTTAATGGCTCTGAAAGGTCCCTCACATGAAACACTTAGATGTCTGAGCGATTAATAGCTGCAATCTTTATTATATCATACATTATCAACAATATTGTCTTCAATAATCTAAAAACACAGAGCTTGCAAGCTGTCTGTATACAAGTTAGACCAGTCAGAAGCAACACAACACTTAAGTCCTGAATATCGTTGCTGTCCAGTGAAAAACAAGTAACTTTACAGGAGTGGCCAAAAACGATCTTCACTTTCAATGTAAGTCAATGGAACCAGAATTTATTCCAACTGATTTTAGAGCATTTCTACTGGTCCATTCATCATGAACTTCCCACACAATGTAAACGGCAGCTGTCCTGTTCAAATGATGTAGTAAAATGAAATTTGACAAAAATGGAGATACATGACTTTTCATTGCACAGCGACGATATGTGACATCACAACCGTCACAACTAACTGGCAGTCGGACACACTCAGGATTCTAGCTTATAGATAGAGAAAGTGGACATTCTGGCCAAATAAATGGGCCTAGAAATGCATTTATGGAAAACAATTGCTTTTAAATCACAGTTTTGATCAGAAACACCACAGTTAGATATTCTCACCAAATCATTCAGCCCGACTGATGCATGACACGTTGGTTTATGATCCAGTTTTTGGCTTAAATGTATTTTAATCCACTTATTTTAACTCATTTATGGTGGAGGGGTCCATGCATGGTGTTTCAACTTTAGTACCCACAACAGTCTTCAAACCTGTTTTTTCACATAATGACATTGTGTTCACTAGGGCTGTGTATTGGCAAGAACCTGCCGATACAATACATATCGTGATATATCGCAATATATTGCGATATTGCAAACAGTGATATATTGCGATTTTTCAAATCCTTCTATTAAAACACACCACTATATGAACAGGTTTATCAATGCTTACAATAGCATTGCGCCCTTGTGCTGCTTGTTAATGTTGGAGTGGAGCTGAAAATGGATTAGAACACTGCCATCTAGTGGTCAGAGGTATAAACACACCACATACTGATCCACTGACTGCCAGGAATCTGTGTATCCATACTGTGTTTTTGAGAATCAATACAGTATCACTAAACATAATATCCCGATATTCGATATTTTCAATATTTTTTCTACACCCCTAGCGTACACAAACTTGTGTGGGTTCACGGGTCATTTTGGATAGCAAGTAAAATGGCTACATTTGTGTTGTAGACTTCATGACCCCTGCTTCCAAATCAGTATATTCAGTATGTTCCTCCACAGATTGACGCCAAAACTACTGTGAATGACTCTGATTGCATCTCAGGGACTGAATTATTCATAAACGTACTAAAATTGGTGCAGTTCCGCTCCAACATCAGACCGTTGGTAGCGTCAGTTTGGAGAACTGTGAAGCACAGGGCTGGAAAAGTGTGAATAAAGTGTTCTATGTTTTTTTCGTCATGATGTCGGTGAACTTGTGTTCTCTGAAGAAATCGGGAAGCTATTTTGGATGCCAAGCTGCAGAAGTTTTCCAAGACTATCTGATATATTTTGTTTTAAATAAATGCTGCTGGGTTTCACATTATTTTCCGAACACACTGAGCTGAATATATTTTTAATCATGCCTGAAAAGTCATATCAGAAATGAAGGCCGCGTTCAGTTGCGTCCAGCATCTACACCCAATACAGCCTCCTTGTATCTACACACACTGTCCATTTCATCAGCCCCGCTTACCGTATAGGAGCTACACTTACTGTAGACTGTAGCTCATCTGATTCACTGCATACATTGTTTATTCTCTTTTATTCTGTTCTTTAATGGTCAGGACCCTCACAGGACCACCACGGAGCAGGTAGTATTAGGGAGGTGGATCATTCTCAGCACTGCAGTGACCCTTACATACTGTGTGGTGTGTTCAGACACGTTTTCAAACACTGTGTCCACTCACTGTCCGCCCTATTAGACACGCCTACCTTGCTGATCCACCCTGTAGATGTAGAGTCAGAGACGACTGCTCACCTGTCGCTGCCCAGCTTGTGTAAGTCATTCATCAGTGGTCACAGGATGCTGCCCACAGGACGTTGCCTACAGGACACTGTCCACAGGACGCTGCCTACAGAACACTGTTGACTGAATGTTGCTGGTTGGTGGACTGTTCTCAGTCCAGCAGTGACACTGAGGTGTTCAAACACTCCAGCATCACCACGGTGTCTGATCCACTCATACGAGCACAACACACACTAATGCTGGCCTTACACCAAGCGACTTTCAAGCGATTTTACTGTCGCAGACAAATTTCCAGTGTCGGAATACAATCATGAGTGTCTTACTAGAGTTGAGTCGCGCTCGCGCCATCTCGATCGTTTAGTGTAAGGTGGTCTTTTTCTCGTCCGAGCATTCCGTTAAAATCAACCATGTTTGATATTATCAGTCTAAGGCTCACGCAAATAGTAACGTGAACATTGTCAACAACCAATAGGAGAGCTCTGTTCACCACCAAACAGGAAGCTGCGAGGCAAGTGCAGGAATGTTTGGCGGGTAAAGAAGTTGACATGGTGGGAAGTCCAGTGAGGGTTCGGAAACTGCGGTTTTCTTGGAGGAGGAGAAACTGGTGGAGCTGTGGAGTGAGCTGGGGAGTGAGCTGTGGAGTGAGCAAGAGTGCCTATTTGGCGTGTTTTCACATTTACACCACGACAGAGTGGAAAAGGAAAAAAGGTGGAGAGAAATCGCTAAAGCCCTTGAATTCCCGTTGAGTATGCTACGCTAAAACACTGCTAAACGGGGTTACCGTTACAATTAGCCTAGCAGCTAACCATACATTTAGCTGAATATGCTAGCTTCAATCATATAAATGGGAAATAATCTCAAAAGGAATCGAGTAGCAGTCAGTAAAGAGTGACTTTGAAAGACCCCCAGTCTTTGCAAAATCATAGTCTGTGACTAGTCTGTGACTAAAAGTCTGTGACTAGTCTTTAGTTGTGAGAGGGAGTCAGACTTTAATCTATTAAACATCTTCTAGTTGAGTCTTCTAGTGTATGGTCAGCATAACCACCACCATGTCAGTGTCACTACATTGCTGAGAATGTTCCACCTCCCTAATAGTACATACTCTGTGGTGGTCCTGACCATTAAAGAACAGGGTGAAAGGGGATAAACAATGTATGCAGTGAATCAGTTGGTCTACAGTCTGTAAGTGTAGCTCCTATACGGTAAGTGGAGCTGATAGACTGAACAGTGTGTGTAGATACAAGGAGGTGGTTTTAATGTTATGGCTGACTGGTGTGAGTGAGGCTGTCACAATTCCTGGACTCCTTGTCTTCTAAATGATTCTGCAGTGATCTGGGTATTTGGATGGTGAGCCAAGCAGGCTGTTAGCATTCACCTCACTTTTGTGTGCACAGTTGAAAGAGGAAAATATATAGAGAGGACCAAAGATATCTGATAATGTCTTGCTGTATGTCAGCGATATGAAGTTGCTGGGCCAACTAAACGTCAGCGACGTACAGCCTCGTGGAAGAAACACAAATCTCAACAACTACTTCAACCTCACAGGATTCGAGCAGCCGCTGAGTGGCGATTATGAGCTGTTGAAACAAACAGCTCGTTCCATAGGGATGCTTAGAGCTCGGTTCAGTTGTAGGGTCTAACTCATCATCATCACGTTCATTCATATAGCTCCTTTCTCAGGCTCCAGGACGTTTTACAGTCAGACACTTACTGACAGAATACGTAATCAACACTGAATGATACAACTCATAATCCACAGTTCCTAAAGCTAGTAAGTCTACAGTATACTGGCTTAGCTCGTCTGGAAAGAATCCTATGGCGTGTCCTTGGGCGTTTAGTGTTCTGTTCAGGGTGTCGGCTATTTTGAAGTGTTGTCCAAATTGTCAGTGGAAAAATTAGATTCCCTATATAGTCACTATGTTGTTACCCGCAGTGCACCGTAAATATAGTGAACAATCGGTGGACACTACTAATGTAACACAATGCATAGCAGATTCTTTGCAATCTTGGTCGTGAAGCTGACCCAGAAAGCCTCAAAGGTCAGAAAGGCCAGAAAAGTTGTACCATTTTTAATGCAGCTGTACTGCTTTCTACAACACAGGACCAGGTGGCCTCATAGCTGTAAATCTGGTTGTAGTGTCCACCTCTATGTATTTGTAGCATCCACAACTATTTGGTTATAGTGCCCACCTCTATTTGGTTGTAGAGTTCACCTCTATTTGGTTGTAGAGTTCACCTCTATTTGGTTGTAGAGTTCACCTCTATTTGGTTGTAGAGTTCACCTCTATTTGGTTGTAGAGTTCACCTCTATTTGGTTGTAGAGTTTATATCTATTGAGTTGTTGGGTCCACCTCTATTGGGTTGTTGGGTCCACCTCTATTGGGTTGTAGAGTCCTGACGATGTCCACTTGCTTGTTGTACCCTCTTAGCCAGACGTCTTATTTTGATTCAGTGGAAATGTACAACTCATAATTCGAACGCTGGCTTGAAGATGTTGCCTTGTTTCTCTATTTGTATATATATATATATATATATATATATATATATATATATATATATATATATATATATATATATATATATATATATATATATACACTTAAAGGTATTTCTCGTCAATATAGTCGCACATGGGCCCTCTTCTTCATTTCCTTCTCTGAGGTCAGACACTGTGACATGACATTGCAGTTTTATTTTATTTGTATTTTTTAAATTTCTAATATTACGTTTTTTTTGTATTTTAATAAAAACAACTTATCAGATATGGCAACAGTAAGTGATGGGAGGGTGAGGGTGGGTAGATTGCGATAGGTTGGGTGGGTAGATTGGGATGGGTTGGGTGGGTAGATTGGGATGGGTTGGGTGGGTAGATTGGGATGGGTTGGGTGGGTAGATTGGGATGGGTTGGGTGGGTAGATTGGGATGGGTTGGGTGGGTAGATTGGGATGGGTTGGGTGGGTAGATTGGGATGGGTTGGGTGGGTAGATTGGGATGGGTTGGGTGGGTAGATAGGGGTGAGTTGGGTGGGTAGATAGGGGTGAGTTGGGTGGGTGGATTGGGATGGCTTGGGTGGGTGGATTGGGATGGGTTGTAGTGTATTGAGTGGTTCGGGTTGGTGTATTTAGGATAATTGATGGGAATAACTACAAAATCCATTCATACGCCTTGTTTATGTTTGTAAGCCCTTTCTTGTTTTCTCAATAAACAGAATGATCAGAAAAGAAAAGAATGTACTATGAAACAAAATGACACATATTGTGAAATCTGCTGTGTCGTTATGCTCCATGTTACGTGCAGTTAAACTGACTTATTGTTTGCCACAAAAAAACCTCAAATAATCGACTAAATAATCAGTAGATTAACATAATCAATAGTGACAGCCTACTGTCCAGCCGTCTGGGCACAATGACATTATCTCCTGGACATATTGGGACGTACCTGAGATGGTCAGAGAAGACTGTTATCTGAAATCGGCTTAACTTAGTGTGTTAGGAGTGTGTTTGCGTGCGTGCTGTGGTTGTGTGAGGGCTGGACATGGCAGTTCCGTCCCTGTCATTGTTCTGGCGCCTGGTGTGAAAATGCTGTGAGGCCTTTCATGGGACTGCTGCGATTCAGCCCAACCTCCTCCTGTGATAATACGAGTGTGTCTCTGCACTCTTTCTTTCTGTCCGGCTACATCTCTCTCTCTGTCTCTCTCTCTCTAGCTGGTCAGTATGTGTGGCTAAGGGGTCTTTCACAAGCAGGCAAACTGTAAGTCCCAGCATGTGCATGAGCACTCTCTCTCTCTCTTATTCTCTCTCACTCTCTCTCTCAATCTCTCTCTCTTTCTGGCTCTCGCCATGATAGAGGGAGGTTTACAGAAGTAAAGAGGGGGAGGGGTGTGCAGTACCCAGCGTGCTCAGTCATAGTTCCATTAGCAGAAGCCATTATGCTCCGTCAGCTCGTGATGGAGGACAAGGTCTGTCCACTCACTCACTCACTCACTCACTCACTCACTCTCTCACTCGCTCACTCGCTTCTGCTGCCGCCACCGCCACTCCTGGCCTTCTCGAGACCTTGAGAAGCACTCACACTCAATAATACGCTCTCTATCATTCACTCCCTTTCTCCAGCCATAGGATTCTTCTCCAATCCACTCCGCTCCCTTTTTCCCCGAGCAACCTTCAGGAAAGCAGCAGGTTTATTATTTCTATTAAAGGTGACCAGGCTGTAATAAAGACCACGAATGAAGGCTACTGATAAGGTCATGCCCCCTCCTGACAAAGAGAAATGAGGAAAGGATTAGGGCTGCACTGTATAGACCCCCTACTGGTTTTAGGGCTCTAGCTCTGGTTTGCGAAGGCGAGATATCACACAGTCCAAAAAAATAGAAAACCAAAATCCCACTGTGGTTGAAAGTCACTGCAGCCTCTTGTGATGTCAGTGCTAACAGATGATGTGCGGCAGTAAGAAGGAGGTAGTTAAAAATGGATGACGGAAACTGGGATGGTCTATCATAGAGCTGGGCGACTAACATGAGTAACACATGATCATAATAGAGGAAGTGAGTGAATAAAAGCATAGGCTTGTGAATTTCTAGTAATATCACATTAAAACTGGTCTAATTGGGCTGCTGGTTGGGTTATTAGTGATCAATACTGCCACACCTGAATGTAAATAGTTGTGTTATAGACAGTTTGGAGTGCATAGCATTGTTATTTTGCATTGTGTTCAATCAAACTGCCAATGCCAAATCCCAATGCATCACAGTAACACATTAGTACCGGCTTCATATGTTTATTTTTAATGTATCACATCGCTGGCAGTGCATCGAGGTGTGAATCCTAGATATGAGCCTCAGTGCTAGAGAAGTGGTTTGTAACCAACCCCACCCTTCCTGTTATTCACGTCAGCGCTTGTAGACACTGCCGGACCCCCTCGTGCAGTGTAAGCTTGTACAGTCTGAGGATGTCCCATGCATCTGTTTACATTGCTCATATTTGAACTGATGGGACTGAGAGGTAAACTATTTCCTAAAAGTTGTGAGTGCAGCTGCCATAGCGCTGTTAACTGTATCAAATTGTAAATGATAGAAAATAGTTCAAGTCCCGTATGCCGGGATCAGACTACATGATATTTTTAGCCTTCACTACATTCACAGTATCAGATCAGGCAAACGCAGTGCCTTAAATTCAGGGTTATATCTGGTCTGTGGTCAGGTCTTCGTGTCGTTCACGCTACATGACTGGTTGTGATGTAATCACGAGTCTTTCAGTTGCTGTGGCTTTCATATCACATGACTGATCAGCGACACGGGGTCATGAATTACACGACTTTCACCCTGATGAACCACCCACTTATCTGGCTGCTGTCCAAAAACAAGAACACAGGAGAACTAAACTCTCGTGAGAACTAAACTCTCGTGAGAACTAGCCGCACCACACACGCTATTTTTAAAACAGAGGTCTGTAAACAAGCAGTAGGAGTTGTTAGGGCACTAATTTGGGATGGTGGTGGGTAGGGATGGGGTGGGTTGGGTGGGTTGGGATGGGTTGGGTGGGTGGGTTGGGATGGGTTGAGTGGGTGGGTTGGGTTGGGATGGGTTGGGTGGGTTGGGATGGGTTGGGTGGGTTGGGATGGGTTGTGATGGGGTGGGTGGGTTGTGATGGGATGGCTTCGGTGGGTGGGTTGGGATGGGTTAGGTGGGTGGGTTGGGATGGGTTGGGTGGTATGGGTTGGTTGGGTTGTGTGGGTTGGTTGGGTGAGTGGGTTGGTTGGGTGAGTGGGTTGGTTGGGTGAGTGGGTTGGGATGGGTTGGGTGGTATGGGTTGGGTGGATGGGTAGGGTGGGTGGGTTGGGATGGGTTGGGTGAGTGGGTTGGGTGGGATGGGTTGGGTGGATGGGTTGGGATGGGTTGGGTGGATGGGTTGGGATGGGTTGGGTGGGTGGGATGGGATGGGTTGGGATGGGTTGGGTGGGTGGGTTGGGATGGGTTGGGTGGGTGGGTTGGGATGGGTTGGGTGGGTTGGCATGGGTTGGGATGGGTGGTGTTGGGTGGGTTGGGATTGGTGGTGTTGGGTGGGTTGGGATTGGTGGTGTTGGGTGGGTTGGGATGGGATGGGTTGGGTTGGGTGGGTTGGGATGGGTTGGTTGGGTGGGTTGGGATGGGTTAGGTGGGTGGGTTGGGATGGGATGGGTTGGGTTGGGTGGGTGGATTGGGATGGGATGGGTTTTGAGTGACGAAGGAAAGAAGAGAACGGAGTGAATATAGATGAGAAGATGGATAAAGGCTCTCAAACTAGAACAGAACTAGAACAGAACTCGAATTAGCCACATGTGCTTGTACACAGCGGAATTTGACCTCCGCATTTAATCCATCCATGCACTGAAACACCCACATATACACACACTAGTGAAGATACACACTAGGGGGCAGTGAGCACACATGCCCGGAGCGTGGGCAGCCCTATCCACAGCGCCTGGGGAGCAGTTGGGGGTTAGGTGCCTTGCTCAAGGGCACCTCAGTCGTGGCCTGGGGGATCCCGGGGATCGAGTGGGCGACAAGACCGGATCCCTATCCTTCAGGCCACGACTGCCACTGTTTACTGTTTGTGTACTCCCCCTCGATGGTGATGCCGTTCTCTCTCTACGTGATCCCAGTGTGTAATGTGAACTAGGCACAGGGTGTTGGGGAAGAGCGTCAGCCGTGGCTACAGCAGCATTGTGTCTGGTGCTGGAAGAGAACTAAGAAAAACTATTAGGTTCGGGGTGTCTCAAAGAGGACAGTATGCGCTGTCCTTCAAAGAGAACTTGAGGTAATGAATATGTCCATATGTGTTTCACAGAAGTAGTTGTAGTTCATAGCAGCATGCCTTGTTCTCTTCAGCATGTTAATATATGAGCATTCCGTCCTCCTATTGGTCATCGTCAAGAACACTGTTGGAGAATTGATCGGAAAAAACATACAAACATGCAAGACTTTTTTTTAGTGGTGTCCCATACGCCACATCACTGTTCTTTGGTCATACTTAGTCTCACATTGGCATTAAATCTTTACACTTCTCCATTTAACCTGGCCAAGAACTACCTACTACTGCAGGACCATTGAAATGGACTGAAACACGAAGCGTCCAATCACACGCCTGCTTTTTGACACACCTTTAAGAAGTAGCCAAGCTTAAAAACAAAGTCACATCATAAACATCAGGAAACAGCCTGAAACAGCAGCAGGCCTGGACCCCAGTATCTGCTCTGCCGCAGCCCTTTGGTGTGGCGGACCAGCGGTTTTATTTATTTTTTTTAAACAGGGTGGTCTTTTGGAGGTGACTCATCAGGAGTAATGCTGTTAGACAGGACCGGAGTGAGATATTAATATACTGTTATAAAACGGCAGCGGTAAGGGGAGCAGGAACGGGGGAGCAGGAGCGGGAGAAAGGAGAGCAATGGCCTGGCTGTCTGTGGAGCACTTGTGAAGGCTGAGTGTTGCAGCAGGCAGGGAGAGGCAGGCACTCAGTCATCCGGGCAAACTCACATATATTTTGCACACAGAGGCTACAGAGAAAGTGTCGTTTCCATTATGGTCCAGCCCCCCACCCCACCCCCCCGCGCCCCTCTTTTCCTCTTTCTCTCGTGCGTGCCTTGTGTTTGATGAATGGTTACAGCAGTTTGAGCATGGCACTGCCACACACACACACACACACACACACACTTGTTTGTCTTACATTACTTGTGAGAACTAGTTATTTTTGAATAACTGGAGTAAACGTAGTCAAGGTAATACCTACCCCTAAACCTAAACCTAACCCTAACCTTAGCATCAGCCTCCAAAAAGGAACTATAGCTGCTGTTTTTGAATTTGAATTTGTTGTGAGAATTGCACATGACCACCAGCAAAAAGGTCCCCACTTGTACAGCTTCTATCACTGTGAGGTCCTCACATGGGTAGCAAGACAAGTACACACACACACACACACACACTGGTTGGTTCTTTCAGCTCACTGTCTTTCTCTCTTTCTCTCTTTCTCTCACATATCCACTTTCCACTCATCCAGCAGAGTCTCTGTTGCTTTCTCCCTGCATGTCTTGTCACACACACACACACACATATATATATATATATATATATATATATATATACACAGACACACACAGACACACACACACTGTTTTTGAAGAGAGCTCAGGCTTTGCAGTCCGGTAGAGCAGAGCCACAGAGATGTGTTGATGTGCTCTGGACTTGACCAAGTGTGACAGCAAGCAGCCCATCTGCCTCCCCTCTCTGTCCCACGCCAGTCCTGCCCGATATGAGTGAGTGACCCAAAATCACACTATGCCTCACTCCTTTTGCCGAAGCCCTGTCGAAATCAGGGAGTGCCTAACCCTGCCCCTGGTGATAAACCACCCTGCAGTGTTTTCTTAAAACCCTGACTCGCTCTTCTCCGGCACCAGAGCAGCCGTTTGGGGAGCTGGGCCAAAGTCCATTCTCTGGCTGTTGTTGTTTTAAGGTCGGAAGCGATGGTATATCAATATTAATGGGGAGCGGTATATGTTTGGTAAATGGCCAGCCTAAGGAGTTATGCGATATTGATTTTTGATGGGAAGCTCTTTTGAAATAATTGATTTTGGTCAGACTTGGCTTGGTTATTGATTGCTTTGGGCAGAGGTTTCCTTTTAATTAAGAAATTTGGTCAGACTTTCCCTTCCAGTTATGGATTCTGGATGGGGAAACTCCTTTCAATCACCAGTTGCCTGCCTGAAGGCCCAGCAGAGCCGGCTTTCTTTTGAAGTCCCTCTAAATCAGTCTGTCTTCGCTTGCATTACATCTATTAGACTAAATTGCTGACACCATCGAGAGGAATGCAAAATGCCCCGTAAGCAATCAACCTACTTATTCTGTGTGTAATTCTAAATTCTCTGGGAATTTTGGCCGAAAGCCGTTTCTCCTCTGCTCTGGCTCTTTCTATGTTGAATCCCATTTACTACAAAGTTCGGAAGCTGTGCAGAGTGGAAATACGAACAGAACACAAAGATATTTAACACTACTAATCTGATACAGCACTGCACGCAGCTGAATACAGTGAGTATTAGTAAACAGCAGAGCTAGCACACACAGCTAGCACAAAACAAACAACCCAGAACACCATACAGACCAGATCTGACCGGTACGAACAGAACAGCAGCAGCAATTCAAGATCTACATTTAATGATTACAGATTTAGTTTAAAATAACAGAGTCTGTGTTTAATGACTGCAGTTTTTACTGCATGTATTTAATTAGCTTTTTTAGTTTTAAATTAAGGGTTTAAATGTAATGATTGCAGTATTTGGGGATATTTGTTTGATTAACTTTGTTTATTTACTGTTAATTTTGTTTAAAATATTATACTGTTTCACGAGTTTGTTAAAAATGGTAATAAACCAGTTTAGACCATGTTTCATGACTTGCTTGCACTAATAACTACATGTAGCCCTGCTGTGGCATATAGCCCCGCCCTCAATCGGTATCGGCTATCGGCCGATTGTACTGAGAGGTGATCGGCGATCGGAATGGGCCTCAAAAACGCTGATCGGTCCATCTCTAATGTATATTCATTCTAATGCACCCTAATATGAGAATATAAGCATAATAGATCCCTGATCCAACAGTGATGTTGAATTTTCCAGCACTGCTCGGCACTAGAGGGCACTCGATTTCCTCATTAATGCATTAATACATTAACAAGCTGGAGCACCGGATAAGCCCAGGCTGCGGGGAGGCTGAGAGTGGAGACGGGATAAATTGAATTAATACATAACTATTTTTTTTTTCTCAGCGGGGAGAGAAGGAGGGAAATCCACTGTAATGGACGGTGGCTTCTCTCAAAGATTCACCCGTGTGAAACGTGACTTCCTGCCTCAGCTTAATACTCTCTCTCTCTCTCTCTCTCTCTCTCTCTCCCACTGGTTGGGTCTCTCTCTCTCTCTCTCTCTCTCTCTCTCTCTCTCTTTCTCTATGTGCTCGTGAACACTACATCTAATCCTGCTGTTATGTGTACTGAGCTGCTTGGGGGTCTGCTCACTGCTCAGTCATTAAGAAAACACTTGTGTAAATGCAGCGTGACTATAAAATGCTCACTAGTTGGAAATAATGTGTGTGTTTGTGCGTGTGTGAAAGAGAGAGAGAGAGAGAAGAGAGTGTACATGAACGTGGGAAGGTGGTTTTGACATTGAACAGTTCATGTGTGTTATTTCAGTCTGAATAATGGTCTTGTGTTTAGACTTAATTACTAAGGAGGCTTAATGAATATTCTATATAAAGCAGCCTTAATTAAATTTCTGCTCTAATGATGTCTCTGTTTAGCGTCAGATTTGTCACTTGGAAGGCTTTGTAAGCGATTAACGGGCCAATTATATAAGCGTTCTATAATAGCAGCATCTATTGTGTTTAATATATGGCATAAACCTGGGCGTTAGAGATAAGAGTGTTTAATAGCCGAGAATTAGGGTCACGATGTAGAACGTCACCTCTGTAACCAAACGCTCCCTTCTGTAAGCTCATACTTTGGAGTATATTAGCAGAACAAGGCTACGTAGCGGAAATGACACATTATAACTGTGTTCTTGATTCTTGACTCTGTGATTTGAGTCTAGAAGAGCCCTTTGTTTCGTTTGTCTGATGCTGGGAAGGGAACGATACTCACATCACCGCAATACAGTCATGTGATACCTGCCACTGGATTAAGCTCATTAACTCTTTACCTTGCAGCTCATTGAATTCTGCTGGTGAAAGTTCTAGGAGGACCTATGGTTTATAATAAGATGAAGAAAAAACTCTCCAAAAAGAACTCAAATAATCAATAAAGTGAAGTGAAGGAGTAACAGACGTCTGTGTTTCATGTAGGGCAAAAACCTGGTCATACAATATGTATCATGATAAAGGGGTTACGATTTGATGTATTGGAATACTGTAAGTGGTGGCACACCGGTGTAGTGGTCAGTATGGTGGTGTAGTGGTTAGTATGGTGGTGTAGTGGTTAGTATGGTGGTGTAGTGGTTAGTATGGTGGTGTAGTGGTTAGTACGGTGGTGTAGTGGTTAGTACGGTAGTGTAGTGGTCAGTATGGTGGTGTAGTGGTCAGTATGGTGGTGTAGTGGTTAGTACGGTAGTGTAGTGGTCAGTATGGTGGTGTAGTGGTCAGTATGGTGGTGTAGTGGTTAGTACGGTGGTGTAGTGGTTAGTACGGTGGTGTAGTGGTTAGTACGGTGGTGTAGTGGTTACTATGGTGGTGTAGTGGTTAGTATGGTGGTGTAGTGGTTAGTACGGTGGTGTAGTGGTTAGTATGGTGGTGTAGTATTTAGTACGGTGGTGTAGTGGTTAGTATGGTGGTGTAGTGGTTAGTATGGTGGTGTAGTAGTTAGTACGGTGGTGTAGTGGTTAGTATGGTGGTGTAGTGGTTAGTATGGTGGTGTAGTAGTTAGTACGGTGGTGTAGTGGTTAGTATGGTGGTGTAGTGGTTAGTACGGTGGTGTAGTGGTTAGTACGGTGGTGTAGTGGTTAGTATGGTGGTGTAGTGGTTAGTATGGTGGTGTAGTGGTTAGTATGGTGGTGTAGTAGTTAGTACGGTGGTGTAGTGGTTAGTATGGTGGTGTAGTGGTTAGTATGGTGGTGTAGTGGTTAGTACGGTGGTGTAGTGGTTAGTACGGTGGTGTAGTGGTTAGTACGGTGGTGTAGTGGTTAGTACGGTGGTGTAGTGGTTAGTACGGTGGTGTAGTGGTTAGTACGGTGGTGTAGTGGTTAGTACGGTGGTGTAGTGGTTAGTATGGTGGTGTAGTGGTTAGTATGGTGGTGTAGTGGTTAGTACGGTGGTGTAGTGGTTAGTACGGTGGTGTAGTGGTTAGTGCGGTGGTGTAGTGGTTAGTGCGGTGGTGTAGTGGTTAGTATGGTCGTGTAGTGGTTAGTACGGTGGTGTAGTGGTTAGTACGGTGGTGTAGTGGTTAGTGCGGTGGTGTAGTGGTTTGTACGGTGGTGTAGTGGTTAGTATGGTGGTGTAGTGGTTAGTACGGTGTTGTAGTGGTTAGTACGGTGGTGTAGTGGTTAGTATGATGGTGTAGTGGTTAGTACAGTGTTGTAGTGGTTAATATGGTGGTGTAGTGGTTAGTACGGTGGTGTAGTGGTTAGTACGGTGTTGTAGTGGTTAGTACGGTGGTGTAGTGGTTAGTACGGTGTTGTAGTGGTTAGTACGGTGGTGTAGTGGTTAGTACGGTGTTGTAGTGGTTAGTACGGTGGTGTAGTGGTTAGTAAGGTGGTGTAGTGGTTAGTATGGTGGTGTAGTGGTTAGTATGGTGGTGTAGTGGTTAGTACGGTGGTGTAGTGGTTAGTACGGTGGTGTAGTGGTTACTATGGTGGTGTAGTGGTTAGTAAGGTGGTGTAGTGGTTAGTATGGTGGTGTAGTAGTTAGTATGGTGGTGTAGTGGTTAGTACGGTGGTGTAATGGTTAGTACGGTGGTGTAGTGGTTAGTACGGTGGTGTAGTGGTTAGTATGATGGTGTAGTGGTTAGTACGGTGTTGTAGTGGTTAGTACGGTGGTGTAGTGGTTAGTATGATGGTGTAGTGGTTAGTACGGTGTTGTAGTGGTTAGTATGGTGGTGTAGTGGTTAGTACGGTGGTGTAGTGGTTAGTACGGTGTTGTAGTGGTTAGTACGGTGTTGTAGTGGTTAGTACGGTGGTGTAGTGGTTAGTACGGTGTTGTAGTGGTTAGTACGGTGGTGTAGTGGTTAGTACGGTGGTGTAGTGGTTAGTATGATGGTGTAGTGGTTAGTACGGTGTTGTAGTGGTTAGTATGGTGGTGTAGTGGTTAGTACGGTGGTGTAGTGGTTAGTACGGTGGTGTAGTGGTTAGTATGGTGGTGTAGTGGTTAGTACGGTGTTGTAGTGGTTAGTACGGTGGTGTAGTGGTTAGTACGGTGTTGTAGTGGTTAGTACGGTGGTGTAGTGGTTAGTATGGTGGTTTGTATTGATGTAGAAAAATAAAAATCGACAAATATGAACACACCTGATTTTCATTGGAGAGTGACTATTTACGCAAGTTTATTAATGCTAATGTTAGCGGTGCACCTTTACACTACTTGTTTATATTGGAATGGAAGAGCATAATGGTGAAAAACACTCCTGCTTTTTGGTTAGGGGTGTAAACGTAACACAAATAAACCACTGTCTGCCTCAAACCTCTGATGGTGAACAGTTGATTAAAATGATACAGTGTTTATTAGAATCAATACAGAATCACAAAACAATATCAAAATATTTGATCTTTTCAGTATTTTCTTTCATCCTTAGTATTTTGTTGCAGAAATACCCAATGATGTTATAATGATATCTAGCTAGTTCCAACCAGTCCTATCTCGTAATGATATTGAGTCACTATATGATCGATTCAAATCAGTCCAACATGAGAGGATAAAGAAGTAGTGCTGCTGCCGTGGCGGCGTATTCCAACCTCTTGTCAATCATGTTGAAGGTGCTGCTCCCGGTTAGATCATTTTAGGACACGTAACCAATGAACAGTAAATATCAGGATGGCTGAAGCTTTTCATTACATGAACAACAGTGATATAAATAGAAGCAAAGGAAGATTTACCTTGGTGATGCTTTCCACCTTTGGGGATGCTTTTGGCAAGTAAAGGAATAAAGTTTGATGTTCATCCTGCAATGTTTACTTCTAGACTGGTAAGAATGAAAGATCTGTGCATTTTCTGGTGATATGTTAGGAGTGTGAATTGTGAGTGCTGATTGGTTGGAGCAAGGCAACAGCTAAAGTTAAATTTCTCTAATGTGGTAATGCCCATGCAGTCAATGCTAATTGGTTGAGATTATTTGATCCAACAGTGCCACAAATCTAGTTCCTAGGATGCACCGATACCACTTTTTCCTTACCAATACCAATACCAGCTTTTCAGGGATCTGCCGATACAGAGTACCGATACCAACTCTGACTTAGATGCTTGAAATATGGCTATAAATCCTGATATTTATAGTCTTCCACTTTTTATATGTTGTATTTTTGTATGTCTTATCCTGAATAAGATATAATAACCTTGAAAGAACACCATTTACTGGTTGAGAAACTGCACATTAAAGTTTCAGAGCTATGAAAAAATAAAAATTGCCACAATGCAGAAACACGTGCAGCCATTAGTCAATAAGCTTCATGGTATTGGCGCTCTATTGCCGATACCGATACTGTGTGTAAGTACCAGTATCAGTGCCGATACCGCAACACTACTAATCACCGATTTAGATGACAAGAAGCGGCTGGCAACTTTGGAAGAAGCAATGTGCTATAAAAAGAAATGCCTGTCTTAATATTCAAGATTAACAAGACTTCATAGTCATTCGAGCTATATACAGAGTACACAGTGAAACGAAACAACCTTCCTACAGGATCATATGGTGCAACAGAAAACTCAAGACAATACAATATACACAGTGCTTAAAATACAGTGCAATAAATACGAAACAAGATAATAAATACAAATACATGTACATGTATTGAAAATGTGACGTTGTGTTAAAAGAGAGATGTAACAATATACTCTCACAAGGAAGTATGTCTAATCTAAGATGAACTAAGATGAACTATAATTAAGCATTCTGCAGCGTTTGCTGTACTTGGCAACAGCACACTTGTCTTGGGAGGAGATACAACCTCAGGCCATCAGTGACAGTTGGAAGTCTCCAAGGTCTTTGCAGGAGAAGCAAGGTACCGACATGACAGCACCGCAGAGCAGGTTCGATTTCGGCTTTCTGTCAAGCCTGTGCGTTGGTCCTTGCACTGTTGGCCTGACTGGCTAACGTTAGGTTAACCAATCAGGCCACAGATCCAAGAACAGAACAGCTTTAGTTTTACCCTCCTGTCTTTTCAGTGCCAGCTGATGAACTTCACTTTCTCACAGTTGAGTCAGTCTTCTAAAGTTGTGCCAGTGTTGGAAATAATGCAGGGGGTATAAGTGTACCCCCCAACCCTATTTGCCGCCCAACACTATTTGCCGCCCAACCCTATCTGCCACCCATAAACACTATTCATAATATTCTAGATGCATAAAAGTACAGTGTCTTGCCATATCCAGCTTAGATTCATCCAACATCAGTCACGTACACACAAAACTATATTTTGCTGAATGCAACTACATTGGACTTAGCATACTGTTCCATCTACGCCTATTCATGATATTTTCCATGACAACACTGGGGGGTCATCTTTGTTTACTTTGTGTTAGAACTTCCAGTGTGACCGCGGATATGTTGATACTAATTACAAGCAAAACAACAACAAACATATAACATGATTAGCATAATATGTTCAGTTAGAGGGAGTCAGTAATTAGAAGAAGAGGAAAACTTGGCTTGAACAACAGAGTTATGAACACAGCACATAAAGATCAGAGTGTGGGGGGGCCGCCTTCCAAAGGCTGAAGGCGCTAAATTTAAAACATCCACCCCAAACCTCCGTATGTCTGCTCTTACCATTCTGTGGAGGAGAACCAGCATCAAAGCATCCTCATCCAGAGAAATGGCTATTTGTAAGCAGACGTGTTGGGGGCTTGCGAGTTAAGTAACTATACTATGATTAGGGCTGGGTATCGCCACTGTTTTCCGAGATCGATTCAATCCCGATTCACAAGCTCCCAGTTCAATTTGATTTCCGATTCGATTCGATTCAATATCGATTAATTTAGGGATATTTCAGTTACAATAATATGTTTTGTTTGAATATGAAGAGAGATTTTCAGAGGACTAATGTGGTAAATGTGGCTGAAATGCTAATTTTAAAGATCGATCTTGTATATCGGATTATTCAGATGAAGATCAATTTGAAATGAAAAATCGATTTTTTTAAACACACCTCTAATTATGATCAGTGTCCACCACGCTAGCCTATCTGGGCTGTAACCAACCCCCACGCAGAGCGGCTCGGGCAACTATCTTGACTTACACCGGATTTCAGAAATATAAACTCACCGTCTGTGTGTAGGAGTACACGGCCGACTTTTCCACTATGCAGGTACTGATACGCTTCACTACTTGTATAGTGTTTCATTGCTGAACCCTCTACACCTTCCGAGAGTACAAAATAATTAAACAGGTCTCTATAAGTAACCTCAGACAACCTTTTCATATCATCCACCCACTGTGTTATTAACCTCGGATGAGACCTCCCATGTAACTGTATTCATTTTGGTTAGCTGACCGGAAGTTCTAACACGAAGGTGAATAATCAAAGCAGCTCTATTTAAAGAGGACCTATAATGCCAGCTCTCACTGTGTATAATCCTATTTTTGAATGCTTCAAATTTCCCCAAACACAATATTTTTCAAACACTGTACATTAGTATTCATTGTCTGAAACGCTCTGCCATATCAGTTTGAGTCAGAGTCCGATCTTGAGAGTCCGGTAAAACAAGTTGGTACCTGTGATCCACCTTCACAAGCTAGACTGGAGCAGGAGGTTTGTGGTATTGTTTCGCTTCTTTATCTCTCTGTATGTTGTCATTGGGCATTAGGCGGGCATTAAAGATTGTGGTATGAGATGACATCACCTTGTAACAGAGAAAGGGGGCTGGAATTCCAATGAGGCGGCTGAGGAAAGTGGTTTCTGTGGCAGGGACGTTTCTCCCTCTGGCGTGTACTTTGAGCTCTGTATGTTTGCAGAGCATTAACACACATAAAAGGCAACAAAACACACTAAAGGAAGGAGAGAAAACAACACGGAAAAGCATAACAGATCCCCTTTAGGCAGTGCAATAATTTAGGCATGTATGGCAACACAGCTGAGTGAGTTAGCAGCGTTCGAGCCGGCCACTGTCTACCTAATATTTAATCTGATCACTTATAATTCATAAGATAATTATACTAAGCCGACTGTGAATAAGTACAGCTGAACGCCATACACCGCAGCAGAACACAGGATTGAGGACTGAGCGCTTGTGAGTCATGCTCAGAATGAATTGAATGAACAAGTAGCACAGAGCCGCTCTGACGTAGTTCATGCTGCGTCGCTCCTGGTTTAAAACAGACATCAGCATTTGCCAAATCACAATAATAAAGTAATGAACATGAGGGCTGGAGTGCACCAACCCCCTCAGGACAGTCATTATCCAATGGAAATGGTTCTGTTTTCGATGGGTAACTATCTTTTAAAGACATTTAAGGTCTACATTGCAAGAAGGCAGCAAATGATAAAAAGCTCATTTTAAAATATGCCAAATGGCGTCTGCAGACGATGGATTTTTCTTTTTATGAGCGCCCCCCCACCTTTTTTTAGAACATGAACATTCATTTGGTGGCGTCAGCGAAGAAGTAGAAGTAGAAGAAAACACCGTGCTTTAGGCGCATGGTCTTTCATCAGAACAGCAGCAAAGGGAGGACCGCCACTCAATGCAAACCCCAACACAAAACAAAGAGCGGGGGTACAGGGGTATTGGGCTCCCACCATGCCCAGTCTTCTCGGACACAAGACATGCTCTGCATGGCCACACCTCCCACGCTTCTCCAGCAGAGCGAGCCAGTAGTGGAACACTACGGTATCATCTGTGGTGATAATATAAAAGATTTCAACTCCTAGACATTCCTATCTGGCCTGAGTGATAGCAGTGTAATTATGTTAAAGGATTTAGTTCCCTCCAGCTCATCCCAGAGGGTTTGGATGATGTTCCATCACTGCTTGCTGTGGGGTTGGGGGCTTTATACCCCTCTTGCTGACATGTAGCATGGTGACAATATAATTTCTGTGGAGATTATACACGGTCGAGTGACATTATTATGACCACCACCAACTAATATCATGAGTAACCACCGTGTAACAGTAGTTAGACGGGCTGAGAGTCTCAATAAGGTCCTGGTAGGTGGTCACAGGTAGCCATGCTGAAGACAATTGAGGTGGTCCCATACATGCTCAATTTGATTCAAGTCTGGGGAATTAGGGGTCCAGGGTAGTACATGGAAGTCTTGGTCAGCTCTTCCAGCCAATGTGGGACATTTCTAGCTGATGTGTCGTGTTGCTCTGCTGGAAGATCCTGTCCGGCCTATAGGTTAGGGTTAGGGTTAGGCACGTGCTGACTGTCTTCCCTATATGTGCGGGTGCACAACATGACTGCACATCAGTGCACAAAGCAAGCTCCATAAAGACATGGATAAGTCCTAACCACAACCTGATGGAAGACCATTGGGATGAATTAGAGCAGAGACTGCGAGCCAGACCTTCTCATCCAACAGTAGTGTCTGACCTCACTAATGTTCTTCTGGAAGAACGGTCAAACCTTCCCATAAACACACCCCTAAACCAAGTGGAGAGCCTTCCCAGAAGAGCTGAAGCTGTTATAGCTGCAAAGGTTGGGCCGACAATATATTCAACCCTATGGATTAAGAATGGGATGTAACTCAAAGAAGAGTGTTAAGGCAGCATAGTGTACAGTGAGAAATACTGCGATACTGTAAGCAAGAGGATACACACAGATCACTAATAGGCGGAGTGAGGTCAGATAAACCGATAAACTATTGAGAATGATTTAGGGCTGCAGCTATCGATTATTTTAGTAATCGAGTATTCTATCGATTATTACATCGATTAATCGAGTAGTCGGATAAAACATACATTTTTAAATAAAAGAGAATTTTAAATATATAAGATAAAATAAGACAGGTTTCTTAATATTGTATTTCTTAAATTGCATATAGTACAGTTTTAAAGAAAACATTTTATGAATTACTATTACAGAAATGTATTACTAGACCTATGTATCATACTGGAAGTTCACAGGACTGGCTACTGTACACTCATTTACTTTGCTGAAGCTTGACTTGCTGACCGGCTTACTGCAAACAAACTAAACTAAAAATTCTTGCTGTATTAGATTTGGTGCATTTAGGCTCCAAATTACTACAAACACCACCTGATATTTAGTTTACTGTGTATTTTATGTATCACTGGACGGGAAGAAGTACGTGTGAGAGGTATATGTTTTTGTGTGTGTTTGTAACAATGATCAAAAAGATAATGTGAATGAAGTTCAGACTTTTGTTTTTTGTGGTCATGTTCTTAAGCAAAGCTTAGATCATTTACGGACATAACTCGCTATCACACAGACAAGCCGTTACATATAACCACAACTAACATACACGCTTTACTAGCCTTCATCTCAACTCACCATCACACTGATTTAAGCTAAATGTTATGGTTACTGAGTGTCGCTCCGCTCTGTGGACTGAACGTGTAGACTGACTGTTTCTGCTCAGATGCTAAGACACTGATCTGGTGCTCAGTTAGGGGTTTCCGTAAAACTTAGACTCGCTATCAGTTTGCTGAGAAAGCTCAGTTGCTTGCTCTCTGAAGTTAGCTTCTTATTTGAATACCTCGTTCCACCTTAAACGGTATAGAAGTTACATTCCGGCGCCGCTAACTGCTGCATCATTTAAGGTGGAAAGGCGGAATTTACATAAGAAGCTAACTTCAGTCTCGTCTTTCTTCAGGTTTACACTCAGTATCGGCTCCCTCGGCTAGTTCGGTTTTACAGTAGACACTGTGTATGGTTTTCTCTGACCCGTCTCTTCTGTTCTCCTCTCCTTCTTCTCTCTCTCTTTCTCTATTTTGCAATCCGCGCCATCAAATCACGTCTTCTTCGTGTCACCTAGCAACACCGGAACAGTAAAAGTCATCCGTGTGAAACAGTGCTCTGTATATGGTTGTATTGATTAACGAATCTTTGAGGCAAAGAATTTGCTTTGAGGATTTTTTGTAAGCGAGTATTCCTCGAGGAATCGTTTCAGCCCTATAATGAAAACCAACTCTGTAAAACCAACATGTCAATCTGTGAAGATAAGTTAACAAGAAGATGCACGTTTTATTTACTTTCTCTTTAAATAAACACTTTAAGATGCAGCTTTTTCAAAAGTATTCAGTTTTTTATATGTAGCTCTTGTTTTTACTTGAAAAAGATATTTGGAGCTTTAAAAATAATTAATTCAGTTCAGCATTTAAACAGTAATTAGTTTGTCTTTCAGTTGCTGATGGTATAAGATAACTTAAATATACAGGATATGGCACTGATTCATAACACAAGTTAGAAATGATGACGGACCTTGGCCTGAGGAAACCTCCTCTAACTGGACCTTACTGAGTTCTAATTAAATACCCCTGACATACACCATACATGCTGAGATCGGGTGTACATGATGTGCAGGGATGGTTTCGTACCCAAATTGGTTGGGAGTGTCTTCCACATGCATGACTGGGCTCAGAGAGAATGCCATGAAAACATTCCCCAGACCATAACACTGCCACCTAGCTGGATGTTAGTAGTGGGTTCACATTGGACACTTGTGGTCACATTTTGAATGTGTTCTTCAACAGTCCCTGAACTCCTGCAGCTCATACTCTGCTTCCTATCAGTATACTCGAAGGAAAACGGTAATTAAACGAGACTCCTAAAGTAATGAAAGCCAGTACTTTGCATAACTGATCAAGATAAATGCATGTAGGGCTAAACTAACTAAACTACAGTAAACAACACCTGCCCACCGCGTCAAGCCCCTAGTAACGTATGTACACACACACTCCCTCCCTCATTCAGTGCGGCATTACAGCTGGTATACAGCATTATCTTCTAGTGGCACCCATAAATAAATGATGTGTGGAGTTATTTAAGGAAGCCTGTGTCGCTTTGATATGAGAGCAGGACACAGCTGTATAAATACACAGGTATCCAGATGTGACCTTTTCACACCGACACCTTAATGAGATCCTCTGTCGTGTGTCTCTCTCTCTCTCTCCCAGTCTCTCTCTCTTTCATTCATACTGCACAAAAAGAGACACGTCCCCTGGGTCTCCCTCTTATCTCTGCTGCTGGAATTACTGAGCCCATAAGAATAGGTAGACCAGACGCACTATGTTCTCGTTTCTTTATGATGGAGTTGGTCTGGAGCGCACTGAATGAACTACAGTTTCAAGCTAATGGACGTGTGTTATGTTCTTTCATCGCTTTTGCTCATCATAATCACACATCCCGCGATTCCTTTATTCCGAGAGGTGAAACGAGAACAATACCACTGAACCGGTTATTATATAAATAGAAGTGGTCTTTTTAATTAGATGTGCAGACTGTTGGTCACATATACTCCTCCACTGAAAGAATTAGTGAATGGGTTGTGACCAGTTCCATTGATTTTATTGGATCAGTGTAAGTCACCGTTGAAGGCCTTGAAGGCTGTTATAGTTTATTACTACTGTCTCTTAAATATATCAACAGATACTCATTTCTATTAACACTAGTGGTAGAGGTAGTCACTTGTATTGCTCTGTTTCTTTTATGAATCATAAGTCTTTCTCCATTTTCAGAATCTCCCTTTGGTATTGTTTGAATAACAAGTTCATCTGGGAGCGACCACCGTTACACGTTACCGCTCAGCGGAAGTAGTCGTGAGAAAAATATTTCCATGTACAAACCTTTCAACCAAACGTTATCACAGTGCATAAGTACACAGATCATGCTTTCACCCAAGAGCTCTGGAGGTTGACAGCAGCTAGACGGGCTTGGAGACTCAATAAGGTCCTGGTAAGTGCTCACAATTATCAGGAGCCATGCTGGAGTGTGCGTGGGGGAGGATCCATAGAGCCAACATGACGATTTAGGTGGTCCCAGAGATGCTCAATCCACAGATGCTCAATGTGGTTCAAGTCTGGAGAATTAGGGGGTCCAGGGTAGTACTTGGAAGTCAATCATCATTACATTGCATAAGTACACAGATCATTATGCTTTGACCCAAGAGCTCTAGAAGGTTGCTACAAGTGTCTGGAGCCAAGCTGACTGCAGTGCATCCCACAACCGCTGGAGGGAGCATGAGGGAGGATCCATAGAACCAACACCACCATCCAAGAGGTCCCACAGATTCTCAATTTGGTTCATGTCTGGGGAATTACGGGGTCAAGGGTAGTACTTGGAAGACTTGGTCAGCTGTTCCAGCCAATGTGGGACATTTCTAGCCTTGTGTATGTTGTATGTCATGTCTTGCTGGAAGATCCCATCCATCTCAGGGAAGACAGTCAGCATGTATAGTGTACGTGATCTGTGTGTATCCTCTAGCTTACAGTATCGCAGTATTTCACAATATACACTATGCTACCAAAAGTATTCGCTCGTCTGCCTTGACACACATGTGAACATGAGTTACATCCCATTCTTAATCCATAAGGTTTAACATGATGTTGGCCCACCCATCGCAGCTATAACAGCTTCAACTCTTCTGGGAAGGCTCTCCACACGGTTTAACAGTGTGTTTATGGGAATGTTTGACCGTTCTTCCAGAAGAACATTTGTGAGGTCAGACACTGATGTTGGGCGAGAGGGCCTGGCTCGTAGTCTCTGCTCTAATTCATCCCAAAGCTGTTCTATCAGGTTGAAGTCAGGACTCTGTGCAGGCCAGTCAAGTTGTTCCACACCAAACTCGCTCCTCCATGTCTTTATGGGGCTTGCTTTGTGCACTGGCGGACAGCCATGTTGGAACAGGATGGGGCCGTCCCCAAACTGTTCCCACAAAGTTGGGAGTATGAAATTGTCCAGAATCTCTTGGTCTGCTGAAGCATTAAGAGTTCCTTTCACTGGAACTAAAGGTCCAAGCCCTACTCCTAAAAAAAGAACCCACATCATAATCCCCCCTCCACCAAACTTTACACTCAACACAATGCAGTCAGACAGGTATCGTTCTCCTGGCAACCACCAAACCCAGACTCCAGACGGCGAGCGCTTTGCATTACGCTTGCTGATGTAAGGCTTGGATGCAGCTGCTCGGCTATAGAAACCCATTCCATTAAGCTCTCTATGTTCTGTTCTTGAGCTAATCTGAAGGCTACAAGAAGTTTGAAGGTCTGCACTGATTGGCTTTGCAGAAAGTTGGTTACCTCTGAGCACAACGTGACCCTGCTCTGTTGCCATTGTTCCTAATCACTTCCACTTTGTTATAACACCACTGACAGTCAACTGTGGAATATTTGGTAATGAGAAAGTATCATGGCTGGACTTGGCACAGGTGGCATCCTATCACGGTACCATGCTGGAATTCACTGAGCTCCTGAGAGCGAGCCATTCTTTCACTAATGTGTGTAGAAGCAATTTGCATGACTAGGTGCTTGGTTTTATACACCTGTGGCCATGGAAGTGATTGGAACACCTGAATTCAGTGATTTGAAGGGGTAAGTGAATACTTTTGGCAACATAGTGTATTGAATCATATCATATCACCAGGGTTTTGTCAATACGCAGCCTTTTTTGTGAGCAGCAAACTGTTTTGTGGAGAATCTTGGAACTTTTATATAATGTTTATCATATAAGGGTCTCCTTTGTGTAGCACGGTTAGCTCCAAACCACTTAGAGCAACAAAAGCATAATGATCTGCAACTGTGAAATGTGTTCTCTGTGACCGTTAGGAATGCAGTGCCTGCGATGCAGCATCTGGAGAGCTGGCACAAGCTTACGCATCTAGAGCCTGCTCAAAACGAAGCAGCAGTAACTAGTTGGACTCTGGTTTTTTGTTTTGGCCCAGCTCCGGTGATTGGCATATCTAGGTGATGCCACTGAATATGCATTGGCACGTCACATACGCATACCCCACAACTGTCACGCAACGCCGGTACGCCATCGCCTCATCCTCCACTTCCTCTCCACTGCTGCCAGGGTTCACTGGGAACCTGAAACGCTCCCACACAGCTGGATGGAAGGAAGCTGGCAGGTCTTGTAGCTCCTGCGTGGCGTTCGCCGTAGTGTGACTGACTCAGTCAGACGCCAGTTAGCTTGAGCTGAGCTTGAGCTTTTTTTGGAGGTTCAGTTTTTGAGCATTTTTATATATAAACATGACCTTTTCCAGCTTCTCTTCATCCGTCAGAAAGAAGAAGGCTGTGTTTCTTACTGGGCCTGTATAACTTCTAGAAGATAAATGGGCTCTGTTCTGATTGGCCACCGTGCCTGATTTGGAAAAGCACTTGGAGCTGAAACATTGGATCTTTAATATGAGTGGACAGCTCTAAACTACTATAGGCTGAATATGTGTAATATACACTACCACTCAAAAGTTTAGGATCACTTTAGAATTTCATTTCATGCAATTTTCACGCAATTCACAAACAATATTGTCCATTTCACAATTAATGTAAGTGTATCAGATGATTTCTAAAGAATAAATATGTTTGTATTAAAGCCTATTTTTGTATAGAGGCTTATTTAGCATATAGTTCTATTATCAGCAATTCTCAGTCCTCTGTCTAAATCTCCTGGTACGACCGCCAATCCAAGCTAAGGATGTTATTGGGCTAATTAGTTGTTAGGACACTCTTGCTTAATTGTGATGCACAGCTGAAAAACATTCTACTAATAAGTGAGTATAAAAGGAAGAACAACATTCTAGGTTAGTTTAGTATCTGAAGCATCAGAGCAGTTGATGGCTTGCTAACCAGCTCACAATGACCAGAAAGAAACAACTTTCTTTAGAGACCCGTCAGTCCATTGTTGATTCATTGTGATCCCAAACTTTTGAGCAGTAGTGTAAATTAGTTTGGTGAATTAGTTGCTGTGACATCACAAAAACAATTCAAAACGGGCACAGTTTCCATATATGGACAGTTTGGACTGGGAGTTAATAGTAAATGTAGAAACTAGGGGTGTGCGATATATATCGTCTATGATAATATCTTAATTGCCATGTTTACGATGCGTGAGCTGACGTTATCGAGTACGCTACTGACTGAGAATAAAACAACAATCAGAACGCCTCGACTCCATGCGCTCACTACTTCAGGCTTTAGTACATTCTGCTGTGAGAGCACTCATACTGTGTGCTAGCCTAGGCTAAAGCTAGCATAGCTGCCTAAACAACACACCTAAAGCTGAAAGTGAGTGAACACACTGCACCAGGGGAAGAAACTCAGACACCGCCAGCCTTGTCTACAGTCTACCGCCTAAGATTGAACTCCTAGGTGAGGATCATCTTCACTCACGTGGAGCTGGTCTGGATCTGAAAAGACCGACGTTGCTCAGGAGACGACAGCTTACAGACTTTGTAAGAAAGCAGCCGTTAAAGATCTACACAGCTAATCTGTTCATCATCTCCCAACAAACCACCACACATAGTGTAAACAGAGTATGAGGAGTATGAACAGAGTATGAGGAGTATGAACAGAGTATGAGGAGTATGAACAGAGTGTGAGGAGTATGAACAGAGTATGAGGAGTATGAACAGAGTATGAACAGAGTATGAACAGAGTATGAACAGAGTATGAGGAGTATGAACAGAGTATGAACAGAGTATGAACAGAGTATGAGAAGTATGAACAGAGTATGAACAGAGTATGAACAGAGTATGAGGAGTATGAACAGAGTATGAGGAGTATGAACAGAGTATGAGGGGTATGAACAGAGTATGAGGAGTATGAACAGAGTATGAGGAGTATGAACAGAGTATGAGGAGTATGAACAGAGTATGAACAGGGTATGAACAGAGTATGAACAGGGTATGAACAGAGTATGAGGAGTATGAAGAGAGTATGAAAACAGTTTGAGGGGTATGAACAGAGTATGAGGAGTATGAACA
Organism: Megaleporinus macrocephalus; assembly: GCA_021613375.1. Lineage (NCBI taxonomy): Eukaryota > Metazoa > Chordata > Actinopteri > Characiformes > Anostomidae > Megaleporinus > Megaleporinus macrocephalus. The sequence continues at coordinate 4,415,962 of CM038716.1, forward strand.
GAGTATGAGGAGTATGAACAGAGTATGAGGAGTATGAACAGAGTATGAGGGGTATGAACAGAGTATGAACAGAGTATGAACAGAGTATGAACAGGGTATGAACAGAGTATGAACAGAGTATGAGGAGTATGAACAGAGAATGAGGAGTATGAACAGAGAATGAGGGGTATGAACAGAGTATGAGGAGTATGAACAGAGTATGAGGAGTATGAACAGAGAATGAGGGGTATGAACAGAGTATGAGGGGTATGAACAGAGAATGAGGGGTATGAACAGAGTATGAGGGGTATGAACAGAGTATGAGGGGTATGAACAGAGTATGAGGGGTATGAACAGAGTATGAGGAGTATGAACAGAGTATGAGGAGTATGAGGAGTATGAACAGAGTATGAGGAGTATGAAGACAGTATGAGGAGTATGAACAGAGTATGAGGAGTATGAAGAGAGTATGAGGAGTATGAAGACAGTTTGAGGAGTATGAACAGAGTATGAGGAGTATGAACAGAGTATGAGGAGTATGAACAGAGTATGAGGAGTATGAGGAGTATGAACAGAGTATGAGGAGTATGAAGAGAGTATGAGGAGTATGAACAGAGTATGAGGAGTGTGAGGAGAGTATGAGGAGTATGAACAGAGTATGAGGAGTATGAAGACAGTATGAGGAGTATGAACAGAGTATGAGGAGTATGAAGACAGTATGAGGAGTATGAAGAGAGTATGAGGAGTATGAACAGAGTATGAGGAGTATGAACAGAGTATGAGGAGTATGAACAGAGTATGAGGAGTATGAAGACAGTATGAGGAGTATGAAGAGAGTATGAGGAGTATGAAGAGAGTATGAGGAGTATGAAGACAGTATGAGGAGTATGAAGAGAGTATGAGGAGTATGAAGACAGTATGAGGAGTATGAAGAGAGTATGAGGAGTATGAAGAGAGTATGAGGAGTATGAAGACAGTATGAGGAGTAGGAAGAGAGTATGAGGAGTATGAAGAGAGTATGAGGAGTATGAAGACAGTATGAGGAGTAGGAAGAGAGTATGAGGAGTAGGAAGAGAGTATGAGGAGTATGAAGAGAGTATGAGGAGTATGAAGAGAGTATGAGGAGAGTATGAAGAGAGTATGAGGAGTATGAAGAGAGTATGAGGAGTATGAAGAGAGTATGAGGAGTATGAAGACAGTATGAGGAGTATGAAGAGAGTATGAGGAGTATGAAGAGAGTATGAGGAGTATGAAGACAGTATGAGGAGTATGAAGAGAGTATGAGGAGTATGAAGAGAGTATGAGGAGTATGAAGACAGTATGAGGAGTATGAAGAGAGTATGAGGAGTATGAACATTCACTAAACCAGTGCCTTCGCCCAATGACGCTGGAATTGGTTCCAGCCCCCCTTTGACCCAGACTAGTGGGATAAAGCCTCAGATAATAGATGAATGGATGGCTGGATGGATATTAATATCCTTTAAGAAGTGTAAGTTAGTAAAATGTAAGACTTTTACAAACACATTTTTAAATATTGTAAAATAAAAAAATATATTTTTATCAACAAAATTACAGAAACTATCCAATTTGTTGTCAATATCACGCAACCCAAGTAGAAACTTTAATAATGTTTACACATTGTTACGCCTTTATTTAAAAATAAATCAAAAGCAATTCAGTTTTCCATGATATTAGCAACTTAAAGGTTACCACTCGGTTACACTCCTGCTGAAGTTAATTGGAGTGCATATTATTATTATTAACACAGCGATTTTCTAATTCCTGGCAGGTTTGCTTCCCTTCAGATTCATCACACGAGCTCATGCACATAATAAGCACCGAAACACCAAAGAGGCTGTGATGGATGATGGACCTTCACCACACTCATCTTTCTCTCCTGCGTCCTGCCACTCGGGCACACAGCGAGAGTAACCGCGCTGTCAGACAGCTGGCATGGAATCATTTTTCAAACGTAACAGAGCGGTTCATTTATTCGGGAAGGTGTCGCTCTCTTGTTTTCCAGGCTCGCGCGTGTTGTTCTGAGAAGAGCGTGCCGCGCTCTCGCTCCGCTGCGTGGTTCTTTGCCTCTGAGGGGCTTGGAGCGGCTGTTTTGGAGGCTGGAAAAAAGGCCTTGAGTGTGTTTTGGCAGGACGTGCGTAGAACCTGCACAGTCACTCTGGCAGGAGAATAGACCCCCAAATGCCAGCGCGGTGTGCACTGTGAGAGATTAGCACAGAAAGATGCTGTGCAAACACACCCACTCGCGCACACACTCACATCTGCTTACACTGCGGAGAGTAGTGAATGAGGGATGACTGTATGGGTGTGTGTGTGTGTGTGAGAGTGAGAGAGAGAGGGGAAGTGAGAGAAAGAAACACACTTCTATGCACACAGCTTGGCACCCGCTGTATTACAGGTTATTATGATGTGTTATTAAACTGTTAAAGCATTTAGATCCAGTTCTTTGGGTTTGAATATTAATGAAGTGTTTTGGAATGTAGTCACTACCCCAAGAAAACCAAGCATGATAGCTTTACAAGAAAACATAGAAACGCTCTTCACTAATAATATACAGCACTGTGTGAAGGTTTTAGGCACTTGGAGACGTTATTATATTTAAAAAGCTCCTTTTCCAGACAGGAAGCTTTAATTTACTCAGCAAAACACTTGTTTATTTATATATTTAAACAGTATTAATACAGTAAGTAGTGCTTTTACATACGTCAGTGTGTTTATTAAAACCCTTTCCAAGCTTTTCCTTGTGGAAACAACTAGAGATGGAAGAATCGATTGGCTATGTATCGGTATCGGCCTATGTTTCTCCAGTTTAGCCAATACCAAGAGCCGAATGATGGCATTGAACAAATGAGCCTAATTTCTGTATTTACAGCTAACGTTTCATCCAGGAAGACGAGCTGTCCGTAAAACCCCCTTCAGCCAGCTCCCTGCAATTCCTATCTGAACCACTAGTGGAAATACAGTACAGACCAAAAGTTTGGACACACCTTCTCATTCAAAGAGTTTTCTTTATTTTCATGACTATGAAAATTGTAGATTGGTGGCTACTTTGAAGAACCTAGAATATAAGACATATTTTTCTTAGTTTTGATGCCTTCGGTGTGAATCTACAATTTTCATAGCCTATTAGTGACCCCTGTCCTATGGGATTCTTTAAGTATAGATATATAAAAGCAGTTCAACTTTGATGGCATTTTATAGCCATCAAAGTCTTTCCAGTTCAGTCGTTGGTTTGAGGAGTTGCAGTATGTCTCTGGTTCAGATTTTGGCTCTGTATGAACTGCAGAACTATCAGTTACATGTGAATTTTTCTGATATTAATGAACCAGCTATAAAAGATAGTCATAATAATGCTGGGAATGTAAAACTCAGTCTTTTAACAAACACTGTATGATTAACTGTACTTCTTCGGTGCTATGCATGTGTGTATATATTCGGTACATGGCGGTTTGCTTTGAAGGTTCTACCACCCGGCCTGCAAAATGATATAGAGGAAATAGTAAATGTTTATGTATTGGAATATACATGGATATGTACATACATTGAAAAATTGTATGCATGGAAATTTCCGTATCATACCATGTTTTCAGTATACTGGTATACTGGTCAGTATACTGGGCGCAATAGCAATATTATAGCAACATAGCTTTTTTTTGGCCGCCCTGCAGCTTTACCTAAAAAGGGGTATGTGTACACAGCGGTTTGCTCTCAGTGGGATCAACAGTATGTGTGCATCAAGTATTTTTTCCTCCCTCCAGCTGAACAGGAGTGATAGAGGACCTCATTCTGCAGTTCCTTTCATTTCATTTCCAATCACATGTGCTCACAGGGGGAGTATCTGCCTCACAAGAGATTCTATAAAGTTGAAGTTCATTGTCTGAATCTTATGTGTCTGAGGGTAATGAACGAAGCCACGTATTAGTCCTCATGCTCGACTGATGCTGAGTATGAATTGTTCATTACAGCTCGTTCTGGCATTCGAAGGATGGCGGGAAGAGGAAGCGCAGACGTTTAGGATTAATGGCATCAATAAGTGTAGAGCCGCGGAGCCAGCCTATAGACCAGGGGTATTAATTAGAATTCAGTACGTTCCATATAGACGTTCTGTGTGAAGTGTGAATGTTCTCCCCGTGTTTGAGTACTCTGGTTTCCTCCCACAGTCCAAACTCAAGCATGTTAGGTTGATTGTTCACTCTAAACTGCCCGTAGGTGTGAGTCATTGTGTGTTGGCCATGCGATGAACTGGCGACCTGTCCATGGTGTACCCCGCCTTTGCCCGATGACGCTGGGATTGGCTCCAGCCACCAGCAACCCTGCCCTCTCACCGTTTTAGTACCCATGGCAGCTTTCACATCTTTGAAGGCAGCATTAATGCTAAATGATATATACATAATCTGTGAGATTATCTGTGATATATACACAATCTGTGAGATAAGTGGTGTCCTTATTCCCTAAATGACTATTAAGGTGTAATGCCTTTTGCTCTGGAACATGTTGCAGGCATCGAATCTGAATCTTAATAAAAGAAGTCTAATCTAAAAGAGGTCTGATGGTAAAACATAAATAATTCAATACTGGAATGTTTAAAGCACTTCTTACTGTACAAATAATATCCCAACTTGTTTGGAACTGAGGTTTATATATCTGTCTGTTACATGCTGGGTGCATACCATACATACCATATCAGTATTGGCGGCAAAACAGGCACTTTGCTAGCATGGACCACACTCGGAAATGAGCCAAGGGCTTGAAGAAGGCTTGGGCTGGAGTTCTGGGTGGCTTTGGTGCTTGTGCTTGAACCGTGCATGCCCCCTCTAGTCTTTGGGATAAGAATGTAATATAGGGAGGAGATGGGGAGGTGGTGGGTGTGATGTTGTTCGACACAGGTATGGAGAATGGGGGTGTATATATAGTCTGTAGTCTGTAGAGGTAATCAGGGTGTGGTCCAACGTTGTATTAGTGTCCACGCTATGAATACTGGCGTCTTTGAGCGATACTACAAAGAAGTAACTGACCGAACTTCACAACACGCTATTGATTTTGCTGAAATGTCACCGATACACCAAATAATGCTCCACACACCACATTAAACACGTTCACCCTGGTAACTCACCTCAACGACTCTCAGTCTCAGTATATATATACAGGGGTTGGACAATGAAACTGAAACACCTGGTTAATTTAGACCACAATAATTTATTAGTATGGTGTAGGGCCTCCTTTTGCGACCAATACAGTGTCAGTTGGTCTTGGGAATGACATATACAAGTCCTGCACAGTGGTCAGAGAGATTTTAAGCCATTCTTCTTGCAGGATAGTGTTCAGGTCAATATGTGATGCTGGTGGAGGAAACCGTTTCCTGACTTGCTCCTCCAAAACACCCCAAAGTGGCTCAATAATATTTAGATCTGGTGACTGTGCAGGCCATGGGAGATGTTCAACTTCACTTTTTTGATGTTCATCAAAACAATCTTTCACCAGTCTTGCTGTGTGTATTGGTGCATTTTTATTCTGATACACGGCTCCGCCTTCAGGATACAATGTTTGAACCATTGGATGCACATGGTCCTCCAGAATGGTTCGGTAGTCCTTGGCAGTGATGCGCCCATCTAGCACAAGTATTGGGCCAAGGGAATACCATGATATGGCAGCCCAAACCATCACTAATCCACCCCCATGCTTCACTCTGGGCATGCGACAGTCTGGGTGGTACGCTTCTTTGGGGCTTCTCCACACCGTAACTCTCCCGGATGTGGGGAAAACAGTAAAGGTGGACTCATCAGAGAACAATACATGTTTCTCATTGTCCACAGCCCAAGATTTGCGCTCCTTGCACCATTGAAACCGACGTTTGGCATCGGCACGAGTGACCAAAGGTTTGGTTATAGCAGCCCGGCGTGTATATTGACCCTGTGGAGCTCCCGACGGACAGTTCTGGTGGAAACAGGAGAAGCTGAGGTGCACATTTAATTCTGCTGTGATTTGGGCAGCCGTGGTTTTATGTTTTTTGGATACAATCCGGGTTAGAACCCAGCATCCCTTTCAGACAGCTTCCTCTAGCGTCCACAGTTAATCCTGTTGGATGTGGTTGGTCCTTCTTGGTGGTATGCTGACATCACCCTGGATACTGTGGCTCTTGATACATCACAAAGACTTGCTGTCTTGGTCACAGATGCACCAGCAAGACGTGCACCAACAATTTGTCCTCTTTTGAACTCTGGTACGTCCCATAATGTTGTGTTATTGCAATATTTTGAGCTAAACTGTGCTCTTACCTGCTAACTGAACTTCACACTCTGCTCTTACTGGTGCAATTAATGAAGATTGGCCACCAGACTGGTCCAATTTAGCCATGAAACCTTCCACACTAAAATGACAGGTGTTTCAGTTTCATTGTCCAACCCCTGTATATATATTTATATAATTTTTTCCTATTTTTATTATTTTTTTTGCGTCATTTAAACACAACAGCTGGCAATTACATTGTTTGTGACAAATGGACCAATGAAAAGGTGCCAAAAATAGCTTGGGCAACATTCTGGTTCCATTGAATTACCTTTAAAGTAAAGACAAAGTTTTTGTCCTCTCCTGTAAAGTTGACATTTTGAAGATAAAACATGTGCCCCCAACATACTTTACTTTTAATGTAAGTCAATGGAACCAGAATGTTTGCCAAGCTATTTTGGAGCACTTCTGTTGGTCAAATCATCATGAATGCTTCACACAATGTACAAGCCTGCACACACACACACACATGTATGAGTTAAATAGAGTTAGTATCGGCTCCTGGTATCGAACAAAACTCAAGGGTCAGGTATCATATTGAGGGCAAATGGCATCAGTGCATCCCTACAGACTAGTGCTGAACTAATAAGTGTAACTTTTAACTCGAACACACACAAACATCCTCGCCGGGCATGGTGGGAGGATGTGCGGTGAGCAGGCACTAAGTGTTTGGAGAGACACCAGGCAGGTGTTATGTTCTCTCTCGCTCTGTAATTTCTCTCTGGAAGAGGTTGGTGTACCTGCGGGAAAAACTGTTTGGCTTGGCTTTGTTACAGTGTGTGCTGACTGCAACCTTATGACACCAAACCACAATCTCTCTCTCTCTCTCTCTCTCTCTCTCTCTCTCTCATACATTCACACAACAATTACTTTGTTTCTTCAGTGTCTGCCAGAGAGCTGCCAGCTTCCAGTCTTCATATTTGCGAATTCACACTTATATTTGGGTCTCTAGTCTCTTTGTCTTTTTCTCAGTCTTCGGCTAAGCATAGAAATATTCTTGACGGAGAGCTGAGTAGAAAACTGCAGGAGATTGGCAGGGATTCTCTCGCTATCTCCCTGTTCGTCAATCTGTAATCAATACGGAGGTCTTCAGTCCTAAGGAGGGGAAAACTCATCTACTTAAACAGGCCAAGCGTATTGACAGCTGGACGTGTTGCTGTTGTTGATCATTTTGTGCTCAGAAGATGCCGCTCTAGTAGGGTTGTGCGATATTGATAGAAACTGATATCTGGATATTTTCTGTCATTAAGTCGATAATGATAATAAACGATATGTTCATTATTTAAAAATGTGTTTGTGAAAGTCTTAGAATTTACTAGCTTACACTTCTTAAAGAATATTAATGTCCATCCATCCATCATCCTCTGCTTTATCCAGTCGGGGGCACGGGAAGAGGTCCCCAACTAGCAGGACCAGAGCCAAGCCCAGCATCACCGGGCGAAGGTGCTTTTTATAGGTTTCACTTTCTATTGTATTAGAGACTTTTATTGTGCTGCAGAGGACTTGTGGAAAAGCCTGATTGTGAAAGAGCCTAGTGTTAAAAAAAGAAACAGCCCTAATGAGAAGCTTACCGAGTTGCAGGGCTACAGAAACAAATATGTAAAGTCAAAGTGTCATAGTTTGCTGTTTGCTAAAGAAGAATCTGTATCATATTGAATTGCTTAGCATCATATTCATGTATATCACATCAATCGTGTTGAATCATTTTGTGTCGTATCGCACTGCATTGCAATTAGGGCTGCACCTATCGATTATTTTTTTAATTGATTAATCTAACAAGACTATTTTTCAATTAGACGATTAATCTAACAACTCATTTTTTGATTGCTGTAATGTGTGTGTGTGTTAGAAACTAAAATTTGTATTAATTTGTAATGGATTTGTAACCAATAGATGATTTGGATGATACTACACACACATAATTTAAGTGTAATATATATATATATATATATATGTGTGTGTGTGTGTGTAGTAATTTGTTGTCGAAAGAACACGAGGGGCTGTGGAGTTGATAACCCCGCACTGTTTTTGATGGTCATTCCAGACTTACTGTATTAAAGTGTAGCTTAAACGCACATGATTTATAAGTGGTTGAAGACTAAAACTCTACGCTCTGACTTGACTTTTAGAGGCACAAATGACACATAGCCTATCGGACTCATGCACAAGAACAGTTTGTGGACTATATATTTTAAGAGAGAGTCGTTTGAGAAGCAGCTACGTGTGTTTTAAAGCTCCCGTGGTATCTAGAACAGTCTTAGGTTCTACACTGGACGATTAAGAAATGGTTAGCAATGAGACTTTTCAAGTGACACTACTTGTTACACGTGTTAATAATCTTTAAATTATCTGATAAGATAAGATAAACAGGTAAACAGGTGCTGTCCTGCTGCTGTGTTGATAAAGTGCTACGGGATGTTTGAGCTTCAAGTGCTCGTGTATAGCAGTTGTACTGTTGTGATCATCGCATTAGTAGCTGATTCATATCGTTGCTGTTCACAGAAAAACTCCCAAAACTCCCAAACTTTACAGGAGACTCCAAAAACGTTCTTTACTTTTAACGTAGGTCAATGGAACCAGAATTTGTTCCAAGCTATTTTGGAGCATTTCTATTGGTCCATGAATTTTTCACACAATGGAAACGTCCACTGCTGCGTTCAAATGATGTAGAAAAATAAAAATCGACAAAAATGGACACCCAAGTGTTTCTTTGGACAGTGACTACATGTATCCTAAAACCATTGGTAACACATTGAGATGTGGACGTTCATTGGCACACCCCTACATTGTATTGGTGGCCTGTATACAGTCCTACTCCTGACTTCTCAAGACTTGACCATAGGGGTGTGCAATAAATATCATTTATGATAATATCTTAATTGCTGTGTTAATGATGTGCGAGCTGACGTTATCGAGTACGCTACTGACTGGGAAGCAAACAACAATCAGAACGCCTCGACTCCACACGCTCACTACTTCAGGCTTTAGTACAGGCTACTACGAGTGTGCATTAAGAGAGCCCATACTGTGTGCTGGCATAGACTAAAGCTAGCATAGCTGCCTAAGCAACACACCTAAAGCTGAAAATAAGTGAACACACGGCGCCAGGGGGAGAAACTCAGACATCGCCAGCCTTGCAGTCTTAGATTAGATTTTAGATTAAACTCCTAGACGAGGATCATCTTCACTCGTGTGGAGCTGGTCTGGATCTGAAAAGACTGATGTTGCTCAGAAGATGGCAGTTTACAGAATTTGTAAGAAATAGCCGTTAAAGATCAACACAGCTAACCTGTTCATCATCTCCCAACAAACCACCACACAGAGTATAAGGAGCATGAAGAGAGTATGAGGCGTATGAACAGAGTGTGAGGAGTATGAACAGAGTGTGAGGAGTATGAACAGAGTATGAGGAGTATGAACAGAGTATGAGGAGTATGAACAGAGTATGAGGAGTATGAACAGAGTATGAGGAGTATGAACAGAGTGTAAGGAGTATGAACAGAGTATGAACAGAGTGTGAGGAGTATGAACAGAGTATGAGGAGTATGAACAGAGTATGATAAGTATGAGGAGTATGAATAGAGTATGAGGAGTATGAACAGAGTATAAGAAGTATGAACAGAGTATGAAGAAAGTATGAGGAGTATGAACAGAGTATGAGGAGTGTGAACAGAGTATGAGGAGTATGAACAGAGTGTAAGGAGTATGAACAGAGTATGAACAGAGTGTGAGGAGTATGAACAGAGTATGAGGAGTGTGAACAGTGTATGAGGAGTATGAACAGAGTGTAAGGAGTATGAACAGAGTATGAACAGAGTGTGAGGAGTATGAACAGAGTATGAGGAGTATGAACAGAGTATGATAAGTATGAGGAGTATGAATAGAGTATGAGGAGTATAAACAGAGTATAAGAAGTATGAACAGAGTATGAAGAAAGTATGAGGAGTATGAAGAGAGTATGAGGAGTATGAACAAAGTATGAAGAGCTGCTCAAGACAGACCTAAACCAGCTAAGGTGTCTAAACACACACTCAGCAAACTTCAGTGGAGTCATTCACTTAAGACTCTCTCTATAACACTATGGCTGCTTTACTTTGCTTATAATGGCTTCTGCAAAAGTTGCAAAACTTTGCTCACCAGTCTTCTTGCTAGGGCTACCCCTGAAGGGGAGGTGGAGCTCGACGTCTCAGCACTCAAACCATGTGGCTGTGTGCTGCTTGTATACTATACTCATCCGTCCTGTCACCCAGACACGCCTCCCACCTCACGAGAATTGGCTGCTGACAGCAGTGGAGATGAGGCAGTGCGCTTGAGAATCAGATTAGAAGGAATCAATCACACATTATTGGAGCCATTTGCAAACAAGAAAGGTAGGAGCCTCTACTAATAATTCTATATGAATAAATCTAATATTAATGATGCCAAGTTGTTAGGAAAGATGCATCCCCAGTTCATCCCAGACTGTTTCCAGTGCACAGTTTTTAATCTAGGCGTTTGTCTGTTAGACAAATGATCAGTTACAGGCATGGTCAGCTTTATGACAGTCGTGAGGAGCCCAGGAGATCCCATAGTTTATGACAGCTCAATATGCTCAGAATCCTGCCTCCAGTCCTCAAGAGGATAACGGTTAAACTGTGTGTAGAATGGGCTATCATTCCAGAGTCTTAGGCACCTAAGGTGATTCTTAAAAAGCATGTATCTTAATAATAAGTGTATTATCACTAGTAACAACACAAGATATCATTAGAATAGATGTAAATAAAGATTATGCAAAGTAATATAACTATCCTATTTTGAAAGAAGTAGATCTTATCTTGAGCTCCAGTTTGAAGAACAAAGTGTAGTTCCAGATTTCTCCTGGACTCCCCAGACATTGTATGAATGTATTCAGTTCCTTCAGCGGCAATCTTGATTTAGCTTAATGAAGTACTGAGCAGTCAAAGCAGGTATTAGATGAGAACTGTAAATAATACTGGGTTGTTTCCACAATGAGAAGCTTGGAAATGGTTACATTAACACATTGACATATGTGAAAGCACCACTTACTGTATTAATACTGTTTAAATATTTAAAAAATAATCTTTTGCTGAGTTAATAAAAGCTTCTAGTCTGGAAACAAATGACTTTTCAAATATAATAAGTGCCTAAAACTTTAGGACAGTACTGTGTTTGCTTTGCCCAAGGGTGTAGATTTGCAATTGATATTGGTGGGGACCCATGAATCCATCTCAGTGTGTCAACAAAAACCACAAAAACAGGTCTTATACATCAGGGTTAATAGATGGAGCTGCATAACCTGGTGCTGTTGTCCACAAAACTAAAGTAACAATCCCAAAAAACAATTCAATCTTTCTTAATGTCTCAAATAAACTATAAGACATAGACTGGTTTCAGCCAGTTTCAAACCAGTAAACAGTGAGTTTAGGTCTAAAGAGTGATCAACATTATCTCGTATACACTAGCATTAATCTCATATGACTAAGGACAGATTAAGGATAGTCTGGGCCAATGGGCAAAGAGTTGCACAGGGATAAGCTCGCTCCCCCCAACCCACGCCCCTCGTGATCAAGGGCCCTCTAATGGTATGCCCTGCTCTTCTCTAGGGCCCCCTGGTAGGGGCTCTCATAACCAAAGCCCTCTAAAATGATGCCCCCCTCTGTCCTACAACCCCTAATAGCCAGAAGTCGAAGTCAGAGCAGTGCCACAATGCCTCGTTCCTTTTCATAAGGGGCCCAAAAGCATAGCGAGGGGCCCCAAAAGCTTGGCTAGGGCCCCCACGAGGCCCTGAGGTCAAAGTCCCGAAAATCAGAGGATCCTTAAAATAGAGGGCCCTCAGATATATATATATATATATATATATATATATATATATATATATATATATATATATATATATATATATATATATATATATATATTATCATAAATGTTGACCTCAAGGGCCCCACTGGCCCGGTCAGTAATCCAGCCATGCATATGACTGGAAAGCTTTTTCTTCCAGTTTTGGTGCTGCTAACAACCAAACGTAGCTACAGAGTCTCATGTGACAGCAGGGGAAAACCCAGCCAATCACACTGGCCGTATGTGTTACTGCAAGGCAGAACTCCAGTAGAGTGATTTAACCCTTTCTGCGTCTCACCAGTCAGGGTCTTTTTTTCGGAGGGGATCAAATTATTGGTGGGGACAATTCAATAATTGCTGGATATTGGTGGGGACTCGTCACCTCAGTCCATGCTAATTCTATGCCCTTGGGTTTGCCAGTATCAAGGCAGACTGAAACCAAACGCTCAGTAACCCATCATTAACATTCCGGTCACTGGTCACCTCTCTTCATTTGCCGCCAAAAGAAATTACTACACCATCTCTACTGGAGTGCCCTGATACAAATTAATGGAAATAATTACTAAAACATAGAGCATGTTCACTATCACGCTTGAATACAGCATTGTGCCGCACACCCACCATGTGTGAATGTTGATTATGCAATATTAATACAGTCGTCACTGCATTCGTATACGTTCATCTGATATATATATATATATATATATATATATATATATATATATATATATATATATATATATATATATATTGCCAATATCAATATTTTACACGCAGCCTTGGTCAGGATCAGGAGAGCTCAGCAAGAGACATTAATAGCCCACAGAAATGTCAGAAAACAGGACTGGACCCAGTCAGGTTATGAGATTATTATTATTATTTATTTATTTATTTTTGGTTCATCCCTATATAATTTCATGGATTGAGTTTATAATCCTAGATCAGCTGTTCAGTACAGGCTCGCTTTAACGTCACGCAGGCAGATAATCCCAGGTTTTTGCTGGAGGCCACAGAATATTTGAAATGAAAGTGCGTCCTGTTTTTTTTTTTTTTTGACAGTCACTCAAGCTCAGTGCTGTCACGCAAATAAAGCTCCCGTGCCGCAGAGTTTCTCATCACTAGCCTCGGTTAGCTCAGCGCTGGACGGAAGCCTAGCGAGCCTCCGGCCCTTGAAGGCCCAGGCTAACCCACGTGGACTGGAACGGAGACGGGATTAAAGAGGGCGTGGGGTCGGAGTTAATATAGTTTCTATGTGCAAGTGTCACACTCACAGGAAGCTGAGATCTCTCATTACCGAGGCTGCCCTTTTCAGAGCCCCACCGCTAATACGCTAACACTGGCGCTAATGAGACAGCCCGGGAACATGTCACTGTGACAACCGGGCTGAGCCTGCCGAGGCTCTCGAACGGAAAAGCTCAGGAAGCTTTCATTAGAGGCATTTTTTCCCGTTAAACTGCTGGCAGCTGGCTTATTGCTGCTTTCACAATAAAAGCGTATAACTTAGTAACGCCGATAGCATTTTATGCTCGAGTCTGTCTTGACAGGTCTCACCGCAGTGTGCAATTCTCATCTCAGGTCAGTTTTATTCAGCTTATAAACGAATGAAGGTTGAGACGAGTGCTCAGACCAGCTCTATTTATGAGCTCTGAGTCAACGGCTCGTCGATCAATCGCCTGGCTGGTATATTGTATCAATATTCTAATATTTTTAAGGACACCTACGATGTTGATAACACTACAAGTACGAGGCTTTGTGTTGTACGGATGTCTTACGTTTATCTTGGAAGCACTTTGCATGCAAAGTTTCGATTATCGCAACATCTTTTGTTAGCGTGGCTTATAGAATGTTATAGTTTAACAGGTAGGCTGCCCTCTATAGTCGTGCTCGATTCCCATATGTGTGTTCTGTAGTTGACTTTGCTAACCGTGTGTGAATGGCATAGTTTGAATATGAATTCTTAATAATTAACACTAAGAATAATTATTATTGTTTTATTTAGAACTGAAGTTGCTAAAAGTCAACAGCTTAGTCAGGCAGGAAGCAGGAATACGTATACCACAGCAAACTGAGTGGCTGTATGAGCCCATAATTCGTATCGTCACCAAGTATCCGCCAAGTATCTCCAAAATGGTAACTTTACACGAGAGACCAAAAATCGTCTTCACTTTTTTTACAAACTATTTTGGAGCTTTCTTATTGGTCCATTCATCATGAATTTTTCCCTTAATGTAAACGGCAACTGCTGCGTTTAATTGATGTAGAAAAATAGAAATCGTTCATGTTTTTCAGTGACTGCAGCGATATTCAGATTTAATATTATGGCTACAGAAAAAGATTGCTATTAGCCAGACACTCAAAACACCCCTGGGCCAGCTCCAGTTCTGGAGAGATGGAACTGGCTGATATCAGCATATGCTGTATGTTGTATATATTAGAGATGGAAGGAACTGGAGAACTGGAGCGTTCTCCAATGTAGCTGATCCCGAGAGCCGATCGACGGCGTTGACAGATGACAAACGAGCCTATATTCTGTATTTCCAGCTAGCGTTTCATCCAGGAAGAGAAGCCCTTCATGAAACCCCCTCCTGCCACCTCCCTGAACCGCTAGGTGGAAACACACACCTATTCATTTTGGACAAACTCACTAAAGCGACCATGTTTCAACCATATTTCATGATTTGCTTTCGCTAATACTTGCATGTAGCCTGCTGTAGCATATAACACCACCCTCAGTCGGTATCGGCTATCAGCCAATCGCACTGAAAGGTGATCGGTGATCAGAATCTGCCTCAAAAACGCTGATTGGTCCGTCTCTAGTTTATATGAATGCCCGAAACAGTGATGCAGTTACAGAAATTGTTTGAAGACGGAGCAACATTCAAGCAGACTTTTAGTGCCTCTACAAATAAGAGTCTTCCCATCACCTAGCAACACGAGGCAAGGCCTGTGTGATAAGGTAGGTCCTCCTAACCTATCAACATCCTTCCAGAGACATCTATCAGAGACACTTTCTTTAAAAAAGTATAAAAAAAGACCCATAATAGCTTGAAACTGGTACTTATCTGTATCCTTAGGGGTGGCAGCGCACAGGCCACCCAGCTTTTATAGTCTGCACAGGACTTGGGAAAATCGCTGGTGCAGGGGGGATCCAGTGTACCTGGGGAAAGAAAAAATAAACATTTATTATATATTATATGAAGTAAGTAAAGTACTTACCTGTAACATCAGAGAACAATATCATGGTATATTATTAGAGATAGACCGGTTGGCGTTTTTGAGGCCGATTCCGATCGTCGATCACCTCTCAGTGCGATCGGCCGATAGCTGATACCGATAGATTCAGATAGGAATTGCAGGGAACTGCCCGGAGGGGCTTTCACGGAGGGCTCCTCTTCCTGGATGAAACACTAGCTGGAAAAACAGAAATTAGGGTCATTTGTTTAACTCCATCGACCGACTCTCAGGATCGACTAAACTGGAGAAATATCGGCCGATCACCGATCACATATATTGATTAAAAATCGGCTAATACCGATACATAGCCGATCGATCCTTCTTTCTCTATATAAAATATCATATTATGTATACATGTGGCTGTTTCTGTTACAAGTTTTAGTGTAAGATCTACCCTGTGCTGTGTTTATATCTTTTGTGGTTTAGTCCGGACCGACTAACATGGTATATAAGGGTGTAGACTGTAATAATGGGGGGACTGGAAGACGAGAGTCAGGATGGGTTATGAAAACAGCGTTGTGTTGGCTGAATGATACGACGCGAGAGTTTAAAATAAATAAATAAATAAATAAAAGCAAAAACATTTTTGTGGTGTTTTTTTGGGGTTTTTTTTCGTTGTGCAAGCAATAAAATTTCTCAAATCAAGACAGTTGTTCTTCAATGCTTTATTTTTACTATTTAAACAAGGTACCACCCGACTCACACTACCACAGCCTGCTGTTAGTCCTCGTGTCTTACGCAGGAGTATTCTCTAAAACTAGGTGAATGAGTGGTAGAGTTGGTTGGTAGGTAACAGAAGCCCCCTCTGTTGGCCAAAACAAGCACAACGAGTGATGTCTGCTCTGCTGCAGGTCTTTCTTAGAACTTAGTTTTTTAATTGACAGTTAAAAATGGGATATTTCTGGGCACAGGCCTCTAGAAACAGAACACAGGGATGTCTGGTCACCCTAGTGTCCACTCTTCTACACTTAAAGGAAGGATTCAGTATGGATGAGCCGCTTTTGTGTTTCTGGGTTGCTGAAAATTTGCACATCAAATTAATTAAAATTTCCAGTACATGTAGGGGAACATATGGGCAAGTCACACTACACTGCTCATCCTGTTCAACTGAAAAGAAGAGGAGATTCCTGCTGTATATCACTTCATGGGAGTCTACCTCCTCTCATCACAGTCCTGTAGTCTGTTTGTTTACGTCTGTATTTAAGAACGACCCACTATCTGCGAGTTATTTATGGTGCTGTACTTTAAATACCAGCATCGTCAGCACAGTAAGTACTGAGTACTGAATCAGACAGAGCAGTGCTGCTGGAGTCCACTCAGTGTCCACTCTATTAGACACAGCTCCGTTGACATGGTTGCTGAGCAACACGTCCAGTAAAGGGCTGTTCAGAGTACATCAAGCATGCCGATGGTGGATGAGCTTGTAGTTCTTTATTTAGTTCAAAAACTACTATAAACACTGGTTGTCTCGGCGCCGAGGAGAAGGTATTTCGGGGAATTTCTAATGAACCTCTCTTCAAAAAGTTCCTTCCACCGTTTCTTCTTCGTCGTGTCCGTGTGGAAGTGGTCTTTCACTGCCCCCATGGTCTCCATCGGTATTGCTCCATCCCGTCTGTATCCGTAAGCTTTACTAAAAAAATCCTTACACACTCATATTAAGAGTAATCTAAAAATTAGTTATTAGATTAATCGAAAAAATAATCGTTACAATAATCGATTATGAAATTAATCGTTAAGTGCAGCCCTAGTGAACAGTGACAGTAAGGTGTTCAACAGCACTTCTGTGTCTGATCCACACACACCAGCACAACACACACTAACACACTGCCACCATGTCAGTGTCACTGCAGTGCTGAGAATGACCCAACACCAGCTCTGTGGGGGTCCTGTTGGGAGTCCTGACCATTATTCTCACTGTGCATATGGTTGTCATGAAGGTAGATTAGAGAGGAATCTAGCCTGTACACACATGACATGCTGGAGATGCTCCGCTCGTTTCATAAACACTATAAAAACAAGCACAACGAGTGACGTCTGTCAGTTTGCTCTGCTGCAGGTCTTCCTTAGAACCTTGCACTGTGAACTTTGGACATGAAATAAAACATAAAACATAATAAAACATAAAACAAAAAAAAATCAGGGCTTGATTTGTGCATGAATGATGACAGCAGATCTAATGATACTGGTTTAAATGAATACATGGTATATATGAGGTAAAGAAATAAAAACATATGTGCTTTCATACCTAAACCCTAATGATTGAAGAGTGCACTTTGCTTAAGTAAAGTTAAATAAAAGATTATCTAATTTTGATTAACTTCAATAACCCTCCTTAATTCATTTAGCACTACACAACTCTGGTGAAAACTTTAAATCTGACAAAAGTAAACAGACACGGGCTGAGACTATAATACTTTACAGTGGAAACAGGAATAAGAGATTATATTAATAAGATTAGGAAATTACAATATAAGTCAATCAGAAATAAGCAAGGACATATCTTCACACTGCACAGCAAAATGCCTTTTTGTGATTGGTTCAGATATAATAGCCGTTGTTTGGTGTGGGGAGAGGAAATGCCCCATTCAGCCCCCTCCCTAGCGCTGGCCCTTTGTACTAGCCATCAAGGCTAAGAAGAAGAGCCTTCACTGGGTCACGCACACACTCCAATATAAATGCCTCATAATCCCCAGCTGTGTCCTCAGACTGTCAATGCAGGCGGTCACGCCTCCTCGCTCATGCTCTTTCCTTCTCTTGCTGTTTGCTATGTGGCCTGTAATGTGATGTGATACTTGTGTCTTGGCCTCCCAGCTGCTGAGCCTGGAAGCAAAGCAGGCAAGCTGATTGGCTGGCCGGAGAGGGCAATAGTTCCAGGCTCAAAAATAAGAACGTAATCTCCTTGTGGTGCGATCGCCCTCTCACATCTGGTGCTGCTTGGCAGCGTGTGCTGGTGTCGTGAGAGAGAAAACAAACGTATATAAGAGGAGTGAATCGGAGTGTTCAGCTGTGGTGCAAAGAAAGAAAGGAGGAAACGGGACAGGACGTGAAAATAGCTATTAAAAAATCAATTGTCTTTTAGAATATAGCACCATTTGTTCCTGGTGAGGTATTTAACGGCGTGCTGTTTAACGTAGCGTGAACTGTACAGGTACTTGTGATTCCATGGGCATCTGCTGCTTGTAGTCTTTCTTCCCTTCCCTCGCTCTCCGTCTCCATAGCTGTCTGAGAATGAAATACGATTGGTCTTCTCCTGTGTGCGCCGGTCTTCTGCTCCTCACCTCCTGTTAAAGGCCTGAATGAGCTATGAGCAGTGCGCAAACACTCTCTTTAAACACAGTTAATGCACACATATGACATAACGCACCTCCTCTCAGGATGAACTCGGATGGCGTGTTGCTGCTCTGTATTTTAAGGCGGAGTCTGCAGGCTTTGCCTCATATGCAAAGGCTCATGTTCTTTTCTGCAGCAGTTCCTTGTGGATTGAGTTGGAAAAAGCTTATCTATGGCACATGGTTTGCGACATCCAATCAGAAAAGCCGGGAGAGGCTGTGCATTTAAAGCGTACATTACTGCACAGTACGCCGGTTTTTGTTGAATTTTGCTGCAGTATGTATGTTTTTGGGATTTGGAGACCTCTCTTGTGTAATTTCACACAACATTGTGTTTCGGACCCCTCCCAATGGATGAATCTGATGATTGCACAATGCATTGAAAAAGTATTGAAAAAGATCTCAGTCAAAACTTAAGGTAGATTCATGCTTCTGTGCTTAGTCTATGTTGTGGCACATGCGAGTGGCCTATTCCAGTGTAAGCATTTGTAATTGTGTTGGTGTGTGTGCACAGCTCTACAGTAGTTGGCGATGGGGTTTCTAAGCCACTGTGCTGACTTCCGTGATGGACTACAAACGATGGCGGCTGAAAGTGAGCTGCTTACAGCCTAGATTCGACACAGAAGCATAAATTGCCCATTATTGTTGTCATCATACGAGTATGGGCTTTTGGCAGTGGCCGATACGAAGTCCGATAGCAGTAAATATAAAGAAAAATTGTACTGAGCAGCTCAGTATTAAAAAAATAATATGCTGTGCACCGAGTACTGAGCAGCCCAGCATTAAAAATAACACACTGTGTGCTGAGTACTGAGCAGCTCAGCATTAAAAATAACATGCTGTGTGCTGAGTACTGAGCAGCTCAGTATTTCAGTATTAAAAATAATACACTGTGTGCTGAGTACTGAGCAGCTCAGTATTTCAGTATTAAAAATAATACACTGTGTGCTGAGTACTGAGCAGCTCAGCATTAAAAATAACATGCTGTGCACCGAGTACTGAGCAGCTCAGTATTAAAAATAACACACTGTGTGCTGAGTACTGAGCAGCTCAATATTAAAAATAACACACTGTGTGCTGAGTACTGAGCAGCCCAGTATTAAAAATAATACACTGTGTGCTGAGTACTGAGCAGCTCAGTATTAAAAATAACACACTGTGTGCTGAGTACTGAGCAGCTCAGCATTAAAAATAATACACTGTGTGCTGAGTACTGAGCAGCTCAGTATTAAAAATAATACACCGTGTGCTGAGTACTGAGCAGCCCAGCATTAAAAATAACACACTGTGTGCTGAGTACTGAGCAGCCCAGTATTAAAAATAATACACTGTGTGCTGAGTACTGAGCAGCTCAGCATTAAAAATAATACACTGTGTGCTGAGTACTGAGCAGCTCAGTATTAAAAACAATACACTGTGTGCTGAGTACTGAGCAGCCCAGTATTAAAAATAATACACTGTGTGCTGAGTACTGAGCAGCCCAGTATTAAAAATAATACACTGTGTGCTGAGTACTGAGCAGCCCAGTATTAAAAATAATACACTGTGTGCTGAGTACTGAGCAGCTCAGTATTAAAAATAACACACTGTGTGCTGAGTACTGAGCAGCTCAGTATTAAAAATAATACACTGTGTGCTGAGTACTGAGCAGCCCAGTATTAAAAATAATACACTGTGTGCTGAGTACTGAGCAGCCCAGTATTAAAAATAATACACTGTGTGCTGAGTACTGAGCAGCCCAGCATTAAAAATAATACACTGTGTGCTGAGTACTGAGCAGCCCAGTATTAAAAATAATACACTGTGTGCATGCCTCTACCACGCATATAGAGGAAGTGGTGACTTTTTCACCTCTGTGTCTCCATGTATATTAGGATTTGGTTGTAATTGGGACAGTTTGACCTTTGTATCCGGCCATCACAGCGTCAGCAGCTGTCTGTGTAAGAAGCCCCTCTTTCACCAGCAGCTGCAGTACGATGGTGTCAGTCAGTTTTTTATGAGTACAAATAAATGAGCTCAGTATCAATAGCTGATATAAGTATCGGTAGCTGATGTGAGTATCGACGTAGATGTGTTCCTAATTCGAACCTGAGACCTGAGATTATTACTCTCTCCTCATCTCTCTCTCTCTGTCTGTTGTTCCACTTTCTACTTTTCTGTTTCCTGCTAGCTGTTGTTTTTCCTCCTCTCTTTTCTGTCCTCTGCCCCCTCCTTTTACTATTTCTGTTCTGTCTCTCCCTCTAGGGATCCTCATCCTCCTCATCTAAGTGGACATAACTCTCCATCCCAGTGACCAAGTCAAACCCTTCTGATTGCATCCTTTTCATTTACTTGCTCCCTTTGTTTTTTTTTTCTCCTCTCTTTTTCTCTCCCCTAGGCTGGACATAATGAGCTTTTATTTCAGGACACAGCAGTTTTGAGGAAGCTGACTGCAGATGTCTATTAGCAATGTCCCGTAGCGTATTCTGTCCTTCCTCTCATGCTGTCTCTTTTTTTAATACCTCTGTGTGTCCTCTGCACATAAACAGTACAGGCCAGAATATTTAACCAAGCTTAAACTTTCTAGATAGTTTAGTTTTAAACTAGAGAAGTGCAACATAGGATGGTTGCGCAGCTTAAGCAGTGCGAGGAACGCGGGATGAGTGCGCGACAAGTAGAGGAGTGTGGGTCAGTGTGTTTGGGGACCTGTCCTGAGTAAGTATGTGAAGTTTGGCGGCTGTAGGTTAAACGAAACCAGCGCTCGAAAATGAATGGGACCCTATGGAGGAAAATAAGAGGGATGAATAAAACGACAAACAGACGAGTGCGGGTCAAACCAACACAACAGTCGTGGTCAGGGGTCTGCCCTGCGCCAGTGTATGCGAAACGGGGTCCATTGGTCGAGCAGAAGTACTTTAAACCGTCGTGTACAATTCCATCCCATTCATTCCCTATGGGAAAAAATTCCCGGAAAATCCACAATTTTCCAGAATCCATGCATTCGATCAAAAAGCTGTATAGAAGTCAGATTCACACTGTCATACCAGACAATCTGCAGTTGGAACAGAGTCGATATTGCTTTGCAATGCCCAACCATAATTATACTCTAGAGCAGGGCTTTTTAATTAGAATTCAGTAAGGTCCACCTAGAGGAGATTTCCTCAGGCCAAGGTCCGGACTGTCATCATTTCTAACTTGTGTTCTGATTCAGTGGTGTATCCTGTTTACTGAAGTAGCCTAGAATCAGCATCTTATACCATCAGCTACTGAAACACTAACACATCACACATACTGTTTAGTATATTTCAGTATATTTACTGTTTAAATGCTGAATTTAATAAATATTTTTTTCATCACATTTAAAATGCTTTTGAAAAAAGTACATAATAAAATGTTTATTTATAATAAAAAAAGTAAATAAATGTTTAGAGTCTTGTTAACTGAGTTTCACATGTTAACAGATTATCTCCCTCTCCTATTCCTCCACACGTTCTCTTGTTCAGTGAGAGTAGTGAGCTGTTGGTTGTCCAGTCAGGACTTTAAATCTGGGCTGAAACTGTGTTAGGATCATTCTCACACACACATGAGATATCCGGAACGTTCTGTGTGGAGTGTGTATGTTCTCCCCGTGCTTGAGTGAGTTTCCTCCGGGTACTCCGGTTTCCTAAACACAGTCCAAACACACGCATGTTAGATTGATCACTCACTCTAAACGACCTGTCCATGGTGTACCCCGTCTTCGGCTGATGATGCTGGGATTGGCTCCAGCCCCAGTGAGACGCCGACTAGTGGAATAAAGCGGAAGATAATGGATGGATGGATGGATGGATATGAGATACATGTCTCCTTTAAATTAGTGCCATGGTCTCAGAACATATGAGTTATGTTGGTTTGGAGCTGCCTGTGAGAGGTATAAACATCTCTGTCTCGGTTCATTCCTGGTTGAACATTTTGTTTAGAACACGCCGTCTGACTCGCTTTATTGTGCACGCCGCACTCCTGAATCTGCACAGATCTCATTGGCTGAGGAGCCTTTGGTGATTTTACTATTTACGTGATTGGTCTGTGAGTTTGCTGCGCCACAAAGCCCGTATACCATAAAACATAATACCAGAAGACAAGTTGTGTTAAAATAAACACAGTCAGAAATCGCTCTTAATAGATTATCGGTTTGGGTCCGCATTGGACACCATCTGGTTCCAGACCATGGTCCACCTTATAGTGACCTCTGCTTTAGACCAGGACATCTTATCTATAGACATTTTGTTTATGTGTATGTTTTATCAGCTCTTGTACCCCCCGTCCCCTCAACACAACTGTATTTCAGCTGACAGAGAGTACTCTGGTGTCATTTTCAGCTCAAGGAACCTTAAAGGAACCTTTAAAGGAACCAACTTGAGTTCTTCTGCACCATGAAACACATTCAAAGTCGGCACGTTTGAGCGTACACACTGAAATACAGAGAGCGTAACATTAATAATAGAGATGGAGACATTAGCGTTTTTGAGGCCGATTCTGGTCACAGATTTCCTTTGAGCAAGATCGGCCAATAGCCAGTACCGATCAGGGGCGGGGCTTTATGCCACAGCAGGGCTACATGCAGTTATTAGCGCAAGCAAGTCATGAAACATGGTCTAAACTGGTTTATTACCATTTTTAACCAGCTCACAACAAGCTCAAAGCCCCTCTGAAACGTGCTCTCGCTGCTTTGGCTCTCAGGGTCGTAGCACCTCACTCTTCTTTATACACATCTCCAACGGCAACGCGTCCCAGTCACAATACACTCTCACGTGACGGGTGCGGCTACTTGGTTCAGCTGCGTCTGCGGGACCGTGTTTGCTGGTGAATTGGCTGTACGAGGCATGTGTCATGCGGCGTGACGAGTGATGGAAGACGTGATTAGCGGGGCAGGGGTGTGGGGGCTCGCCATGCTTTAATAGGACCGCCTCGGTAATGGGAAGGTGATCCTCCAGAAATAGAGGTGGGATATCAAAATAGCTCTCGCCCTTTAATTACACAGGGGGGTTATTGGTGAGGTGTGGGGGACGGATGTAATGGCTGAATGGAGGGAGGAGGAAGGATAAAAAGGGAAATAAGGAAGAGAGAGAGAGAGAGAGGGAGAGAGAGAGAGAGAGAGAGAGAGAGAGAGAGAGGGAGAGAGAGAGAGATTTATGACAGGCCTGCTGCCCTGTGGGTTTCATGTCCGTTTCTGTTCCTCAGTCCGGAGCGACAGGCTAACTAACGACATGGACTATATTTGCTAATGACCTCAGCATACATGCTCTCTAACGAGGCCAGAGGCGTTCCGCAGCGCTCGCCATCAATCTTCCGGTTTAGTTCTCATTTATTTCTGATTTTCATATTTATTAGCTCCACTCAACCATTCCGTTCTGTGCTAGTGACCGCAACGGTGACTACCCCTCACTGGCCATTGCAAACTCAGGGTCCATTAATTTTAGCTTGCTGTTTAGCTCAGTAATAAAAAATGGCTTATGAACGAGAGTGAATTACAGTTTTATGGGGACATACTATGTTTTTTTTGGGGGTTTTTTTCCTTTCCTGTAGTGTGTTTTGTAGCTTTGGCTACATGTAAACGTCCTGCAAAGTTAGAAAGCTCAATGTACATGCCAGAGGGACAAGCTCTCTCACACAAAACCTACTTTTCTCAGCTGCCTGAAATTTCTCAATGGGATTCCAGCCCTTTTTTTTGTTACACAGTGATGTCATCTCTTAACACAATCTACAGGCAAGCTCGGTACTCCCTCACACAATACACAAAGAGCTAAAAACGTGAAACCTTAACATTCTCCAGTCTAGCTTGACAAGGTGGATTGGATCTTGTTCTGCTGGACTCTCAGGATCGGACTCTGGCTCAAACTGATACGGCAGAACCAAAAGGGTACCCCTAGAACGGTCTAGTGGTTGACCAGTCAGAAGAGAGTGGCCATGCTGACCAATCAAAACACACTGGGCTCATTGGGAGAGTATTAGCTCTAATAGATAGTATCTTTTATTTTTTGGCCAAGGAAGGGGAACTCTGAGAAACTTGGGGCTGGAGTTCTGGGTGGCTTCAGATTCTGGGCTTTGAAACCAGAACCCCCTTGCCAAGCGAAGAGTGAGTACCATTTTGGAAAAGATGGAGGAAGCTTGGAAGGTGGTGGGGTTCGAATTGCGTCACGAGAAGGTGAGGGCGGAGGAGTGGTTTATATAGAGCGTGTAATGATGGAGAGGAGGAGTTTGGGCGTGGTCCTTCTCCCAAAGCTAAGCTATTTCATATCTTTATTTAGTGCTTATGCTGCTCTTGTTAATATCTTGTATTAAAAGTAATATTGTGTGAGTCTTGTATTCCTCAGTGAAGGATTAGAGGGTGGAGCAGTAACGGGTGATGCTGCAAGGAGTACATAACATGGCTAAAAGTATGTGGACACCCCAGCCACTTTGTTAACATGCTACACGCATGGTTTCTTGCCTGCTAGAGCTGCCCTGGTCAGCCGTTAGAGCTGTAATTGTGAGGAGCAACAACAGCAGCTCAGCCAAAAA
Source organism: Megaleporinus macrocephalus (assembly GCA_021613375.1). Classification (NCBI taxonomy): domain Eukaryota; kingdom Metazoa; phylum Chordata; class Actinopteri; order Characiformes; family Anostomidae; genus Megaleporinus; species Megaleporinus macrocephalus. The sequence goes on from CM038716.1 coordinate 4,441,167, forward strand.
GAGGCAGGCTGCAGAAAACAGGGGAGAAAAAGAGAGAGAGAGAGAGAGAGAGAGAGAGAAGCTTGTGCTTATAGGTCATGTAGGCTTACAAACTCCTCAGCAGCACTCCAAACACCTACACGCATGCACATAGCTATCGAGGGCCCACAGATTGCTGTACTGCAGTGCACTCGGAGCAAAGCCGAGACCTTCAGTTAAGTGTGAAACCAGAGTTGACTTTGAAAAAGGATTAAGACTCGGCTCCTGTGTTTAGCAGTGAGAATTTGATGTGCTGGAGGAGCTGCTTGACCTCTTATTTACATGCTTTTGGTGAGAGAGTGGATGCAGCTTTTTTCAGGCAGAGAGAGAGAGAGAGAGAGAGAGAGAGAGAGAGAGAGGCCTGGACTAACTTACTCTTTGACTTGCCTGTCCTCGGAGAAAGAAAAAGATACCTGGATGATGATTAAATGGGCAAATGGAAAAAGAAAAAGAGAACATCCTCAAGCCATGACCACCAGACGCTGAGTTATCACTGTGGTCCGAGAGCTCCGTGTACACTGGAGAGCAACTCGACACTCTAGGCCTTTACACTGATTCGGCTTTGTTCTGGAACAGCCTACTGTTTCTTAATTCACTGGAAAACGAGAGGCACAGCATAACAGGGTGGATCGCAGCCCCGCAGCCATGTCTGGTGACGTTGTAAGCTCTGCGTAACTTCAAGCATCTTTAGGTCAAATCATTTCTAGGCAGAGCATCAACTACACCGCTTGATGGTACTGTGGAATATTAAAATGTAGATTTTGGTTTGAAAGCAGTTTTGTTTATTTGGCAGGCGGCACGGTGGTGTAGTGGTCCGCACTGTCGCCTCACAGCAAGACGATCTGTGTTGGATTCCCGGTTCTGGGCTGTTCTGTGTGGAGTGTGTATGTTCTCCCTGTCAGTGAGAGTGGGTTTCCTCTGGGTACTCTGGTTTCCTTCCACAGTCCAAACACATGCATGTTAGTTTGATCACTCACTCTAAACTCTAAGGTGTGAGTGTGTGTTGGCCATGCTATGGACTAGTGACCAGTCCATAGTGTACCCCACCTTTGCCCGATGATGCTTGGCTCCAGTGTGACCCCGACTAGCGGGATAAAGCGGATGATAATGGATGGATGAGTGTTTTAGAAAGACTAACTTTAGTACCAACCCCAGTTCTAGGCACAGCATCAACTACACCGCTTGATGGTACAGCATAATGTTAAAATGTAGGTCTCTGTTAGAAAGCAATTTTGTTTATTTGGCAGGAGGCATGGTGGTGTAGTGGTTAGTATGGTGGTGTAGTGGTTAGTACGGTGGTGTAGTAGTTAGTACAGTGGTGTAGTGGTCAGTATGGTGGTGTAGTAGTTAGTACAGTGGTGTAGTGGTTAGTACGGTGGTGTAGTGGTTAGTACAGTGGTGTAGTGGTTAGTACGGTGGTGTAGTGGTTAGTACGGTGGTGTAGTGGTTAGTACGGTAGTGTAGTGGTTAGTACGGTGGTGTAGTGGTTAGTACGGTGGTGTAGTGGTTAGTACGGTAGTGTAGTGGTTAGTACGGTGGTGTAGTAGTTAGTATGGTGGTGTAGTGGTTAGTACGGTGGTGTAGTGGTTAGCACGGTGGTGTAGTAGTTAGTACGGTGGTGTAGTGGTTAGTACGGTGGTGTAGTGGTTAGTACGGTGGTGTAGTGGTTAGTACGGTGGTGTAGTGGTTAGTACGGTAGTGTAGTGGTTAGTACGGTAGTGTAGTGGTTAGTACGGTGGTGTAGTGGTTAGTAGAGTGGTGTAGTGGTTAGTACGGTGGTGTAGTGGTTAGTACGGTGGTGTAGTGGTTAGTATGGTGGTGTAGTGGTTAGTATGGTGGTGTAGTGGTTAGTTTGGTGGTGTAGTGGTTAGTACGGTGGTGTAGTAGTTAGTATAGTGGTGTAGTGGTTAGTATGGTGGTGTAGTGGTTAGTATGGTGGTTTAGTAGTTAGTATGGTGGTGTAGTGGTTAGTACGGTAGTGTAGTGGTTAGCACGGTGGTGTAGTAGTTAGTACGGTAGTGTAGTGGTTAGCACGGTGGTGTAGTAGTTAGTACAGTGGTGTAGTGGTTAGTATGGTGGTGTAGTGGTTAGTACGGTGGTGTAGTGGTTAGTATGGTGGTGTAGTGGTTAGTATGGTGGTGTAGTGGTTAGTAAGGTGGTGTAGTGGTTAGTACGGTGGTGTAGTAGTTAGTACGGTGGTGTAGTGGTTAGTATGGTGGTGTAGTGGTTAGTATGGTAGTGTAGTGGTTAGTACGGTAGTGTAGTGGTTAGTATAGTGGTGTAGTGGTTAGTATGGTGGTGTAGTGGTTAGTACGGTGGTGTAGTGGTTAGTATGGTGGTGTAGTGGTTAGTATGGTAGTGTAGTGGTTAGTACGGTAGTGTAGTGGTTAGTATAGTGGTGTAGTGGTTAGTATGGTGGTGTAGTGGTTAGTACGGTGGTGTAGTGGTTAGTACGGTAGTGTAGTGGTTAGTACGGTGTTGTAGTGGTTAGTATGGTGGTGTAGTGGTTAGTATGGTGGTGTAGTGGTTAGTACGGTGGTGTAGTGGTTAGTACGGTGGTGTAGTAGTTAGTACGGTGGTGTAGTGGTTAGTACGGTGGTGTAGTGGTTAGTACGGTGGTGTAGTGGTTAGTACGGTGGTGTAGTGGTTAGTACGGTAGTGTAGTGGTTAGTATGGTGGTGTAGTGGTTAGTACGGTGGTGTAGTGGTTAGTACGGTGGTGTAGTAGTTAGTACGGTGGTGTAGTGGTTAGTACGGTGGTGTAGTGGTTAGTACGGTGGTGTAGTGGTTAGTACGGTGGTGTAGTGGTTAGTATGGTGGTGTAGTGGTTAGTACGGTGGTGTAGTGGTTAGTACGGTGGCGTAGTGGTTAGTACGGTGGCGTAGTGGTTAGTACGGTGGTGTAGTGGTTAGTATGGTGGTGTAGTGGTTAGTACGGTGGTGTAGTGGTTAGTACGGTGGTGTAGTGGTTAGTATGGTGGTGTAGTGGTTAGTACGGTGGTGTAGTAGTTAGTACGGTGGTGTAGTGGTCAGTACGGTGGTGTAGTGGTCAGTACGGTGGTGTAGTGGTTAGTACGGTGGTGTAGTGGTTAGTACGGTGGTGTAGTGGTTAGTATGGTGGTGTAGTGGTTAGTATGGTGGTGTAGTGGTCAGCACGGTGGTGTAGTGGTTAGTACGGTGGTGTAGTGGTTAGTACGGTGGTGTAGTGGTTAGTACGGTGGTGTAGTGGTTAGTACGGTGGTGTAGTGGTTAACACTGTCACCTCACTGCAAGACGATCCGGGTTGGAGTCCTGGTCCAGATCATTCTGTGTGGAGTTTGCTTGAGTGGGTTTTCTCCAGGTACTCCGGTTTCCTCCCACAGTCCAAATACATGCATGTTAGGTTGATCACTCACGTGAGTGTGTATCGGCTATCCTATGGTCTGGCGACCTGTCTATAGTGTACTCCGCCTGATGCTGGGATTGGCTCCAGCCAACACCCCACTATCAACCTTACTTAGTCTCAGAAAGACTTCAGTACTTGCTTGATGGTACAGTGTAATGTTTAAACGCAGGTTTTTGTTTGAAAGTGATATTTTTGGCAAATATTGAGTATAAAATATCAGCATCCCTGTTAACAAACTACTAGTGAGCAATTTCCCCAGACAAGCATTACTGCTTCTGTGAAAGATGTAGTCCAGTTCCTTCCCTGCTAGAGCGGGCTGCCCTGGTCAATGCTGTAATTGTGAGGAGCAACAACAGCAGCCCAGCCCCAAAGAGGCAGGCTGAGAATGCTTGATGGCACAGTGTAATATTAAAAATGTAGGTTTTATTTGAACTCAATTTTGTTTTTAGTGATATATTTGGCAAATAATGAGCATATAATAAGCAGCATCCCGGTCTGGCAAGTAGTTTTTTTACTCTTAATCACGATATCAAGGACCTGACTAAGTGCTGAGGATAAATGCCACTCGTTGTGATTATTAATTATTACATATCGAGTTCCCAGAAATGGGTTTTCTGTCTGGGTGACACTAACACTGGGGAGCTGGTTCTTCAATTCCAATTCAAGCTCTTGACTGTAAGAGTAGAAATTCTTGGAGCTGACTCTTTGACTCTGTTGACTCTGTAATCATTATCAGCTTAACATACATTCTCACGAAGTTCAACGACCAGTTTTAAACAAGCCCAGCGCTGCTCACTAGTGAGCACAAACTCTGGATACTGAACCGTCTTCTGCACATCCTGCACTTCAACTGTTCATTTATTAAGATTTGGGTTGCAGTAAGCAATTATTAGGACTGAAGCAGAAACCAAAGAACTTATTCCACAGAAAAGAGGATGAAGTCGAGATATGTGCTCTGTGTTCACCAGCTTCTTATCTCAAAGTTCTGTTCCACCTTAAATGGCGGTGGTGTGTAATTAAAATAACTGTGGTATCAGTTAACTCTAATAAGAAGTGTTGGAACGCTAAACCAAGCTTCTCTTAAAAAGAGAAACGAGAGAATGTTCTGTTGACTGTTCATCACTCTGAGTTTCCCTTCGGCCCTCATTCTCTGCAATGAACAGAATTTTCTTCATTGCACTGGAACCTGTAGATTCTCACCAGTGCTGGTGCTGTCTTGGTTAAAATTAAGTCTTGAGGAGTCGAGTCCATCAATTCCAGAAGCAGCAGTCACGTGGAGCGTCACTCGTTAACACTTACTGTGCAGCGTGATGTGTAGTTGGGAGTCATTTTAAGAGAAATCGGGCAAAAATAGTTCAATCAAAACAAGTCGTTCTTTTAGCCTAGAGTAGCTAGAACAGGCTATTAATACTAATGGAGTGGCAGGCTGCTGTTACAGAGCTGCTCTACAGACAGACTCAGGAGATCCTTCCTCCTGAGAGCCATCAGGCCCTCAACTTTCCCCAGTGGGGCCGGAGGAGGGAGGACTATCTATCTATCTAACCCTGTCAGTCTGTCTATCTATCTAACCCTCTCGGTCTATCTATCTATCTAACCCTCTCAGTCCATCTATCTATCTATCTATCTATCTATCTATCTATCTATCTATCTATCTATCTATCTAACCCTGTCAGTCTATCTATCTATCTATCTATCTATCTATCTATCTATCTATCTATCTATCTATCTATCTATCTAACCCTCTCAGTCTATCTATCTATCTAACCCTGTCAGTCTATGTATCTAACCCTCTCAGTCTATCTATCTATCTTTCTAACCCTCTCAGTCTATCTATCTAACCCTCTCAGTCTATCTATCTATCTATCTATCTATCTATCTATCTATCTATCTATCTATCTATCTATCTATCTAACCCTGTCAGTCTGTCTATCTAACCCTCTCAGTCTATCTATCTATCTATCTATCTATCTATCTATCTATCTATCTATCTATCTATCTATCTATCTATCTATCTAACCCTCTCAGTCTATCTATCTATCTATCTATCTATCTATCTATCTATCTATCTATCTATCTATCTATCTATCTATCTATCTATCTATCTAACCCTCTCAGTCTATCTATCTAACCCTCTCAGTCTATCTATCTATCTATCTATCTATCTATCTATCTATCTATCTATCTATCTATCTATCTATCTAACCCTGTCAGTCTGTCTATCTATCTATCTATCTATCTATCTATCTATCTATCTATCTATCTATCTATCTATCTATCTATCTATCTATCTGTCTAACCCTCTCTGTCTGTCTATCTATCTATCTAACCCTCTCAGTCTATCTATCTATCTATCTATCTATCTATCTATCTATCTATCTATCTATCTATCTATCTATCTATCTATCTATCTAACCCTCTCAGTCTGTATATCTATCTATCTATCTATCTATCTATCTATCTATCTATCTATCTATCTATCTATCTATCTATCTATCTATCTATCTATCTATCCCCCTCAGTCTATCTATCTATCTATCTATCTATCTATCTATCTATCTATCTATCTATCTATCTATCTATCTATCTATCTATCTATCTATCTATCTAACCCTCTCAGTCTGTCTATCTATCTATCTAACCCTCTCAGTCTATCTATCTATCTATCTATCTATCTATCTATCTATCTATCTATCTATCTATCTATCTAACCCTCTCAGTCTGTCTATCTATCTATCTAACCCTCTCAGTCTATCTATCTATCTATCTATCTATCTATCTATCTATCTATCTATCTATCTATCAAAAGCAAAAGTCAGATTTCCTTATATCTCTTGTTAAAATATAGCTTAGTGATGTGGATGAATAGCTGTATGAATGTGTGAATAAGATGTGTAATTTTCAAAGCCACTGCAGCAACTTTAGCGTCTGTAAACATCTTACTTACCATTTCTATCTCTGAGTCAAACAAAGGATTTCTGATCTTAGGGATTTCCTGAATATCCATTGGTTACACAAACCCTAGATAATCACACAAACCCACTAATCACAGACGAGAGGCAGGTGATGGACACTTAAATCCATCAATTAGACACAGTGACAGGTAGGTGATGTGTATCTCAGGCTCATAACTCTGCATGTGAGTCACGTACAAGCTTGCAATAAGACAGTGAACTCTACAGATTCAGGAAAGTTGTGAACCGTATTGATTGGTAGTGTACTAAAACGTTTTAGTGTATATTAATTGAAGCAACAACTAATATTAAATTTGATGTGCCTGTAAGGCTTGAATAGCAGAACTCTCACTGTATCTGATGCTGGACACTACTGCATGGTAAAGTTCCACATCTGTGTTTAGAAAGTGAGCATGGTCCTTCATGCGTCTGCTTTGTAAATCAAATCAAATTCAGGGCAACGAATACCACTTGGACTAATTAATACTATTTTTTGAAACGTACCGTAAACTTTTCTTTCCTGCATTTTCTTGCTTACTCGTGAGTAGAGACCGCTGGTTGGATATTCAGGAGGAATAACTTGAGCCTGATATGTGAGCAGTGCTTCTTGGTTCATTGACTGCTGACCCCATGTATACAAACACAGTGAGCAGTGAGGAGATTTCACAGGTGGTGTTTCTCTAATGAAGCCATTTAGTCCTCCTGGGCACGACAGGCAGGAAACAGTTTGCTGCTTTAGCCATTGCCCTGGTGTGTGTGTGTGTGTGTGTGTGTGTGTGTGTGTGTGTGTGTGTGTGTGCACAGATGTCACCTGTTTACTCTCAGTGGTTATTGCAGTTTGTATAGAAAGGGTAATGAACTGTGACCTCAGGTAAATAAAGTATTGGAAAGGTCAAACGTCAAGATGAGCTAAAAAGACTCATACTTGACATTAACATCCAATCAAGGCCATGGTGATTGGATAGTCATCCAATCAAAACGCCATGCACTTTGTTCGTGCCCTTTTCTGACATCCGGCTATTGATTGGATCTCATTTCCCCATGAGTTCACAGAGAAAGTTCTCCACATTTGCTTAAAGTCAACAGAGATCTTCACCAAATGATTCTGGTGGTATCCAAGGTCAGTATTGAAAAAGTTTCAGCACTTGAGCTGTTTAAAAGATGTAAATAAGCATGATTATCGTATTGTGAAAGAAGTAGATCATATCTTGAGCTCCAGTTTGAAGAACAAAGTGTAGTTCCAGATTTCTCCTGGACGCCCCAGACATTGTATAAATGTATTCAGTTCCTTCAGCAGCAATCTTGATTTAGCTTAATGAAGTACTGAGCAGTCAAAGCAGGTATTAGATGAGAACTGTAAATAATACTGGGTTGTTTCCACAATGAGAAGCTTGTTTAGCTTTGCTGACTGAAGTATTATTAGTAAACTTAATATAAATTTTAATTATCTACAGCTAGAAGTTATGACACAAATGTGGTCCCTACACCGGAGCTAAGGCTAAATAACAATGGACATTTTCAACTGAGACCACTGACTAACGTTTCTAGCCGTTCACACTATTCTCAACAGCAGTTGTTCACAAAAGTAGTGGAAGGTATGAAATAAAGTGTGCAAAATGTTCTCCTGGAATGCCACCAAGGTTTGAGGAAAGTAGTTAAGGAGTTTCTTGGCTACTTTCATGTTCTAAACATGGTGTACCACTGAAACTGGGTGGGCGGACCATCCTGCAGAACTGTAACCTTAGTTCTGCCAGAAAGGCTCAGGAGGCAGGAGTGTAGGACGGTAATTTTGATCCTGGATAGGATTAAAGGAGTCTTTGGTGTGGACCCCATCCTCGGTGCAGGTCATAGAGTCTCTAGATCTTCGCTTATCCGGCTCTATAATGACGCAGGGATTGGCAGAAGAAGATGGATGGATTGATATATGGGAAAGAATAGCAGTAGATGGGATTCTTTGGATAACTAATATGTACTGTGTGGCCCATGTGCTAATTTCTCTCTAGGGTGGCTTAATGTGTCCCTGTCCTGTAATTAGACTGTATAAATATCACTTCTCTTCCAGAATAAGAGTCAGGAGTCAGGAGTGTAGCAGGGTTATTTTGATCCTGGATATGATTACAGAACGTGAAGGCTACATTGATTTGGAACTTAGAAGTCTTTGGCCTAGACCTTGAAGTGTCAAGACCTCTGCTTATCCTGCCAGATTGGAACGGCAGTAGGGGAAGCCCACCTTCTCGACAACTGGACAGGGCCAAACTGATGGTGGTGGGGAGTATAGAGAGGAATATCAAAACAATGACACAAGAAAGCATCCAGAAAGAGTTGAACAAGTAGAGTCAATTAAAGACTGGTGTGGTTCAGCTATATGTGTGTTATCTAGATTTTAAAATCTGATCTGGACCAGCATTCCATCCCAACATCTACATCCAGAACACATTTCCAGCCCATTTTAAAAGAAAACCTCTACTCTGTCAGGATATTCACTTCACGTTACAAAGCCTCCTATGGTAGATATCTGACCATATCTTAAGACGGAAACCGAAACCAAAATGCATTCCTGAGATCTACTGATGCACCGTAAAGCCAAACGCTTGGGGTTTGTGAAGCAATAAGTGGTGGGCTTAGAAAACGAGGCAGGGCTTGGAGGATTTTTTAACACAGGCCATCTGGTAGCATCTGTAAGCACCGTGCAGTTCAGGTTGAAACAAAATTAGCAACCTGATCATCAGTCGTAGGGCTGAGTATTGGCAGCAACGGTACAACAGGTATGATACTAGTGTCATGAAGTAACATATCAATTTATCCTAAGATTGATTTAAAATGGAATGAAATTCTAAAGAAGTCTGGAAATATGGGTGCATGAAGAAGTACTGTCTGGGAATATGGGTGCATGAAGAAGTGCTGTCTGGGAATATGGGTACACGAAGAAGTGCTGTCTGGGAATATGGGTACACGAAGAAGTGCTGTCTGGGAATATGGGTACACGAAGAAGTGCTGTCTGGGAATATGGGTACACGAAGAAGTGCTGTCTGGGAATATGGGTACACGAAGAAGTGCTGTCTGGGAATATGGGTGCACGAAGAAGTGCTGTCTGGGAATATGGGTACACGAAGAAGTGCTGTCTGGGAATATGGGTACACGAAGAAGTGCTGTCTGGGAATATGGGTACACAAAGAAGTACTGTCTGGGAATATGGGTGCATGAAGAACTACTGTCTGGGAATATGGGTGCATGAAGAAGTGCTGTCTGGGAATATGGGTGCATGAAGAAGTGCTGTCTGGGAATATGGGTGCATGAAGAAGTGCTGTCTGGGAATATTGATACATGAAGAACTACTGTCTGGGAATATGGGTGGATGAAGAACTACTGTCTGGGAATATGGGTGCATGAAGAAGTACTGTCTGGGAATATGGGTGCATGAAGAAGTACTGTTTGGGAATATGGGTGCATGAAGAAGTACTGTTTGGGAATATGGGTGGATGAAGAACTACTGTCTGGGAATATGGGTGCATGAAGAAGTACTGTCTGGGAATATGGGTGCATGAAGAAGTACTGTCTGGGAATATGGGTGCATGAGGATGTGCTGTCTGGGAATATGGGTGCATAAAGAAGTGCTGTCTGGGAATATGGGTGCATGAAGAAGTGCTGTTTGGGAATATGGGTGCATGAAGAAGTACTGTTTAGGAATATGGGTGCATGAAGAAGTGCTGTCTGGGAATATGGGTGCATGAAGAAGTGCTGTTTGGGAATATGAGTGCATGAAGAAGTGCTGTCTGGGAATATGGGTGCATAAAGAAGTGCTGTCTGGGAATATGGGTGCATGAAGAAGTGCTGTTTGGGAATATGGGTGCATGAAGAAGTACTGTTTAGGAATATGGGTGCATGAAGAAGTGCTGTCTGGGAATATGGGTGCATGAAGAAGTGCTGTTTGGGAATATGAGTGCATGAAGAAGTGCTGTCTGGGAATATGGGTGCATGAAGAAGTGCTGTCTGGGAATATGAGTGCATGAAGAAGTACTGTTTGGGAATATGGGTGCATGAAGAAGTGCTGTCTGGGAATATGGGTACATGTAATGTCTTCTCCCAGTGTCAATGACTGATCACTATTCTAGCAGAGTACATCATATGTATTTGAGAATGAGACCAACTTGATTATCCAACAAACAAGGAGTACACATGCCTTAACATCAAGTAGTTCTTTCATTCGTGTACAGAATAAACAAATTAAGTATTTTAACGCTTAGTTCCTGGAATCTGTGACCACAGTGGCGTCTATGAGCAAGGGCATATCCTATGTATCGTCGCTGTCCATGGAAAAACAAATACCTTCTAAATGTACAGAAAAGTCTTTACTTTCAATGCAAGTCAATGGACCTGGATTTTTTACCAAGCTGTTTCAGGACATTCTCATTGGTCAGTTCATCATGAAATTTCAACACTGTGTATACGGTAGCTGCCGCGTTCAAGTGATGCTGAAAAATAACAATCCACATATCTTTCTTTGGGCAGCTTCAATATTTTGATGCCTTTGTTTTTACATTAACACTAGGCTCCCCAGGGCTATTGCTGTTGACCCCATGTTGAAATATAACCCGTGTACTCTTTTTGTTATGAGCCCAGACTGTGGAATTCAAACGGTTGTTGTAATTCGTAGCTATTCGTAGTTTCTAGCTAGAAGCAGCTACCATCACATAGTAAGTGGCAGAAAACCGACTTGAAACTCTTTGGGTGACCACTGTTGCACTGGTTGCCTGGGGTTACCAGTATAAAAGGCTGCATTCATTGATATATTGCAGATGTATTGCAAGTGCAGATGCTGTGTATCAGTGTGTAGTATAGTTGTGTGATATTAATAAAAATTATATCTGGATATTTACTGTAAAAGTCTTATATTACTAGCTAACACTTCTTAAAGAATATTAATATCCATCCATTCATCTGTTATCTTCCACTTTATCCCGCTAACTTGGTCCCGGGGAGGGGGGCGTCATCGGGCCGAGGCACTGGTTTAGTGATACGCTCCCGAAGCTCTTCATACTCCACATACTCTGTTCATACTCCACATACTCTGTTCACACTCCTCATACTCTATTCATACTCCTCATTCTCTGTTCATACTCCTCACACTCTGTGTGGTGGTTTGTTGGGAAATGATGAACAGGTTAACTGTGGAGAGATCTTTAATGACTGCTCTCTTACAAAGTCTGTAAGCTGCCGTCTTCTGAGCAACGTCAGACTCTTCAGATATAGACCAGCTCCACGCCAGTGAAGATGATACTCGCCTAGGAGTTCAATCTAAGCTAAATCTAGACTGCGAGGCTGGCGGTGTCTGAGTTTCATTCCCTGGCGCAGTGTGTTCACTCATTTTCAGCTTTAGGTGTGTTGCTTAGGCAGCTATGCTAGCTTTAGCCTAGGCTAGCACACAGTATGGCCACTCTCAGTGCGCACTTGTACTAAAACATTCAGTAGTGAGCGCGGGTAGTCGAGGAGTTCTGATTGTTGTTTTATTCTCAGTCATTAGCGTACTGCAACAGCTACACACTAGGGGTGTGCGATATATATGTATATACACACCCCTAGTGTGTAGCTGTTGCAGTTGCGGTGAGCCTCTCTGTTTGATAAGGGGTGGATAATGGTTGATGGGATTGTTTGGATAACTAATGTTTACTGTGTGGCCCGCACGCTAATCTCTCTCTAGAGTGGCTTGATGTGTCCCTGTCATGTAATTGGACTGTAGAAGTATCACTCCTCTGCCAGTAAACTTCTGGTTGCGCTTGCGTCTCACCTGTCTCAGGAGTCCCAATTTGCGACAAAAACCAAGCAACAGTTTGTCCAAAAAAAAAAAAAAAAAAAAGTCCCTTCTTCCCTTTAGTTTTGGACGCCTCCTCCGTCCCTCGCCGCGCCTCAGTGCTTTGGTCCGTGTGACGTGTTTGAAACATGCTGCCGTGTTGCTCCCCGTCCTCTCATGGCAGACATATTTGCTTGGCAACTCCATTAATTAGCCCATCTGTGCTTTCTTTCCTTTCTGACAGATGCGCTTCCCCTCTAAATCCCAGCCATTTCAGCAGCAGATGTTTGATTCCACGCAGTTACAGCCCCTCCGCTGCCATAACGCTTGATCCAGGGTCAGCGCTGCAACAGAGGCCCGCGCCCCGTCACAGGAGCTTCTGTTGTTGTATGACAGCGCAGAGGAAGACAGGTCACCCGTCTGAGTCAGAAGAGCGGATCCGCAGGCACCTTGTCACGGGAGTGTCGGCCTAAGACGGTTCAGAGTGAGGTAAGGTCTCTCGCTGCAGCTCAAGTGTGCTCAAGCGCGTCCAGTGTGAGACACAAAGAGGTTCTAGCATATGTGCATATTCAGTTTAAGTTTATTTGTACAGGGTTGTCATAAGGCAGCTTTATAGAAGTTAGGAAACATACGGTTACAACACGGTGGCAGGAAAATCTCCCTCAAGACCTTGGGAGGAACCAAGACTCACAAGGGGAGAGCTGTCCTCCTCTCGTCAACAAGTATTTACAGTTTATTAAGCTAAATTCAAAGTAGAAGTAAAAGAGAACCTCTGTTTGAAGACTGCATGGTAAAAGCTTAGAAACTGGACAGGTAGAGGCAGTCTCTGGGAGTGAGCTGAAACAGTCCCGTCACATCTCAATGCTGGTACACAGTGGTGCAGTTGAGGGGGTAGCAGATGGCGCAAGAACTGATTGGTGTTGGGTGAGAAGGAGGTCCTGATGGTCAGTCCTCAAACAGCATTAGGACAGGAGTCGTTATCTCAGGAAGAGTTAAGAGACTGAATTAGTTCTGCTTGGGATTAAGACTATAGAGTGGGGGTATTTAATTAGAGTTCAGTAAGTGGAGTTACCAGGTAACTACGTTTTGGGACCTGGACCACGCCCTAATTACCTCTACCTTCTATATATACAACCTCATTCCCGCTCCATTCTCGTGCCGAACAACATCACACCCACCACCTCCCCATCTCCTCCCTACATTTCATCTTTATCCCAAAGACCGGAGGGGGGCGGGCACCGTTCACGCACAAGCACCTAGCCACGCGGGACTTCAGCTCAAGCCTTCTGAGTTTTTTGGCTCACTTTTGAGCGTGGTCCATGCTAGCAAAGGTCCAGTTAGAGAAGATTTCCTCAGGCCAAGGTCCTGACCGTCATCTAGTTATCTAGTATCAGCATCTTATACCATCAGCTTCTTCTTATACCATCAGTTTTCTCTGTTCACTTTTCTGTTTTTAGAGCTCCTTATTCTTTCTGACTCACTTTAGTCTCAGGCTACTGCTTCTCACTTCATATCTCACCTGTGTCTGCGCGTGTAAATGTAAGGAGTATAAAGTACAGATAATGGAGTGTAAATGTAAGGAGTATAAAGTACAGATAATGGAGTGTAAATGTAAGGAGTAGAAAGTACAGATAATGGAGTGTAAATGTAAGGAGTAGAAAGTACAGATAATGGAGTGTAAATGTAAGGAGTAGAAAGTACTGATAATGGAGTGTAAATGTAAGGAGTAGAAAGTACTGATAACGGAGTGTAAAGGTAAGGAGTAGAAAGTACTGATAATGGAGTGTAAATGTAAGGAGTAGAAAGTACAGATAATGGAGTGTAAATGTAAGGAGTAGAAAGTACAGATAATGGAGTGTAAATGTAAGGAGTAGAAAGTACTGATAATGTAGTGTAAATGTAAGGAGTATAAAGTGCAGATAATGGAGTGTAAATGTAAGGAGTAGAAAGTACAGATAATGGAGTGTAAATGTAAGGAGTAGAAAGTACAGATAATGGAGTGTAAATGTAAGGAGTAGAAAGTACTGATAATGGAGTGTAAATGTAAGGAGTAGAAAGTACTGATAATGGAGTGTAAATGTAAGGAGTAGAAAGTACAGATAATGGAGTGTAAATGTAAGGAGTAGAAAGTACAGATAATGGAGTGTAAATGTAAGGAGTAGAAAGTACTGATAATGGAGTGTAAATGTAAGGAGTAGAAAGTACTGATAATGGAGTGTAAATGTAAGGAGTAGAAAGTACTGATAACGGAGTGTAAAGGTAAGGAGTAGAAAGTACTGATAATGGAGTGTAAATGTAAGGAGTAGAAAGTACAGATAACGGAGTGTAAATGTAAGGAGTAGAAAGTACAGATAATGGAGTGTAAATGTAAGGAGTAGAAAGTACTGATAATGTAGTGTAAATGTAAGGAGTAGAAAGTCTTGATAATGGAGTGTAAATGTAAGGAGTAGAAAGTACTGATAATGGAGTGTAAATGTAAGGAGTAGAAAGTACTGATAATGTAGTGTAAATGTAAGGAGTAGAAAGTCTTGATAATGGAGTGTAAATGTAAGGAGTAGAAAGTACTGATAATGGAGTGTAAATGTAAGGAGTAGAAAGTACTAATAATGGAGTGTAAATGTAAGGAGTATAAAGTACTGATAATGGAGATAAATGTAAGTAAATGTAAGTAGTAGAAAGTACTGATGATGGAGTGTAAATGTAAGGAGTAGAAAGTACTGATAATGGAGTGTAAATGTAAGGAGTAGAAAGTACTAATAATGGAGGGTAAATGTAAGGAGTATAAAGTACTGATAATGGAGATAAATGTAAGTAAATGTAAGTAGTAAAAAGTACTAATAATGGAGTGTAAATGTAAGGAGTATAAAGTACTGATAATGGAGATAAATGTAAGTAAATGTAAGTAGTAGAAGTAAAAAGCCAGCTTAAAAATAATTACTCCAGTAAATTATAAATAACCAACATTTCTACTTAAGTAAAGTAATGAAGTATCTGTACTTTGTTTCTTGACACCTCTGCCTGAGACACTGGGATCCCCAGTGGTAAAAGTGGTGGGATGACAGCTCCAACATCTCAGTTTACCATAAACCTCTGTGTCCATGAAGCCCTGGCTCTCCTGTCTTTATCTAAAAGGGAAGGGTCAATAGCAAAGGCTAAACTAAACAAGTGTGTTTTCAGTCTAGAGGTCTACGACTCAGCTTTGGCGACCACCGAAAAACGGAAAAATGGAAAACATCATCCTAGACGAGCACATCGCCCAACTTACTAAAAAAATAAAAGCCTTTGTGACTGTGTAAACACCTCCCCTGGCTTCCAGCCTTTCAAGTCGCAATTTTGAAATAGCTTTTAGCAGAGTGATGCACAGCCCAAACCTTTCACTCCAATTTCAGCAACACCCGATTTCAGAGCCTCTTAGGAGACCCCAGTGAGATAAAAAAAAAAAATAGCTTGATTGCACTCTAGAGATGACACCCCACTGATCCTCTCAGACTTCTTATTATTCTGACAGCAGGTAGTTAGCTGCTGAGTCGAATCAGGTTTGTTTGGCCAGGAAAATTGTTGAACAGTGTTGGATACCAATTCTTCAGGACTGGAATTTCAGAACCCTGGCTTGCAGCTTCAGAGGCAAACGGATTGGTTGAAAACGCCTTTTCCACGCTGTGACGTGATGTCAGTAGTGGCAATTAGGGATGCATTGATGCTCATGAGTATGAGTACATGTTGGTTTGGACTTGCCGAAGCCGATTCTAGTATTGTACCTCTTTATAGTGAAGTGGTTGTTGTAAATGAGCACAGTGTTGATTTAAAATAATGTACATTATCTTGCTATGGTATGTATGTTATTTAGCTTGGATGAACAGTTGCAGTGAAGAAGAGCAGGTCAGAAGAGTGCTTTTGTGCAGCTGCATTTAAAGTACATTTCATAGTTTTGATCCCATGTTCCTCACCTTCCTCTTTTAACCACAGACTCTGGATCACAGTGACAGTAGGAAGACTAACGCATCCAAAGAACTCACAATTTGTGAGCTTTGGTTGGCTGGTTGACCCCTGGTTCAATGTCCTCTAAGGCCAGATATACACTGTGCAGTTTTAGAAACCTTATTCTTTGGTGAAGGTGGTGTAGTGGTCAGCACAGTGGTGTAGTGATCAGCACGGTGGTGTAGTGGTCAGCACGGTGGTAAAGTGGTTAGCACGGTGGTGTAGTGGTCAGCACGGTGGTGTAGTGGTTAGCACGGTGGTGTAGGGGTTAGTACGGTGGTGTAGTGGTTAGTACGGTGGTGTAGTGGTTAGTACGGTGGTATACTGGTTAGTACGGTGGTGTTGTGGTTAATACAGTGGTGTAGTGGTTAGTACGGTGGTGTAGTGGTTAGTATGGTGGTGTAGTGGTCAGCACGGTGGTGTAGTGGTTAGTACGGTGGTGTAGTGGTTAGTATCGTGGTGTAGTGGTTAGTACGGTGGTGTAGTGGTTAGTACGGTGGTGTACTGGTTAGTATGGTGGTGTAGTGGTTAGTATGGTGGTGTAGTGGTTAGTACGGTGGTGTAGTGGTTAGTATGGTGGTGCAGTGGTCAGCACGGTGGTGTAGTGGTTAGTACGGTGGTGTAGTGGTTAGTATGGTGGTGTAGTGGTTAGTACGGTGGTGTAGTGGTTAGTACGGTCGTGTAGTGGTTAGTACGGTGGTGTGGTGATTAATATGGTGGTGTAGTGGTTAGTATAGTGGTGTAGTGGTTAGTATGGTGGTGTAGTGGTTAGTACGGTGGTGTAGTGGTTAGTATAGTGGTGTATTGGTTAGTATGGTGGTGTAGTGGTTAGTATGGTGGTGTAGTGGTTAGTATGGTGGTGTAGTGGTTAGTATAGCGGTGTAGTGGTTAGTATAGTGGTGTATTGGTTAGTATGGTGGTGTAGTGGTTAGTATAGTGGTGTAGTGGTTAGTATAGTGGTGTAGTGGTTAGTACGGTGGTGTATTGGTTAGTACGGTGGTGTAGTGGTTAGTACGGTGGTGTAGTGGTTAGTATGGTGGTGTAGTGGTTAGTACGGTGGTGTAGTGGTTAGTACTGTGGTGTAGTGGTTAGTACGGTGGTGTAGTGGTTAGTATGGTGGTGTAGTGGTTAGTATAGTGGTGTAGTGGTTAGTACGGTGGTGTAGTGGTTAGTTCAGCGTTGTTTGAGAGGAAAAACTCTACAATGGTGCAGTGCGGGGCTGCTCTGTGACCAGGATTAGGAAACACCGGATTAATACATTGTGTTACATGAATCACGCGCTTTGGAGTGATTTAATTCTGACACACATTCTTAGTAATGCCACCAAATCTACTCCAATAAAGGGATTGTACATTGAGCCAGCTCTATATTTGGCTATGGAGGGCCACAGTTCTGCAGAGATTAGCATGAGCTCCACATTCGACTCACAAAGGCCTTTGTAATTAACTGATGAGTTGAAACGTGTGCTTAATGGGGTAGAAGGCTCAACCCTGCAGTGCAGTAGCTCTCCAAGGCTGGAATTTGACCCACCATTTACATCATTTTAAGAACACAGTTATGGACCACTGCAGTTATTGACTGCCTCACTTAGCATGGAGCTAGTATGATGGGCTTCTTTTACTAGTGGCGTAATGATTCATTGTTTTCTGTTGATGCATTGATTAGTATTCTTCCCAAAGGAGCCGTACTGGTTGTAAAAGAAGAAGAAAAATCATTATAGGCATCAAAATATATATATCAGAGTATCTTCTTTAAACAGCCTTGAGAGCCTCAACAAGTGAACCGTTCCAAACAGTAATGCCACCCATGTGACATCAAGATGGGTGATAAATGGATCTGTTCAGTAACCGCTATGTCTTCAGGGATGGATATTACTTACATAGGAATAGACCTTCCAAATAAAAAGTTGCAGCAATAGCATCAGGAGTGGAAGACTTTATCTTTGCTTGGTTATTGATTACTGATCTCGATTGAGTAGTTTAGGTTTTCCTAATTCGAGAAAAGGTTTAGTAAGGGCGTTTTCACACCAGCACTAGTTAGTCCAAAAAGGACTCTGGTTCATTTGCACCCTTGGTGTGGTTCGTTCTGGCAGGTGTGAAAACAGTAATCGCACTCGGGTGTGGACCTAAACAACCGCACGAGACCCTCGAGAGGAGGTGGTCTTGGTCTGGTTCCAAACGAACTCCAGAGCGTTCGTTTGTGGTGAGAACATGATCCGACCTCGATCCGACCCAAGTATTAGTTGTACTCCACAAGTTTGATCTAAACATCTCCTGCAGCCAGGTGTGCTTTGCATTATGGGATGCGGCAGATGGCGTAAACAGAGAACTGGAGAACTGGAGCAGCTAACAGGGCGAGGACAATGAAGCGAGGTCTCTCTTGGACTAGCAGTGAGGGACGTTGTCTACTTGATGTTTGGAGTGAGCTGGGTGTTCTGCAGGTGGACTGTAGTTTGGTATATTATCAGATTATTATTACAGCTATGAACAGATGCTGTCTCTGCCGCTGCTCTGTGCTACACTCTACAAGAACTGTGCAATAGTTTGGGAAAACCGGATCTTCTCCCTGTGTTTACTTTCTTACTCGCACACCAGATAGCTCTGACCAATCAGAGGAGACAACATGCTCACGTGGTTTGTTGGGTCACATTTTGGTGCGTTTCGGTTTTTGTCTCTGTGAAAACAAACTTAACCGAGGAGGAAACACTCCAAGTAAACTAACTTATTAACTGATCCGGACCAGTGAAACCAACTACAGGTGTGAAAACGCCCTAAGATAGCATGTGGCACATCACCTGCAGTAGGAACCCTACTTGGTCTTCCCTCTCAGCAAGAGCCATAGCAGTTGCATATACCTAGGACTCTTGGACTGAGGGGTACTCAAGCTTCAGTAGAGCACAATGGGTGGCAGAATGTAGTCAGCAGTATGTGGATCTGTTTTGGGCTCTTCCCAAATAGTGGTGGACGATATGGCCCTACAGTAATATCACAATATTTCATGGTATTTTTGTGATAACGATACTCCTGGCGATATGACAAAACATTGAATTAAAAAATATATATATTTAAAGAATACACTACTGCAATAAATTGAAATTTTATGAATGCATATGATATGATATGGCACATCGCTAACTGAGATATTCAAAAGTACAAGAATTTTCATCAGATTGTAACAGAAGTCAATGATCCAGAATGTCACGATACTAAATAATGCACTCCAAATATCTCCATATATCCAGGACTGAAGTAAAATGAATGATACTGGACAGATAAAATCTGTCTCTAGTAGATATATAATGGGAAATGAGAAAAGTGTGAATTTTTATTTTGCAAAAAACAGTAAAAGTAGTACCTGATGTGATAATTAGGAATGGGTGATATGGCACAATATTTCAGGGTATAATATCGTTCACCATATTCAAAAATGTTGGCGATATTATTGTGTACCATACAATATGGCACACCCCTATTCCCAATATAAGGACCTAAAGTGGTCAACATCGGTTCGAAAAAAAAAAGAAAAAATGTTTACACCTTACACCTTAATGCTGAAGTACAATCACAGTGTGAATAGTGTGTGTAGAAATCATGTGGCATTCTCTTCACTGATTGGTTCAGTCGTTTTCATTTGATTTTTACTCAATAATTTGGTTTTGATTGTTCAACTTGTTTTAGAGCCTAAAGTTCTTTTTCTTACATGCAGCAATGGAGAGCAGTCGACTACATTAAGGGTCAAACTCAGTGTGCTCAGAGTTGATTCATTCACTTCTGATCACGGGTGGCATGACGGCAACTACCTGCTGATGATGTCATGTATAAAACCGCAGGAGAAGGGAATGCTTTGCATTAAGCAACTTTAAAAATCTGCAGTGAAGCCAGAGATTGTAGGTCCATGGAGCTTGAGGGGGTCCAGAGAGCTGAGAAATTTAGAGCGCAGTAACTTGGAGAGTTATGATTTAAAGCTTTACAAAGAATCCATCCATCCATTCATCCATCCATTATCCTCCGCTTTATCTTCCACTTTATCTCGCTAGTCAGGGTTATGGGGGCCGAAGGCAATTCCAACCAATCATCGGTGGATGGAGGGGTATGCCATGTATCTGTTCCAATAAAGGGATTGTACATTGAGCCAGCTCTATATTTGGCTATGGAGGGCCACAGTTCTGCAGAGATTAGCATGAGCTCCACCTTTGACCCACAAAGGCCTTTGTAATTAACTGATGAGTTGAAACGTGTGCTTAATGGGGTAGAAGTGCAGTAGCCCTCCAAGGCTGGAATTTGACCCACCATTTACATCATTTTAAGAACACAGTTATGGACCACTGCAGTTGTTGAGTGGTGTAATGATTCATTGTTTTTTGTTGATGCATTGATCAGTATTCTTCCCAAAGGAGCCGTACTGGATATGTACACTACCGCTCAAAAGTTTAGGATCACTTTAGAATTTCATTTTATGCAATTTTCATGAAATTCACAAACAATATTGTCCATTTCACAATTAATGTAAGTGTATCAGATGATTTTTAAAGAATAAAAATGTTTGTATTAAAGTCTATTTTTGTATAGAGGCTTATTTTGCATATAGTCCTATTATCAGCAATTTTCAGTCCTCTGTCTAAATCTCCTGGTACGGCCGCCAATCCAAGTTAAGGATGTTATTGGACTAATTGGTTGTTAGGACACTCTTGATCAATTGTGATGCACAGCTGAAAAAACATTGTACTAATAAGTGAGTATAAAAGGGAGAACAACATTCTAGGTTAGTTTAGTATCTGAAGCATCAGCAGTTGATGGCTTGCTGACCGACTCAAAATGTCCAGAAAGAAACAACTTTCTTTAGAGACCCGTCAGTCCATTGTTGTGTTAAGGAAGAAGATACTCCATTGAAAACAAGAACATTTCACTGTGATCCCAAACTTTTGAGAAGTAGTGTATGTATATATGTGTATGTATGTATCTGCTCCAATAAATATATTTTACATTGAGCCAGCTCTATATTTGGCTATAGAGGGCCATAGTTCTGCAGAGATTAGCCTGAGCTCCACATTTGACCCACAAAGGCCTTTGTAATTACCTGATGAGTTGAAACATGTGCTTAATGGGGTAGAAGGCTCAACCCTGCAATGCAGTAGCCCTCCAAGTAGCCCTCCATTTACATCATTTTGCGAAGACCACTGCTGTTGTTGACTGCCTCAGTTAGCATGGAGCTAGTAGGACGGGTTTCTTTTCATCGTGGCATAATGATTCATTGTTTTCTGTTGATGCATTGATTAGTATTCTTCCCAAAGGAGCCGTACTGGATATGTTAATGTATGTTAATCCTCTCTCCAACCACACATGACTGGAGATAACAATGTGCTGTGTCTTATTTTGATGCTCGGTATATCATGAGAGAAATGATAGAACAAAGCCAAACTCAATATGACGAGCCCTGTCCAACAAGCAATGGGCCACAATGGACAATCTGAAGAGTCCATGCTATTAGGGTCATAACCACAATGTTTTATTGTTTCGGACCTCATACGTGAATTCAGTACACTCTTATGGATAGATCTCCAAACGTTTAGAGCCAAGAACACTCAAAGAACCATTGGCTTGCTTTATGGAACCTTGTTTGAAAGTGGTTTTGTGTAGCACCAGCAAGGGTTCTGCAGTGGTTCAGTTGGCAGCCACTATGCCAGTTGTGTAAACGCAGTACAACAAAAGAAGAGGCTCAATTTTGGAGCTGCCTTAATAAAACCACAGCCCGAATCAGTGAAATACATATTAGAGGTGCCCTTAATGTGTAAATCAATATGCGTGAAGGCCTTTCAATGCAGTGATCAAAATAACTTACACAAGCGCAACAAAGCAAGGACACACACACTCACACACACACACACACATGAAGGCGAAATCAATCATCCCTCTCCTTTCTTGTATTGATTTTCAAGAGTGGCCCGAAAAGATTATTTATTTTTTCCGATATTTCATAAGCAGAAACTAATGTGCTGTGAAAGAGGTGTGATGTTCCGAGGCTGCTTTGCACATCCACCTGGAAATTATGGGGTGTTTGGAGCGTCATCAGAAAAGCAGAAGTGTTACCCACGGTGACAGAGCGCTGAATATATGAGATGCTCAGTCATCTCTCAGTCAGATGGCATCAGTCAGACAGATAGAAGTCCGGCTCTACGCACCCACGCACATGCATGCACTAGCACAGAGACGCGCACACATACACACTGAACACACAATGTGTTGACAGGTTGGAAAGATGCTGTTGGGTGTTTCTTCATTCAGAGGGCACAAGCTGACTCGGCATCTGTGTCTTATGGAGGTAGGAACCCCCACCTCCCCATCTCCCCATCCCATACATACACACTCACATCATACATGTGCATGTGCCTGTGTTGGGCTCAGATCAAAGTGTGTCAGATACGTTGCTAATGCTGCCAGTGCCTCGCTCTCCCTGCGTCCCTGCTTTCATCAGTTCCTGGTTTGAGTGTCTTCAGACGTGATTAAAGTTACTGATGTCCTTGTAATGCATAACAGAACAGCTATCAGCTATATTAAGCCTGGCCCGCTCCTCATCCATTATTTATTTATTCATTTAGCTGTATTTATGCCGCTCTTGTCAGGGCGCCATAATTGGACATTATCCTAAACCTACAGCCGTGAGGTTGACTAAGAGATCTGAATGTCTGCGATGTGGACCTACTCCCAGAATATCCAGCTTGTAAGGTGATGCAGTCTGCTGCATTCAACCTCCAGACAACACGGGACGACATGTTATCAGGACATGCATAGTCTCTTAAGTTCTTACCAGGCTAGGAGAAACGTTCAGCATCAAATTTGACCCCTATACTGCAAGGTGCCACCAACATTGACTTATTTTGTATCAGTTCTTTTGTTTGCTGCTGTATGTGGATTCTTGCCAAGACTGGGCAGCAGTGGATCATTTTGAGTACTTGTGGCTAAGTGACTGGACTTGTTGCATTCTTTTGTTTATCGGCGAGGCTCAAATTGAAAAACTGACTCCGACTTGAGCCATATGACTTTGAAAGGCTGGAGATCCGAAGTTTAAGAACTGTATAGAGTAGGCGTGGGCGATGATTAAAAAATGTATTTATTATTTAATATTCCCTTATTAGAAAATCTGATAATTGTTGATTTTGCCCCTTGTTGTGTATTTGTTGGGTGGTTGCATATTTGGGTGCATACTATAAACTCACATATGAAGTTTACTGGTTCAGTGTTACTCATTTTATAATTATCCATCCATTTTCCCATTTCTCTGGTTTGGATTTACTCAGAAACACATTCAATAATACTGAATAATATTTAACGCTATCAGAAACCAAATGGACAGAAGTGGTGGCATGTTTAAACCGGAGGACTCTTTAGACTCCCAGACATTGAATCTCCACTTGGATATCCAAATACACGTTGCAGACATGTTGAGGGGGACAGAGCGTGACCCAACCTTCAGTAAGCTCAGCGTTCACTAGAGCAAAGAAAAACAGTGTAACTCACGATGGTCACCGTCCACCTCGTATTCAGTCAGAATGAAGTGCTTTCAACAGCTGAACAGTTATTATTAGTGTGTCATGGTGTTATATGTGTGTGTGTGTGTGTGGTTATAAATCTTTCAGGTACTGGGACCTTTTTCCCAGACTGCAGTGTTTCTGAAAAGCATGGCGTGTTTGTAAATGTTGTTGTGATGTAACACAACTGGCCACTGTAGCTGGGGGTCATCATGTCTCCACACTCTGTAGCCTATCGATTTCAGTAGCGGGCGCCGCAGGTCTTTGCTTCACAAAGCATGAGCGATTACTGCGAGTCAGATATCAGCAACAGGTCAAATGTTGGTCATCGCCGATATCCGATTACATCGCCCAGCCCTGGTACAGAGACGTCTAACTGCACATGGTTGCTTTTCATGTGGGTGGATTTGTGTCCTGATGGAAATTTGATTCACAGCAAGGTAGTCAAAGCTCTGTTATTAGGCTTGATTATGTTTGACTTACTTTATTTTTCGAGCATTAGATCTCAAGGTCACCTTCGTGAACCAGAAACAAGCGATACCGTACACTGCTAACAAGCTCTCATTCAAGTGCTGTCTTACTGTCACCATCATTTTTGGCATTTTGTGTTGAAATCAGGGGTTGACCAATATGAGCTCAAATTTATATCACAGTATTCTCTGGTATTCAGAAGATCAAAATATCAATAAATAAATAAATAAATAAACAAGTAAATAAATAAACATTAGCAATGTCTACAGTTGCCATTATTATTATTATTATTATTATTATTTTTTTTTTTTTTTTTTTTTATTATGGCAACTAAAAATTACCTCTATTACCTCTAAACTCATCCTCAGTTCCACTTTGCAGTCTATAATAGTATTTCAGTGTGATAAAAAACAAATACACTCTGATGGGTTTCATGATGTCATACCCCGCCATGTTCCCCGCGTCCCTCGCTTGTTTACGTCCCGTCCATGTGTTTCTGTTTTGTCACGTGCTCCCTGGCCCCGCCCGTCACACCTGTTTTCCTTTAGTCCTGAGTTGTGTCACCTGTTCCCTCTTGTTACTCTCTGTATATATACCCTGTGTTTGCAGTCTGTCTTCGTCGCTCATTGTTATTGTTATGTTATGTTATGGTTACTGTTGTTGTGGTGTACTCCGTCTGTTCGTTTCAATATTAAATCCGTGTTTGAACTACAGTTCGCAATTGTGTCCGCAACTGCCTTTCCTCGCTCCAGCTACACCGTGACACATGAGTTGGTTTGTTTTTATTTGTCATGCTGCCAATGGACTCTAGAGCAGTGGAGACGTGTTCTCTGGAGTGCCCAATCACGCTCATCCGTCTGGCAATCTGATGGACAGGTTTTCATGGGTTTTATGGTTGCCAGGAGAATGGTACTTGGTGGTGTGGGGTTGATTTTTAGGAGGTGGGCTCGGCCCCTTAGATCCAGTGAAAGGAACTCTTAATGCTTCAGCAAACCAAAGATTTTAGACAATTTCATGCTCCCAACTTTGTGGGAACAGTTTGGGGATGGCCCCCTCCTGTTCCAACATGACTGCCCACTGGTGCACCAAGCAAGCTCCATAAAGCCATGGAGGAGCGAGTTTGGTGTGGAAGAACTTGACTGGCCTGCACAACAGAGTCCTGACCTCAACTTGATAGAACACCTTTAGGATGAATTAGAGTAGAGACTACGAGCCAGGTCTTCTCGTCCAACATCAGTGTCTGACCTCACCAGTGTGCTTCTGGTCCAGCAGGCTCAGAACAATTACTCAATCACAGTCAGAATGGCGTCCAGAGTGAATGTTCAGAGTTTTGTTCAGAGTTTGTTTGGTAAAAGTATATCTGCAGCAGTTTCCTGTATGTGTGAATGAGCAGCACGTGTGAGCTGTAGCGTCTGGAAATGACCAATTCGGTGCAGACGTCTGAACAAGGTGTAAAAACTCAGCGGATTTATTCTAGAAATGCTATATTTAGAGTAAAAGTACTTGTACATATGATTGACTGGCGACCTGTCCATGGTGTACCCCACCTTGGCTCCAGCCTCCCCCGACACACCCCTGTTAAACTGTATAGCTAAAAATGGTGGGCCAACATTAAACCCTATGGATTAAGAATGGGATGTCACTCAGGTTAATATTCAGCGAATACTTTTGGCAATGTAGTGCATATATCAGATTTCAGTACCACATATGAAATGAAAATATTTGATTTAGGCCACATCTACCTGTTTAACCACGTTCACCTTAGCAACGTGTTCTGACCTCTGTTGTTCATTAGTCATATCTTTATTTATTATATTCATATTCACTCTTATTGCTTTTGTCATGCTATTGTTTCGCTATCCAGTGTGGGCCACAGGAGGATGGGTTCCCCTTTTGAGCCTTGGCTCCTCTCAGTGTTTCTTCCTCTTGCTCTTAGGGGGGTTGTTTTTGCCACTGTCACGCTTGGCTTGTTCATTAGGGGCTTGGCTCTGGACTCTGTAAAGCTGATTTGTGATAACGGCTGGTTTTAAGATTTATTTAAACTTATAACACGTAACATAGTGTTTGCATAGTCACAGCAGCTCCATGATGTTATACATTATTAGTCCTAAAAAACCAAACCCAAAATCAGTTAAGAGCCTGTAACATTATACATATATCCAAACTAAATAGCTTTCCCTGCAGCCATTGGAAGCAGCTACCAGTGTTCATTTTGACAGCAAATATTGATTTAGTTTTATTCATAATTTAGTCATCTGAATTGTTTTTAGTTTTAGTCTAGTTTTAGTCAACTAATTATCATAGGAATATAGGCTAGACTAAACCTACAGTCGATTCAGTCGATTAAAATATAAAGGGTGTAAAATGTAAAGGCTTTTTCTTCAGTCCGTTCAAATATTTATGTCATTATATACACGTACACAAAATAAAACATTTATTATTAACCAGTTATGGAATATTATGTTGGAAAGACCAATACACACACAAACAGATTTAACAAACAACATCTGAGGTCTTCTGTAACTGCAATGTGAAGAAGAGAAAACTGTTATTTTATCCTTATATCAGCTTTTTATTTATCTCTTATTTATTTAATAATTGTTACTAGTGCTGTCAATATAATTAAATTACATGCTCTGTGATTAACTAATCCACATTTATTTCATTAGTCACTTTTTACTATGAAAGTATTTTTAATTGTGCAATTCAAATAAATTTTAGCATAACAGTAAATCAATAAATGAAAAACTGACACATCTCCAGGTCACAATGTTTACTAGAGACACAGACGGCATATCACATTCACTAATAAATTGTAAATAAAACTAGCTAATCAGTTTCGTGTGTACGGAGAGATTTGGGACTTGATAATCAAACGCAGATGGTTGGAGTTAGCTAGCTAGTTTTCCGGCTCTGGTCTGGACACACTACCCTGCACATATAACATTCCTGCTTCCCACATACCTGATCAACTAATCTGATCAATAACACCACCTTACTGAGTTAATACAGCGCTTCACCTGCTTCCCACATACCTGATCAACTAATCTAACCATTAACACCACCTTACTGAGTTAATACAGCGCTTCACCTGCTTCCCACATACCTGATCAACTAATCTGATCAATAACACCACCTTACTGAGTTAATACAGCACTTCACCTGCTTCCCACATACCTGATCAACTAATCTGATCATTAACACCACCTTACTGAGTTAATACAGCGCTTCACCTGCTTCCTACATACCCGATCAACTAATCTGATCAATAACACCACCTTACTGAGTTAATACAGCACTTCACCTGCTTCCCACATACCTGATTCAACTAATCTGATCAATAACACCACCTTACTGAGTTAATACAGCACTTCACCTGCTTCCCACATACCTGATCAACTAATCTGATCATTAACACCACCTTACTGAGTTAATACAGCACTTCACCTGCTTCCCACATACCTGATCAACTAATCTGATCATTAACACCACCTTACTGAGTTAATACAGCGTTTCACCTGCTTCCCACATACCTGATCAACTAATCTGACCATTAACACCACCTTACTGAGTTAATACAGCGCTTCACCTGCTTCCCACATACCTGATCAACTAATCTGATCAATAACACCACCTTACTGAGTTAATACAGCACTTCACCTGCTTCCCACATACCTGATCAACTAATCTGATCATTAACACCACCTTACTGAGTTAATACAGCACTTCACCTGCTTCCTACATACCTGATCAACTAATCTGATCATTAACACCACCTTACTGAGTTAATACAGCACTTCACCTGCTTCCTACATACCCGATCAACTAATCTGATCATTAACACCACCTTACTGAGTTAATACAGCGCTTCACCTGCTTCCCACATACCTGATCAACTAATCTGACCATTAACACCACGTTACTGAGTTAATACATCGTTTCACCTGCTTCCTACATACCTGATCCAACTAATTTGACCATTAACACCACCTTACTGAGTTAACACAGCGCTTCACCTGCTTCCCACATACCTGATCAACTAATCTGACCATTAACACCACCTTACTGAGTTAATACAGCACTTCACCTGCTTCCCACATACCTGATCAACTAATCTGACCATTAACACCACCTTACTGAGTTAATACAGCACTTCACCTGCTTCCCACATACCTGATCAACTAATCTGACCATTAACACCACCTTACTGAGTTAATACAGCACTTCACCTGCTTCCCACATACCTGATCTAACTAATCTGATCAATAACACCACCTTACTGAGTTAATACATCGTTTCACCTGCTTCCCACATACCTGATCAACTAATCTGATCATTAACACCACCTTATTGGGTTAATACAGCACTTCACCTGCTTCCCACATACCTGATTCAACTAATCTGATCAATAACACCACCTTACTGAGTTAATACAGCACTTCACCTGCTTCCTACATACCTGATCAACTAATCTGATCATTAACACCATGTTACTGAGTTAATACAGCGCTTCACCTGCTTCCCACATACCTGATCCAACTAATCTGATCATTAACACCACCTTACTGAGTTAATACAGCGCTTCACCTGCTTCCCACATACCTGATCAACTAATCTGATCATTAACACCACCTTACTGAGTTAATACAGCGTTTCACCTGCTTCCCACATACCTGATCAACTAATCTGACCATTAACACCACCTTACTGAGTTAATACAGCGTTTACAGCAGGGCACGCTCTAAACTGTACAGGACAGTGTGCTTTCCGGACTAGGATTAAGAAAGGCTGAGCTAGCGTTAGCAGCGGTAAAGCTAGCTAACGGTGTTGCTAGGGGGCTGATATTCAGCACGGTGTGGTCATCAGTGAAATCAAAGTAGCGTCAACTGATTTTAACGCAGCAATAGCTGATTTAGCTAAACTGGTTTGGACTAATACAAATATCAGGGAGTCTATACTTGATATCAAAGGAACTGGGTTGGGTCCCTTTACTGTTGAGTTCCTGAAGATTAAGGCTGTTAGCTATCTGTTAGATATTTCCCTGGAGGTTACTCTTGACAGTGGTAAAGGATGTCTCTCCACCTTATAGATCATTGTTTGTTGTTTATCTCACTCTGAGGTAATGACACAATCAATGAAGACTCTTTATTGAAAATCCTTTTCATCTTGAGATAATCTGTGTCCTAAAACACACGCCAACATCTTTTTATCAACCAGAAGACTGCGATGGGACTTTAATCGCAATCTTTAATAAATTGGACTGGCTAACGCTAAACATTTCCCTGAC
The DNA here is from genome assembly GCA_021613375.1 of Megaleporinus macrocephalus. NCBI lineage: Eukaryota > Metazoa > Chordata > Actinopteri > Characiformes > Anostomidae > Megaleporinus > Megaleporinus macrocephalus. Next base: position 4,470,568 of record CM038716.1, read on the forward strand.
CGCCACCCTGACTCACAGTGTTAGATCCAAAGATCCATAAGCCCACAACAGAATACAGCTGTTGCGGCTGAACGCATGATTGTTTCTCCACTATAAATGGGTTTCCAATAGCAGATCGGTCCCAGAGGACCTCGCAATGGGCCTGAAATTAATATTCAGTTCACTAAGGAACGTAGATAATCATGCAAAGCATGCATAAGACTGATTACTAACTCTGCTATGCTTGCAGGATTTAAAAGGCGCTGTGAAATGGAGTCGCAAAGCCATCAACAAGCTACAGATACAAGAGGAGGTGCAAGTTAATTGGTGTTAAGAAGTTAAGAAGCTCTTAAGAAACATTCTCCAGTACCAGCACCCCAATCGTGTTTTCTTGTAGAGTAGTGCCAACGCAGCAAATCCCAAACAGCACCAACCCCAGGACAAACCTCAACATGAATGGCTCACTCAGGGTTGCCAGATCCATGCAGTGCAGCTCAAAATGGCTTGGAATGTCTTTCATTGGACTACTATCCAAATATAGTACTAGTTTAATGCATATGCCGCGTCCACCTCATTTCAGACGTCTGGACACGTCTTGGTCATGTTGTGGTGAAGAAATAAGGCCAGAAGCAAGCAGGCCTAGAGCCTGTATTAAAAGGGCAACATCCACCTACAGCAATAAAGGCCAGTTAATAATGCAGGCTCTCTCTCTCTCTCTCCTCCGGCCGGTGAGAGGCGTGATGCTCGGTGTGGCCTCAGGACATCATCAGTCAAATGCGGCTCCGGCTGTGATTGGTTATAAATCACCGAGGCGGGACCCGAGAGCCCTGGGGGAGCTGATTATTGGATAGCCGTCAGGGTTGCTGGGGCTAACTTGCCGAGATGAACAGCACCTGCATGGCGGGGCTAAATATTCAATTCATTTAAAGGGCTTTGTTTATAAACACGCCCTATGGAGGCAGACAGCAAGATTTCAAGCAGGGTTTAAGGCAGACGCGGCTGGCTTACGACGACCGCTCAACAGTCTTCCTCGACGGTTGTTCATTAAACACAGTGGCTCCACCAACATGGGTTCATGGTGACAAAGGCCCTGAGAAGAAGGCAGGAAAACGGATCTAAGAGCACTGCAGTTTCAAGACCACGCAATATCGTGGTAACATTGCAGAAGTTCCAGGCAAGCTCCTCCAGGGAGCCTGTTTGCTTCCGTAACCCGAATGCTATATTTATACCTGAATTGAGAAGTCCAATGCAAATGTCTAGCTATACGGAGCTCTCTTCCAATTTAGTGGGCACTTTCACAGCATGGCAAGCAGTAATGTCTTGGCAGGGGAGGTAGTTTTTCCCCCTGTGGTCTCTGCTAGCGTCTGCGCTGGTGCTGGTGGGGGGTCGGCCTGTACTTGGGGCTGTTTGGAACTCCGTCTGCTACACGCTGGCTGTCGAGCTCTGTAGAAAAAAAGCTGTAGCCAACGGCCAAGACATGATGACTCTGATGAGGATGCGTATAAATAATTGCTTGTGATGCTACTTTGGTACTATGCTAGTACACCTACACATCAACAGCGTTTCCTCCTAAATGAATGGCATTTTTTATTTATTTATTTTTTTTTTTTGCTTTCAGGCACGAGAGGAGGTCAGGTACTGATGTTGCATGATTCGTTCTGGATCACAAACGGCACTCAAACCCATGCCCCAGGTGTCGCTCCACTGCTTCATGAGCTTTTGGCATTAGTCATGGTCACTTTAGGCTCCCGTGCAGCTGTTCCAGAGCTGGCGTAGCTGTGGATATGTAAGAAAACAATTTGTCTAAACCCAGGCAGATGTGTGCCTACAGGCAGTCAAGGCAGCTGGATGTAGGCACAGATTCATCAGAGCAGCCACAAGAACTATTAAAACCTCGTCACACAGTGAAGTGGGTTTTCAAATGTCGTGTCGTTGGCATGGAACAAGGAGAACATTGTGGGTGAGTGCTCTTTTATTGAACAGCAGGAAAGTGAGCTGCTGCTGAGCACTACTGAAGCGGTCAGGCAGGTCACTGTAATTATCAGTATGCTCCATTGATAGTGAATACACAGATGTATGCTACTACCCCACAGCCCATAGTTGTGTGGTTGCCCACATAACTATGTAGTTCTAAATATTATAATAGTATACATTAACATGACTGGTGCTAGTTATAGATGCAAACTAGGCAGTCGTGGCCTGAAGAATAGGGATCCGGTCTTGTGACCGGAAGGTCGCCGGTTCAATCCCCGGGATCCCCCAGGCCACAACTGAGGTGCCCTTGAGCAAGGCACCTAACCCCCAACTTCTCCCCGGGCGCTGTGGATAGGGCTGCCCACGGCTCCGGGCACGTGTGCTCACTGCCCCCTAGTGTGTGTATATGTGGGTGTTTCACTGCACGGATGGGTCAAATTCCGCTGTGTGTACAAACACATGTGGCTAATTCGAGTTCCTGTTCTAAAGTAATACATTTTAAAAGCAGGGGTCACTAATAGGCGAACCATGGTCCGGAAACCGGACCCAGACATTGACCAATGTGGACCCAAACTGATAAACTATTGAGAAGGTTTTAATTTAGACTTTGTTTATTTTAAGTGGCGGAGCTGCTTTTCTAGGCGTTATGTTATACGGGCTTTGCGGCGCAGTAAACACACAGACCAACCACGTGCGTTATAAGACCACCAAAAGCACTCAACCAATCATATCTGTGGGGATTCGGTATGGTGGCGTCTACACAGGCGAGGTACGAAGCGAGAAGCAGCAGTCGGAGAATGGCTCATTCAGACAACGTTCTTAAGAAAATAGGTTTATTCTTTCCACAAGCAGCTCCAAACCAACATGTCTCTTAAGTTCTGAGACTATGGCGAATTAAAAATAGCCATGTATCTCATATGTGTGTGAGAATGGCCCTTATACCATTTCAGCCCAGGTTTAAAGTCCTGGCTGGACAACCAAGAGCTCACTTCGCTCACTGAACAAGAGAAAGTGTGAGTTATTTTATAATTAATTAATTCAGTTCAACATTTAAACAGCAAATATTGTAAATATACTGAACGGTATGTGTAATTTGTCTGTATTTCAGTTGCTGATGGTCTAAGATGCTGATAGGCTACGTCAGTATTCAGGATATGGCCCTGAATCATAACACATAAGTTAGAAATGATGACGGTCCAGACCTTGGCCTCAGGAAATCTCCTCTGGGTGGACCTTACTGAATTCTAATGAAATACCCCTGCCAGGCACGTGTAAGACGGTTTAAAAAAGGTACTATCTATAATGACACTACTTCATGAATACTGCACTCAGAGAGTGGGACAGTCTTAACTTATGTAAATAATTGTCACTCCTGCTGTTCATTTGTAAAATTTGACAGTGCGGTTGATGAAGCACAGAGAACTTGTTGGAGATTTAAACTTGAGGCCTTTATCTATTGAGCTGGTGAGGTTTAATGTTTTTTTTATTGATTGTGATGATGATGTCCGGGTCATTCCAAATGGGAGTGTGGATTGTTGGTGTGAGGACGGCATTATTGTCTTGTGAAGTGACCACCAGACTGTCAGAGTTGTTGCCACTGTTATTGTTAAAACATGGATGTTTTTGAATAAATGGAGTGATGGATGGTAAATTTCAATGTCTTTGCATAGTGTCTGTTCAATGTCGATCCATGATATGTGTGTGGTGTTGGGGTTTTTCCATTTTAGTGTGTATTGAAGCTGTTGTGCAAGAAAATAGTGAAAGAAATTTGGACCTTCTAGGCCATTGTGGGACTTTGACTTGTAATGTGGAGAGTTTAATTCTAGGTGGTTTATTTTTTTTTTCAATAAAATCTGGTTATTGTAGTGTCCAACGATTTGAACCAAGCAGGTGAAGGTTGAATGGGGAGGGGAGGGTTGGAGGTTAACAGGTATTGTTTTGGTTATTGGATTAAAGTTAAGTTGAAACAACTCTGATATTGCACTTAAATTGTACCCAGCCTCCGCCTGATGACGCTGGGATCGGCTCCAGCCCCCCGTGACACTGACCAGCCAGATCAAGCGGAAGATGATGGATGGATGGATGGATTGTTAATGTTGATTGAACATTGTAAGCATAGGATGCCTAGATGGGTGCTGCGCTATTTAAGGTGAAACAGAAATTCTGAATGATATTACAACCTTCAGTTCATTTGAAGGTTGAATAGGAATCTCCAGTTTGCGAGTAAAAAGACTGACCCTGGAGTCCCTGGAGCGTGTGGGCCCCCATTACCACCCCAGCCACCCCTTGGTCTTTCCCGAGCAGGGGTTTCAGAATGACCATGAGCCAGGTAAACTCTTCTTCGGGGTTCTGTAATGAGAAGACTGAGCACCTTGTCGTCCTCCCCATGCACGGCAGAACTCCTTGAAGCTTTAATTCTCACTGTACAGGGGCAATGGCAACAGAAGTGGCGCCCTCTGTGGCTACCCATTGTGCTGTTGGCGGCACCAAGCTGTGCTGCTTATGTGCAATAGAGCCCTAACTCTCGGCTTCAGCCAACCACGCCACCGGCACCTGCACAAGGTGTGGCCGAACGACTGCCTCACTATTCCGGGGGCTGATATCCCACTTCTGACACCAGTGTGGCATGTGCATAGAACAAGCAGACACTACTGCTTAAGAAGACGGGGTCACTTCTATAACCATACAGTGTCCGTTTATGGTGGATACACAGACCCACACCTACAACCCACAGCCTGCAACACGCAACTACGTGCAAACCATTGCTCATCGGCATTGAAGTCTTTCTCTTATCTGGAGCGTAGTGGCTCCCGTGAGCCTCCTTGCATGGCTGCTCCTAATGCCCATGCCTTCCAAATAGCGGAGCTATTTCCCGCAGCGGAATATTGCAATGCTTAGCATTTAGAATGAAAATTTTATGCACCAGCTACAAACCCGAGCTCACTCGGCTTTAAGCCGCTGTCCGCGTATTCAAAAAGAATGAACTCCGTGTTCATCAGCTCGCTTTTAATTAACAATAAACGTCGGTACATAATCACTTACATTATTAAACCAGGACCTCAAGGCTTTAAGATAAGCTGATGTCTGTCTGCGGGGAGAGACTAAGAGACTCAAGGCCCTAGTCATTTAATGTTTGCTTTCTATTACTCGGTGTGCTTATCAGGTATGTATGTGGAGCTGCTCTGAGAGCTGCTGTGTGAGGCTGCAGTGTCAACAACTGAAGTTAAATGTAAATTATAATAAGGTTCTTATAAGAGGGTGCTGGATGAGCTGAGTACGTATGTAGGTTTTCTCTCTTTCTTTCTCTTTCTGTCATACTGACTCTCTAATGGCATGAGGGTGCCTCCGTCTCTCACCTACATGCAGCTATGCCTGTCAGGAGACCCTCTCTGCCCCCATTTGTATCACATTCAGTGTAATACTAACGTCTTTCTTTAACCGTTCTGACTCCTTGTGTTCTGATACTCTCTCTCTCTATCTCTCTCTATCTTGTTTGCCTATTTGCAAGTTCGCCCCTCAAGTGGTAAGGGATGTGGGTGGAGGGGGCCCGTGGGGAAGGGGGGCGGGGGTTGCACGCTGTCAGATGTGGAGAGGAAATCCATTGCTCATTAACGAGGGGCTTTGCGGCTGTCGTCCCTCTGGAGCCGGCTGTGTTTGGACCTGCCAGGCCGCGATCGCGAGGCCGAGGTGAGGGGAAGCTCGCTGTCACCAGGCACCGCGGAGCTTCTTATTGATCCGCCTTACCTGACATTCCCTCCACGTACATCTGCTCTCAGAGGGGAGGGCAGGAGAGAGAGCGCCAGAGAGAGCGCAGAGTAGTACAAATACGAAATCTGAAAGAAGGGAGCGAGAGTGAGATAATGGAGACAAAGAGAGAGAAATAAAATGAAACAAACACACACACAGTGTTTATCTTCAGAAAGAAAACGCAGGGGATTCGTTTTATGGGGCAGTCGTGTAAACTTCAGAAGCTATTAAAAAATGGAGAACAGTATGTTTGGTAAATTAGAGCCTTCCAAAAAAAATCTGTAACAGGGCCTTGCATTATGTATGTATTATAAAGTGCTTGCCGTTCAACATATCTCTAATACACACTATACCCATCCAAATCATTGACTTCAGATGCTCCAATCACTTTCATGGCTACAGGTGTATAAAACCAAGCACCTAGACATGCAGACTGCTTCTACACACATTAGTGAAAGAGTGGGTCGCTCTCGGGAGCTCAGTGAATTCCAGCTTGGTACCGTGATAGGATGCCACCTGTGCAACAAGTCCAGTGGTGAAGTTTCCTCACTACGAAATATTCCACAGTGGACTGTCAGTGGTGTTATAACAAAGTGGAAACGATTGGGAACGACAGCAAAATGATAGGGCGGATGCTGAGGAGCATCGCTACAGACCTCCAAACTTCATGTGGCCTTCAGATCAGTTCAAGAACAGAGCGTAGAGAGCTTCATGGAATGGGTTTCCATGGCCAAGCAGCTGCATTCAAGCCTTACTTCATCAAGCAATGCAATGCAAAGCATCCATGGTGTAAAACACGCCGTCACTGGACTCTAGAGCAGTGGAGATGTATTCTCTGGAGTGACGAATCACGCCTCTCCATCTGGTGATCCAATGGACGAGACTGGGTTCACTGGTTGCCAGAAGAACAGTACTTGTCTGACTGCATGTGCCAAGTGTAAAGTTTGGTGGAGGGGTTACTTTTAAGGAATTGGGCTCAGCTTCTTAGTTCCTGTGAAAGGAACTCTTAAGGCTTCAGCAGACCAAGAGATTTTGGACAATTTCATGCTCCCAACTTTGTGGGAACAGTTTGGGGACAGCCCCTTACTGTTCCAACATGACTGACCACTAGTGTACAAAGCAAGCTCCATAAAAACAAGGAGGAGTGAATCTGATGTGGAAGAACTTGACTTATTGGGATGAATAAGAGTGGAGACTGTGAGCTAGTCCTTCTCGTCCAACATCAGTGTCTGACCTCAGTAATGTGCTTCTGGAAGAATGGTCAAACATTCCCATGAACACACCTAAACCGTATAGAAAGCCTTCTGTGAAGAGTTGAAGCTGTTATAGCTGCAAAGAGTTGGGCCGACATCATATCAAACCCCATGGATTAAGACTGGGCTGCCACTAAAGTTCATATGTGTGTGAAGGGCGCATACTTTTGGCAATAGCGTGTATAATTGAAATTATTCCCTGATGTCTACATAGAAGGTATATGACTTTGGTTAGGGTGAAAAATAGACAGATATCAGTTTAAACGGTCCTAGAATGAAACTAAGCTCATTGACTCCAATTGGCTGGTTTACCTCTGTGTAAACAAACTAGGTTGCCATACTATTCATTTATCTGTGCTAGTTACCTGGAGCTTGCTAGTATCTAACATTTCCTATACTTGCTACTCGCTTTCCATCTCAACATCAACACAAAGTAGGTCAAAGTTCTCACTGTGAAACTTTCAGTTCAAGATGATCTGCTTCAACCAGCCAACAGTGATAAACTCACACAGCATGGCTACTACTTACAGGTTACTGTTGGGGTTGTGATGCTAATAAAGGTGGAGCTGCTCGTCTCTTCAGTCTCTTCAGTCTATTTGGTGTTAAATGCTGAGCTGAAGCTGCTCAATATCGTCCAAGTGTTTGAGAAACTGTCTGGAGTGAAATGTGCAAAGCAAACTAAGAACCCTGAGGTTCTCCAGGGTCCTATTAAAGATGTGGGGGCTGAAGTACTTATTCACCAGCTTGTTTTGCTAATTTTTCGTTTCACCGCAAATGCAGCATTTAAGGTGGTACAGAACTTTTGATTAATAAGCTGGCAAATAGGAAGTCAGTTCAGCCTTGATCTACCATAAAGGTTTGATTCCTTGGACAGGGAATGAATAGTGCTTACACCCCCTACACAGCCTGGAACATACATAGTCCACCATTTTCATTGGTTACTCCATCGTTGTATGCAAATTTCTAGGGTGTACATATTAAATGAGTCTGTTATGTAACAGTCTAGGATTCTGGAGTCAGCCTGTTTTACCACTCTGTTTTGTAAATGCAGGATGGAAGGAGGTACAACCGTGTTTCAGGTTCACGCTATGTCAGTTCTATGTACTGGGCTCTCCTTATTAGAACTAAGACACTCTCAGTACGGTTTCCATTCTATGGCATTCTTTGAAAATAGACTCAAGGAGCTGATATTTTACAGCAGTACGCTGAGTTCTTTGTATCAGCGTAGCGAGTCTGTGCTGATTGATGTCTGCTGTTTAGCGATGATGGTATTGTGTGATTAAGATTTGGTGTTAAGGACAATTAACAGGGAGAATGGAGGACATTAAAAAGGTTCATTTTCTTAATGCGCCTCCTTCTTTTAGCTAAGTGTTAACTGACGATGCTCAATTTAATAGTGCTAGCACTAATTGCTTTCATTTGCATCCGAGAACTCTGAGTAAAACGATGGTACAGCTGTGCAACATCATTGCAGGCTTGGTTTCCTCAGGTTTCTCTTTTGAAATCGAGTCTGTTACATTAAACTCATTAATACAGAAGTGCACAGTCAGAGTGCCAACACCTCAGTTGTGTTGCTTCCAAGTAGTGTGTGTGTGTGTGTGTGTGTATACACCAATCAGCCATAACATTAAAACCACCTTCTAATATCTACACACACTGTCCATTATATCAGCTCCACTTACCATAGAGGAGCTACACTTACAGATTGTAGTTCATCTGATTCTGTGCATACACTGTTTATTCCCTTTTATCCTGTTCTTTAATGGCCAGGACCCCCACAGGACCACCACAGAGCTGATACTATTAGGGAGGTGGATCATTCTCAGCACGACACTGATGTGGTGATGGGGGTGTGTTAATGTGTGTTGTGCTGGTATGAGTGGGTCAGAGGACAATGAGTGGACACAGTGTTTAAACACTCTGTGTCTAATCCACACGTACCAGCACAGCACATTACGCACTAACACACCACTAAGACGTCAGTGTCTCTGACCATTGAGGAACAGGGTAATAAAGTAGATAAAGAAACAGATGGACCCCAGTTTGTAATTGCAGAGCTACAGCTCCTGTGGAGCTGATAAAACACAGAATGTGTGTAAATACAAGGAGGTGGTTTTAATGTTATGGCTGATCCGTGTGTGTATATACAGTATCTGTGTGTTTTTTTAAAGTTGCATTAATTGATGTTTCCTTATTTCGTATCACAAGAAAATCCAGGGTGAATATATACTGTACATACTCATTGCTTCGCGGTTATTAATATTAATTAGTCGTTGTTGTTCTGGCCAGTTCAGATTTCTGTATAGCCAGATGGCTGAATGTGTTGGCCCATTCTTTACTGGCCTTTTGAAAAAACGCCAGTTTCTGCTTCCTTTAGCTGAAGTGCGCACTGCGTGGGCTGAACGAGTGTGTAAAACACACCGGCACGTCTCCAGCACTTCTCTGTTAACCAAACTGCATATAGACGCTTGCTCTTTAATCGGCCATAGATCAAGTAAAGAGCTCCATCAATACTTAGAGACAGTTTTAGCACAATGAAGCACTAAAGCCTGAGACTGTGCTACGACATTTTAGTACAAGCGAAGCAGCATCAGCTGTGATGTGCAGCGCAGATGCACTTTCTGTTCCTGGCACACGTTCTTTATATCATAAAATCTGCATAAATATATGTAATAAATTGAAAGATTGACTCTCCGGCGCGGATATCTGCTGATTTCTTCCTTGTTTTTATTGAAACAATGTGCCAAATGGCACACTCACACACTGTGAACAAACGGAATGGCTAAAGCAAAAGTGGGCGGCATGGTGGTGCAGTGGCTAGCACAGCGGTGCAGTGGCTAGCATGGAATGGCAAATGGAATGGCTAAAGGAAAGTGGGTGGCACAGCAGTAGTGGCTAGCATGGCGGTGCAGTGGCTGGCTTGGCGGTGCTGTGGCTAACATGGCGGTACAGTGGCTAACTTGGCGGTGCTGTGGCTAACATGGCGGTACAGTGGCTAACTTGGTGGTGCAGTGGCTAGCATGGCAGTGCAGTGGCTAACTTGGCGGTGCTGTGGCTAGCATGGCGGTGCTGTGGCTAACTTGGCGGTGCAGTGGCTAGCAATAGCGGTGCTTTGGCTAACTTGGCGGTGCAGGGGCTAACATGGCGGTGCAGTGGCTAGCACGGCGAGCCTGCGTTTGATTCCGTGTGGAGTTTGAATGTTCTCTGTGTGTCCGCTGGGTTTCCTCTGGGTGCTCCAGTTTCCTCACACAGTCCAAACTCACCAGCACCCTCAGCAGGCAGAAAGATCAGCAGCTTAGAAGATGAGTGAATGAATGAATGAATGAATAAAAGAAAAGTGTAACACACCACCGCCATGTCAGTGACACTGTAGTGCTTAGAATGACCCACCACTCTAACGATACCTGTCCTGTGAGGGTCCTGACCACTATTTAACATTCTGTTCTTGTTTTCACCTTAAAGTAACACGTGTATCGCTTCTGGATCGTGTCTCTTAAACACTGGCCAGATTCTAATTACACGTTTCACTAAACTGCATCCTCACATCTGATTGTGTTAGTGTGTGTTGCGCTGGTACGAGTGGATCGGCCACAGTGGTGATTCTGCAGTGTTTAAACACCTCAGTGTCACTGCTGGACTGAGAACAGGCCACCAACCAGCACCATCCAGCCAACAGCGTCCTGTGACCACTGATGAAGGACTAGAGGATGACCTACGCAAACATCTGTGTCATCTGCACAGTGGATCAGCAAGCCCTGCCTAATAGATTGGACAGTAAGTGGACACAGTGTTTGAAAGCTATAGCGGCACTGCTGTGTCTGATCCACTCGTACCAGCACGCTACAAAAGAAAAACACCACCCCCATGTCAGTTTAATGGCAGTACGGAGAATGATCCACCATCCATCCAAATAATATCTGCTCTGTGGTGGTCCTTTGGGGGTCCTGATCTTTAAAGAACAGGGTAATAATGTATACAGAGAATCAGAACTACAGTCTGTAAGTAGAGCTCCTATGTACTGGAGGTGGGACCTGATATAATGGGCAGTGTGTGTAGATACAAGGAGATACAAGGAGGTGGTTTTAATGTTAAGATCAAGGCAAGTTCTGCTGATGTTTTCATGGAGAAGATTTAGGCTTTTTGGTTGGTCGTTGAGTTCTAGCATTCGTTAGCCTCACAGCACAAGTTCTAAACTCCAAACATGGCATTTAGACTAAGTACGAAACTGAATGAATTCGATTCTGTGCAAAACTATTCCTAAGATATCACCTCAGCCGTAGTGGATTTGTTTCCAGCTGGAGCAGCTTCACTTTACTGCCAAGGCTCAGTAAACCTACTTCAATCAAAACGTTAACCAGCTGTTCAGAAAGCACTTCTCTGGCTATTACCACACGGCTGGCTTCGCAGGGTCTGCGAGTAATTCTCAGTGTTTTTCTGCGCGAGAAGAAGGTTTCACCAAGCCGCATATATTACAGCACATAAACCCATACAAAGCCCCCTGTTGAGAGCCTCAGATCCAGTCGAGTTCAAATGTACTTCATTAATTATCTCACGCAGTACAGACTGAAACCTTTCATGCAGTGGCTCCCCGCTTTAAAGCGCTTGACTTCTTAAGAAATCGCCATGGAGATGGGAACTGAATGCTAAATGAATACTTGTGGCTTTTTTTTTTTCATGAGAAAGAAAATTTCTTTGCTAGCAAGTGGGGGGGTTGAATAGACATACACTGTATATATAAAGGAAAACAACTTTGTTTTTAATGTAAGTCAATGGAAACAGATTATATTCAATTTTTTTATTTTGGAGCATTTCTATTGGTGCATTCATCATGATGTTTTCTACATCAAAGGATGTAGACAAATAAAAATCAACATGTTTTTCCTTGTGCAAAACCCTTTATCTGAGCAATAAGTGTATTTTCACCAGTAAGAACAGCAAATATCATCAAAACAGATGTAAACAATTATAAATACTATACAAAGTAACATGAATATCTTATTGTGAAAGAAGTAGATCATATCTTGAGCTCCAGTTTGAAGAACAAAGTGTAGTTCCAGATTTCTCCTGGACGCCCCAGACATTGTATGAATGTATTCAGTTCCTTCAGCAGCAATTTTGATTTAGCTTAATGAAGTACTGAGCAGGTATTAGATGAGAACTGTAAATAATACTGGGTTGTTTCCACAAGGAGAAGCTTGGAAAGGGTTAAACTAACACACTGGCACATGTAAAACCACTTCTTACTGTATTAATACTGTTTAAAGTGTATTGTTGAAGAAATAAAAGTTATAAAAATAATATAAATATAATTTAAAATATATATAAATATAAAAATAAAACAATGGCATAAGGTGCTGATATTTAGTAAGCTGCTATGCAGTGTGTAGAGCTGGTGGTTATTGTTTACAGGCTCTTGATAATCGTGTGTATTTTGTTTACGACCAGTACAGCTCTCCACTGTTGTAGAAGTATTAACGATGCTCAGAGAAGCTTATCGTATTTTACTACATTATCAGTGATATACCATCATACAGCCCGTCCCTACTGGCATATGTGCACAACCTATTAGTAATATTTATTATTGTGGCTGCAGAATATATGCACTTGAGTTAACTGTATACTCCGTTTGAAGCCCAATTGCAGTTAATGGGACTAATTATGTTAATCAAATTATAGGACAAATTGTCATGAGGCTATGATTATCTCTCTCTCTTCAAGTGTGTGTATGAGTGTGTACAATGCATTATGAATCCCCTGCTTCCATCAGCTTGCTCATGTAAACCTGGTTCTACAAACAGGCCTCCTGACTGAAATGTTTGTAACGAGGCCTACCCTGTGACGTTACATGATGTGTAATGAATGTGGTGTCTGTTTAATGTGATATTTAAACTGTACAAGCTGGTAAATATATCCTCCTAGACTAGGTTATAGGGTGCGTGGCCGAAGGAGTGCTGCTGTGGCATTGGAGCTTCTGTCAGACGTTCTCACTAAAGATAAGAACTACTCCTTAATATAAGCATGTTTTGCGGTGAATACCCATCCATGTGGGCCCCACATGAGTTTTATCTGGGCTCTATGGGTTTTACAAGTGCTTGTAGTGGCCTATTGATTAGTAATACTTGGCCACAGTTGGGTTATGCCTTTGTGTCTTAATTGGGTTACAGTCTTTGGTCCCGGTTGGGTCTGTTCGTGGGCCCCATTTGGGTTACAGTTGTGGGCCCCAGAAGGGTTAGAGTTGTGGGTCCATGTTGGGTCAGTTGGTGGGGCCTATTTGGGTTACAGTTGTAGCTACAGTCCTGTGAACCAGTTAGGCTACAGTCATGGATTCCTGTTGGGTCAGTTTATGGGCCCCATTTGGGTTACAGTTGTGGGCCCCAGTTAGGCTACAGATATGGGACCCTGTTAGGCTATTGCTGGGGATCAAGATGGGTTACAGTTGTGGGACCAGTTTAGGCTATAGGTGTGTGCTACATGTGAGTTACCATTGTGGGGCTCAGTTGAGCTACAGGTGCAGGCACCATTTGGGTCACTGTCATGGGTTAGGCTACATTCGTGGTCGCAGTAGGGTTACAGTTATTTCTATTTTAACTTAGGAGCCAGTGGATGATTGTTCACATGGGCCCCACTTGCAGCCCAAATTGGCCCCATTAATGACTCAGATGGGTAAAATCACACACTGAGCCCACATGAAGCCACTGGACAAATCTTTGTGGAACACAACTGGGTTGCATAAAGGGGACCCAATTGGCAGCCCATCTTTTACCCATGTGGGGGCCATTAATGAAAATCCATATCTTCATATATATATCATCTATATTCTTATTTGTGAACACGACTGCGATGGTGATGTTTTTCTGTTGTGATGACCAGAACCTGACTCGAAGGTGGACAATGATCCAAAATATTCCAGTAAAGCATTCCAGTAAAGCAAGGAATGGCCAATCAAAGCCTGGGTCCTAATCTTATTTAAACACTTTGAGTGATTTGAAATGTGCTGTGCATGTAGGAACCCCCTCAAACATTGACACATCTAAAGGATTCCGCATGGATCAGCGGGAAAACGTTCTCCCAGGATTTCTCTAATTTAGGTTATCTCAGCCAAACGGGGGAAATACCAGATATTAGAGCAAAGGGTCTCCCTATATTTTCCTCAGTGGGAATAATAATAATAATAATAATAATTTTTACAAAGGTCATGCAATTACATCACCTGTATCTTATTTAAAAGAAAACTGTCCATATTTCATAATGTGTAACTTATGTATGTTATATATTTCTTAATTTATAACAGTTAATAAGGTGTCCTGATTTTTTCACATGCGTGTAAATTCATTACAGATTACTGTGACCTCTTTACAGATTAGTGTCTGGTTCACACCACATGACTGGTTGTTGGTTGGTTGGTGACGCGATTCTCTCCCTACGTGATCCTAAACAGTCGCGGCTGAAAAACCAGGCTAAAACCGTGTAGTGTGAACTAGACATTAGGTAGACGTTTAGTGTGTTGAAGGGATATTTGATGCAATATGTTGAAGGTATGTTAAGATTAATTGATTGATTCTATCATTTGTGTTGTTTTAAATTATATCATTGTACACTTTTCCAATTACAGTATAGCTATCGTCATTCCTTCTACTTCTATGAACAGTCTATGAAAAACATCAACTAGTATATAGTAGCTGCACATGAACTGCATATAAACACATAGCTGGTGGGATATCAGCTCTTATCCTATTCAGTGTTTGAAAATCCTACTTTATGGTTGGCGGGGGTTGGTGGTCACGGGAGATCATGAGGTCAGTCCCTGATTCCACTGCTATCTATCTATCTGTGGCCAGGATAACAATAACAGCGTGTTCATTTGCTTGAGACTTGAAGCTGAATGTAGAGTTTTAGTTAATTGTCTGTTTCTTAACTTATTAACTTAACTAATTTATTAAGATCTGAGAGTGCATGACTTTCACACTCCAACCAACCAGATACCAAACTAAATACTGGCCCCAGGTCCTACTGTAGCACTGATTTCATCGCCCAACTAACCTGAGCCCATCAACTCAAAAGATCTTTGCTGGAAACCACCCATTTAAGCGAATGTTTATGTTTATTCAACTACTGCTGCCTCACTCTAATCACTGACTCTGTCTCTCTCGCTATTAATCACTAGGGCTTCTTCACGCAGTTAATTGGATAGTATGGTTCACCACGAACACGTGTTCCCAGGCAGCTGCGGATTAACTCTTGTGGGTCACTGGTTTCATGGTATCTGTGAAAGAGGTTAGATAGTAGTGTTGACAGCATGGGAGACCAATCAAGCTTGGAATGATGAGCATTAGGAAGGCAAAGAGGATCAGTCTGCAGGTCAAGACTGGGTTATTAAAGGAAGGAGACTGTGTGTTTATGGTTCTGTGCTGTGTTTGTACATGCACAGTGAACTCTGTTGGGAAACATGTTGTGTTGGCATTTCTCTCTAGCTTTTCTCTATAATAATGTGTAAAAGTCTTGGCCAGCCAGAGAAATACAAAAATATATGTATTTTATATTAAAACAGGGAGGACCAGCATTCTTCTCCAGGCTGTGAGGGTGCTATCTCATTTCTGACACCAGTGTAACGTCAGGAGTTTTTCTCTGTTGGGAAACATGTTGTTTTAGCAGTTCTCGCTAGCACAGAATTTGCAATTAAACAGTGTTTATGAGTGGAATGTAGAGGTGGGCGATATGGCCCTGAATTAATATCACAATATTTCAGGGTATTTCTGTTGTAATTTTATTTTTATGGTGATATGACAAAACACTGAATAATATTTTATTAAGTACAAAAACATACTATCGCAGCAAAATAAATGTTAAAGCTTAATTTAGGATAAAAAAAAGCTTTGAATGTTTTTTTTTTCTAATTTGGGATAATGACTCTATAGCAAAACAAATTAGTTGAATCACAGTCAGTTAATTGATTCGCAATCGGTTCAGTAAATCAACGTAGACGTTAATATCAGACGGTATCAGACGTTTTATGGGCCCTCTGTGTGACGTTATTGTAAAAGTATTTGTTCATGTGCTATATTAACATCAAAGGCTAATATTTCCTAGAAATGAATAAAGGAAACTTACCAATGTTAATGTAGAGACGATGTCCAACGCTTGACGGTCTGGTCCAGTTATTCAGTTTAATTGCCAACGTTTGCTCTGCTGTTTGATGTTACACACACTCATTTCTCCTCTTTGAGACACCACGACTGGAGAACCTCCCGTAAACCATCTGCTGTATTTTGCCCTGTGGGGTCCCCAGTAAAGTAGCTTGTCTCAAGACGTTCCTGCTCAGCTTGTATTCTCTGTTAAGATGGTACACTGAAAGGCTAAGATACCGCTCTAGAGTTCTGCTCTGCACAAGACAGTGAAGCTGCTACTTTATTACAGCATTTTTCATGTCCGGGAGTGCTGTCCTTGATAAATATTGATATTTTAGGGACGCTATATATACTCATGTAACAAACGTAGGGCAAGCGCATGACATCATTGCGCCAACAAGTCAGAATATCACTATGGTATGGCCTTTTTTTATCATTTAAAAAATGTATTATCGCAAACTATACAATATGATATGCCTCAAGGTGTTACTCTGTATAGGCAGCCAGATAAATACACACACATATATATATATATAGAACAAGGAGAAACGCTATTGAAGTGGCATTCTTCTCCAGGCTGTAAGGGTGCCAACCCACTTCTGATGCCAGTGTAACGTGAGGGGTTTCTCTATTGGAAAACATGTTGTTTCGGCGTTGCTGTCTAGCACATAGTTTGCAATTTAACCATGGTTATCAGGATAAAGTGTAGAAAGTCAGAGTCAGTTTTAATTAGGTGTCTGTATAATACTGTGCAAAAGTACAAAGAAAAGCACATATGTGGGCAAATTCCCTTTTATTAGAACAGAGTGAACCATTATTCGAGCACCATCCTTCTCCAGGGCCCTAACCCACTTCTGATACCAATGTAACGTGAGAGGTTTCACATCTCCTTAAGGCTTGCTGTAGCAGCCCTGCCCTTCAAACTTAAAGTCCTTGTTTTTTGTTTTGTCTAACTATTCCCCGATTGCAGTGTATGCACAGTCATGAAATTTCAGTTTGTTGTCATATGAATAATTGCAGTTGAGTATTTAATTACATCAATTAAAATGCAAGCCAGATTGACTGACTAACCATCTTACTTGCTCACTAAGTGAGTAGCTAACACTGGCTGTACTGTTAATTGAATACTGTGCACACACATACGTCAACCCAGATATATGTGTAGAGTCCAGCAAAGCTAAGTGATCTTATAAGAGTGTTAATATATGCAAATACCACTCATTACGCCAGCATACCACCAACAAACTCTAGAATTACCTACATAATAATAAATAAACAAGCATCTACACATGTCTAAACATGTCAGCGCACCAAGTCTGAGGCTGCATTTATTTGCCTTCACCCAACACCACCAGTTCAAGACTTGTTTGTAGCAGCACAACGTAACCGTGGAATCTTAATGAGTGTTGATGATTGCAGATCTAATAGTGATGGTCGGAGAAAATAAGCGATTAAGTGGTTATGTAATAAACGGTGTTATGTATTGTTAGTGTATTTACAAATTGCATGACAGGATATACGTAGGCAGTGTTGTCTTAGCATGTTTACTTGATGCTACATTAACATGCAGTGTTTTGTCGAGTGTTCTGCAGACACACATGGGAGATGATGAAGCAAAGAAGGTGTAAGCCCGCAGCCTTCGTGAGGCCAGAAGGTTACTGTAGCCAACCACAGTGCAAACGACTAGATAACCAGAGCATCCTCATTAACAGCTTCCCCCGGCCAAGTATCCGAGCGGTAATGAGTGGACGGGGTTTGCAAATCATTAGTGTGTTTGTCTACGTGAACACTCTTTAGCAAAAAGGTGCCCGAAAAAGTTCCACTTTAGGTTCCATAAAGAACATTCCAATTAGTTAGACGGAATTATATACGATTATAGAAAATCATTTAAACTGTTCTTTTGGGGGGACGTCAAAGAATCTTTGGTCCAAAGAAATGTTTGTGGCCGCCGTAAGAAAAACTACAGCAATAATTAATTACTTTGTTTACACCGTTTAAGGGGCAATTAGATGATGTTGGAAGGAAGTGTTGCTGTTGTTGTTGTCTTTCAGTTCTTGCCATAATTTGAAAATGGCTGATGCCCATTGCATGAACTTCGTGATGAATGGACCAAAAGAATTGGGCCAAAATTATTTGGGGGAAAAAAGCTCACTGACTTACATTAAAGGAGATGTCTTTAGTATCCTTGACTGCCTCGCTGTATCATCCAGTGTGTGCAGTTTCTAAAGCATTTACTGTTCAGACTCAGATTCTCTTAGTTCTACTTTGAATTTATCTTAATAAACTGTAAATACTGTTTGACCAGAGGAGGTTGGAGGTTTCTTCCTCCAGTCTGAGGGAGTTTTTCCTCGCCGCCATCACCTCTGGCTTGCTCACAGGGCAATATATGTTGTGACTTCATGTTTTCATGTTTTTAAACTTCTGTAAGGCTGCATCGTTTTAAACAGCACTTGTGGGGTCTACTAGAATAGATTTACATTAATTCCTGATAGAATTCCTGTGTCTTTAACCCAAGCCTACTGATGAGCCCAGTCTTCACTGACTAGTCAGCCACCAGAGAGGTTCCTGTTGTAACTTCTTTTCTTACTGTCAAGATGAAGAAGGAGACCAGTTCAGAGTATGTGCTTTATACTTGAAGGTTCCGTAGTACAGGCATGATCGCTGATCTGAGCAAAGATCTCAGAATGATCTTATAGGCCTGCCTCCGCGTTCTATTTGGCCCATATGACCCATCTGGTCAAGTCGTTGTCTCCTGGGTTTGGGGCAGATATGGGAGTTTCCTGCCGTTAAATGATGGGATCTGCTCGTTAAATTCTGTAGCATTTTGTGTGACGGCCATATGTGTCTGAATAGACTCACTTTAGCAGATGGGCATGGTGTTTAGAAATATTTACAACACAGCCCTACATGCCCTCCAGTATTTGCTGTGGGAGCATGTGCCAAGCTTGCCGGTAGGCGGGCAGTAAGGATTGTGAGATGACATCATCTTGTAACTGAGAGAAGAGCTGGAATTCCAGCCTTTCTGTGGGAAAGAGAGTTTGCCTCTGGGTTTTATAGCTTTGCAGACCTTTATAGGGAAAAAAAAGCTACAGCACACTAAAAGAAAATAGAAAAATTAGAAAAATGGAAACTTGAAACCTGTATTCAGAAGCCAGTGTCACCTCGCCATTCCTGCTTTCCTCCGCTATTGCTTCTAACGCCATCTTCTGATTTATCCAAAAAAGGTTCAAGAGGTGTTTTAGAACCTTTATGTTCTTAAAACAGAAGCTAAAGAATATTTCTTGTAAACGTTCTGTATTAGTTAAATGGTTTTCCTAGAACTCTGTTGGAATCCACTGTATCCATAATATAGAGTACTGTATATATGTATGTATATCCCACTGCATATTTAATTAGAGAGTGGGAGGCATGCAGAGAAGCGGGTCAGTATGAAGAGCAGGGAATGGAAATTTTTGGTAGAGATGGAGATGAAGACAGGGTTGAAGATAGAAAGTAGCTGAGGTAGCACTCAGAGAAAAGGAGAGAGACTCTCTCCGGACATAATGATGGAGATTGAATAAGACGAGGGTGGTGGAATGCCATGAGAGGCAAGAAGAAGAAGAAGAGGAAGAGAGAACAGACGGGACCCAGTGAGTGTCCTCGGACTAAAGCGAGGAGGGCTTAAGGGAATGATGGGGGATACCAAAAAAAGATAAAGGGCCGTTATCGGAGCTAGATGCACCTGTCCTCCCCCGTTACTCTCTGTACTGCAGGAACTGCAGAGAGGAACCATATGGCACATGAAAGATCACCCCTGCACCAAGCTGGGATCAGCCATCTTGAGCTAGTCGTAGTGAACTGAGTCACCAGGTTAGGCGACCACGCTGAGTGGTGGGGGATATGACAGCCCCTCGTCTGCATTGTTCCTCACTTCAGGTGCTTCCTGTCCTGTGTAAAATCAGTGCTTTCCCTGCTTTAAATCCCCTACTTCAACACAGTGAGGGGCTTATAATTAACTGCTTAGTGCTGCAAGTAGAGAAGACACTGGGCAGTGTGCCTCCAGGTCCATGGTTTGAAAAACAATGCAGTGACAAACAGAGAGACCAAGTAAATTACCATGTTTTATTTCGTTTTGAGAAATGTGATTAAGTTGTCTAATGTATTGCATTTAAATCTACACCCTACAATGTATTATTAAATATCTATTATTATTATTATTATTATTATTAATATTATTATTATTATTATTGTTATTATTATGTCAAGGGAGCCAAACTTAGTACTAGAGTATAGGGCTGGGGAAAAAATCAACAACATAGTATTGCAAGTACTCATATTTTATTATGTAAATTGCAACTATAATATATAATTGTACTAATTAATTATCTAATTAAACTGGAGGGAGACAGGTGGAACTAGGTGAGGTTACAAGGAGCAGAGGTCACAAAGGTGCAGGACCTCAAGTACTTGGGGTCGACTGTCCAGGAAAATAGGGAGTGTGCTTAAGAGGTTAAGAAGAGAGTCCAGGCAGGATGGAGTGCATGGAGAAAAGTTTCAGGAGTGATTTGTGACAAAAGGGTGGCAGCAAAGGTCAAAGTAAAAGTTTACAAGACAGTGGTGAGACCTGCTATGTTGTATGGTTTGGAGACAGTGGTGAGACCTGCTATGTTGTATGGTTTGGAGACAGTGGTAAGACCTGCTATGTTGTATGGTTTGGAGACAGTGGTGAGACCTGCTATGTTGTATGGTTTGGAGACAGTGGTGAGACCTTCTATGTTGTATGGTTTGGAGACAGTGGTGAGACCTGCTATGTTGTATGGTTTGGAGACAGTGGTGAGACCTGCTATGTTGTATGGTTTGGAGACAGTGGTGAGACCTGCTATGTTGTATGGTTTGGAGACAGTGGTAAGACCTGCTATGTTGTATGGTTTGGAGACAGTGGTGAGACCTGCTATGTTGTATGGTTTGGAGACAGTGGTGAGACCTGCTATGTTGTAGGGTTTGGAGACAGCGGTGAGACCTGCTATGTTGTAGGGTTTGGAGACAGTAGTGAGACCTGCTATGTTGTATGGTTTGGAGACAGTGGTGAGACCTGCTATGTTGTATGGTTTGGAGACAGTGGTGAGACCTGCTATGTTGTATGGTTTGGAGACAGGGGTGAGAACTGCTATGTTGTATGGTTTGGAGACAGTGGTGAGACCTGCTATGTTGTATGGTTTGGAGACAGTGGTGAGACCTGCTATGTTGTATGGTTTGGAGACAGCGGTGAGACCTGCTATGTTGTATGGTTTGGAGACAGCGGTGAGACCTGCTATGTTGTAGGGTTTAGAGACAGTGGTGAGACCTGCTATGTTGTAGGGTTTAGAGACAGCGGTGAGACCTGCTATGTTGTATGGTTTGGAGACAGTGGTAAGACCTGCTATGTTGTATGGTTTGGAGACAGTGGTGAGACCTGCTATGTTGTATGGTTTGGAGACAGTGGTAAGACCTGCTATGTTGTATGGTTTGGAGACAGTGGTGAGACCTGCTATGTTGTAGGGTTTAGAGACAGTGGTGAGACCTGCTATGTTGTATGGTTTGGAGACAGTGGTGAGACCTGCTATGTTGTATGGTTTGGAGACAGTGGTGAGACCTGCTATGTTGTATGGTTTGAAGACAGTCTTGAGACCTGCTATGTTGTATGGTTTGGAGACAGTGGTAAGACCTGCTATGTTGTATGGTTTGGAGACAGTGGTGAGACCTGCTATGTTGTATGGTTTGGAGACAGTGGTGAGACCTGCTATGTTGTATGGTTTGGAGACAGTGGTGAGACCTGCTATGTTGTATGGTTTGGAGACAGCGGTGAGACCTGCTATGTTGTATGGTTTGGAGACAGCGGTGAGACCTGCTATGTTGTATGGTTTGGAGACAGCGGTGAGACCTGCTATGTTGTATGGTTTGGAGACAGTGGTGAGACCTGCTATGTTGTATGGTTTGGAGACAGCTGTGAGACCTGCTATGTTGTAGGGTTTAGAGACAGCGGTGAGACCTGCTATGTTGTAGGGTTTAGAGACAGCGGTGAGACCTGCTATGTTGTAGGGTTTAGAGACAGTGGTGAGACCTGCTATGTTGTATGGTTTGGAGACAGTGGTGAGACCTGCTATGTTGTATGGTTTGGAGACAGTGGTGAGACCTGCTATGTTGTATGGTTTGGAGACAGTGGTGAGACCTGCTATGTTGTATGGTTTGGAGACAGTGGTAAGACCTGCTATGTTGTATGGTTTGGAGACAGTGGTGAGACCTGCTATGTTGTATGGTTTGGAGACAGTGGTGAGACCTGCTATGTTGTATGGTTTGGAGACAGTGGTGAGACCTGCTATGTTGTATGGTTTGGAGACAGTGGTGAGACCTGCTATGTTGTATGGTTTGGAGACAGTGGTGAGACCTGCTATGTTGTATGGTTTGGAGACGGTGGTGAGACCTGCTATGTTGTATGGTTTGGAGACAGTGGTGAGACCTGCTATGTTGTATGGTTTGGAGACAGTGGTGAGACCGGCTATGTTGTATGGTTTGGAGACAGTGGTGAGACCGGCTATGTTGTATGGTTTGGAGACAGTGGTGAGACCTGCTATGTTGTATGGTTTGGAGACAGTGGTGAGACCTGCTATGTTGTATGGTTTGGAGACAGCGGTGAGACCTGCTATGTTGTACGGTTTGGAGACAGCGGTGAGACCTGCTATGTTGTATGGTTTGGAGACAGCGGTGAGACCTGCTATGTTGTATGGTTTGGAGACAGCGGTGAGACCTGCTATGTTGTATGGTTTGGAGACAGCGGTGAGACCTGCTATGTTGTATGGTTTGGAGACAGTGGTGAGACCTGCTATGTTGTATGGTTTGGAGACAGTGGTGAGACCTGCTATGTTGTATGGTTTGGAGACAGTGGTGAGACCTGCTATGTTGTATGGTTTGGAGACAATGGTGAGACCTGCTATGTTGTATGGTTTGGAGACAGTGGTGAGACCTGCTATGTTGTATGGTTTGGAGGCAGTGGTGAGACCGGCTATGTTGTATGGTTTGGAGACAGTGGTGAGACCTGCTATGTTGTATGGTTTGGAGGCAGTGGTGAGACCTGCTATGTTGTAGGGTTTGGAGACAGTGGTGAGACCTGCTATGTTGTAGGGTTTAGAGACAGTGGTGAGACCTGCTATGTTGTATGGTTTGGAGACAGTGGTGAGACCTGCTATGTTGTATGGTTTGGAGACAGTGGTGAGACCTGCTATGTTGTATGGTTTGAAGACAGTCTTGAGACCTGCTATGTTGTATGGTTTGGAGACAGTGGTAAGACCTGCTATGTTGTATGGTTTGGAGACAGTGGTGAGACTTGCTATGTTGTATGGTTTGGAGACAGTGGTGAGACCTGCTATGTTGTATGGTTTGGAGACAGTGGTGAGACCTGCTATGTTGTATGGTTTGGAGACAGTGGTGAGACCTGCTATGTTGTATGGTTTGGAGACAGTGGTGAGACCTGCTATGTTGTATGGTTTGGAGACAGCGGTGAGACCTGCTATGTTGTAGGGTTTGGAGACAGCGGTGAGACCTGCTATGTTGTATGGTTTGGAGACAGTGGTGAGACCTGCTATGTTGTATGGTTTGGAGGCAGTGGTGAGACCGGCTATGTTGTATGGTTTGGAGACAGTGGTGAGACCTGCTATGTTGTATGGTTTGGAGGCAGTGGTGAGACCTGCTATGTTGTAGGGTTTGGAGACAGTGGTGAGACCTGCTATGTTGTAGGGTTTAGAGACAGTGGTGAGACCTGCTATGTTGTATGGTTTGGAGACAGTGGTGAGACCTGCTATGTTGTATGGTTTGGAGACAGTGGTAAGACCTGCTATGTTGTATGGTTTGGAGACAGTGGTGAGACTTGCTATGTTGTATGGTTTGGAGACAGTGGTGAGACCTGCTATGTTGTATGGTTTGGAGACAGTGGTGAGACCTGCTATGTTGTATGGTTTGGAGACAGTGGTGAGACCTGCTATGTTGTATGGTTTGGAGACAGTGGTGAGACCTGCTATGTTGTATGGTTTGGAGACAGCGGTGAGACCTGCTATGTTGTATGGTTTGGAGACAGTGGTGAGACCTGCTATGTTGTATGGTTTGGAGGCAGTGGTGAGACCTGCTATGTTGTATGGTTTGGAGGCAGTGGTGAGACCGGCTATGTTGTATGGTTTGGAGACAGTGGTGAGACCTGCTATGTTGTATGGTTTGGAGGCAGTGGTGAGACCTGCTATGTTGTAGGGTTTGGAGACAGTGGTGAGACCTGCTATGTTGTAGGGTTTAGAGACAGTGGTGAGACCTGCTATGTTGTATGGTTTGGAGACAGTGGTGAGACCTGCTATGTTGTATGGTTTGGAGACAGTGGTAAGACCTGCTATGTTGTATGGTTTGGAGACAGTGGTGAGACTTGCTATGTTGTATGGTTTGGAGACAGCGGTGAGACCTGCTATGTTGTATGGTTTGGAGACAGTGGTGAGACCTGCTATGTTGTATGGTTTGGAGACAGTGGTGAGACCTGCTATGTTGTATGGTTTGGAGGCAGTGGTGAGACCGGCTATGTTGTATGGTTTGGAGACAGTGGTGAGACCTGCTATGTTGTATGGTTTGGAGGCAGTGGTGAGACCTGCTATGTTGTAGGGTTTGGAGACAGTGGTGAGACCTGCTATGTTGTAGGGTTTAGAGACAGTGGTGAGACCTGCTATGTTGTATGGTTTGGAGACAGTGGTGAGACCTGCTATGTTGTATGGTTTGGAGACAGTGGTAAGACCTGCTATGTTGTATGGTTTGGAGACAGTGGTGAGACTTGCTATGTTGTATGGTTTGGAGACAGTGGTGAGACCTGCTATGTTGTATGGTTTGGAGACAGTGGTGAGACCTGCTATGTTGTATGGTTTGGAGACAGTGGTGAGACCTGCTATGTTGTATGGTTTGGAGACAGTGGTGAGACCTGCTATGTTGTATGGTTTGGAGACAGCGGTGAGACCTGCTATGTTGTATGGTTTGGAGACAGTGGTGAGACCTGCTATGTTGTATGGTTTGGAGACAGTGGTGAGACCTGCTATGTTGTATGGTTTGGAGACAGTAGCATTGACAAAACGACAGGAGAAACTGGAAGTGGCAGAGCTGAAGATGCTGAGGTTCTCCCTGGGAGTGACAAGGATGGATAAGGTTAGGAATGAGACCATCAGAGGTACAGCACAGGTTAAACAACTAGGGGATAAAGTTAGAGAGGCCAGACTGATATAATTTGGACATGTCCAGAGGAGGGACAGCGGGTATGTTGGTAGAAGGATGTTAGAAACGCAGCTGCCAGGAAAAAGACAAAGAGGAAGACCAAGGAGGAGATATATGGATGCAGTTAGAGAGGACATGGAAGTAGTTGGTGTGAGGACAGAGGATGCAGAGGACAGAGTGAGAAGGAGGAGGATGACTCGCGGTGGCGACCCCTGAAAAGGGAAAAGCCGAAAGAAGAAGAAGAATTATCTAATTAAACTGCTGGTCATAGTATTTTTATGACAACAAATTCTAGTAAACAGAAAATTAGCTTTATATTTAGTATCACCTTCTAATTTTTATCATGTTTTAACTTTATGTTGTTCCCAAAATACTTGGAAGGTATAGCATTTTTATCTACACTGTATAAGTTATTACTGAATAGCTATAATTATTGTTATTATTATTATTATTATTATTATTTTATCAAGTGACCCCAGAATTTTGACTGTACTGTATAGGACTGGTGGGGTGGGAATCAACAACATAGTATTGCAAGTACTGATATTTTATTATATTATTGTAAATATACTATATAATATATGCCCTCAGGTATATAGGCCATGGCAACAAATTCCAGTAAACAGATAATCAGATATATATATTTATTTGGTAGCACTTTCCTAATTTACCATGTTTGAACGTTATGTTGTTCCCAGAATACTGAAAACTGTGGGTAAAATCTACACTGTTATTACTGTGACCCCAAACTTTTGAGTAGCAATGTATAGGGGCGGTGGGGGGGATCAGCAGCATAGTATTGCAGGTGCTGAAATGTTATTATATGAATTAAAATACGACTTAATGAATTCCAAATGAAACCGCATTAACTCGCAATATCTGGATGTCAAGGGCAGCGGATTCCTACGTGACTATAACAGCACAGCGTTTCCTTTGGGGGCATAATTTGCTGTTGAAAAAACAATAATAAATCACAATATATCCCAGCATATGTTATAAAACAAAATCTCTCACTCAGTAGAACTTTAGTGTGAACCTGCCGTAGGCTGAGTTCACAGAAGCATTAAATTAACAAAGGATATTTTTACTGCATAGTTTCTATACATGGTAGTTAAATGGGTTTAAAATATTAACATATAATCACATAGCATTTCACAATTCTCACTACTGAGCTTGAACTTGGAGGAGAAGCTCACATCAGCAACTGTAGTCTAACCAGTGACTCCCCTATAAAAGGGCTTCTGTCCAGTGCTGTGCTATACTGTGGGTTAGTTTTAAAGCATCAGGTTTGGTTCAGAGTAACGGATGCATTTACACTTTCACAGCGTCCAGCTAAAATGAGTCTCTGGGCACCTCCTGAAGTGCTGTGAGTGGTAGGATTTACATCTTCAGATGTGTTTACTCCTCCGCCTCTATATGAATGATCCTCTAATCCTGTAATCTGAGGATCTGGAAATGACTGGGGGAAACAAGATCTGAGCCTTGCTTCAGCTCGAGTCTTGGTTTTGTCTGATCTGAATGCATTCAGCCAAAACAGTTTTGACTAGTGTCCTAGTCTCGCATTGCCAGACTCTCTATGGGGGGAGTCTCTATGGGGAGAGTCTGGTACTTGTCGCCACTCAACCACAAAACATCTACGATCTTGTGTACCATGGAAGCCCCAGTAGCTCCCTCCCTCCAAATCCATACTGGTGCAGTCTGTTGAGCTCTAGTTATGTTTATGTCTATGAGTCTATGGTGTTCTTCTCTTTAGTGCTCCAAATTGTTGGTGGCCTAATACATTTAAGAAACGAGATGTGAACTGAACTGTGGCTCAAAATTCAAGTTCTGAACCAAATCATGGATTGGGAGAACCGTTGCACCCCTAGTGTGTGTGTACGCTTGTGTTTCTGTAATGAAATCTTATGAATTATGTAGGTCTGCAGTCCTGAAAGCAGTGGGTTGATATTGAACACGTTATATAGAGTATCTCAGAGGCTACACTAAAAAGTCATGTGTCGTTTGGCATGATGTAAAGATGGAGGCAGTCTTGAAAACAGAGTCGCGACATAAACAGTCCCTCAGGAAGCACAGCGGAGTGTCACTCTCTTAGATGCTGTTCTCTAGGCTGAACTGTGCTTCATGTTGGCCCAGTGCAAAGCAATACACAGAAGTAAGTATACTTAGAAGTACAGATAGCCAATGAGAATGCAGCTATCAGGCAGAATCCTGACAGTGTGGCCACATTAAAGATATCAGACTCAGTCTGAGGGTCTGTGGCTGAGATTAGGTCTCAACTGACATTGACATTATCATTGTTTTCAACTGCTTTTATTCATTCATTATTAATTTTACTTTTTGGAACTAATTTTATGTGAAATATGAAGCAGAACGTTTAGATGTTGTATGTTCTTTCACTGCATCAGTCTGGCTGACCTTTGACATGATTTCACTGATGCCAAGCAAATGCTACGCCATTACAGCGTAGTGTTTACAGAGTGTGTATATATATATGACTGGACCAATAGAGGTGCTCCAAAACAGCTCGGAGAAAATTCTGGTTCCATTGACTTACATTGAAAGTAAAGTATGTTTTTGGTCTCTCCTGTAAAGTTGCAATTTTGGAGATACTTGACGATAAAGTATATAAAAACTAAATTTTGACCACAAATTTAGATACTCGCCCACTAATCATACGTGTCCTGAAAGCAAAATAGCTTGTCTATAAATGTTGCCCTGCGTAAAGCAACACTGTCTGTACAGTCAAGATAACAAAAGACTGTGTTTATTGTTTGTACCAATGAGTTCCTCTTCCATCTCTAGTAGAAACGATTATCTAGGAACAATAAAAGGAGCAAACCATTTCATGGTGGTGGAGATAAAGCGGGAGCCACCCTGCTCAATGCTTAATTCCTATTGATGATCACCACAACGCTTCACTCCTAATTTGCATAAAGTTAAACTTTGCTCAACGTCATTGCGTCGCCGGATCCGCCCACGTTCGCGCTGCCACCTGTCAATGGAAATCTTCAGCTTTCACTATAGTTGTCACTGCCGACATACTTCTGTGCGTCAGCTCCGATGGCATGGTTGTTGAGCAACACTTCCAGTAGAGGGCAGTAGGAAGTAAATCAAACTTACATCATGGTTAAAATTTCGAACCAACTCAAACAACCAATCTTTAAAAAGTCCTGCCGTTTGTTCTTCGTCGCTTTCGTATGGAGGTGGTCACGTCATGCACTGCCCCCGCGGTCTGTAGCGGTATTGCTCCGTCTCGTCCGTATCCGTAAGCTTTTCCGAAATAAACGCAGGGTACGTACAGAAAGCTCCATGCGTATCCGTATCCGTATTTAACTCTGAGTATAAATAAGCCTTAATGCTACGTCATCCATTCAGTCATTACTGCCGACCAACAGCTGCTCTATGCCAGCCTTTAAATGACTCTACTTGTCTATCCCTCCGGCTGCTTTCGTGTGCCGACGTTTTGACGTTCCCCTCCTTTCCCCTTGCCCCACCACTAGTTTGGTCTTGTCCAGTGGTTGAATTGGTCTTATTCGGCAGCATAGGCAGAGGTCTTGATGCTCCAAGACCTGGATGGGGCCTACACCAAACACTCCTTAAGTTCCAAATCAGTGTATCCTTAACATTCGTTAATCAAACCCATTATCAAAATTACCTCCCTACCCTCCTGTCTCCTGCCTCCTGTCTTAACGGCAGCTACTACCATCCAAGAGCAGCTGAGTTTGGTCTGTTCCGTGTTTCTCCAAGGCTTTTAAGGCGCACAGGAACTGAGAACACATTGATGTCTGTGACCTGAAGTTGTGATCTGAGGATGTGATATCTACTTGCAGCAGCGAGCAGTTCGAACCAGGGCAGCCGCGTTTCTCATCTATCAGTCTCATGTACGCTGGGCCCAAGAAATGCGATATTAATGGAGGATGTCACATCTCCCGACAAGTTCAATTATGCCCACATTAGGCCTGGGCTAAAAATAACAGGCACTATATTTTAGTTAAGAAATTGTGATTATTTGTCATGTCCACCTCCCCACCCCACCCCCCCCTTTCTCAGTCTCTGTCTCTTTCATGAGCAAGTTGGGATATTGGTGTCGCAGTATAACACTATGGTGTGTAATTGACCAGTAAGAACACCAAATATCATTAGAACGGATGTAAATAAGCATATATACAACACAACGTATCATAAATGTCTTGTCTCCTGGATGCGCCAGACAATGTATAAATGTATTAAGTTCCTTCAGAAGCAATCTTGATTTAGCTTAATGAAGTACTGAGCAGTCACGGTATTAGATGAGAACTGATAATAATACTGGGTTGTTTCCACAAGGAGAAGCTTAGAAAGGGTTAAATTAACACACTAATGTATGTAAAAGCACTGCTTACTGTATTAATACTGTTTAAATATTTAATATAAAGAGTTTTGCTAAACAAATAAAAGCTTTTTAAAATAGCTTTTTAAATATAATAATGTCCCCAAACTTCTGCACAGTGCTGTATATACGGCTGTACTAGTGTCTGGACCCTCGTAATTTCTAACTTGTGTTATGATTCAATGCTATATCCTGTATACTGAAGTAGCCTAGTATCAGCATTTTGTCATCAGCAACTGAAAGACAGACACATTACAAATACAATTCAGTATATTTTAATAATATTTATTGTTTTAAATGCTGAACTGAATTTATTATTTATAAAACTTTAAAGAAATGTTTTTTTCTCACTTCAACTAAAAACAAGGGCTACATTAAAAAGGCATTTGAAAAAAAAACCTCATAAAGTGTGTATTTAGAGAAAAAGTAAGTAAAAAGTCTTCTTGTTAACTCAATTTCACATCTTAACAGTTTATCTGCCTCTTGTATTCCTCTCTCACACTTTCTCTTGTTTAGAGAGAGAAGTGAGCTTTGGTTGTCCAGCCAATACTTTTCTGGGTCCGGATCCGGACTGCGGTCCGCCTAATAGTGACCGCTGGTGTATAGAAAGAGCTAAGTGGCAAGTGGAGCTGATGATATGCACATTAGGAGCATAGAAACAAAAGAACTAGGAGGTGGTTATGGCTGATCAGTGTGTGTACTAGGGCTGGGCGATATGGGAATTTTTTTTTTATATCAGTCAATATCGATATATATCACAATATAAATCAAATCATATTTCCTTTTTACTTTAAGTGAGATGTGAAGATAAACTTTTGCTCAATTGTATTTATTTTTATTAGAAGATAGACAAATGTACTAAAGAACATTTACACAACTGTATTTAACATAAATTCTACACATATTATATGCTAGCATGGTCCACAATCGAAAATGAGCCAAAGGGTTCAGGGGGGAGTGCAAACTCAGAAGGCCTGGGCTGGAGTTCTGGGTGGCTTTGGTGCTTATGTATGAACAGTGCCTCCCCTCTTCCACTCTCTGAGTGAGAATGGGGATGTATATATAGTCGGTAGAGGTAATCGGGCGTGGTCCAGCTCCCAAAACTAAGTTACATGGTAACTTCACTATATATGTTTTGTGAACCCCAAATAAGTAAAAGTCGAAGTTACAATTGATGATTAGCGTAACATGCCTCTAAAAGTTGAGTCAGAACGTAGACTTTTTAACCATTTATAGATTACATGCATTTAATACATTAAGTCTAGAGCTTTGGACTGTGTCTATATATATATATATATGCTGATGTTATCAGTGTGGTTGTGTTGCTTGGAGCGTGGGCTTTGCAGTTAATTAGCGGCTCTGAAGATAAACCTGGTCCAAATGTATCTGATCTACAAATAGAGGAAACTGTAGTAAGCAAGAGAAGTATGTAGAAGCGAACATCAATGAGGTCTGGGAGCTGTTTCTGCTCCCTGCTCTAAATGAGACAGTGGTAATTGAAGGATATTCACTCGTCTGGCAGGATATTAGATGAATCGCTTTCCGTCATATTAATGGAGCTTTTCCACAGTGTGTGTGGGCGTGAGGATTCTGAAACCGAGATCGAAACCACTATACAAACATCTACGGTCTTGTGTCCTGTATGGATGTCGGAATAATCTCCCCCTCCGAGTGTGCTGAGCTCTCGGTATGTGCATTTCTGTGAATTTCGGTTTGTTGTTGATTGTTGGTGAGGCAGTAGATGAAAGATATGAGGTATGAACTGAACCATGCCTCAAACATCAAGTTCTGGGTTGAATCATGGATTCTGGTTACACTCCTAATGTTTATGTCTGTGTTTCTGTAATGAAATGTTATTTATTCTGTAGTGGTTAGTATGGTGGTGTAGTGGTTAGCACTATCGTCTCACAGCAAGACGACCCTGGTTCAGTTCCCATTCTGGGCCATTCTGTGTGGATCGTGTATGTTCTCCCCGTGCTTGAGTGGGTTTCCTCCAGGTACTCCGGTTTCCTCTCACAGTCCAAACACATGCATGTTAGGCTGATTGGTCACTCTAAATAAGGTGTAAATAAGGGTGTGTTGGAAATGTGATTGATTGGTGTACCCCCGCCTTCGCCTGATGACGCTGGGATTGGCTCCAGCCCTGCCGTGACCCTGTCTAGAATGATAACGTGAAAAATAATGGATGGATGGAAGGATGGATGATATTGAACGTGGTAATCTCTGAGTCTTCAATATGAATTGATGTGTCACTGGAGAGGGGGCGTAACGGCAGAGAATCCTGGAAAGTTTGAAGTCGGTTACTCTTTTTATGGCTCTACGTTCCTAAATTTCTATCTCAGTGATGCAAGTCATTCCCCCGGAGAGGAGGCCTAGGGAATAAACTGGAGGAGTCATTGAGGAGAAGTGTGTAGGTGTGTGTGTATGCAATGTTTTTTTAATTCTATTAGAAATATGTGAGTACAGAGTAAGCTTACTTGTGAAGCAGACGCCATGACGTTTCCCTTATAATGGCCATTAGATCCAACAGCAGTGTAATCAGAGCAGCCGTACAATACACTTGAGTTCATTTCCCACCTCACAGACACAGCACTATGTCTTTGTTCACTTAACTGTATCAGAGCCAGTATAACTCTGTTAGTCGCTGTGCAGTGCAGGTACTACTCAGTAATACAGAGCAGCCAGTTGTTGATTGCAGTTTTTTGTTTGGCTGATATTGAACCTGGTTATCTCGGCGTCCACAGTAGAAGTCATGTGTTGTTGGAGAGGGGGCATAACGGCAGAGAATCCTGGACAGTTTGAAGCACGTTCCTCTTTTTATGACACTCTGTTTTTACAATTCTATCTCAGTGATGCAGGTGTTCATACCTGTAGGGGAACACAGGCTGAGTCAAAAGGCTAGATATACGCACAGGTGAGTGTGGCGTCTTCCTCTATGTATTTGTATCATTAAGGGTTTAGTTTTAGTTTAGAATTATTTTGTCACTGGTGTTTGCACAGTGAAATTTGACCTCCACATATAAAACACCCACATATACACACACTAGTGGGCAGTGAGCACACATGCCCAGAGCGGTGGGCAGCCCATTCCACAGCGCCCAGGCAGCAGTTGGTGCTTAGGTGTCTGGCTCAAGGGCACTTCAGTCAGGTCCTGCTGGTCCCGGGGATCGAACCGGCGACCTTCTGGTCACAAGACCGGATCCCTAACCTTCAGGCCATGACAGTTGCGTTTCAGATGGAGATTCTGGCCTCCAAATCTCCGGATCCCTAAAGACTAGTAATGCGATCCAGGGCTTGTGGAAAAGTAAGTAACATGTTACGTTTGACTGACTGGTGGACTGTGTTCATCGTGATGTCATCAGTGGTCACTGTTATTATCATTGTTCACTGACCCAATGTGGCTGCCAAGAATAAAAACAGGGTTTCACTCATTGGGAGCCAGTTCTGTTTGTTCTGTGTCTCTTTCCATTGCAAACCAAGAGATCTTCAAAGCCAAAGGTCCAAGCATTGAGTATTAATGGCTCAGCGCTCAGCACTGGCCATGCCTTCAAATAGAGATCTGACCTGGGCTGTTCTTGATTGTTTGTTTTCTTTTGGTCCTATTCCTGCAGACAGTCGGCACCAGTCGTCCCGCTTTCACCCGTGACCCGCACGTTTTGTTCCTGTCCCACCTGTGGTCCTCTATAACTGCTTTCCATCTGCGTCAGTCACGACGTGATCTGCCACACGATGGGCTTTTCTTGGGCTGGCGTTATTTTCGTATGTTTGCCGTATTAAGAGCACTTTCTCTCCACAGTGGTGGCCACCTTGTTTCTGGAGCCTACAAGAAAGCAATTCACTCATTCAAGTGATGCATGAGGTTCAATTGCCAACTAGAACTTCTGTTTAGAGAGCTAGCTCTATGTATGCAGACCTCCAGCTTCAGATCTGGAGGGTTATGCAGCCTCCTCTTGGTTGGCTCCTGTAAAGCACAGCTATGATGAATGCGCTTTTTCTGAATGGGTTGCCGTAGAGAGTCCTAACTGTGTGAGAGAGAGAGACAAAAAGAAAGACAGAGTCTATGCAGAAGAGCGTGGGCGAGCGAGTCGGCTTGGGTTATGCTTATGAAGCCTTCCATATCTTAACTCTCTCATCAGCTTTTCAGCTTTCACAAGCAGAAAGAAAAGAAATCGCGTTCTCCTGGGACGGATGGCCGGCTTTAATATTCTTTATGTTTTGGTCATCCTCCAATCAGGCTAATAGGCAAGTCATTCCCCAGGAGAGGACGCCTGGGGAATGACTGGGAGGAATCACTGAGGAGAAGTGTGTAGGCGTGTGTGTATGTAATGGTTTTTTTTTTTTTTAATTTTATTAGTATTATGAGTACAGAGTAAGCTTACTGGAGGAGCAGACGCTGTAACGTTTCCTTTATAATGGCCATTAGATCCAACAGCAGTGTAATCAGGGCAGCCCTACAATACACTTGTGTTCATTTCCCACCTCACAGACACAGCAGTGTCTTTTTTCCCCTCAACTGTATCAGAACTAGTGTAACTCTGTTGGTTGTCATACAGGGCAGGTACTACACAGTAATACAGCACAGCCAGTTGTTGATTGCAGTGCTTGGTTTGTTTTGTACAACCTCTGTGGTTCTGTGTTGGTGGTAA
Source organism: Megaleporinus macrocephalus (assembly GCA_021613375.1). NCBI lineage: Eukaryota > Metazoa > Chordata > Actinopteri > Characiformes > Anostomidae > Megaleporinus > Megaleporinus macrocephalus. The sequence goes on from CM038716.1 coordinate 4,504,907, forward strand.
GGCTTTATTTTAGACCTTGTACTCTTAGCCCACCTGGTCTGAAAACTAAAGGTTAAAGGTACCATAGAATGCATTTATACAGATTTCTACATAGAAAGTATGTGACTTCATGTCCAGATGTGGTTTTACATGACCACTCTGATTGGTAGGGGTGTAAGAAAATATCGAAAATATTGAATATCGGGATATAATGTTTCATGATACTGTATCGATTCTCAAAAACACAGTATCGATACATAGATTCCTGGCAGACAGTGTGTTGTGTCACAGTGTGTTTTGTGTTTAAACCTCTGACCACTAGATGTCAGTGTTGTAATCTGTTGTAAAGCTCCACTCCAACATTAACAAGCAGCACAAGGGCGCAATGCTGTTGTAAGCATTGACAAACCTGTTCATGCAGTGGTGTGTTTTAATAGTAGAATTTAAAAAATTGCAATATATCAGTATCGCAATATATCGTGATGTATTAAATTTTGACCTCTGTATCACGATACGTATCGTATCGCCAGGTTCTTGCCAATACACAGCCCTACTGATTGGCTGGTTTACAGCGAGACATCATACTGAAGTTGCAAGTCCAAATAGATACAGACAGGAGAATAAAGCTAATCTCGTTGTAATCTCTTTGTAAATAAGCTCGGTCGACGTACTATTAGTTAGATAGCTGCGATTTTTAGCTGCGAGTATTTAAGGTTGCCTATACAGGCTACAGGCTTTCGTCTCAACATCAACGCAAAGTATATTAAACTTGTTCCTCACTGTGAAACTTTCAGTGTTAGATGATCTGCAAACCAGCAAACAGTGATAAACTCACAGCATGGCTGCTACTTACAGGTTGCTGTTGGGGTTGCGATGCTAATAAAGGTGGAGCTGCTCCTCTCTGCAGTCGCTTGGCTGAGATGAAGCTGCTCCATGTTGCGTTTGAGACTAACAGCTCTGTTATGAATGTTGGAGCTTGATGAGTTGATGAGTCAAGACTGTTACTGTTAGGGATTTTGGAAGCAGCTAGTTTTGCTGTCCTCGTTTGTAAATGTAGGATTTGTATTTGAATGAGGACAAACAGTGCTGGAGGTTCGAGGGATGTCAGTTCTATGAACTGAACTCTCCTCACTCAGCTATGACAATATACACCATAATCAGCCATAACATTAAAACCACCTTCTTATATCTACACACTCTATAGGAGCACTCTGTAGTTCAACAAACTGTAGTCCATCTATTTCTCTGTATGTATTGTTTATCCTCTTGTACCCTGATCTTTAATGGTCAGGACCCCCACAGAACAACCCAATGCAGGTACTGTTAGGGAGGTGTATCATTCTCAGCACTGCAGTGACGCTGACGACGTTGTGGCACGTTAGTGTGTGTTGTGCTGGTGTGAGTGGATCAGGATCTGGAGTGTTTAAACACCTCAGTGTCAGTGCTGGACTGAGGATAGTCCACCAACCAACAACATCCAGACAGCAGTGTCCTGTGGGCAGCGTCCTGTGACCACTGATGAAGGACTAGAGAACACAAGCTGTGCAGCAACAGTGAGCTACTGTCTCTGACTTTGCTTGTACACGATGGAACAACAAGGTAGGCGTGTCTAATAGAGTGGACAGTGAGTGGACAGAGTGTTTAAAAATTCCACCAGCACTTTTGCACACTAGCACACCACCACCATGTCTGTGGTGGTCCTGTGGGGGTCCGGACTATTGAAAACAGGCTAAAAAAAACTATGTAGAGAATCAGATGGACTACAGTCTGGAAGTGTAGAACTACAAAGTGTTCCTATGTGGTAAGTAGAGCTGATTAAATGGACTTTGTGTGTAGATACGAGAAGGTGGCTTTAATGTTATGGCTGATCAGTGTAGTACAGTGTACAATACTGTGTCACTGCTTGTATAGACAGGCTTGGTTTTTGGTGCACACGTCTCTCCAAAAGGCCTTAAGGCTTAGAGTTTGCTTAGAGTTTATGAAATGTTCATGCACAGCAGAACTTCAGTGCAGTCCTGTTGCAGCAGAAAACATATTATTGTTATTATTATTATTATTATTATCATATAGCTTCAAAATATAGTGTATCTTATAATAGATGCAGTAGTGGTGGCACAAACTCAACCTTTGAACCATATTTTAAGCTGGACGCTGGGTTCTGTGTATACATGGGAACTAGTCAAATATAAATCTCTGCATAATTAATGGTAAGGGTTTTCTTCAATCAACCGAATGTAATAATATGGGGTTATTTCAGTCACTCGGTCAATAGTGGTAGTGGGGAAAAATATCACAAATCTATGCTGAATCGATTTTGCATGGCAATATTATATTGATACACAGACACAGAGTGATATAAATTTAAGGTATAGATTTTTGACTGTATCAGTCAATACCGTCAAAGGCAAACCCCACGTGGGGCCTTCTTTCTGGACATAATTTGCAGTATAAATATGTAACAATCCACAATATATGTGTTCACAGTTTGCTATATTGTGTTAAATCCCATTAATATCGTATTGTGACTTTGTATTGTGTACCAGTCACAAATAAACATGAGAAAACCCAATTTTGTCTCTCATTCACAATATATATTTACAACACTCACTACAGTGCAAAAGCTGATTGTTTAAAAGCCTTTATCTTATCACTACCTGTATTTTCTCTAGTACGAACACCAGATATCATAAGAACAGATGGAAATGATCATACATACAATACAAAGTAACATGAATATCTTATTGTAAAGGGAAAAAAATGATCATTTGAAGAACAAAGTTTCAGACATTGTATGAATGTATTCAGTTCCTTCAGCAGCAATCTTGATTTAGCTTAATGAAGTACTGAGCAGTCAAAGCAGGTATTAGATGAGAACTGTAAATAATACTGGGTTTCCACAAGGAGAAGCTTGGAAAGGGTTAAATATACACAATGATGTATGTCTGGGATTATTTTAAATATAATGTTGTTTAACATAATTTAGTGCCTACAACCTTTGCACCGTACTCCATATTCTTCCATTTCTTTAATAATTTATTTGTAATTAAAGAATGTTTCTCTTGTCTTTACCTATAATCGTATTATCCTGGTAGTAAGTACTGGCTAGAGCGTATTTTATGTTTAAGCCTTATTATATTAATGATTCTACGAAGCAGTCCTACTGAACTCTTGTCATCAAAGGCAGAGCTTTCAAAGAAATATACTTTCTCTGTATCGTCTCATATTTGATTCAGTTAAAGATGAACGCTGAGCAGTATTTATGCCTCTGGTGCTGCTAACGCTGCTGGCTGGAACCAAATTCATATCTCAGTCTTTGCAAATTCAGAACTATACATTTTCTGGCATATAAGAACAGTGTTTAAAATGAAACTCATTTAGTCCCTATAAAATATGCATGTACACATTATTGCATTCCTGCTTGCATCTAAAATATATCGTAGCTGTCCAAAGAAAAAAAAATCTCCAAAATAACTTCACATTAGATGATAAAAACTTACTTAACGTTCAATGTATGTAAAGATCAAGAGATTTTGGAGCATTTCTGTTGGTTTTAAAATGTTTGCCTGGTAGTGTACATATATATGGGAGGAACCTTTCTATTTAAGTTTTGTTCTACTGAGTTCAATATCAAGAGCAATGGGCCAGTCTAAGATGGTGGCTATAGTAGGTTTAGCCGAGGAATGATCGAGCAAGACGCGAATAAGAGTATGTGTAGGACTAGCTTTTAAAACAGATACAAATATGCAAGACAGTGTCACGGCTAACAAGAAAACAATAAAAACTTGAAAACTGCCGAGTGTTCATCCCTGCCAATGATCTTTGAGAGCATTGTAGTCAACCCATTTCATCATAAAACATAGTTATCTCATGCCAGTTTTCTCCTCTCACCCAAGAAAATACAGTAATAATACTCAATTTTTCATGGGTGTAATATGAAATGTCCATCTTCACTGTCCAATAAAAATTAAGTATCTCCATTTTCGATTTTAAATTTTCTACATCATTTGAACACGCCAATGGTCGTTTTACATTTTGTGACAATTTCATGATGAATGGACCAAAAGAACTGCCCCAAATAGCGTGACTAAAATTCTGGTTCCATTGACTTACACTGAAAGTAAAGTATGTTTTTGGTCTCTCCTGTAAAGTTGCAATTTAGGAGATACTTATTTTAATTCAGGAGTCAATGTATATATATATATATATATATATAAAACCATCCATCTATTATCTTCCAGTTTAAACCGCGGTCATCCATGATAGACAGGTCACCAGTTCATCGCCAGCATGGCCAACACACACTTGCACACACGGGCAATTTAGAGCGATGCATGTGTTTGGACTGTGAGAGGAAACCGGAACCCACTCAAGCACAGGGAGAACATGCACACTCCACACAGAACGACCCGGATCATCTTGCTGTGAGGCGACTGTGCTAACCACTACACCACTGTGCTGCCTTATATATATATATATATATATATATATATATATATATATATATATATATATATATATATATATATATATACATATATATATATATATATATATATATATATATATATATATATATATATATATATATATATATATATATATATATATTGGCCTTCATAACCCTCTGTGATGTGTACTCATGAAAGATTGAGTATTACTACTGTATCTTCTTGTGTGAGAAGAGAAAACTGAGCAAACTTTCTGGCGTGAGATGGTTTTATATGTTTTTAGGCTAGCTTGAAACGGGTCTGAGGTTGACTACAAAGCTCTACTACTACAGCCTACATCAAAATCTTTCACCAATAACGCTGGCAGGGATGAGCACTCTGGTTTTCATTGTTTTCTTTGAGATATACTCTTGTCCGGTCCCTTGCTTGATCATTCTTCAGTCTCTTTGCAGCTTCTGCCATGATGACCATACTTGGAATTCTGAGTTACCTTCTTCTTATAGCTGCTTGAAGACTTGATATGGTGTCACAGGGTCCTTGCAAGACGTCTAGTGCGCCTTAGAGAAGGCATTACAGGTCTGGAGTGGCAATGACTAACTAGAAACAAGGCTCTTCTTGGCTGAATCTTGAGGATCCATGAAGATCCAGCATAACCGACGAATGTGTTTATTTTCTTGTATAAGAATTTCAGCCCGTGTAAAATTTGTATACCATGGAATCTAATTGAGCTGACGCAGCCCCCTGACTGAGGCCTGCCCACAGTGACAGGCCTGTTTTTGTATCATTAGCGCTGCATGGTTATGGGCTACAGTAGTCATACTACTGGACCACAGCAGTGTGTGTGTTGGGCTGCAAGATGTTGCTGCTGTTCACACCAATCGGACGCTGCTACAGATATGTGTGTGTGCAAGGATAGAAAGCAGAAAAGACAGAGAGACAGTTTGAGAGAGTGAGATGGAGAATGCCAGCGCACGCCTTACTTCTTTTCACGCCTGCAGATCTGTGTTGTGCTGGGCTCTCGGCGCTGTCTCTGGTGTCTTTAATCAGCTCGGGGAGTGGGTGTACAAATTCCTCACGGAGCTGCCTTCTGATCGTGTCACATCCTCTGCGTGTGTGTATGAAGATGACCTTCGGTGCACGTTACACAGCAATAGCCAGCAGTGAGAAAATGTCCTGGTCCAAGTCTTTTCATGCTCCACATATAAAATATTCAAACCTCTATCCATATTAAATTAAATTGATATTTCATGCTGTCTTACAACCCCATAATGAGACGGCCCCTCCTGATCCGGGCATGTGAGTCACCCATCTACTTAGCGTGGTTCAATTCAAGAAGCAGATGCTTTTAAAAAAATATATATATATATATCAAGCGACTATGGATTCAGTATTTACTCTCTGAGAATGCAGAAGAGGCCGTGAACGAGCACTTGCTGCTAAATTGGGGGCTGAAAGGAAAAGCTGTCTGAAGTGCATGGTTTTCACACTGGCTGAACGTTTGCCCTGTGCACACTCGACCGCCACTGCTACTTACACGCTCAACATAAAAGGCGAGACTGATTAACACCGGAGCGCAAGAGTCAGTGGAGCGCTGCAGAAATGTGCTGGTTCACACTTCAGGTGCGTTGCACTCAGCTGTGCCTTCAAACAAATACAAAGCGAAAGTTACATTTGTGCTTACACATTACATAAAAATTGACCCCCACCCCACAACCTGTCCTCTAAACGGCTGTACTATTCTCTAAACGGGTGTAGTATTCTCTAGACGGGTGCACTATTCTCTAAATGGGTGCATTATTCTCTAAACACGTGCGCTATACTCTAAACAGGTGTATTATTCTCTAAATGGGTGCACTGTACTCTAAACGGGTGTACTATTCTCTAAATGGGTGCACTATACTCTAAATTGGTGTACTATTCTCTAAATAGGTGCACTATACTCTAAATGGGTGCACTATACTCTAAACAGGTGTACTATTCTCTAAATGGGTGCACTATACTCTAAACAGGTGTACTATTCTCTAAATGGGTGCACTATACTCTAAACGGGTGTACTATAGTCTAAATGGGTGCACTATACTCTAAATGGATGTACTATTCTCCAAATAGGTGCACTATACTCTAAACGGGTGCACTATTCTCTAAATGGGTGCACTATACTGTAAACGGCTGAGCTATACTCTAAATGGGTGTGCTGTCCTCCAAATGCATGCACTATACTCTTAATGGGTGCACTACACTCTAAGATGTGTGGTATCCTCTAAATGGGTGCACTGTCCTTTAAATAGGTGTGCTATTCTCTAAACGGGTGCACTATTCTCTAAATGAGTGCACTGTTCTCAAAATGGGTAAGCTATACTGTAAATAGGTGCACTATACTCTAAACGGGTGCACTATTCTCTAAATGAGTGCACTGTTCTCAAAATGGGTACGCTATACTGTAAATAGGTGCACTGTACTCTAAATGGGTGCACTATTCTCTAAATGGGTAAGCTATCCTCTAGGTTGGTGCACTATTCTCTAAATGGGTCAGCTATCCTCTAGGTTGGTGCACTATTCTCTAAATGGGTAAGCTATCCTCTAGGTTGGTGCACTATTCTCTAAATGGGTCAGCTATCCTCTAGGTAGGTGTACTATTCTCTAAATAATTCAGCTTTCCTCTAAAGGGGTGGGCTTTTCTCTAAGTGGTTGGGCTATGCACTGAATGGTTGGGCTATCCTCTACTATTCTCTAAATAAGAGGGCTATTCTTTAAAAGGATGTGCTTTCCTCTAAACAGGTGCGCTAACTAAGCTCGCTGTCAAACACCACAGTTTGGTTTTGGCTTACTGTCACTTTACTTTCCCCCCCTCACCCGTTTTTATCATCTAAATCTGTGTCAACACCAAGTTCTCTGATGGGTAACACAGTCCAGGTCTGTAGTTTACTTGTTAATATAACATTAAGGCAGCCTGCCCTGCTACAGATCCAAACCAGCAAACACACAACATGGTCAATTTCTCAACAATTTCAAAAAGTGGTTACACTGTCTTAACAGAATCATCACAGCCTCATTATTAAATACCATTGCCATATGATATAACTGCTACCTGTTGACAACTTAGCATGGAGTTTAAAATGATCACCATTGTGAAAATCCAGCTCGTTAGAATCCTTTATAGTTTCTTAGTGATGAGGATGGAACTTCAGAGAATTTTGCCAAGTTGCCAGCCGGCAGTCAAAACACCATATAGCAACGTTGTGATAAGGTTGTGACAACATTGCTTAGACAAAGATGTATTACAAAGTTTCCTGGGACATAATGGAACTTACGTTGTCACTACGTTGTCACAGAGCCGTTTTTTCCACTTTTCTTAGGACGTATATTTCAATGTTGGAACAATTTTGTGGGCAATAAAACAACAAGCTTTCACAACATCATCACATAACTGTACCACAAAACAGATCGTCTTCGCATCCCTTCAGCGCTTACTCTGCTCCACTGTCTCATCTTCAGCCAAACGCTTTAGAACACTACCAGCCAAACGCTTTAGAACACTACCAGCCAAACGCTTTAGAACACTACCAGCCAAACGTTTTAGAACACTACCAGCCAAACGTTTTAGATCACTACCAGTCAAACGCTTTAGAACACTACCAGCCAAACGCTTTAGAACACTACCAGTCAAACGCTTTAGAACACTACCAGTCAAACGTTTTAGATCACTACCAGTCAAACGTTTTAGTAACACTACCAGCCAAACGTTTTAGTACACTACCAGCCAAACGTTTTAGTACACTACCAGTCAAATGTTTTAGTACACTACCAGCCAAACGTTTTAGTACACTACCAGCCAAACGTTTTAGATCACTACCAGTCAAACGTTTTAGATACACTACCAGTCAAACATTTTAGAACACTACCAGCCAAACGTTTTAGTACACTACCAGTCTAACGTTTTAGATACACTACCAGTCAAACATTTTAGAACACTACCAGCCAAACATTTTAGAACACTACCAGCCAAACGTTTTAGTACACTACCAGCCAAACGTTTTAGTACACTACCAGTCTAATGTTTTAGTACACTACCAGCCAAACGTTTTAGATCACTACCAGTCAAACGTTTTAGAACACTACCAGCCAAACGTTTTAGTACACTACCAGTCTAATGTTTTAGATCACTACCAGTCTAATGTTTAGTACACTACCTGTCTAATGTTTTAGTACACTACCAGTCAAACGTTTTAGTACACTACCAGTCTAATGTTTTAGTACACTACCAGCCAAACATTTTAGTACACTACCAGTCAAACGTTTTAGATCACTACCAGTCAAACGTTTTAGATCACTACCAGTCAAACATTTTAGTACACTACCAGTCAAACGTTTTAGATACACTACCAGTCAAACGTTTTAGTACACTACCAGTCAAACGTTTTAGATCACTACCAGTCAAATGTTTTAGATACACTACCAGACAAATGTTTTAGAACACTACCTGTCTAACGTTTTAGTACACTACCAGCCAAACGTTTTAGATCACTACCAGTCAAACGCTTTAGAACACTACCAGTCCAACGTTTTAGTACACTACCAGCCAAATGTTTTAGTACACTACCAGCCGAACATTTTAGTACACTACCTGTCAAACGTTTTAGTACACTACCAGCCAAACATTTTAGTACACTACCTGTCAAACGTTTTAGTACACTACCAGTCTAATGTTTTAGTACACTACCAGCCAAACGTTTTAGATCACTACCAGTCAAACGTTTTAGAACACTACCAGCCAAACGTTTTAGTACACTACCAGTCTAATGTTTTAGATCACTACCAGTCTAATGTTTAGTACACTACCTGTCTAATGTTTTAGTACACTACCAGTCAAACGTTTTAGTACACTACCAGTCTAATGTTTTAGTACACTACCAGCCAAACATTTTAGTACACTACCAGTCAAACGTTTTAGATCACTACCAGTCAAACGTTTTAGATCACTACCAGTCAAACATTTTAGTACACTACCAGTCAAACGTTTTAGATACACTACCAGTCAAACGTTTTAGTACACTACCAGTCAAACGTTTTAGATCACTACCAGTCAAATGTTTTAGATACACTACCAGACAAATGTTTTAGAACACTACCTGTCTAACGTTTTAGTACACTACCAGCCAAACGTTTTAGATCACTACCAGTCAAACGCTTTAGAACACTACCAGTCCAACGTTTTAGTACACTACCAGCCAAATGTTTTAGTACACTACCAGCCGAACATTTTAGTACACTACCTGTCAAACGTTTTAGTACACTACCAGCCAAACATTTTAGTACACTACCTGTCAAACGTTTTAGTACACTACCAGTCAAACGCTTTAGAACACTACCAGTCCAACGTTTTAGTACACTACCAGCCAAATGTTTTAGTGCACTACCAGCCGAACATTTTAGTACACTACCAGCCAAACGTTTTAGATACACTACCAGCCAAACGTTTTAGATACACTACCTGTCAAATGTTTTAGATCACTACCTGTCAAACGTTTTAGAACACTACCAGTCAAACGTTTTAGAACACTACCAGCCAAACGTTTTAGAACACTACCAGCCAAATGTTTTAGTACACTACCAGCCAAACGTTTTGGTACACTACCTGTTTTAGTACACTACCAGCCAAACGTTTTAGTACACTACCAGTCAAACGTTTTAGTACACTACCAGTCAAACGTTTTAGTACACTACCAGTCAAATGTTTTAGATCACTACCAGTCTAATGTTTAGTACACTACCTGTCTAATGTTTTAGTACACTACCAGTCAAACGTTTTAGTACACTACCAGTCTAATGTTTTAGTACACTACCAGCCAAACATTTTAGTACACTACCAGTCAAACGTTTTAGATCACTACCAGTCAAACGTTTTAGATCACTACCAGTCAAACATTTTAGTACACTACCAGTCAAACGTTTTAGTACACTACCAGTCAAACGTTTTAGATCACTACCAGTCAAATGTTTTAGATACACTACCAGTCAAACATTTTAGTACACTACCAGACAAATGTTTTAGAACACTACCTGTCAAACGTTTTAGTACACTACCAGCCAAACGTTTTAGAACACTACCAGCCAAACGTTTTAGAACACTACCAGTCAAACGCTTTAGAACACTACCAGTCCAACGTTTAAGTACACTACCAGCCAAATGTTTTAGTACACTAACAGCCGAACATTTTAGTACACTACCTGTCAAACGTTTTAGTACACTACCAGCCAAACATTTTAGTACACTACCTGTCAAACGTTTTAGTACACTACCTGTCAAACGTTTTAGAACACTACCAGTCAAACGTTTTAGTACACTACCTGTCAAACGTTTTAGAACACTACCAGCCAAATGTTTTAGTACACTACCAGCCAAACGTTTTGATCACTACCAGCCAAATGTTTTAGTACACTACCAGCCAAACGTTTTGATCACTACCAGCCAAATGTTTTAGTACACTACCAGCCAAACGTTTTAGTACACTACCAGCCAAACGTTTTAGTACACTACCAGTCAAACGTTTTAGTACACTACTAGCCAAACGTTTTAGTACACTACCAGTCAAACGTTTTGATCACTACTAGCCAAGCGTTTTAGATACACTACCAGTCAAACGTTTTGATCACTACTAGCCAAGCGTTTTAGATACACTACCAGTTAAACGTTTTGATCACTACTAGCCAAACGTTTTAGTACACTACCAGCCAAACGTTTTAGATACACTACCAGCCAAACGTTTTAGATCACTACCAGCCAAACGTTTTAGATCACTAACAGCCAAATGTTTTAGTACACTACCAGTCAAACGTTTTAGTACACTACCAGCCAAACGTTTTAGATACACTACCAGCCAAACGTTTTAGTACACTACCAGCCAAACGTTTTAGTACACTACCAGCCAAATGTTTTAGTACACTACCAGTCAAACGTTTTAGTACACTACCAGCCAAACGTTTTAGATACACTACCAGCCAAACGTTTTAGATACACTACCAGCCAAACATTTTAGATACACTACCAGCCAAATGTTTTAGTACACTACCAGCCAAACGTTTTAGTACACTACCAGCCAAATGTTTTAGTACACTACCAGTCAAACGTTTTAGTACACTACCAGCCAAACGTTTTAGTAACACTACCAGCCAAACATTTTAGTACACTACCAGCCAAACGTTTGGTACAATACCAGTCAAACGGTTTAGAACTGTTCTAAAATGTTTGTCTGGTTCTGTTCTATAACGTTTGGCTCGCAGTGTATTTGACCTGTACATTTAAACCAGCTGTGCAGTGAAACTCACATATACTGAACATACACATTAGGGAACAGTCAGCACACTTGCCCAGAGCGGCCCAAGGTACTCCACCTCTGGGAGTTGGAGGTTACGTGCCTTGTTTAATGCTCCTGTTAAATATATTTCTTCTTTTGTTCCCTTGCCTGTTGTGTTAAGCTCGTTTGCATTTGGTATCTCTCTTATGCACTGTCCTTGTCGTGGTATGTCCTTTTGTCATGTAATGACCTCCAGTGGGTAGACTATCTTACAATCTAGCAATGTACGGATATCTCTGGGACATCCTGGCTCCTAGATGTGCAGGGTAGTAAGGGGTTTCTGGGTCGTTTAGACAAAGGGACAACAAGAAGGTGTGGTTTTACTATGACTGTCTTTAAGTCTGTCGGTTTGCGACTGAATTAGACTAACCAGAAAGGAAGACGCGCCAATTACACTTCTTTTTCCTACACAGTCTTCACTCCTTTTTTTAAGAAACCAATGATTTTTCCAGCAAAAGTCAACACACACAGTATAAATACACTTAAAAACAAACAAAAGTTGAAGTCAAAACAGTAAAACTTCATTTTAAATTCTTTATTAAGAATTTATTAATATTTAGACAGATGAAATACACGAATATGTGGCATATATACAATTTTAACAATTATTTTAAAAACGTTTTCTACAGAGAGTAACCAGCATTTCAGTAAATTCAGAATGGAAACAAAGGACGGTTGACCTTCCAGTCACAAACAAGCCTGGTTCCCAAATTTCCAGCCCATGACTTGTTTGCTAAATGTACTTTCCTGAAATGTTCATGATATATATATATATATATATATATATATATATATATATATATATATATATATATATATATATATATATATATATATATATATATGTAATTCACATAGACTAAAGTGCTCAGGAGTGCTCAGGAGGCCAAAACAATACAAAGTGGTGTGGCGTTAATCCTCGGCTGTGCCTGATATCAGGCTTACATCTTTCTGACATCTTTTTGATTTTCTCTTTTTTATTCCTACTGTTTTTTGAAATACGGACATACGGTAACAGGGTGAAATGTTTGAAATTGAATTCCTTCTGTAGACCTGAAGGGTTTAAAGCTCCAGGGTTTCGACTCATGCTCTGGAACACCTGTGTCACATATGAGCAGTGACCGGCTAACGTCTGCTGACATGGCCGCAGGGTTGGTGCAGAGACACGGAGGATACAGGCGATTGCATGATGTGTCTGCAGCGCGAGCTTGAAATGCATCTCCAGCGTCATCGGTTAGAGACGCCATGCTGCCTGGGGATGCTGTTCCGGAGGCCCTGGCTTAGCGCAGAGTGCTTGTGATAGAGGGGCCATGGCTGTAATAGCTAGACTGAACTTGTCAGCTAATTGCAATCAACAGGTATTTGCAATTGCTTAAGAATCTGATCCTCTTCAATTGTGTTGGGGAATTTGGAGCGCTACTGTAATCTAGCACTCTAATTCTGTTTGATCCCCTCGTTCATTTTAATCATGCATTTAATTTGCATTGGGACCACCGTCTCTCTCTCTCTCTCTCTCTCTCTCTCCGTTCCTCTTTCTCTCTCTCTCTCTCGGTCTCTGCCTGTATGTTTGTGTGTTTCTCTTGCTTTCTGATAGCGATCTATATTTAGCATGTGCAAAAGATCCTCTAATGATATTCTGCTTGGATCTTCTCGGCTTTCCTCACTTTGCTGGTGCTTTATATCTATATATCACCTATAAGGAGCTAATATGTGGTGAAAAGCAATTATGGCAGTAACAACATAAAGCGATGCTGACCTCAACGCTTTTAAAGAGAAGGTCTTCCACCAATCATCCTAAGTGGCTGATCCCACAAAGAAGCAGTTCCCCCCTGAAGGCATCTACAGTAACTATGCACCAAGGCTAAAGCCAGTTATAGCCTTTTTGGCAATTACAAGGATGTGAAAATAAGGAGACGGGGTCTGTAAATAAGGCAATCAGATAATCAGATAGAGTGTTGTACACTCACAAATGGAGAAGTATCTAAAGCGGATTAAATTGCTTTTAAAAAGAGCACCATTTGCGAAATAGAGGCGAGACAGAGGAGCATCTGTGATGGTGTTTCTTTCGGAAGGCGTGGGATTAAGGGTGCGTATGTGTGCAGAAGCTGAACGCTGTGGTAGAGTTTGCAGTGTACTTAATAGATAGCATGTTCCTTTGATGTTAACTGGCCTCAGGAGCTGTTTTATGAAATATACATGTTCATGCTGTCTCCTCACATCTAACACATCCGAGGAATCAAATGTTGATATATATAAATTTATATATATATATATATATATATATATATATATATATATAAATTTATATATATATATATATATATATATACAGGGCAGACCAAAAACCTTCTTAACTTTTGATGTAAGTGAATGTAAAGAAATTTTATTACAAATGATTTTGGGTAATTTCTGTTGGTCCAATCATCACTTTCATAGGATATAAAGAACAGCTGTGGAGTTAAAATAATATTGAAAGAAAACACAGGATGGTTGCGCAGCTTAAGAAGTGCGAAGAACGAGGGATGAATAAATGACAAGTAGAGGAGTGTGGGTCAGTACATGCAGTTTGGTGGCTGTAGGTTTAACAAAACCATGATGTAGCAGACATTTCTAGGTAGTAGACGTGTAAGAAAAGATTGATACACTAGTGTATGACAGTATTATGTTTTGTGATAGTGTATCAGAAACACAGTATTAAATTCTTATTAACAAATGAAGTTTATATATATATATGCCTTCAAATGCTAATGAATTATGTGACATCCCATTCTTAATCCATAGGGTTTAATATAATGTCGGCCCAACCTTTGCAGCCATAACAGCTTCAACTCTTCTGAGAAGCTCTCTCCACACTGTTTAGGAGTGTGTTTATGGGAATGTTTGACCATTCTTCCAGAAGCTCATTTGTGAGGTCAGACAATGATGTTGGACGAGAATGCCTGGCTCGCAGTCTCTGCTCTAATTCATCCCAAAGGTGTTCTATCAGGTTGAGGTCAGGACTCTGTGCTGTGCTGAGTCAAGTTCTTCCACACCAAACTCGCTCATCCATGTGTAGGCCAGTGAGAAAAGTACTGTGACGCATGATTGGTCACTCCAGAGAGCACGTCTCCACTGCTCTAGAGTCCAGTGGCCATGAAAACCCATTCCAGGAAGCTCTCTATGCTCTGTTCCTCAGCTAATCTGAAGGCCAGGTGAAGTTTGGAGGTCTGTTGTGATTGACTCTGCAGTAAGATGATGACCTCTCCGCACTGTGAGTTGCTGTCGTTCCCAATCACTTCCACTGACAGTCCACTGTGGAATATTTAGGAGTGAGGAAACCTCATGACTGGACTTGTTGCACAGGTGGCGTCCCATCACGGTACCACGCTGGAGTTCACTGAGCTCCCGAGAGCGACCCACTCTTTCACTAATGTGTGTAGAAGCAGTCTGCATGACTAGGTGCTTGGTTTTATACACCTGTGGCCATGTTTGGAAGTGATTGGAACACTGGAATTAAATTATTTGGATGGGTGACTGATTATTTATGGCAATATAGTGTATATACATGTAAAATATAGATTAT
Source organism: Megaleporinus macrocephalus (assembly GCA_021613375.1). Lineage (NCBI taxonomy): Eukaryota > Metazoa > Chordata > Actinopteri > Characiformes > Anostomidae > Megaleporinus > Megaleporinus macrocephalus. The sequence continues at coordinate 4,520,251 of CM038716.1, forward strand.
CAGCACTGACCCGGATCCCCCATATTAGTTCATCCCTGGCTTACACATTGTTTAAGCAGCTAAACTTAAAATTTAAGAATGTGTTTATATAGAGTTTAAAAAAACACAGCGATGGCTGGGGTGCTTTGTTTGTGTCAGACTGGGTAAAAAGGCACCACTAAGAACGTACCGCAGCAAATCATAAAGACGAATGCCTTCTGTCGCCGCTATCAGCTAGATAATTAAATTACTGTCTGCCTGTCTTTTGTTCCATATTGGATTGGCTGCTGTGAGCAGTTTCATTACCGTGCTAGGACGAGTCTTCTCACTGTGCTAGTGGTGTTGGGAAAGCGTCTGGAACAGGCCCACGTTCAAACACGGCTATTCACGGTCAGGCCTATAGAACAAATCCTCACGACTAGAACCAGCAGAGCGTTAGCGCACAAAAGATCCTCCCTGATACGACTTAATTACTGTACTACCGAGTGTGATGACATTTCTCGAAATGAGTATCGTTTGTTCTAGTAAGGATGTTCCGGGAGGGAGCCTAAAGAGACGCTTGCTTTTGAGAGGTTAAGTAAGGTTGTCAGAGCAAATCTGTGCTGCCTCTTTGAGCTCGGCTGAAGAGTCACATCGGGTATTAATGAAGTGATTTAGATGGTGATTTTCACAGCCGGGGTGAGGAACACACGCTCGGTCAGGCGTGTCGAGAGAAGCCGTCCGTGTGCTCCACTATGGCCATCGCCCGTTAACCACACAGGAAAGGGGTGGGATTGGTGTTTTTAACGAGCTTTCGCATAGAAACTCTTACTGACTTCGGTTCTATCTTCATCCCATGCGTAAAAGAAGGTGGGGGGGCTTCGTAAAAATGTCTCATTACAGCGGGAGGGACAGTCATACATGTTCACATACATGCCCTCCAGAAAAGCTTCATGCTACATAGAGCTTACTGAGGTGGAATGGAATCCCTTTGAGCTTGCTGTACATCCCAGAATTCCTTGAACTGCACATGGTGCATCACTAATCCATGGATGTCATTACATAACTTGTATGAATAATAAACAATAAAGCCATGTTATTTAATCGTCTGGTCATTTTAAATCCTGCCATGACGTCTGTAATGCCCGTGGTTCAGTTTGGTTTCTTTCCATAGGAATTATTATTATCCGTTTTAAGCGTTGAATGTGGGAAGATGAAACAGTGTATGTTATGTAATCTGGTCGCACATTATGATGACTTTTGTGGACAGATTAACTGCTGACATGGTGCATCAGTGTATTCCGGGCTCCGTTCACTACTGCCTATGGCATGTGAGCACATTTACTGAGGCTTTACTGAGAATTGTAGACTTGTGAGCATGTGCGTGTGTGTGTGTGTGTGTGTGTGTCAGATTTATGCTACATTTTATGCCATATTTCTTCTTTGTAAATCCACCGTAAGTCATGTTTACATTTAGGGTAATGGGGCAGGGTTATGGTAGGTGTTAGGGTAAGTGTAGATGTAAGGTTACTGGTAAAGATAAGGTTATGGTTAGGTTAAAGTTAGAGTAAGAGTATGGTTATAATTAGGTTTAGGCTTAGCGCAAAGGTAAAGGTATGTTTAAAATTTGGGTTTAGGGTTTGAGTGATGGTTAGGGTACAGGTAAGGTAAAGGTAAGGGTATAGTTAATATTGTGGTTAGGGTAAGGGTATAGTTAATATTGGGGTTAGGGTAAGGGTATAGTTAATATTGGGGTTAGGGTAAGGGTATGGTTAATATTGGGGTGAGGGTAAGGGTATGGTTAATATTGGGGTTAGGGTAAGGGTATGGTTAGTATTGGGATTAGGGTAAGGGTCTAGTTAATATTGGGGTTAGTGTAAGGTTATGGTTAAAATTGGGGTAAGGGTATAGTTAATATTGGGGTTAGTGTAAGGTTATGGTTAAAATTGGGGTAAGGGTATAGTTAATATTGGGGTTAGGAAAAGGGTGCAGTTAATATTGGGGTTGGGGTAAGGGTATAGTTAATATTGGGTTTAGGGTAAGGGTATGGTTAGTATTGGGATTAGGGTAAGGGTATAGTTAATATTGGGGTTAGGGAAAGGGTATAGTTAATATTGGGGTTAGGAAAAGGGTGCAGTTAATATTGGGGTTAGGGTAAGGGTATAGTTAATATTGGGGTTAGGGTAAGGGTATAGTTAATATTGGGGTTAGGAAAAGGGTGCAGTTAATATTGGGGTTAGGGTAAGGGTATAGTTAATATTGGGGTTAGGGAAAGGGTATAGTTAATATTGGGGTTAGGGTAAGGGTATGGTTAATATTCGAGTAAGGGTATAGTTAATATTGGGGTTAGGAAAAGGGTGCAGTTAATATTGGGGTTGGGGTAAGGGTATAGTTAATATTGGGGTTAGGGAAAGGGTATAGTTAATATTGGGGTTAGGGTAAGGGTATGGTTAATATTCGAGTAAGGGTATAGTTAATATTGGGGTTAGGAAAAGGGTGCAGTTAATATTGGGGTTGGGGTAAGGGTATAGTTAATATTGGGGTTAGTGTAAGGTTATGGTAAAAATTGGGGTTAGGGTAAGGGTATGGTTAATATTGGGGTTAGGGTAAGGGTATGGTTAGTATTGGGATTAGGGTAATGGGAATAGTTAATATTGGGGTTAGTGTAAGGTTATGGTTAAAATTGGGGTTAGGGTAAGGGCATGGTTAATATTAGGGTTAGGGTAAGGGTATAGTTAAAATTGGGGTTAGGGTAAGGGTAAGTTTATAGTTAAATTAGGGTTAGAGTAAGGGCAGTGTTAAAATTAGGCTAAGGGTTAGGATTAAGGTTAGTAGGTAGTTTAGTAGTAGTGTTTGTCTTGCTCTTTCTCTCCTTCTCTATTAAAGTCTCCCAATCACACATTTTGTGTATGTTATTTGCAGAAAAAGAGTGAATAAAGTGGCGTTTCTGCCGTTTGCTATAGTTACGAGAAGAAACTTCAAACGATGTGGGCCGCCATGAGTAGGAGCCTCATTGAATCCAGCATGATGGAGAGATTTACCTCAGTTGTTGCTTTAAGTGGAATTCTCTGTACAGCCATTTGCCATCTTTTTATGGCCGTGTTGTTTGCAGCTCAGAGGCACCAGGCAATACGAGCAATGGCCCACCTAATGAGGTGCCACCCTGCCGACACACATCTTGCGTCTGGAAACGCAAATGCAGTAGACAGTTCAAGGCTGGGCGGAGCCTTTTTGAAATGAGCTTTGGAGTCAGCATTTCAGAATGTGAAAAACAATCTTCGGAAAGCTATGTACCATAAATAGACCATCTGCAGGGCCAATTGTTTCCAGTCACTGGCCCCCCATACCCACTGATAAGAGAATCACCAATGTGTTATACAAGCTGCCCACTTGTGTGGAGCGTTTTCTCATCACCTGTTTCATCACATCAAGCGCATTGTCCTAGCCCTCAGAAGTCCCAAATGGATGGAAAGCTTACACAGTCAAGTTACATTATTATGGCCGACTTTTGATGGCTGCAGCGCGTAGGTGGCGTTCTCTGGACCCACTCATCCATGTGGCAGGCACTCTCAACCGATCTGGTATGAATCCATTCTTGCAGACCATACACGCTAATTAGAGATGGACCGATCAGCGTTTTTGAGGCCGATAGCCAATACCGATAGAGGGCGGGGTATGCGCCACGACAGGGCTACAAGTAGTTATTAGCGCAAGCAAGTCATGAAACAGTCTAAACTGGTTTATTACCACTTTTAACAAGCTCATATGAAACAGCATAATATTTTAAACTAAATTAACAGTAAATAAACAAAGTAAATCAAACAAATATCCCCAAATACTGCAATCATTCAATTTAGAATCTTAATTGAAAACAAAAAAAGCTAATTAAATGAATGCAGTAAAAACTGCAGTCATTAAACGCAGACTCTGGTTATTTTAAACTAAATCTGTAATCATTAAATGTAGATCTTAAATTGTTGCTGCTGTTCTGTTTGTACTGGTCAGATCTGGTCTGTATGGTGTTCTGGGTTGTTTGTTTTGTGCTAGCTGTGTGTGCTAGCTCTGCTGTTTGTTGATACTGTATTCAGCTTTGTGCAGTGTCGTATCAGATTAGTGGTGTGAAATGTCTTTGTCTTTGGTTCCCATGAGACACTGATTTTACACATTTTACAAAACATCCTGGATGATTCTGCATCACATACGGTAAACACTGCCAGACGGACGACATGCTTTCTATCAGCGCATGCTTTTCTTGCGAGGTCGCGGCTTTAGTCAGTCTATGGAAAATGAAAGGGTGTGTGTTTCCACCTAGCGGTTCAGAGAGGAATTGCAGGGAGGGGGTTCTCCTCTTCCTGGATGAAACTCTAGCTGGAAATACAGAAATTAGGCTCATTTGTTTAACGCCATCCATCTGCTCTCGGGATCAGCTACATTGGAGAAATATTGGCCCATCACATATTTTGGTTCAAAATCTACCGATACATAGTCGATCAATCCTTCCATCTCTAACGCTAATTGTCTTCGCTGGGGAGAATGGCATGTCTGACATTGGTTGGAAGAACTGACCAAGACTTCCAAGTACTACCCTGGACCCCTAATTTCCCAGACCCAATTGAACATCTGTGGGACCCCCTGGACCTGGATCATGTTTGGTTTAAGAATTGGTTTATAGGATGCACTGCAGTCAGCATGGCTCCAGGGATACATGTGACAACCTACCAGGACCTTATTGAGCCTCCCAGTCCGTCTAGTTGCTGTCTGTGCTGCACACGGGGGTTACACAGGATATTAGCCGGTGGTCATAATAATGTGACATGAAGGTGTATTTGGAACTTGGTAGGAGTCTTTGGCACAGGCCTCAGTCCAGGTCTTGGAGTGTGGAGACCTTCTCATATCCCGCCAGGTGTAGGCCAGCAATTATTCAGAAGTAATGAATGAACAAATGAATGACATAGCATTATAGTCTTCCTGGCATCTGTCTGTGTCTTTCTGAAGTTTAGGAATCAAGATTATTCACAGTTACTGCATTTCTGGGCTGATACAATAACCGATAATGAGGCTGACACTAATATCAGTAAGCTCTAATTGTTGATTGTTCTCTGTTACATACATTTGCATTCACACAGTAATCAGTAAATGAAGTGAGTAGAAACAGCTGGAAACTGCAAACACAGACGACTGATTCATTTTATAAAGCTGTGCTAAGTCTGACTTGACGGTGGTGGTAAACTTGAACCTGTTTAGCAGATACTCATATCCGGAGGGATAAGAATAGTAATAGGAATTTAGTATTAGGAGTTTTTGCCCAAGGGATCTTTTAGGAGTAACTCTTATGACCTCAGACCTATAGTCTTTATCCCTGAAAAGCCCCCCACCCTTCTGTCTTTCTTGCAGTTTCATTCACACACATATACACCCTCAACAGGGTCGCTATGGAAACGCCCCAGGTCCTGTAGAGAATATCTGTGAGCATGCTTCTGCTCATAGCACGGGGCCAGTCTCTCTCTCGCTGTCTCCCTCTCTCTGTTTTCACTCTAAAGTTCTGTTTTTATAGTTTTGGGTTCTATTAGAGTTTGTACTTCTGCTTATTTCTCTCTCTCTCTTCCCTGTGTTTATAATAATATATGGTATTTGATGTGTGTGTATATATATATATATATATATATATATATATATATATATATATATATATATATATATACACACAATGAAACTGAAACATCTGTCATTGTAGTGTGGGAGGTTTCATGGCTAAATTGGACCAGTCTGGTGGCCAATCTTCATTAATTGCTCAAAATATTGCAATAACACAACATTATGGGACATACCAGAGTACAAAAGAGGACAAATTGTCCAAAGACAGCAAGTCTTTGTGATGTATCTAGATTGTTGCATGCCCAGAGTGAAGCATGGGGGTGGATCAGTGATGGTTTGGGCTGCCATATCATGGCATTCTCTTGGCCCAATACTTGTGCTAGATGGGCGCATCACTGCCAAAGACTACCGAACGATTCTGGAGGACCATGTGCATCCAATGGTTCAAGCATTGTATCCTGAAGGCGGCGCCGTGTATCAGGATGACAATGCACCAATACACACAGCAAGACTGGTAAAAGATTGGTTTGATGAACATGAAAGTGAAGTTGAACATCTCAGGAAACGGTTTCCTCCACCAGCATCACGTAGTGACCTGGCCACTCTCCTGCAAGAAGAATGGCTTAAATCCCTCTGACCACTGTGCGGGACTTGTATATGTCATTCCCAAGACCAATTGACGCTGGATTGGCCTCAAAAGGAGGCCCTACACCATACTAATAAATTATTGTGGTCTAAAACCAGGTGTTTCAGTTTCATTGTCCAACCCCTGTATATATATATATATATATATATATATATATATATATATATATATATATATATATATATATATATATATATATATATATATATATATATATGTGTGTCTGGGTTATTGAATTACTGGGACTGGACGATCTCTGCTTACTGTGTCAATCTGTCAGGTTTTGGCATCACAGCCAGAGAGAGTGTGAGGGGTTGTCAGAAGTTATGCTAATGTGTAGAAGCAAGTGAAACCGAGAGTGTAACAGACTCCAGTCATAATCCCACATTTGCAAATATGCAAAAATGTGCAGGCGCAGATGTTCACATAAGACACAAAGAAAAAATCTAGAGATGCTGATCTTGTTTTTGGACCAATACTGCTCTCTGATCAGCTTTCTGCACAATAGCTGGTACCAGTCAAGAACAGGGCTGGACTCTTATGCCTTATGCTGCGTTCACATGTTTACATTGAAAAGACCTTGAATGGATGGATGATTTTGAAAAATAGATGGATGATGGATTTATTTAAGGTGGAGAAAGGCAGGAGGACACTCTGACCATGATATATGTCTCCACTTAGGGTAGCAGAATTTTTTTTTACTGCTTGAAAACAATAGAATATCATTCATTTACCACAAACATGTGACTGTATTAGTTTTAGTCCTAGTTAAAAGTCAAAAGACTGTAATTCCATCTAGTGTTGCATCTAGGCCTCCTGTGACTAAAGGGCCTCGTGCAGGGCTGCAATAATCTCTTACCTGTGAAATATGGCTTATATGATAGCTCCCAGGATCATCTACGTTAGAGAAATATCAGCCAATCGCATATTTTGAGTGCATATTTTGGCCGACACAGCAAATGCACTCATATATTCATTTTGTTTACATTTGCTTCCCCGTTCAACCAGTTCACAGATTTTATTGACAGATTGTTGAGGTTTTGGAAACCCTTCTCAGCTCTTCTGCAGCGCTTTGTGGGCTACAATTACCCACAAGCTGCTTCTTGTATATCTCCACAATAGTAACTTTACAGAAGAGGACAGAAACTTACTTTACTTATAATGTAAGTCAATGGAACCAGAATTGTTATTAAGCTATTTTGAATGTTGTGTTCAAATGATGTTGAAAAATAAAAATCGAAATAAATAGAGATACCCGTTTTCCTTTGGGCAGCGAGGATATGCATCTAAACAGAGCTGTAAGTTGTCTTTAGATACATAAAGAACCCTTGCAGCACTGATGTTTACATAGAGAGAGAGAGAGAGAGAGAGAGAGAGAGTGAAAGCTGCCTGTGTGTTTGTGTCTTTTCTAAAGGCAGTAAAGAAGCAGCAGAAGTGATGAGGAGGTATTAGAGGTTTATGTCTGAACAGGTGTCCTCTGTCCCCACTGAGACATTAATCTCACAAACTGGCAAAACCTCAAACGTGCCTCTAGTGATTTCAGTCATTCCTTATGTTAAGACACATGATGTGTTCTCGCTTTCAGCATAAGAAGTCACAATAGGCTTTTCTGGGTATATGGTGTGTATCATCAGTACAGTACAGAATACAGGCTAACTAGATGTTTTAGTGCAAAGTGAGAATTAATTACCTGTTTAATTGGATTTAGTGCAGAACAGGTCAATTATCATATAAATTTTTTATTCTTATTCTTATTATTGTTATAGTTCTTTTCAACTACTATTTTGCCTGTTCTTACTTATTAAATCTACAAAAAAAATGTAAATCTAAATTTTAAAAAATGTAAAAAAAAAAAAAAAAAAAAAAAAAAAAATATATATATATATATATATATATATATATATATATATATATATATACACACAGTCAAACGTTTTAGTACACTACCAGTCAAACGTTTTAGTACACTACCAGTCAAACGTTTTAGTACACTACCAGTCAAACGTTTTAGATACACTACCAGTCAAACGTTTTAGAACACTACCAGTCAAACGTTTTAGTACACTACCAGTCAAACGTTTTAGTACACTACCAGTCAAACGTTTTAGATACACTACCAGTCAAACGTTTTAGATACACTACCAGCCAAACGTTTTAGAACACTACCAGCCAAACGTTTTAGTACACTACCAGTCAAATGTTTTAGTACACTACCAGTCAAACGTTTTAGATACACTACCAGTCAAACGTTTTAGATACACTACCAGCCAAACGTTTTAGAACACTACCAGCCAAACGTTTTAGTACACTACCAGTCAAACGTTTTAGATCACTACCAGCCAAACGTTTTAGATACACTACCAGTCAAACGTTTTAGATCACTACCAGTCAAACGTTTTAGATCACTACCAGTCAAACGTTTTAGAACACTACCAGCCAAACGTTTTAGAACACTACCAGCCAAACGTTTTAGATCACTACCAGTCAAACGTTTTAGATCAGTACCAGTCAAACGTTTTAGATCACTACCAGTCAAACGTTTTAGATCAGTACCAGTCAAACGTTTTAGTACACTACCAGCCAAACGTTTTAGATCACTACCAAACAGTTCTGAAAACCATTGACTCGTAGTGTACTAAAACTTTAGACAGTGTATATAAATATTGTGATGCATATTGTGTAACTTCTTAAAGTATCGTGGTATTATATTTTTTCATATCGTACATCCCTACACATCTACACAGCTTTCTGTTCTCAAGAGCTTCCCAATCATATTTTCTCAGTTGTATTTTCTCAGCTATGTTTCATGCCTGTGAGCTGGAGGTTGTTGTGTAGTTAAGTGAATAAGTGTGTGTGTGTGTGTGTGTGTGTGTGTGTGTGTGTGTGTATGTGTGTGTGTGTGTTCTGAATCAGACTGATAGTTGGGAGAAAGTAAACTGAGACATTGACTTAGATTTGTAAAAAAAAATACTGTGATGTTTCTTATTGAGTAGCTCGCTCCTGTTTTCATCTCATCCTCTCTCTCTTTCTCTCTCTCTCTCTCTCTCTCCCCCCAGGTGGCAGATTCCGCTCCTCTTTGCGTCTCCTCCTCTTTTTCTTTCATCTCCTCTGTCACACCCTACTGCTCCCAGAGGAGAGGAGCCATGGCACTCTCCGCTTCTCTCCGCTGTGCTGTCGTCGTCCTCCTCTCCCTCTTCCTCCTCCTCTCCCTCCCTCTCTCCTGCACTTCGGAATCCCAGCGCGAGGAAGAGTCGGTGTCTCCCTCCGCTACGCCGGAACCGTACGAGAACGCCTCTGCGACTGATACCAATGTGACGAAGCGCTGTAGCGACGTGGTGGAGTGTAAGCCTGGCATCATTCTGCCCGTCTGGAAGCCGAAGAACCCGGGACTCGGAGACAAGATCGCCCGCGCCACCGTCTACTTCGTGTCTCTCATGTACATGTTCCTGGGGGTGTCCATCATCGCCGACCGCTTCATGGCATCCATAGAGGTCATTACATCACAGGTGAGAGAACGACCCCCAAAGTATAATCAGACCCCAGAACGCAAGAACCTCAGACCAAGTTCGGCCAGGAATATAGAATAATAATAAATATACATTTAATAGATTATTAATTGATTTATCAACAAAGTAAATACATTTGTAAGTAATTTTTATCCAGAAATGGACTCAAAACATTACTTTTTTATTTTATATCAACATCCTGAAGTCAACAGCTAACAGCAGGAGTAGCTTTAAGGAGCACCACTTTAGAACAAGACTACCTTTACACAGTGTTTATGAATGGCTTAAAGTAAGTTAGGATTATTAATTTCATAGTAACTGCCTTATAATCATTAATAAGCAGTTATAAGAAACAAATAAATAACAACAGTGACCTGTTGATAGAAGAACAGTGAACCTGCCTTCATGTCCACTGTTAAAGCTCAGACTTTGCTGTTTACTGATTTTTATTTTAGTCTTCTCTATCAGTCAGAGTGAAACCTGTGGGCTTCAACACTTTATTCATCATATTGAATACGTATAGAAGAATGTTATATATTAATGTGTTATAACTGTTTACAAATACCTTGGAAAGTGTTTAGCACCTAACAAATAACCATTAATCAGAATCAAAATTGGACACCTGTAAACTTAACATGTGCAGACTGAATTAAATAGATATAAATATGGAGAACAGAAGAGTCACTGGTGGAGACGGTGGTACAGAGTGTTCTGAGACTCTATCAGATAAATACAAGTGCTGTACAGAGAAAGAAGAGTGAGAGAACATCTGGATATGGATGTATGTATGTAGTAGACTGTACATAGAAAGAAGAGTGAGAGAACATCTGGATATGGATGTATGTATGTATGTAGTAGACTGTACATAGAAAGAAGAGTGAGAGAACATCTGGATATGGATGTATGTATGTAGTAGAATGTACAGAGAAAGAAGAGTGAGAGAACATCTGGATATGGCTGTATGTATGTAGTAGACTGTACAGAGAAAGAAGGGTGAGGGAACATCTGGATATGGATGTATGTATGTAGTAGACTGTACAGAGAAAGAAGAGGGAGAGAACATCTGGATATGGATGTATGTATGTAGTAGACTGTACATAGAAAGAAGAGTGAGAGAACATCTGGATATGGATGTATGTATGTATGTAGTAGACTGTACATAGAAAGAAGAGTGAGAGAACATCTGGATATGGATGTATGTATGTAGTAGACTGTACAGAGAAAGAAGAGTGAGAGAACATCTGGATATGGATGTATGTATGTAGTAGACTGTACAGAGAAAGAAGGGTGAGAGAACATCTGGATATGGATGTATGTATGTAGTAGACTGTACAGAGAAAGAAGAGGGAGAGAACATCTGGATATGGATGTATGTATGTAGTAGAATGTACAGAGAAAGAAGAGTGAGAGAACATCTGGATATGGATGTATGTATGTAGTAGACTGTACAGAGAAAGAAGAGTGAGAGAACATCTGGATATGGATGTATGTATGTAGTAGACTGTACAGAGAAAGAAGAGTGAGAGAACATCTGGATATGGATGTATGTATGTAGTAGACTGTACAGAGAAAGAAGGGTGAGAGAACATCTGGATATGGATGTATGTATGTAGTAGACTGTACAGAGAAAGAAGAGTGAGAGAACATCTGGATATGGATGTATGTATGTAGTAGACTGTACAGAGAAAGAAGAGTGAGAGAACATCTGGATATGGATGTATGTATGTAGTAGACTGTACAGAGAAAGAAGAGTGAGAGAACATCTGGATATGGATGTATGTATGTAGTAGACTGTATTCAGAATGTAGTGTGTGATGTTCAGCTGTTCATGAGTGTGATGGCGTGTGGGAAGAAGCTTCTCTGAAGTCTGGAGGTCTTGTTCCTTAACTGGCTGAAACGCCGACCTGAGGAAAGATGCTGGAACAGATGATGTCCAGGGTGTGATGGATCACGGATGATGTTCTCTGCACGATTCCTGGTTCTGGCCGTGTGCAGGTCCGGTAGAGAGGGTAACTTCACACCGATGGTTCTCTCTGCAGACCTGATGATGCGCTGCAGTCTGTGGGTGTGGTGTTTGGTGGTTGAGCTGCCCCACACTGTGATGGATGTGGTGAGGACAGATTCTATGGTGGCGGTGTAGAACTGCACCATCAGCTGTTTGGGCAGGTTGAACTTCCTCAGCTGACGCAGGACGTACAGCCTCTGATGAGCTCTCTTGATGATGGTGCTGATGTTGCAGTCCCATTTCAAGTCCTTGGAGATTATTGTGCCCAGGAACTTGTAGGAGTCCACAGCCGTTACAGTACTGTTGAGGATGGTGAGTGCTGGAAGGGTTGGAGGGCTTCTCCTGAAGCCCACTCTCATCTCCACACACTGCTCCAGTGATTTATTGAAGATCTCAGTGAAGACAGGAGCAAGCTGGTCTGCACAGTTCCTCAGGCAGGAGGGCGACACTCCGTCTGGGCCTGGTGCCTTCCTCCCTCATTGTTTTTTGAAGAGTCGGTGCACGTCTGCTTCACAGATCTTCAGGGCATGCTGAAAGGGTGGCTGAGAGTCAGAAGGTTGTGAAGTGATGTTGTATTGTTGAGTACAGTACAATGTGTTTGGTCTGGTGGGGGGGTCGTTTGTAGCCTGAGAGGTTGTGTAGGCATTTTCCAGAGCCTGAAGGCTCGTTTGCACTGCTTCGCACGGTGAAAGCAGTGCGTTATGGTTGTTTCCCTCCTGGTGCTATCTGGCCAGGATGTGGCTGTTCTTTCAGGGGAGCTACTCAGAGAGGCTAGCTTGTCAAGGTACTGGCAATTAGCCCTCTCGTGTGAGCTCCTCAAATGAACTTTGAGGTTGAGAGTCTGGCTATAAATAGGAGCTGGCATCAGGGTGCCGTACGGCGCCGGCAGCTAACGCAAAACTGCTTGAGTGGAAAAAAATCGATTTAATATCAGTCCAAGGCTTATGAATAAATTGACAAACACGAAAACGAATAGCATTCTATCTATAATTTCAGTTAGTTTTAGTTATGCATAATACAGTTCCAGTTAGTTCTCGTTTATTCGTTTTTATTTATTTCATTTAACAAAAATGTTTTTTTTTATTTCAGTTTTCGTTATTTCGTTCCTTTTATTAACCCTGGCTGATATGAGTGGATACCACACAGCAAACACTGTGTCCACTCACTGTCCACTCTATTAGACACTCCTACCTTGTTGTTCCACCATGTAGATGTAAAGTCAGAGACAGTAGCTCATCTGCTGCTGCCCAGTTTGTGTTCTCTAGTCCCTCATCAGTGGTCACAGGATGCCGCCCACAGGACACTGTTGGCTGGATGTTGCTGGTTGGTGGACGATTCTCAGTCCAGCAGTGACACTGAGATGTTTAAACACTCCAGCAGCAGCACTGCTCTGTGGTGGTCCTGTGGAGGTCCTGACCATTGAAGAACAGGGTAAAATGGTATAAACATTGTATGCAGAGAATTAGATGGACTACAGTCTGTAAGTGTAGCTCCTATATAGTAAGTGGAGCTGATATAATGGATAATGTGTGTAGATGTTATGGTTGATCAGCGTAGACTGCTCAACTTGAGGCTTCTCTACCGATTCCTTTGTAGTTGTGATCCTGGTGCTGTGTTTTCTGGCACACTTTCAGTGGTGTAATAATTAGTCTGGTTTCACGCCGCCCTGGATGATGTATCCTCTTTTCCTTCCCTCTAAGAGAGCGACCTCAGATGTTGTCAGGTGAAAACGGAACACTCTTATCAGCGCTGCCCCAGACTCGCGAACTATCGATGTGACTGAGAGGAAAATGAGTCCAGCAACTTTGAAAAAGCAACAGCGTCATTATCTCTGGCGGGCCGAAGACGTTGGTGAATTGTTTTAAGCTGTCTGCTTTGTCTCGGCAGACCAGTTCACGTTGACACGACAGCATTTTATCCCAAATGTGGGTGGTTTTGTTTAAAGGCTCAGGCAAGAGCTATGCAGACGCCACGCTCATTAAACCTCCACCTCATGAATCGCTTAGAACTTTGCAGCCAGACATGGTGACCATGCACATGCGTTCTAGAATGTTCATTAGCACAGTGGTCCCCAACCCCAGAAGACCCACTTGCAGTGCACATTATTGTGTTCTCCTGCCAAAACACCCCTCACTTCAGCTCAGGTAGGGCTTTTTAATGAGCCGATTCGTTGGATCAGGTGTGCTGGGTTTACAGAAAATGCTGGAGTTTGCAGGGCAAGGGGGTCCTCCAGGATCAGGGCTGGTAACTACTGGTATGTGTTATCAGTACAGGTATACATGTTTATCAGTGTGGAATATAAGAATAGAAGTTGTTCACTTTAATAAACAGTGTTTCTGGGTGTGTCTCAAAACCTAGTGAGTGTCTAAGTAGGCTGTCTATGTAGGCAGCTGTTTAAGTAGCAGTGTTCTCTCCTCATCTCTCCTCATAAAACAGATTACTGAGATGCTCTAGTTAGAGAGAGACTGTGTCACGGCTTGTACCCGCCCACTGCACGCGTCCGGTGTTTTAGCTAGTTGCTACCGGCCGGCTATCTAAAACAATAGCCTGATGCTCAAAATTTCGCTAGCATAAACGCTAATGGTTTGAGTATAAAACTGCAAAATGGTCAACGACTCGTTACAAAGTTGGAAATAAAATACTGTTTTGTGTGGTTGCATGAAAGAAAACAAATAAAAACACCAGAGAGAATCAAAATAACTTGAAGATGACTTCTCCACTAGTAGCTCCACTTTTGTCCACCATGTTGGGGAAAAGTTCTGCCTGCGTTGCATCATGGGATTGTCTTAGCGGCTGAGGAAGCTTTCGATGCTTCCTTAAAATCAGGGCAAAGTAAGGCGCCTCAGTAGACAGCATGTTTAAGGTATCTAAGAATTGGGACAGCCTACATGCCTGGAGCGCATACTCTGAAGTAAAATGCTGCCTATGTAGGCAGCTTACTAGGTTTTGAGACACACCTATTGTTTGTTTGTCAGACCATATCTCCTCGGGGTCCTTCTAGCTGTGAGAAATCCAGTGTTCATTACAAAGCCCAGGCTCGAAATAAACACAGTCACAACACTCGTCCAGCCAGTCTGCAGGGAGGGAGGGGGAGGGCCTACGAGGGAACTCCATGCAGTCGTCAAGAAGGAGAGATGGCCGAGAAACAGCCACCAACAGCAGAAGTTGAGAAAGAAGTTTTAAGGTCAGGCAAGTGCGTTTCAACAGCCGAGAGACCTCCAAAATTTGTTGAGGCTGAAAGTTGCCTTCTCATTAACGTTTCTCGGTTCCACCTTAAATGGTGCTGGTAGTGCCACCTCAGTGTAACCAGCTGCATGTTTTAAGGAACAAACAAGACGCTAAGGTGCTTGAATGCAGCGTAACTGCAGCACCATTTAAGGTGGAACAGGAGCATTTGAACAAGATCCTGAGCCACCTTAAAATAGCCACAGCACCATTTACAGCATGAAACATGAAAACTCGGCTTTAGCTCCATAGAGTATTGAAAGGTGTGGACAGGGATGATGAGGTTGCTCTGTTTCCAAGTGGTCCAAGTTTGTGATAGTGACTAGCAAGCACTGTTGCAGCGATGGCAGTGACCGTTTGTGACCCACGAACTTGGCTAATGTTATATAATTTGTTGGAACAACATTTGTTTGAAGGGTTTTATGGCCATGAAAGATCTTTAACACAAGTTTGCCATCACAGTGTCGTTCACCTAGAAAATGCATGTCCATAAATTTTGGGGGACAAAGCTTCTAGAGGAGCTCTGGGGAGAATAGGGTAATTGTTACCATAATGTCCATAATATCATAATTGTAATAATACCATAATGGCTTAAATGTTTTATATACTGAATGGTTGAAATTGCTTTAACAGTAATTCTGTAGAGAAAAGTTCACCTAGCAATATAACCACCAGCGAGAATGCAGTTTCCCAGCCTGGTGCTGGAGATCTTTATGCATAAGTTTGTTGACACAAGTTTCTTCTGACATGAAGGGAATTAATAGGGAGTTTGTCCCCCTTTTCATGCAGAAACAGCCTCTGCTCTTCTGGGAAAGCCGCCTGCTGGTTGTTGTAACAGTTTGGGGAGGATTTAATTCCATTCAGCCACAAAAGCATTAGCGAGATCAGGTACTAATGTTGGATGATTAGTTCTGGATCACACATACCAGCTTTATCACTCCAGAGAATGCAGCTCCACATCTCCGCAGCCCAGTGGTGGGGAGCTTAATGCCCCGCTCGACAAGCCTTGGGTTAGAATTTAGGGCGCACTCACACTAGGCCTGGTCTTCCTTCACCCACATTTGAACTTGAGTGACATGCCATTCTTAATCCATAGGGTTTAATATGATGTTGGCCCAACCTTTGCAGCTATAACAGCTTCAACTCCTCTGGGAAGCCTCTCCACACTGTTTAGGAGTATGTTCATTGGGATGTTTGATCGTTCTTCCAGAAGCTCATTTGTGAGGTCAGACAGTGATGGTGGACGAGAAGGTCTGGCTCGCAGTCTCCACTCTAATTCATCCCAAAGGTGGTCTATCAGGTTGAGGTCAGGACTCTGTGCAGGCCAGTCAAGTTCTTCTACACCAAACTCACTCATCCACGTCTTTATGGAGCTTGCTTTGTGCACTGGTGGGCAGTCATGTTGGAACAGGAAGGTGCCATCCTCAAACTGTTCCCGCAAAGTTGGGAGCATGGAATTGTCCAGCATCTCTTGGTCTGCAGAAGCATTAAAGTTCCTTTAACTAAGGGGCCAAGCCCAACTCTTGAAAACCACAAGCCATAATCCCCCCTCCACCAAACTTTACACTTGGCAGAGTGCAGTCTGACAAGTACCGTTCTCCTGGCAACCACCAAATCCAGACTCGTCCATCAGACATGTCCCCATTGCTCTAGCGTCCAGTGCTTTACACCACTGCATCCGGCGCTCTGTATTGTGTTTGCTGATGTAAGGCTTGGATGCAGCTGCTCGGCCATGGAAACCCCACCTGAATGGCACAGGTGGCATCTTATCAAGGTACCTCGCTGGAATTTCTGAGCTCCTGAGAGCAACCCATGCTTTCAGTGTTTGTAGAAGCAGTCAGAATGCCATGAAAGTGATTGAAATGCCTGGATTCACTGATTAGAATGGAATACCGTCAGCAATGTAGTGTAGATAAAATATGATAATCCAACACAATATTCTTTTTTGGCAATATAGTGTATGCTGGAAGATTTGCAGAGCAGGTGCATATATGAGAGCTGTATCATATCATCAGAGATGCTGCTATTATTAATATTCGCTTATGAAGTTTTGCTACACACGGCTGCCAAAACTTGGACTATTCAGTGCTGTACTTCTTCAGAGCCATAAAACATGCATTATCCAGAACTCTGATGCTCTGAGCCCATGCAAGGCTGAGGTTGGTTTCCTATTTGACAGCTTCTTGTTTGAATTCTCTGGTTCCACCTTAAACAGTGCAGCAGCTACTTTCTAACACAGTAGTCCAGAGTGACCCCTCTGCTATTGTACTTGTTTTAAGGGACAGACATAGTGTTTATGTCTTACTGTTAGTGATCACACAAGATGTGAACTGCGCCCTACAGTGAACTGAACTGCGCCTGGGCATGGAGTGGTCACACTAGTGAAACGAACTGGACCTTGGAGGTCAAATATCCGTGAGCACAGTACGGATTGCCTAGTGTGAGTACATCCTTAGGCTCATGTGCAGCTGCGCTTGAGTATTGCATCATATTTTGAAAGTGGAGGTTATACAAGCTGTATATACAATAGAAATTAGTAGACCAGGGGTGTCCATAGTCAGATTTTTATTGGCCTGTGGTATGAATACGCTATTAGTGGCCCACTGGTACTTTTCAATTTATCCTTTCACCTGACGGTGGCAGCAGTACATACATGCATAGTACACTTCACCACTGTGTTAGCAATCGAAGTTAAATAAACTTAAGAGACATTCTTTTTCTGTTCCTCAGAGCATGTGGGGCACAGGAGAACTTGACCAGAGCGAATACAGTGTTATATATAATTTATGAATCATAATATTTTGATATTATTCAATCTAGCCCCCTTTGAAAAAAGTATGGACACCCCTGGAGTAGACCGTCAAGAAGATGAATTCACTAATTCACTGGTACAAATAGTTACTACATTTTACTGCTAGTATCTTCATAAAGGTTTACTGTGGTAGGCCAGACACTGGTGATCTGATTGGTTGAATTCAGACTGACCCATAATTAAACCTGTCCATCATATAGAATATGGTTTATTACATATAAACTTGTTTATTGCAAAAGAACTGAACATCTTCATTTTAGCCCAACCTTAATTGGTAACATGAGTAAAATTCAGTTTTAATGGAGGTATGTGTGGAAGTAACAGTGCGTGTGTATCACGGCCATATTTCTGAACAGTCTAAAGCAGGGGCGATTGTAGGCTTAGAGGTTTAGGAGAACAACTCATGAGAACAACTCATAAAAAAAAAATACATTTTAAAAGTCATTTCAGAATATCAATCCAAAATCAATGTTTGGGCAACACTGTTTCTGGAACGAAACCAACAAACCTTAAAAAACCTTAGTTTACAAATGTATAAAGCCATTTTATTAAGTAAAATATAATAAATGATAAACTATATATACACATTTTCTCATTGAATGTTGGGCTTCTGTGGGCTAGGGTGACCAGATGAGAATGAGAAAAATTCAGGGCATGATCAAGATCATGTATCTTTACTTAGATAAAAGAATCGAATATCTATAGCTGATCCGCTGATCACACACACACACACACACACACACACAGAGTTATAATATAGTATCATTGTGTAACTTGAATTAGCTAATACACATACAGACAGCACTACTCTAACACCTTAGCTTTAATAACACACAGACTAACCTACAGTACAGCAGCTACAGCTTCTCTCACTCCGGTAAACAGTAAACGGACCACCTGCTTAATTCAAATAAACCGTCAGAGAGTCACTCCTAGCTACAATAACAGAATAAAGAGTGCTCCAGAAATATGGGTTAGGGTTAGAACTGGGCTGATAATGACTGCAATTTGTTGTTTCTGAGTGATAAAGTACAAAAATACTTCTTTTCAAAACTTACTAGACACACGACACCAGTCAAATAAAGCACTGACTCCGTGTTCGCGATGCTGCACTGAGAAGGTGAAGCTGGACTGTACCATTTTGCAAGACAAGGGGGGGTCTGCTGCATTCCCGTTGTTAAAATAATTGGTTTAAACATATACTCTCTATGATTTTAACATTTCCAGCTTGTCAGAGATAAATTAATGTTAAAAGAATTAAAATAGTTTTTACTATAATCTTTAGGGGTGCTGGGACTCAATGTACAGGTGCTTAAGCACCCCTAAAGTAGGGCTAGCTACGCCCCTGTTCTAAAGAACACAAAGAGGACTCCAGCTATTACAGAGTGAGTTACAAAACTCAAAATCTGGGCCTAGTTGTGTGGAAGCTTCATGTACGGCCAGCTTTATAGTAGTGGATTGCCTGAAATTCAATTTCCATGCAGCTTTAAAAAAAACAAAAAAACAAATGAGTACCTCAATAGATATAAAACTTGTTACAACTGATCAGTTCTGCTTACCATATAGGAGCTCTTTGTAGTTCTACAATTACAGCCTTCTCAAGATTGACACTGACATGGTGGTGGTGTGTCAGTATATGTTGTGCTGGTGTGAGTGGATCAGCCATAGCAGTGCTGCTGGAGTTTTAAACACCTTTGTATCCATGCTGGACTGAGAATAGTCCACCAAACCAAAACTCTCCAACCAACAGTGTCCTGTGGGCGGCATCCCGTGACCACTAATGAAGGACTGGAGGAAAACCAACACCGACAGTGCAGTAATAGATGAGCTACGGTCTCTGACTTTACATCTATGTGGTAGACCAACAAGGTAGGAGCGTCTAATAGAGTGGACAGTAAGTGGATACAGTGTTTAAAACTCCAGCTGCTGTGGCTGATCCACATACACCAGCACAACACACACTAACCCACCTCCACCACCATGTCAGAGTCACTGCAGTGCTAAGAATGACCCACCACTCTAATAATACCTGCTCTATGGTGATCCTGTGGGGGGTTCAGACCCTTGAAAAACAGGGTAACAAAATGTACAGAGAATCAGATGAACTACAAGGTGCTCCTGTATGGTAAGTGGAGCTGATAAAACTGTTTTTAAGTCTTGCTGTATGTTAAGAGCATGGTGCGCCTTTGAAAAATAATATTGAGGTCACAATTACAGCCCTATTTGATATCCTGCTGCTCTGGTTGTCCAAACTTTGGCAACTGAATGTGAACATAGCTGTGTAAATCACTCTAACAGCAGCTCACAAAGACAATAAATGGTGGCACAAGCAGTGGTTTCAGCAGTTACTGCTAGCTGGCAGCTGATTACAGAAACATTAGTTTGAGAAACTCTCCTTTGTTGTCCTGGCTCTGCTGGATCTCCTATAACCGTTTGATTTATTTGCTGTTAAGCTGGACCTTTTCAAATATGTCGGTCCAAGTGATGACGTGACGGGTTATCACTGTTTTGATTTTCATTTTTAATTAAACGAGCTCGCAGTTATTGCGTCTGAGTTGCAGCTTAAATGCAGCTTAGTTTTGTGTTGGTTTCAGGCAGTTGGTTGTTAAAGACAGTGCATGAAAGTGCTTTTCTTGTAGGGCAAGGCAAGTTTATTTGTACAGCAACATTCATACACACTGGGAACTCAAAGTGCTTTACATAAATAAAGACATAAATAAAAGCATTAAATAAAATCTAATCAAATTTATTTGTGTAGCGCTTTTAACAACTGATGTCATCACAAAGCAGCTTTACAGGAATTTAGTGATAAGGAAAGTTCAATAGAGCATAAATAAGCATAAGAAGAAAATAAAAACATAGAAGAAAGTCATAGAAATCATAGAAAAATCATAGAACAAGCAAGTGAGCAAGACATGGGTGACAAGAATGAGGAAGAAACCTTAGGAGGAACCAAGACTCCCAATGGAGGACCCCTCCTTTGATCAAACTACTCATACAGTACTGATGTAATGACTGTACCACCTATACTTCTATTCATAATCATAATAGGATAAAACTAAAATGAATTGTAGTACAGATGAAAATAAATCAGTTTAAAAGAAAGAAATGAAACATAAAAATGAAGAAGGAAGAAGGTTGGACCATGTGCTGAGGTCCATTCTTCTGGCATATGTTTTTCTGTTTCCTTTTCCCATTTTCTATCAAAGACTGTGCGTCACTCCTGCACCCCACCAGAGCCGGCCCCTTATATACTGCTAGGGCCTAGAGGCACAGTTATATATCAGAAACTGCACTAAAGATTTCTCTTATATCATCATATACGTCAGCAATTCCTTTGGCCTTTCTCAAAATGGGGTTGCCAGGGTCCAGCCCACGGTACTAAGGAGCAATATTTGGGGGCTGTACTTTAAGTCTACCAGACCAGCCGGAGAGTAAAGTAAAAAGAGTATGTTTATTAAGATGGAAGAGTTGTAGAACTAATAGAGTTTTAAACTGAGCTGCTCAAACAGGAATGTTTTCAGTCTGGGTTTAAAGGTGTCCAGTGTTGGGGCTGTTCTAACACTCTCGTTCAACTGAATCCATTTAAAAGCATCACAGTAGCTAAACTGTTTAGTCTTTACCATAGGAAGGACTAACTGACTACTTCATAATGATCTAAGAGCTCTGCTCGACTCATATCGCTGTACTAGATCACAAAGATATGTTGGTTCTATGCCATTTACACATTTACAGAGCCGTGTAAGGATTTAAGAATGGGGGAGGTGATGAAATGCTGATTTGGTAACAACTTTAACATGACTTCTAAAAGCCAATGGTGGTGTAAGAAGGTACATTTTGTTATTGAAGGTCACATCCAGAAGAGTAGTCAAACAAACAAGCCAGGTTAAAACTGAGAGGGTCACAACACATGGGGTTATCAGGGATGGGGTTGAAAAATAGGCAAGGATCAAAATCAAAACACACAGATAAACGGATATAACAGAAGGGCATGGCCAGAGGTGAAAATGAGAAGAATCGTAAACAGGTATAACGAGGAATCAAACAGACCAAAGAATGCTCGGTACGCTTGCAATCGTTGGCAATACTTTGCAATGAAGAAGACAAACAAAGTTGAGAAGCTACTAGATGGTGGGCCATGGTTGGCCGGCAATGGACTCGCGAACAAACCATGTGGTTTGAGGTGGTCATGGGTAATGTAGTCTGGGGTATAAGTAAAGGTGAGGGGTGCCGGTGATGTTGTAACAGGTGGGGTAGCTGTCAGCTAACCTCTTCTTATAATACAGCTGGCTTAAAATGACTGCAGCTTCCCCACTGTGTTGAAATAGGCACACATGCGCCATTGCAGGTAACTAACTGTAGATCTCCTGTCAAAAGAGGATGTCAGCATCATGCTGTGCACTCAGTTGCTAACAGTGCTTTTCCTTTTCTTTTCTTTTTTTTCATCCTGTTTAATGGATGAGATCAGGATCCCTCCATCCTGAGCAAGGTCAAAGTCAACAGCTCTCAACCCACATCATCAATCACAACACGGGCGAGTAGATGCCCTGTCCTTCGGTGGCTCCCACATAAGAGCTCATCTCGGGGGAGGGCGGCTATGCGGCCGCTGCCGTTTCTATGGAGACCCGCTCTAAAAGCAAGGCAAACATCTTATTTTTAAGTTTAAGAGCAAATAATAGATGTGGATACAGTCAGTACAGCTCAGCTGCACGGTCACAGTACCAAGTAGCTGCAAAGAGACCTTCACCAATGATGTAGGCACTGAAGCTATTGTGAGGGGAGTATGTGTTTTCTGTGGCACGTCTGAAACCAGGTTTGTCGTTAATAGATTTAAAGGAGAAAAAGAAATATATATATGAAACAATGGACATATCAAATCATAAAGACTTTGAAAGAACTTTAGTTACAAAGACTTTGACTGCTGTAGACCTTTATTGAAGCCTTCTTGACGGCAACTATCTTGTGTGATGCTACAAGCTTGGCACACCTAGATTCGAGGGGCTTCTCCCCTCCTCTTCTGCAGAACATGGGTGGGCAGGATTACTAGAGCAGTGGTTTTAGTGAGGGTTAAGTTTGGGCTCCTGCTGGGCCAGTCAGCGACATTTCCAGCTACCAGTCCTGCATCGTCTTGTACTTGAGGTCATTGTCGCAGATTGCTCCTGAGCTTGTTTTTCTCAAAGCTCGCTTTGTACTTTGATCCATTCGGCTTTCCCTTTATTCCGACAAGCCTCTCAGTCCTCGAGGGAGTCCTTAAGGTGCTTCCTGAAAAGCTCCAAAGCGCCTACCTTTTTGGCTTCTGTCTGAGCACTCTTAGTGTAAAGTCGTGATTGGTGAAGTCTGGCTGGTGCTCCCGTCTCCACACTGGACCTCTGGTGAGCTTCTGGTTCTTTGCCACTTACCTGACCAAAGCCTTTCTCCCCAGTTTACTCAGTTTGGCTGGGCAGCCAGCCAGTCTTTTATTCTGACATACATTTTCAGCTGTAGGTCTGTTTCAGGTCTGTCCCTCCAAATCATCTTCAACCCACTGAATTTACAACAGATTAATTTTCTGAGGTCATTAGAAACATCTCGAGGAACATCAAATTGTTTTACCTGAGGGCAGAAAGAGCATTTCATCCGCTCTGAAACACTGAGGTTTGACAGGTGTCTCCGAAACACAGTCAGGAAATCGATATTACAGTGTTTTCATTTCAGAGAAACAGACAGTGGGTCATGAGCAACGGTGAGAACTGAAATCAATGAAAGGTCAGGAATCCAACGTAAGCCTCATTTCCTGATATACATTGACTGTATCGTTCGACTGGAATGTCTTTGTCTGGCTTTTCAACAAGTCAAGCGACTCCCCAGCGGAATCTGACTCTCATTCACGTGTACGCGCGTCACACAAGCATATGGACGCTACAGATGACGCTACAGCTTGAGATGTTGGCTAGTTTTACATAGAAACAGACTAAGTTATGTATGTTTAACTCATATGGGCGTATCTGTTACTTGACATTGTGTAATGATATTACATTAAATTAACAGCAGCAAAATAATTTTGATCATTAGTTTTAGCCACTCTGGGGCTGCAGTTCCTGAGCCTCAGTTCTGAGGCTGTACTGTGTACATTTGGAGGAGTGTGTGCAGGACATCTTAGGAGACCTGAGTAATGCTTTGTGGCACCATGTCACACACCAACAACTATAGGTCTTCAGCTGGATATAAGAAGCTACCTCTGTACTCCCAGCATGGACATCATAGCAGAGGCTGCAAATAGACAGAAGAAGACTGAGTGACTGGGCAAAAGTAAATCTAGGACTAGCTTTGAGTTAATAGAGATAAATGTAAGACAGTTTTTCTTCTGAGAAGTAAACAGTGAGATCCATCAGTGGAGTGTTCATCTCTGCCAGTGTTATTTGTGAAGGATTGCGATGTGGGCTGTAACTGTCAGGGTAAATGGGGAATGTAGAGAATCAGAATCTAGAATTTGTACCTGCTTCTACTGTAACACACTACTCGTGAAAAGTTACTTGGTTTAGTATTTATTTAGTTTAGCTGAGCCTTGGAAACACCTACTTGTAGCAGCCTTTGAACATTCTCAAGCAGAGGCAACTGAACCATCTAGCCCAGCTATAGGTGAGTTACCAGGGGACATACCATTCCTGGAGCTGGGCAGGGGGGCTATTATAATGTTGTCTTGAGTGTTTTACCAAGTATTTTGCTAAGTAAACCATTGTTTAGGCTTAGTGATTATACTATGGGTGTGTCTCAAACCCTAGTGAGTGTCTAAGTAGGCTGTCTAGGTAGCAGCTGTTTAAGTAGCAGTGTTCTCTCCTCATCTCTCCTCATAAAACAGATTACTGAGACGCTCTAGTTAGAGAGAGACTGCGTCACGGCTTGTTCCCGCCCACTGCAGCACACGACCGGTGGTTTAGCTGGTTGCTAAGCTACCGGCCCGCATCCAAAACAATAGCCCAATGCTTAAAGATCTGCTAGCATGAATGCTAATGGCTCGAGTATAAAACTGTAAATGGTAAACGACTCGTTACAGAATTGATAATAAAATACAGTTTTGTGTGATTATATGACCAGAAACACATTAAAACACCAGAGAAAATCAAAATAACTCACATTTTAAAACCACTTCACTGCCTGTGTTGCCTGTGTTGCATCATGGGATTGCCTTAGAGGCTGAGGAAGCCTTCGATGCTTCCTTAAAATCAGGTCAAAATAAGGTTCCTTAGTGGACAGCATGTTTAAGGTATCTAAGAATTTGGACCACCTACATGTCGGGAGCGCATACTATGACGTAAAATGCTGCCTATGTAGACCCTTACTAGGTTTTGAGACACAGCCTATAGGTTAGTATTTGTACTGTATGGGTTTGTAGACTTTAAGGGTATTTGTATATTGGAGAATTGAATTAATTGAGCCTCGTTCATTGGATTGGTCTAGAGGAGGTCCTATGGCTTTATAAGGAGGAGGCACATGGAGCTAGGGGGGCATTTTTCCCTTGGAGTTGGTAGAAGCAAGACAAGCTGGTTAATTGACCAGGTCCAATGATATAGCTTGGTTTCTCTAACAGGCCTATTCTATACACTGTAAAAATTTGCATCTCAAAAACAAAATCTAAAAAAAAAAGAGAAAAAGAGTTAAATAAATGTTGCGCTGCACGCTGCTTCTTGAAAGTCTGTCTGAGTGAACTTCCTGCTACTGCTACCCGCGGTCAACCTGCTACAGTAACCTTATCTGTGTCATCCCTGTATGGGGTTATTTGTTTTTTCAGATGCACAAAGCCAGCCTCTGTCTCGTTTCAGGCTAGCATGCGAGGAACAAAATTAATCTTTGGTCAGTCTGTGTCAACCAGCTCAGCAATATAAACTCTAGTAATAAAATCCTGTAATATCATTCTTTCTCTGCTGATCTTGTCTTTGCCGGCCTTGTTCTGAATTCCGACCCCTCCCTCAACAGACTCCCCTTTGATGATGCCTTGGATTACATTTGCAACTTTGGTTACACATAAAAACTAAAAAACAAACTCATAAGTGGAATCTGTAGCATCCATATGCCTGCATAATGCACGCACATGTGAAGGGAGTCAGATTTCATATCCCTCAAATGCACCTGTACAGCTCAAAGTGGGATTCGTACATACAACAGTGGTGTGAAAGTGAGTTGCACTCTGCAGCTGTAGGAGGACCTCCAATGCAACATAAATAAAAAAAATAAAAAAAACAAGTCAGGAGAGAGCTGAGGAGACTTCGCCCCAGGAAGGCAGCAGGCCCCGACAAGGTGTGCCCCAGAATGCTCAAAGCATACGCCGCCCAACTGTGGGAGCCCCTCCAACACGTCTTCAACCTGAGCCTGTGTCTTGGTAGGGTTCCAGCAACGTGGAAATCACCCTGCATCATTCCAGTTCCTAAGAAGACACACCTAAAGGAGCTGAATGACTACAGACCAGTCGATTGACATCCCACCTAGTGAAGACCATGGAGAGACTGCAGCTGAACCTTCTCAGACCTCAGGTCCGCCATGCTGAGCACCCACTGAAGTTTGCATACCGGGAGAAGGTGGGAGTCATGCCACATGCAGATGACACTGCAATTGCAAATACAGGAAGTTTTTTGTCCCTCAGGCCATCAGACCGTTGAACTCATCCCAGCACAGTAAAAAATAATCCTGGAACATCTATCTAAATACATTCTCGTTGAATCCTGCTTTAATAGCGTGCGGTTTAGGGACCCTTGATAGCACCTCCTTGCGGTTTTCCCAAACTAGAAGATTTAACATAAACAATCTGGCTTTGGAATATTTCACAAGCAAACCAAAAGGCTTTGATTTCAGCCCTAGTCTCAGACCTATCTCGGCAGTGCTGTTCAGCAGTAGGTGTACCACAGAGCAACAGAATTCACTAACGTCTGGACAGATCTAGTAAAATTCCACATGGAATTGATTTTACTCTACCTGCAACTCTCAGATAAGGCAGTCTGCATCTCTCTCTCTCTCTCTCTCTGCCATTTCTTTGTTAAGCAGTCAGCACCAACAACAATTACACCCCCACACCCCACAGCCACAGTCTCCCCTGAAAGTGCTAAAGTTATTTCTTATTTTCTTCTATTGACAAAGGAAGGAAACTTATATGTTTTCTTTTTTTATTATTGCTTCTGTGTTTTGTTGTTTATGCTGTAGGCAGCATTTAATCTGCTACCTGTTTAAAGGGAGAAAAGCAAGGCAGTTTAAGGGGCTTCCTTTTCCTTTTCATGATGTGGTTAAATGTCTGTAGTGAACAGCCCTTCACTGGTACAGCCACTGCCCACCGAGGGGCCACAGCTCACAGGTAAATAAACCACGGGTAAATACAACACAGGTAAATACACCACAGGTAAATAAAGCATTGGACAATAAATCACAGTGTAAATGTCATGCACCTGCCAGACTGTTCCATCTGTTTTGTTCCCTTGAGTAACGGATTACTTGTTATTACGTTCAACCACAGTTGCTTCAAATGCCTGTTTATAGAGGAATTTGTTATTAAGTCCAGTGTTTGCTGGGTGTCGGAGCTCAGACTTGGATCAGATGTTCTGGTTGCTGTCGGCTGGACACATTGTTTGCCGTATTGTTATGTTCAAAGACCCTTACCTTTAGCCTGTACCCCACAGCCTCGTACTGAAAGAGCTGCATATGTTATCTCTGTTCCGCAGGAGAAAGAGGTGACCATCACTCTGCCCAATGGCGAGACATCAGTGGCTACTGTGCGCATCTGGAACGAGACTGTGTCCAACCTGACGTTGATGGCTCTCGGCTCGTCCGCTCCTGAGATCCTTCTGTCTGTCATAGAGGTGAGTTTCTCTTTACTGTAGACCTGGACCGTAATACGATATCGGTATTTACTGTGATATGTTTCAATAACGGTGAAGTGATTTTTGTGGTATTTCGATATCCAGGCTCGCGCACAACTGTTTTAATCTGTTCAATCTGTTTACAAAAGAATAAGAAACTCAGCCTCTGTTGTAATTTAAAGTCAAAGTTATTTATATTGATAAAGTAGATACAGACTTCCATCATAGGGACTCTTGGCAGTTTTTCTGAGGCCTTCAAATTATTTATATCGATGTCAGAATTATATTGTATCAACCGATATTAAGGAATATATCGCAATATAAATTTTGACCATATCGTCCAGCACTACTTTACTGTTACCCAACATATATTGTATTTCATGGATCTCTTTATATTTTTGGAATATAACTAATAACTGACATAGTGTTCTCTATTTTGGCCTAAACTCAGCTTTTCAGTTATGCCTGTTATTGAAAACAAATATTTAATTAAAAGTTTCTGCCTAATTTACTTGCTGAAAGTTCCACCCACTGCCTTGAGACCACTGTGCGACAACAGCTGCCGTATACATTGAATTCATGTCACTCTGCACAAGGTGTTGCAAATAAAGTCTCAGTCGAATTCTATGGTTGACTGTGCAGCTAAATTCAAACAATTCAGATCTCTGCAACCATATATGCCATTGGTGTAATGCCATTATATGCCATTGGTGTAAAAATCAGCATTAAGTAGTTCGGAGCCCATCATGGCTGCGAATAAAGGGCAACCTGGAATGTCCATTCTGCAAAGTGGGTCCATTATGTGGTAGTTAGTTCTGCCATTACATTTCAAGGAAGTATATTCAATAGTCATTTGAGGTTTTTGGTAAGAGAGCCTGTAAATCGGCCAGTGTGGAGCATGTGCCATTAAACATTCAATCTTATGATCAGTATATGATCAAACGACTCAAATTAGCTTTTAGATTTTTGTGTGCAACAGTATTACCGTGATGTGTCTTGCATAGGCACATTTCATTTCGTTTCCAGACCAATGCTCTCCAGGTTGGAAATGATCTCCTGCCTCAAGTGGAGGAGTTTAAGTATCTTGGGTCTTGTTCACGAGTGAGGGAAGGATGGAGCGGGAGGTTGACGGGCAGATTGGTGCAGCGTCTGCAGTGATGCGGGCTCTGTGCCCATCTGTCCTGGTGAAGAGAGAGCTGAACCAAAAGGCAAAACTCTCAATTTACTGGTCAGCCTACATTCCTACTGTCACCTGTGGTCACCAGCTCTGGGTAGTGACCGAAAGAACAAGATTGTGGATTCTAGCTGCAGAAATGAATTTTTCGTGGTGTCGGGTCTCATCCTTAGAGATAGGGTGAGGAGCTCGATTATACAGGGGAGGGTCAGAGTCGAGGTGCTACTCCTCCACATCGAGAGAAACCAGCTGAGGTCAAGAATGGGGGAGAGCCCGAGGAAGACCTAGGACACACTGGAGGGATTATATCTCTCGGCTGGCCTGGGAACGTCTCGCCATTCCCCCCGGAGAAGATAGAGGAGGTGGCTAGGGAGAGGGAAGTCTGGGTTTCTCTGCTTAGACTGCTACCCCCGCGACCCGGATCCCCCTTATATCTGCACCTATGTGGGGGCTTGCAAGGAATTTCTCAGAGACGCACCAGGTCAGCCGCCACGTCTTTTCCAGCTGTCATTGGACAGCTGTACTTGACCTAACAGACACACACACTGACTTGAGGTGAGGGAGTGCCGTCCTACCCTCTTACGTCGGTTAAACTCTTCTGGGTGCCTTGCTATGGATGGATGTGGCACCCCTGGAGATAAAGGGTTGGTTGAATTCTGTGGTTGACTGTGCAGCTAATTCTTTGCTGCAGGTCAGATGATACAATTATAAGACTCAAAAACTCAAAAAATTTAAATCTGTGCAACCATATATACCCTTGGTGTATTGTTTTGCCAACATTAAATAGTGCCGAGCGTGAGGATACAGTCCAACCCCGGAATGTCCATTCTGCGAATTGGGCTTTGTTAGTTCTGCCATTACAGTTCTGCCAAGACAATTCGTCTGACAGTCATGTGAGGAAGTAAGTACACTCATTTGAAAAGACCTGGAAATACAGATATCAAGTCTTCATTTAAACAGTGTTGATAGGTAAAAGTGATATCATTCAACACTTCAAATTAACACTCATCCTTTATATAATTAAACAGTCGTGCATAAAGTATATTCCCACTACAGTGTGCTAACGATTGGAACACTGTTAGAGATGAACTTATAGTGTCTTAATTAAACCTCAGATTTCTGGTCTAGTTTGTTCCTCACTGTTGAAGTATGAGGTGTCATCATCCCTAGATTAAAAAAGCTCTGCAGAAAGAAAGTCATAGAAGTCTCTAAGTCTGAAAGAGGCTTACGAGGATATCTAAAGTATTGCAAATCAATCACTCCACTGTCCAGAAGATCATCTACCGGTGGAGAAGATTTAAAACCACAGCCAGCAAGTCCAGGTCAGGCATAGCAGCGTTGTTTCTGCCAAGGGCAGCAGTGCCAGTTCCCAAAGTATGTACTGACTGTAGTAACAGATATAAATCTGATTGTATGCGTGAGCCAGTCTATCTAAGCTAGCTTATAACCTAACTTAACCTAACCTAAAGTAATGTAAAAAAATATATATGTAAAAATAAAAAAAAAGTATAAATACTTTCAAAAACAAGCAAAAGGTCAAATAAAAACAGTAAAACTTCAGAAAGAAAGATTCATAAAGTTGAAATATGAGATCTATATGGTTTGTGGTTTAGGTCCATTCATTTATATGCGCCGCATAGCAGCTTAAAAAATAAATAAAAATCTGGGTCCAACCCTCCAATGAGTAAGCCAGAGGCGACAGTGGCAAGAACAAACTCCTTCAGATCTAGAAGAAGAAACATCAGGAGGAACCAGACTCTGAAAAGGGAACCCGTTCTTCTGATGCACACCGGATATCAAAACAAGTACAAATATAATAAAAATAAATTAGACCACTTTATGCATACACAAATAAAAAGGCAGAAAATAAGAAAGGAAATAAGAGCAGGAGAAGAAAACGTCACTGATTAAGTGAGCAGATGGAATCTTTGAAGTTTTTCACGAGGCACTGGACAGCACAAAGCTCCGTGATGGGAAAACTGGTCCAGAATGCAGGCAAACAGGGGCACGCAGTCATGGCAGACGAAGCAGCAGCAACAGTTGTTAAGCTCAATGAGAGAAACACACAGACAGTTAGCTCTGCTCTGGGTTACAGAGAACAGTATACAGTGTGTAAGTAAGGTGCAGCAGTGATTCCGGCAGGCCTGGCTATTACAGCATAGAGCTAAACAGTTGAGAGCCAGGGAGAGCCAGAAGGAGACAAAGACTTAAGGGCTCCCTGAGATGTCATCAGCCCTCTTCTCCACTGTCAGCAAACTTGATTAAGCGCGTGAGAGCAGCAGGACGACAGCACCAACATTCACAGTTTACCATAATACTCTCTGTCTGTGAACCTCCACATCTGCACCTCTTATCTAGCAGACACACTAATTACCAGAAAGACTGTAGACCAATAGTCAGACCCTAAAAACACCCCTGGGCTAACTCCAGTTCTGGAGAGACAGAGACAGCTGCTGTCAGCATATACCATATGTCGTATAGGGATGGCAGAAAAAGTGATGCACTATTTGCAGACGGCATGGAGTTACATTCAAGTAGACTCAAGATATACAAATCAAGTCCCATAACCCATCCCTGCTTTTAGTCCTCATATCTTGAAAAGATGATTATGGTGATGTTGTCAACTCGCTTGCTTGCTTCTAGTGGAGTTTTGCACAGCAGAACTGGTCACCATATAATACAGGACTTGCATATTAGGGGTCTGTCTCAAACCCTAGTGAGTGTCTAAGTAGGCTGTCTATGTAGGCAGCTGTGTAAGTAGCAGTGTTCTCTCATCATCTCTCCTCATAAAACAGATTACTGAGACGCTCTAGTCAGAGAGAGACTGCGCCATGGCTTGTTCCCGCCCACTGCAGCATGCTACTGGTGGTTTAGCTGGTTGCTAAGCTACCAGCCGGCACCCAAAACAATAGCCCGAGGCTTAAAAATCTGCTAGCATAAATGCTAATGGCTCGAGTATAAAACTGTAAAATGGTGAAGGACTCGTTACAGAGTTGATAATAAAAAACTGTTTTGTGTGATTATATGACCAGAAACACATTAAAACTCCAAAGAAAATCAAAATAACTCACATTTTAAAATGACTGCTCGTAGATTTGCCTGAGTTGCATCATGGGATTGTCTTAGCGGCTGAGGAAGCATTCGATGCTTTCTTAATATCTTGTCAAAAAAAGGCTCCTCAGTAGACAGCATGTTTAAGCTATCTAAGAATTATGATAGCCTACATGTCGGGAGCGCATACTATGATGTAAAGTGCTGCCTATGTAGACCCTCGCTAGGTTTTGAGACAGACCCCAAATTTTACATGTTCAAGAGCTGTTAGGCAAGGTTAATACACTTTACTAATATTACTTGAGTATATGACTGATAAGAGTCATATACTCAAATATACTGGATTCAGCATTTTCATGTGAATTTTATACATTACTTCTGCAAAGCAGTTCTTAAAAGTAAATTGAAAGTGAAAATTGTGTTGAATTATCATATTTTGTCTTCACTATATTGGCAAAAGTATTCACTCGCCATCCAAATCATTGAATTCATGTGTTCCAATCACTTCCATGGCCACAGGTGTATAAAAGCAATCACCTATTCATGCAGACTGCTTCTACACACATTAGTAAAAGAGTGGGTCTCTCTCAGGAGCTCAGTGAACTCCAGCGTGGTACTGTGATAGGATGCCACCAGTGCAACAAGTCCAGTTGTGAAATTTCCTCACTACTAAATATTCCACAGTCGACTGTCAGTGGTGTTATAACAAAGTGGAAGTGATTGGGAACAACAACAACTCAGCCATGAAGTGGTAGCCACGTACAATGACAGAGCGGGTCAGCGGACGCTTAGGAGCATAGTGCACAGAGGTCACCAACTTTCTACAGAGTCAATCACTACAGACCTCCAGACTTCATGTGGCCTTCAGATCAGCTCAAGAACAGAGCGTAGAGAGCTTCCTGGAATGGGTTTCCATGGGCGAGCAGCTGCATCCAAGCCGAGTGTAAAGTTTGGTGGAGGGAGACCCTTAGTTCCATAGAAAGGAACTCTTAATGCTTCAGCAGACCAAGAGGTTTTGGACAATTTTATGCTTCCAACTTTGTTGGGACAGTTTGGGGATGGACTCTTCCAGTTCCAACATGACCAGTGCGCAATAAAGACATTGGTGAGTGAATTTGATGTGGAAGAATTTCACTGGCCTGCACAGAGTCCTGACCTCAACCTGATAGAACACCTTTGGGAAGACTACGAGCCAGGCCTTCTCATCCAACATCAGTGTCTGACCTCACCAGTGCGCTTCTGGAAGAATGGTCAAACATTCCCATAAACACACTCCTAAACAGTGTGGAGAGCCTTCCCAGAAGAGTTGAAGCTGTTATTGCTGGAAAGGTTGGGCCGACATCATATTAAACCTTATTGATAAATTAATAATGGGATGTCACTTAAGTTCATATACATATGAAGGCAGATGAGCGAATACCTCTGGCAACATAGTGTATGTGGAAAGAATGTACACATTTAAGTCAAGTCAATTTAATGCCCTTCTTTTCTTTATAAACACCAGGAGAAAATGAAGCAACTCCTACTCATCGTAGCGTGTACTGGGCGATGATTAAAGATAGATGACAGCGCTGCCGATAATGAGAAAGTGATTCATGCCTTACAAGCTTATCCTGTCTCATACTTTATAGATCTAATGTGACAGCTGCCTCAGCCAATCATATCATATGTCACTGTCATCGTCCCAGTCATGAACCATTTAAAGCAATGCTGGCAAACAGTTAGCATGTTGTTGACCCGGCAGCTGGCCTTCCGGACCTGCCTTTGGTTCTGTTATCTCAGACTATTCAATTCTGTTTTAAGATACCTCATAACACTGTTAGGATTTAACAAGCACACAAAAACATGTTAGAAGAGTTGCTAAACGTTTTAGATCACTACCAGCCAAACGTTTTAGATACACTACCAGTCAAACGTTTTAGATCACTACCAGCCAAACGTTTTACTACTCTACCAGTCAAACGTTTTAGATACACTACCAGCCAAACGTTTTACTACTCTACCAGTCAAACGTTTTAGATACACTACCAGCCAAACGTTTTAGTACACTACCAGTCAAACGTTTTAGATCACTACCAGCCAAACGTTTTAGATACACTACCAGTCAAACGTTTTAGATCACTACCAGCCAAACGTTTTAGTACACTACCAGCCAAACGTTTTAGATCACTACCAGCCAAACGTTTTAGATACACTACCAGTCAAACGTTTTAGTACACTACCAGCCAAACGTTTTACTACTCTACCAGTCAAACGTTTTAGAACACTACCAGCCAAACGTTTTAGATACACTACCAGCCAAACGTTTTAGTACACTACCAGCCAAACGTTTTAGAACACTACCAGCCAAACGTTTTACTACTCTACCAGTCAAACGTTTTAGATACACTACCAGTCAAACGTTTTAGATCACTACCAGCCAAACATTTTAGATACACTACCAGCCAAACGTTTTAGATCACTACCAGCCAAACGTTTTAGTACACTACCAGCCAAACGTTTTAGATACACTACCAGCCAAACGTTTTAGATACACTACCAGCCAAACGTTTTAGATCACTACCAGCCAAACGTTTTACTACTCTACCAGTCAAACGTTTTAGATACACTACCAGTCAAACGTTTTAGATCACTACCAGCCAAACATTTTAGATGCACTACCAGCCAAATGTTTTAGATCACTACCAGTCAAACGTTTTAGTACACTACCAGCCAAACGTTTTACTACTCTACCAGTCAAACGTTTTAGATATACTACCAGTCAAACGTTTTAGATCACTACCAGCCAAACGTTTTAGATCACTACCAGCCAAACGTTTTAGATCACTACCAGCCAAACGTTTTAGTACACTACCAGTCAAACGTTTTACTACTCTACCAGTCAAACGTTTTAGATACACTACCAGTCAAACGTTTTAGATCACTACCAGCCAAACGTTTTAGATACACTACCAGACAAACGTTTTAGTACACTACCAGTCAAACGTTTTAGATCACTACCAGCCAAACGTTTTAGATACACTACCAGTCAAACGTTTTAGATACACTACCAGTCAAACGTTTTAGATCACTACCAGCCAAACGTTTTAGATCACTACCAGCCAAACGTTTTAGTACACTACCAGCCAAACGTTTTAGATACACTACCAGCCAAACGTTTTAGATCACTACCGGCCGAACGTTTTAGATACACTACCAGTCAAACGTTTTAGTACACTACCAGCCAAACGTTTTAGTACACTACCAGTCAAACGTTTTAGTACACTACCAGCCAAACGTTTTAGATACACTACCAGCCAAACGTTTTAGATCACTACCGGCCAAACGTTTTAGTACACTACCAGCCAAACGTTTTAGTACACTACCAGCCAAACGTTTTAGATACACTACCAGCCAAACGTTTTAGATACACTACCAGTCAAACGTTTTAGATACACTACCAGCCAAACGTTTTAGTACACTACCAGTCAAACGTTTTACTACTCTACCAGTCAAACGTTTTAGATACACTACCAGTCAAACGTTTTAGATCACTACCAGCCAAACGTTTTAGATACACTACCAGACAAACGTTTTAGTACACTACCAGTCAAACGTTTTAGATCACTACCAGCCAAACGTTTTAGATACACTACCAGTCAAACGTTTTAGATACACTACCAGTCAAACGTTTTAGATCACTACCAGCCAAACGTTTTAGATCACTACCAGCCAAACGTTTTAGTACACTACCAGCCAAACGTTTTAGATACACTACCAGCCAAACGTTTTAGATCACTACCGGCCGAACGTTTTAGATACACTACCAGTCAAACGTTTTAGTACACTACCAGCCAAACGTTTTAGTACACTACCAGTCAAACGTTTTAGTACACTACCAGCCAAACGTTTTAGATACACTACCAGCCAAACGTTTTAGATCACTACCGGCCAAACGTTTTAGTACACTACCAGCCAAACGTTTTAGTACACTACCAGCCAAACGTTTTTAGATACACTACCAGCCAAACGTTTTAGATACACTACCAGCCAAACGTTTTAGATACACTACCAGTCAAACGTTTTAGATACACTACCAGTCAAACGTTTTAGATCACTACCGGCCAAACGTTTTAGTACACTACCAGCCAAACGTTTTAGTACACTACCAACCAAACGTTTTAGTACACTACCAGCCAAACGTTTTAGATACACTACCAGCCAAACGTTTTAGATCACTACCGGCCAAACGTTTTAGTACACTACCAGCCAAACGTTTTAGTACACTACCAGTCAAACGTTTTAGTACACTACCAGCCAAACGTTTTAGTACACTACCAGCCAAACGTTTTAGTACACTACCAGTCAAACGTTTTAGTACACTACCAGCCAAACGTTTTAGATCACTACCAGCCAAACGTTTTAGATACACTACCAGTCAAACGTTTTAGTACACTACCAGCCAAACGTTTTAGATCACTACCAGCCAAACGTTTTAGTACACTACCAGTCAAACGTTTTAGATCACTACCAGCCAAACGTTTTAGTACACTACCAGTCAAACGTTTTAGATCACTACCAGTCAAACGTTTTAGATCACTACCAGTCAAACGTTTTAGATCACTACCAGTCAAACGTTTTAGATCACTACCAGCCAAACGTTTTAGATCACTACCAGCCAAACGTTTTAGTACACTACCAGTCAAACGTTTTAGATACACTACCAGCAAAACGTTTTAGATCACTACCAGCAAAACGTTTTAGATCACTACCAACCAAACGTTTTAGTACACTACCAGCCAAACGTTTTAGTACACTACCAGCCAAACGTTTTAGATCACTACCAGCCAAACGTTTTAGTACACTACCAGCCAAACGTTTTAGATCACTACCAGCCAAACGTTTTAGTACACTACCAGTCAAACGTTTTAGATACACTACCAGCCAAATGTTTTAGATACACTACCAGCCAAATGTTTTAGATACACTACCAGCCAAACGTTTTAGTACACTACCAGCCAAACGTTTTAGATCACTACCAGCCAAACGTTTTAGATACACTACCAGCCAAACGTTTTAGATACACTACCAGCCAAATGTTTTAGATCACTACCAGCCAAACGTTTTAGATACACTACCAGCCAAACGTTTTAGTACACTACCAGCCAAACGTTTTAGATCACTACCAGCCAAACGTTTTAGTACACTACCAGCAAAACGTTTTAGTACACTACCAACCAAACGTTTTAGTACACTACCAGCCAAACGTTTTAGTACACTACCAGCCAAACGTTTTAGATCACTACCAGCCAAACGTTTTAGTACACTACCAGCCAAACGTTTTAGTACACTACCAGCCAAACGTTTTAGATCACTACCAGACAAACTTTTTAGATACACTACCAGACAAACGTTTTAGATTACTACCAGCCAAACGTTTTAGTACACTACCAGCCAAACGTTTTAGATACACTACCAGTCAAACGTTTTAGTACACTACCAGCCAAATGTTTTAGATCACTACCAGCCAAACGTTTTAGATCACTACCAGCCAAACGTTTTAGTACAATACCAGCCAAACGTTTAAGATCACTACCAGCCAAACGTTTTAGTACACTACCAGACAAACGTTTTAGATCACTACCAGCCAAACGTTTTAGATACACTACCAGCCAAACGTTTTAGTACACTACCAGCCAAACGTTTTAGTACACTACCAGTCAAACGTTTTAGTGCACTACCGGCCGAACGTTTTAGATCACTACCAGCCAAACGTTTTAGATCACTACCAGCCAAACGTTTTAGTACACTACAAGCGAAATGTTTTAGATACACTACCAGCCAAACGTTTTATTATTATTTACAGTTCTCATCTAATACCTGCTTTGACTGCTCAGTACTTCATTAAGCTAAATCAAGATTGCTGCTGAAGGAACATGAATTTATTCATACAATGTCTGGGGCGTCCAGGAGAAATCTGGAACTACACTTTGTTCTTCAAACTGGAGCTCAAGATATGATCTACTTCTCTCACAATAAGATATTCATGTTACTTTGTATTGTATGTTTGCTTTTATTTATATCTGTTATAATGATATCTCATGTTCTTACTGGTGAACATACACTTATTACTAAGATAAAGTCTTTTAAACAATCAGTTTAGGTGCTTTAGTAGTAGTGTATCAGCAGTACCCTGGCATATATGACCATAGCAGTCACTGAAGTACTAACTGGAACAGCAGTAATGCATTTTTAAAATTGATAAAGTATTCTAGCTGAGAATGTTGTTGAGGAAATGTGCAAAAATGCAAGTAATCTGATATAATTTATATCAAGTGAAGTGTCTTAGTGTGAAAAGGCTAAAATGATTCTATTTAAATACAATGTGATTATGTAGATAAGCGTTTTATATCAGCAGTCTTAGACGGTGAGGCACAGCTGGTGGAGCTGATAGAGGCAGTAGGATGCAGAATGTAATATCCGCTCCAGGCCCCCAGATATGCTCCTCCACCTAAGAGAGAGAAAGAGAGAGAGAGAGAGAGAGAGAGCGAATCGGAGAGAGCAAGCAAGTGGTGTTGAAAGTAGAGCAGAGTCATTTCACTGTCACACTGAAATAAACACATCACACGTATTTTATCCACCATTGTCTGGATTTCTTTGCTGCTGAAGTGGTCCCTGCTACGACTCGACTTTTTTCTGTCAGTCTGGTTCTAACTGGTCTGTCTCTGTCTCTGTTCTTAAGACTGATCATTGTTAATACGGTACCCAGTGGGAAACCGTCATGTCCCTCTACGCCCTATATATATATATAGGGCGTAGAGCGACAAGGCGGTTTCCCACAGCCTGTGAGCCTGTGTCTCCCCCTATAAGGACTGTGATGCCTCGGCAGAATGTTGGTGATTGGTGGTCCCGCTGTTCATGTACAGAGAGCCAGGCAGTTATAATTCAGCGCCAATTTCACCAATTTCAAATAACAGTGAAACGGACCAATCATATCTTCCCTCTAAGTGGGCGGGCTTAACTGTATGATGACTAAATTCCCACCCGCTGTGGCGACGCTAGCTGGAGAAACAGGTAGTTAGCACTAGGCTACCATCGCTAGCTAGTTTGCTGAGTCATGATGGAAGCCAAAGCTAGCACTACCACAGTTTCTGATTTGCAGTCCTTCAGCCTGACATACTGAGGTCTCCCACTTTCTCCATGTAGGCGAACTGCCGGGGGTCCATTGGGGTCTGAGGTGGTGTAGAAGCACTCGTTCCAGGGTCTTCATGACATGTGATGTAAAAGCGACCGGTCTGAAGTCATTGAGCTCACCGGGTCGTGCCTTCTTGGGTACTGGAACCAGGCATGATGTCTTCCACAGTGTTGGGACCCTCCCCAAGCGCAGACTTAGGTTGAAGTCCAGCTCAGCTGAACAGGACTTCAGTAGTCTGGGACACACTCTGTCTGGTCCAGCTGCCTTTCTTGTGTGGAATCTCCTCAGCTCACCACTGACCTGCTCAGTAGTAAAGGTGTGCGGAGGGGGGGAAGGGGGGGCTTCAGTGGTCTGCTGCGTGTGAAGAGGGAGTGAAGCGGGGGGAGCAGGAGCCGGGCTGTCTGTGCTGTTAGCCTGTGGGAGGGATGCATGAATAACAATAGGAGAAGGTGAGGTGTTGATGTCCAGGCAGACAGAGACTGAAGGATCAGGAGCTGAGGGGGGTGTGTAGGAGGAGGTGGCTGCTGGAGCTGAACAGTCCTGAACAGTGCAGTCAAACCGGTTGGATAAGATGTTGAACTCATTGGCTCTCTCCACATCTCCATCTGTGGCACTGTCTGTCCTCTGCTTACAGCCCTTGATGGTCTTCATGCCATTCCATACCTCCCTCAAGTTGTTCTCCTTCAGCTTCTGCTCCACCTTCTTCCTGAAGGACTCCTTGGCGTTTCGCAATTGGACTTTGAGCTCCTTCTGTACGCTCCTAAGCTCCTCCTGGTTGTTGTCTTTAAAGGCCCTCTTCTTCTTGTTCAGAAGGCCTTTAACACTGCTGGTTATCCAGGGTTTGTTGTTAGCGAAGCAGCGTACAGTTTTCACAGGAACAACAATGTCCATGCAAAAGTTCATGTAGTCCATCATCCATCGTGTTAAATCCCCTTAATGTCCTCCCCGTATGGCTCCTGCAGTACAGTCCAATCAGTGGACTGTGGCTTCAGCGGCTTCAGCACCAGACGACCATTTCCTGAAGGTGCGTGTAGATGCAGGTTGTCTACAGACCTGAGGCTTGTACTGTGGCTGCAGGTAGACCAGGTTGTGGTCAGATTTTCCCAGAGGGGTGAGGGGTGTGGTGGTGTATACATCCTTTACATTGGAGTAAAGGAGATTAATTGTTCTGCTCTTCCTTGTGGAACAGTTCACATACTGGTGGAAAGCTTTCTGACTAAAGTTAATATAAATGTTAACTAACCCAAACCCTCCTAGTCTGTTACCATAACAACACATTATACTAAAGCTGTTTTATTGCAGTGTATATGGTCATCGTTGTGGGCCAAATGTGTAGTAGGATTCCACTCTGGTGGTTGATTGATCAGATCAGAGTTGGTGAGCTGACCAATCAGAGCACATTTGGTTCATCAGGAGGCGGGGCTTAAAGGCACAGGTGCTCTAACATAGCGTTTCAGACAGAGGAAGAATACAGATGTACAATATGAAAAAAGTAATTGTGTTTTAGGAAATCTGAAGCATCCAAATCATAATAGATCACATAATAGATCACATTAAGCTTCAGTAAAGATGATTTGCTGCTTACTGTGCATTTTATTATTTAGCATATTGAGCGGCTACTATAAAACTTACTTAATTTACTGTTTGTGAATGGAGACATGCTCCCAGAGTAGCTCCTCTGGCAACTCCTCTGGCAGCTGTCCCAGGTTTATGTATCTAACCGCTCATAATTGTCTCATTTGTAAGCTGAAGTAAGTGGACCGTGGACCTTTACCCTCTGAAACTAACAGTCTGTTTACACAAAACACATTTTTAGCCCTCATGGAAGCTCCATGAATTACTTTTGTCTCTAAGACCAAGTCATCAGTTTAGTTTTTCGTCTTTGTGTCCACTTATTCAAGCAGATATTGACAGATAGAGACATCTGGAACAGTGATATGAGCTGTCATTGACCCTCTTCTAATGTTTTTAGTATGGTCAGATTGTATAATGGTCATGGAATCCCAAAGTTCTGACTGGTTTAAATGTGTATCTGATTATCTGTGGTTAATTCTGGTTAAATGACCTGCTGAGCTGTCCTGGGTGTTTCCTGCCTTCCCCTTAGTAAGCTCTGGGATAGACTCCCAGCCCAGGAGGATATGCAGCTCACATGATGAATGAATGAATGCATTTATTAGGAAAGTTCAGATTCTGCTGGAGTGGCACTGAGCTGGAAAATGCATTTTCTATGGTATGTGGTCTCCCAGCTAATTTGGTTCTTCGCTCCACGACCATCACTGTGTGTGTGTGTGTGTGTGTGTGCTCTGCAGGTGTGTGGGCATGGTTTCGAATCGGGTGAACTCGGTCCCGGCACGATTGTGGGCAGCGCGGCCTTCAACATGTTCGTGATCATTGGCATCTGCGTGTGGGTGATCCCCAACGGGGAGGTGAGGAAGATTAAACACCTGAGGGTCTTCTTCATCACCGCCTT
This sequence comes from Megaleporinus macrocephalus, assembly GCA_021613375.1. NCBI lineage: Eukaryota > Metazoa > Chordata > Actinopteri > Characiformes > Anostomidae > Megaleporinus > Megaleporinus macrocephalus. The sequence continues at coordinate 4,561,688 of CM038716.1, forward strand.
CTGGAGCATCTTCGCGTATATCTGGCTGTACCTCATCCTGTCCGTCATCTCACCTGGAGTCGTCGAGGTGGGTAACTGTGAGGAACGGGGTGTGTTTATATATGTGTGTTTAAGTAGCTGCTGCTGCTTCAAAGACAATCCAGTGTGTGTAGTGTGGAGTGTTCTGTATGTCACTGGAGGGTGAGGGTGGGGGTGAGTGGAGCTACTGTGTTGCTCTGTTCTACATTAAATGCCACTTTAGAGGCTCAGGCTTACTTGAATTTATGCACTTCTATGCTACTCGTGCTTCCCCACTCTGCAGAACAGTGAGTTTATGTAGCAGTTCGTCTTTGTCTGCTCGGGGCTAATGAGGTTTAAGTGAACATAAGTTCAGCAATGCACGAGCCAGTTTCCCAGAACCCTCATAAAGGTTTAGTCTAGACTAAGAAGAATATACAGCGTTTATTAGCACTACAGTTTATTCCAAGATCTGCTTTAATCCATACCAGTGATTATCCTTGTAGTAATAATTTTAACATACTCTTTTAAAAAGTGCTATAGAACTAGTTATTTATATTATTTACATTATTTATTATTATGCTGTCCAAAGAAAAACAAGTAGATAGATAGATAACACTTTATTGTCAGATTCACTATGTGAAATTTGTTTTGCACATAAAAAACAGTAGCTCCGTTACAACATAGTACATTACCTCCATAACATACAAGACACATACATTATAAGGAAAGAAGGGGGAGAGTGGGGGGAATCATCCCTAGCATCACAACCACCTTAGATAGTTATAAATTAGGCGCCTTGTTCAATTTAAGGATTGACTGGTGCACAAATGAGTGCTTCAGTCTAAGCTTATTGAACCGTGGGACACTGTATCGTCGTCCAGATGGAAGAAAGTACATATTAGCTGTTTAATACATGATTTACATCAGAAAGAATGTTTTTGGCTTGCCGCAATGTGTTGTTATGATAAGCGGTTTCATACAGACCTTCTAGACGCTGACCTACAATTTTTGAACAGACTTTGATCAAATGTTTCAGTTTGAACTTCACAAATTAACAAGTATCGCCAAGTAGCTGCAATAACCTACTTTACTTTTATTGGAAGTCAATGGAAGCAGAATTATTTCCAAGCTATTTTGGAGCATTTTAATTGGTCCAGTCGTATTGGATATGTTGACACAATGGAAAAGACAATGATAGAGTTTATATCATGTAGAAAACCAATGAAGCTTCAGTTCAGTCATTGTTGTCAATAAGCATTTGCCTTGTCAGCGAGATCCATAATGAAAGTAATTAACATTGTACATTTTAATTATTTACCTTTTTCCTATCTTACCTTTGTTGATTGTGTCTTAGTGGTGAAGTAAGTTATTGAATTAAACTGAATTGACTTGAAATTGTTCTCTAATGTCTAAACCCACACAGCATGGCTGCTACTTACAGGTTACTGTTGGGATTGCGATGCTAATAAAGGTGGAGCTCACAACTTTGGGTTAAAGGTCTGAAATATTGGTAAAGAAAAAAGAGCTGAAGTTGGTTTGCCAGTTTGCTTTGCCAGTTTTTTTGTTGTTTTTTTTACCAATTGCACGTTTGGCACTTTTGCACAAGCTTTAGCATTTACGGTGGAATGGAACCATCAATTAAGCTGCCAAATAAGAAGCCAACTTCAACAGTTTATATCATGTAGAAAACTAATGATTGCAAAAAAATGGAGATGCTTGGTGTTTTTGGGATGGCGACAATAAGAGAATGTTCAGTCATTGTTGTCAATAAGCATTCGATTTGTCAGCTAAATCCATAAAATAATTAACATTGTACATTTTAATTATTTATCTTTTTCCTATCTTATATTCGTTTGTTTTGTCTTTGTGGTGATAGGAAGTTAGCTAGTTAATTGAATTGAACTGAATTGACTTAAAAATTGTTCTCTAATGTCTACATAGAGAGCAGGTAATGTTGGTCAGGGTGAAAACGCTCAGATACAATTTTAAACGCTCTTTTATGATCTATGTTTTGGTCATAGAGTTAAGCTGTTTTCCCTTTTTGGTCTTGTCATGCATAATTTAAATAGCTCTGCTCTGATTGGCTGGTTTACAGTGACGAATTGTCACACAGAAGCAACATGTTGAAATAGACGGGCAGGAAAATAACATAAAGCTCTGTATAAGGAGTTAGGTCATCATATGTTTAATTAGCTATGTTACTCTATGTTTCTGTTGTGCTTGCTAGTATCTAAAGTTACCTATACTGGCTACTCGCTTTCCATCTCAACATCAACAGAAAGTGAATTAAAGTCTCGCTGTGAAACTTTCAGTGTAAGATGATCTGCTACTACTTACAGCATGGCTACTACTTACAGGTTACTGTTGGGGTTGCAATGCCAATGCTGCTCATCACCTCAGGCTCTTTACTATGAAATGCTGAGTGAAGCTGCTTGATAAGTGTTTGAGAAACTGTCCGGACTGAAATTATTAAAGGATTGAAGGTCTGGAATATTGGTAAAGAAGAAAGAGCTGAAGTTGGCTTCCTATTCGCCAGTTTGCTATGCCAATTTTTCGTTGGCACTTGCGCTTTAGCATTTGAGGTGGAATGGAACAGTCAGTTAAGCTGGCAAAGAAGAAGCCAACTTCAACATCAACCATGCCTACTGACAGTTCCTTGGAAAGAGTAGTAAAGTGTGTGTTTGTATGTATGTACTAGGTGTGGGAGGCCCTGGTCACTCTCTGCTACTTCCCAGTTTGTGTGATCCTGGCTTGGATCGCCGATCGCAGGCTCCTCTTTTACAAGTACATGTCCAAGCGCTACCGTGCCGACAAGAGGACAGGGGTCGTGGTGGAGACGGAGGGGGAGATGACTCCTAAGGGAGCGGATATGATCATGGACGGCAAGTTTCCACCAAGAGGTTCAATGGGGGTCATGAGTGCAGAGCACTGCCAGGATGGGGCCAACAACAGTGCGGGTGCCATGGCCATGCTGCTCAAGTCCAACAGCGCCACCATTAACGTGGAAAGTGCTAAAGAACTGGACGAGAGCCGCAAAGAGGTGAGAAGAAACACTATGAATAGCTGAACAGAGACCCTAACATTTGTCGTCATTACACCACTGATTGGCTGAAATGGTAGTACACACACATAGCCATACAACTACCAAACACCTACCAAATTTATGGTTTAAACATACTTACCATAGCTCAGTTACTGTATTATTTATCAGGCACACTCTACCCCATCCATCAGTGAAGGGGGGTCACCATAGGACCACGCCTGACCAGATATTCTCAGCCCAGTAGTGGCCTCAGCTGGCGTTTTAAGCACTGTACCATCACTGGCCATTTAGACACAGCCACGATGTCGTTGGTACACTTTGTGCCCAGATGCTCCCACTACAGCTTAGGACAGGCTTATTAATTATCGGATTAGTTGGATCAGGTGTGCTGGGAGCACAGCAGAGGGCCCTCCAGGCAAACCCTCTAGCCCCCTCAGCTGTGGTCAGAACAGGATACACACGGCTCTGTCTGATACAGTCATAACAAAGGCGCAACACAGGCTACCATGCCGTCCCCTTGTTAGTGTCACTGCCGCTTAATTAGTATGCAGTCAGCGGTGGTCCTATAGTGTTTACGTTCCATTGATGGGCCACTGTCTGGAACGATGACTTCAAAACATAGAGTACGTTTAAACCATAGGAAGGCCACTGATGTAGTAATAAACTGGCAAGTCAGTGCTCACTTATCAAACAGCATTGCTTTCTTGAAGGAACATCACACCTGTGGCGTTTTCACACCAGCACTAGTTAGTCCAGTTAAAACGGACTCGGGTGTGGACCAAAACAACCGCACCGAGACCCTCGAGAGGAGGTGGTCTTGGTCTGGTTCCAAACGAACTCTGGAGCGGTTTGTTTGAGGTGAGAACATGATCCAACCTCGATCCGACCCAAGTGTTAGGTGTAGTCCACAAGTTTGATCTAAACATCTCCTGCAGCCAGGTGTGCTTTGCATTATGGGATATGGCAGATGGCATAAAGAGAGAAGTGGAGAACGGTAGCAGCTAACAGGGCGAGGACAATGAAGCGAGGTCTCTCTTGGACTAGCAGTGAGGGACGTTGTCTACTTGATGTTAGGAGTGAGCTGGGTGTTCTGCAGGTGGACTGTAGTTTGGTATATTATCAGTTTGTTGGAGCACATTGACCAGTGAAACGAACTACAGGTGTGAAAACGCCCATTAACTCCAACTGGTCCCAGTTTTATCCTGAGCTGGATGCTGTAAAACATTAAAACTCAGGGTTAGGGTTGTTGAGACCTGGGAGCCCATTTCTCACAGACACACTGACTTGCTCCATTTCTGTCCCATTAGTCTCCTTCTTCTCCTGCCTTACTCCTATCTCTCCATCTCTCACCTTATCCTTTAGGTAATCCGTATCTTGAAGGACTTGAAGCAGAAGTACCCAGATAAGGAGCTGGAGCAGCTGATGGAGCTCGCCAACTACTATGCCCTTCTGCACCAGCAGAAGAGTCGGGCCTTCTACCGCGTCCAAGCTACGCGCATGATGATCGGAGCGGGCAACGTGCTAAAGAAGCATGCGGCGGATCACGCGAGGCGGGCGGTCGCCACGGGTGAGGACGATGCATCCGTACACGAAGACTGTGCTACCTGCAGCCGTATCAGCTTTGAGAGCGCGCACAGCCAGTGCATGGAGAACTGTGGAACGCTGTCCTTAGCTGTGGTGTGCCAGGGCGGCGCCGGGGAGAGCACCTTCTACGTGGACTACCGCACGGAGGACGGCACAGCCAACGCCGGCTCGGACTACGAGTACTGTGAGGGCACGCTGGTGTTCAAGCCAGGAGAGACCAGAAAAGAGATAAAGGTGAGCAGCCGTGCAACACAAAGTTATGCTATAGCACTGCACTAACTGCCCCAGCACAGAATAGCAAAAACAACACTGGCGCGCATGTTCACATCAACAGTAAGGAGCTGATCATATTCCGAACCAATAGAACATATCACCAGAAAGTCGTGGTGTTCATCATTGTTGTAAGAAACAAGGAAATGTACAGTCCCGCCTCCTCCCTCTTCACTCCTTACCAGTGTAGAAGAAACTTCAAGTATAGCATCAAACTTATTATTACTTTACTTCCCAAGAACGTCTTTAGAAACACCAGTGTTTTGCAATTATCTATGTGATTTCTATTGTTGGCTACCAAACATGGTTTCTTGCCAGGAGCTTCATTTACTCCTCCTTTCCTTGTCTACCTGGGCTTTAATTATCTAACCGGGAGCAGCACCTCCAACATGATTGAAAGGAGGTTAGAATTGGCATTGCGCTGCTTCTTCATTCTCTAATGTTGGATGATTTCAGCACAATGCTACAGTGACTCGGGTACAAATTGGTTTTACAAAGTAAAACAATTATTAGGAATATAAATTAATAAGCTGTCCATATAATATGGTTTACTGTATAATTATAATTTTGGATCATTTCTATTGGCTGATTCGTCAGGACGTTTAATACAATATAAATGGTAGCTAACACTTTCAAACTATGGCATAAAATGAAAAATCATACAAATAAACAAGTATGAGGTTATATATTCATTATTTTGTATGACTAAACAATTGAAAGCCTAACTGTAGGTACGTTTGGGTGGGCCCCAGCACAGACCCTGTAGTTGCATTATTACAGCAGATTGTATGGATTATGTAGTATGTTTTTTGACCCATGTTTGGACCCATAAATAAAATTACAAACATTACAGACGGTTGTGAAATCCTTTAGTTGTTTTCCCGACTTCGAAGCCAGGAGCTTTATGGGGCCCACCTGGCCTATGTAATGATCATAATAATATAATGATCATAGTATCATTACTTGTAACAGAATTACATAATCAGGATACCAGAAAAAAACATTAGTTGTAGTTACAGAAAAAGAGAAATCTGATTACAGGTGCGTTATAGAAACATGTTAATTCACTATAATGATAAATATGTAATATGAACGTATAGATTTTGAGGAAGAGTTGGGGTGGAGGGTCCTGCTGCCAGGAGAGAGCAGCAGGTTACGTTGTTCTGTTCAACTAGTCTCTAGAAGGTTTAGAAAGCATTGGCAGAAGAACGATCTGCAGCATTTTCCTGTATATCATTGCTGTCCAATGAAAAACATGCATCTCCATATTTGTTTATTTTGGGTTTTCTACGTCATTTGAACACACCAGTGGTTGTTTACTTTGTGTGAATGTTTCATGATGAATTGGCCAATAGAAATGCTCCAAAATAGCTTGGAAAAATATCTGGTTTCATTGAGTTATATTGAAAGTAAGGTCTATTTTTGGTCTTTCCTGTAAAGTGGCAATTTTGAAGATACTTGATATTCGTTGGACAGCAACAATATATATATATATATATATATATATATATATATACACAATGTATCTGAGTCAGTGATGCACCCTGGGTACCCTGGGCAAACTGATCTAATCTGACAGTAACTTTACTCTATAAAACTTCACAGTTCGACTGAATGTAATCAGTCTTTTATATAAATTATCATTATTGGCAACTAAGATTATCTGCTCCCTCTTAGTTTTAGTGTGAAATAAATGCTTTTTTAAACTCTCAATTACTATAAACTGCCAAAACCATTCAAAGCTGATTAGGAAGCATCTACAAATTGCCATTATCGAAGTCCAAGCACAACACACCAACTTACAACCTGATAACCAAGTACAGCCTTTTAGCCACTAATGTATAGTATTCATGGTTGTTTTATCTTTTAAGAGCTTGTGTATGTTGAACCAGGTCATGCTTTAGTGATGGCTTGTTTCTGTGTGTTTGAGTATCAGAGCGTTTAGGCTCAGTGAAGCAGAATTGATCATTTTCTTGTTAAAATCGCTCATATTCTCAGCGGCGGAGCTGTGGCTTGATTTATGAGCCACCAACTTTCTCACTGCTCGTGGGTATACGTGTCCAAACTCGTTTAAATTACACCGTACAAATTTGTCAGCTTTTTGTTTGAATTATTTCTACATATTGCTCCATTTTGATTGGATCATTTAGATACAGCTCTGCACAAAAGTTTGGGGGCATTATTTTATTCATATAAATCTTTTTCTTCCAAACAGGAGACTTTGTTTTGCTCAGCAGAACACTTTATTCTTTATATATTTACAAGTATTGGCCACTTGTGTTTGCAGAATTTGACCTACGCATTAACCGTTCTGTGCAGTGAAACTCGCACATACACACACTAGTGAACACACACTGTCATGTCGGTTCATGATATCCAGTCCCCTTACCTCCAGCTGACAACAGTACTATTCAAACAGTTTTAATACAGTAAGTAGTGCTTTAACATACGTCAGTGTGTTAATTTAACCCTTTCCAAGCTTCTCTTTGTGGAAACAACCCAGTATTATTTACAGTTCTCATCTAATACCTGCTTAGTACTTCATTAAGCTAAATCAAGATTGCTGCTGAAGGAACTGAACACATTCATACAATGTCTGGGGCGTCCAGGAGAAATCTGGAACTACACTTTGTTCTTCAAACTGGAGCTCAAGATATGATCTACTTCTTTCACAATAAGATATTTATATTACTTTGTATTGTATTTATGCTTATTTAAATCTGTTCTAATCAGATCTGGTGTTCTTATTGGTGAACATACACTTATTGATAAGATAAAGGCTTTTAATCAATGAGCTTATGTTCCTCAGATGCACAGCAGTGTAAAAGTGATATCAGTGACTGCTCATGTGGGGCACAATGTTTAATATTATCACCTATAATCGATCATTCAGTTTCATAGAACAGTTTTCCTTTAAATTGTATTATTTGAGTACATTTCAAACATAACAGAAAGTGATCTGATTACATTACTTTAATATAGTAATGCTTTGGATTGCATTTACATTTTTAGCAGGTAATCAATCAGTCAATCTGTAATGGAATAGATTTTTAGATTATGCCTCCCAACGACAGGGAACGATAAAGGGAGTGCTGCAATGGAAGATAGGCAGATGTATATAGCACTAACAACATGTAAATGTAGTTTGAGCAATAAGAGCTTCTGCTTATTGGAAAGAAGGAAGGATAGAGAGGAGAAATAGGAGCAGTGAAGAATGCCAGAAGAAGAGGTGCAGAGTGTTGGGGGGGGAGGTGTAAATGGGTGGAGGGAGAGAGGGAGTTCACACTTCTACAGAGTTCTTGTTTCTCACCTCATGTTCGCACCAGGAGAGAGATGATGAGGTGAGCTTCCACTGTCCGCACTCAGAGCCGGTTTCTGGCACCGTCATCACAAAACAGGGCTTAATATGTCAGAGAATGAACTTGTCAGGCGTTCTCCACCCTGAACAGGTGCCGAGGTGCTGCCGTAGTGTCGCAGCCTTTCGCTTGGGCTGTTTTAGTCGCTGCCCTGCTTTGCATACACTTTGTATATCGTCGCTGTCCAAAGAAAAATGTGTGTCTCAATTTTTGTCGATTTTTATTTTTTTAAATCGTTTGAATATGGCAGTTGCTTTTTATGTTGTGTGAGAAATTTCACCATGAATGGACCAATAGAAATGCTCCGAAATTCATTGCAAAGATTTCTGGTTCCACTGTCTTGCATTAAAAGTGGAGGAGGTTTTTGGCCTCTCCTGTAAAGTTATAATTTGTAGATTCATGTTTTTCTTTGGACAGCAGTGATATGCTGGACATACACCGACATATACAGCCACTTCATTACGGACATGTCCTTGTGTCTGCATGCATTGTCCATCAGGTCCACTTTACAATCTACATGCATTTGTAGTTGTACAATTACAGACAGTAGTATACTTTGTTAGCCCCCTATTACCCTGTTCTGCAATGGGCAGGACCCCCCAGTACCACCACAGAGCCAAATGTATTATCTGGGTGTGTGTTGTGCTGGTATGAGTGGATCAGACACTTAATCACAGGTAAAAGTAACTGCCAGATGTCAGAATCGCCTGTATTTTGCTTTACTGCTGTGTATTTCTTAAGAGCCCTTATCAGAGCTAAAGGCTCTGCCATTTCTGTAGCCCACAAGAACACAATCCATATGTTTACATGATCATTGCCACTGAAATGTCTCATCCAATTGTAATGTTTCTTTTATTGTTTTAAAATGTTTTTCCTTCAACTTTTCTTAAATGCTGTTGTGAGTGAATAGCTAGACTTGATCTATTTCTCCACCCAGCACATCTGGCTTCACCTGCACTACCACGTCAGTGTTGTCGCTGCAGTGCTGAAAATGACCCACCTCCCAAATTATGTCTGCTCTGTGGTGGTCCTTTGGGGGTTCTGACCATTGAAAAACAATGTGAAGGTAGGCTAACAAAGTATTCAGAGAGTCAAGTGGACTACAGTCTGCAAGTGTAGAACTACAAAGTACTCCTATATGGTCAGTGTGTTTAGATACAAGGAGGTGGTTTTAATGCTATGGCTCACTGGTGTGTGTATATATATATATATATATATATATATATATATATATATATATATATATATATATATATATATATATATATATATAGGAAGTAGTGAAGCAAGGTTGCTTTTCGACAAGGCTCAGAGAGTGAAGACTGACAGACATTTAGAAGTTCTTAATTCTGTGATGTACAGTCCTCACAGGCAGATGACAAGCACTAGAAGTAACAGTCTGAAAAGATCACTTGACAGAAATTTGTATTCTCAAGAGATTCTTAAGAGTCCACAGGGATACGATGACCTTTAGAGCAGTGCTGTTGGCCCGGTGACAGTGATTGACATATGATTAGGCTAAGTGACAAATCCTTAAAGGGGTTGGAATAAGTAGTAAATGTACTGCGGGCAGATTAAGACTGAGAAGTCTATCACCCTCTAGTGGAGACATATACAGAGGCATGTTTATTGCTCTGAGACTGCTAGGCTGCTGTGACGCGTATCCATATGCACCACTCTCTAGTTCTGGGTTCTCTGTTCTGGGAAGCCCTTTGGCCATTAAGTTAATTATCAAGGCCTTCAAGAGAAAGTACGAATCCATATAGGACACTGAGGCGTGGAATCACTAGCATCAAAGGCCTTTGATGTGCTGGAGGATCCAATATTTGTATTCATGACTGTGTCTTAAAGATGCTTTTTTCTGGACTTCAGACTTAAAAGGTTCATCAAAACATCAGATTGTCCCCATTTTTCCTACACCAAATATGGATGATCAGATAAGGCATGTTGGGTGTCCAAAGTTTGTACCCTTAGTTTTACGCTGGAGCTAAAAAGTGAATATAGCTAACAAGTAATAGTGTAAATCAGTGGATTTCAACCATGGTCCTGGAGGACCCCCAGCCCTGTAGGTTTTTGTGTTTTCCTGCCGAAACACACCCACTTTCACCCAGACAGGCTTGTTAATTAGCAGATTAGTTGGATCAGATGTGTTGAGAGCAGAGCACCACTAAAAATGTACAGAGTAGGGGTTGGGAACCACTTATTTTGACTGCTTTTTTGTTAGCTCTATTAGCTTTGAAGTTCCAGTGTACAAATCACTTACAATCCTCTCTGTGAATCCGATTATTAAGTCTGGGCCACAGACCACCAAAACAAATGACAATCAAATAGTTGCTTTCTTGTTTATTTAGACACCATTGTAGGGTAAAATGGCCTAATGTCAAATTCTTTCATCTCCATTCCACTTATTAACACACCCAGGTCGTAGCCTATACCGAGCCAGCTCAGGTTCTGTCTTTTTAACATGCTGTGGTTCTGTCTTCCTTATTGTTTAAGTCCAAACACTGTGAATGGCTGTAGCTGAAAAGGTGAATTACGGTTTATAAACGAATAAAGAAAAGTGACATAGGGTACCACTGGACTCTAACATTAGCTAGCTTATCTAGCTAACACCCACTGCCAATAGCCAAACTGGCCTTTTTTTTGGATATCCTTGATATTAGCTATGGGTTTTATAGCATGATTCTTGCTATGGACACACATCTTACTGTTCCAGGTATTAACTGACTGGCGACCTGTCCATGATGTACCCCTGCCATGACACTGGGATTGGTAATGGATGGAATTAGCTGATTTTATGTACTACTCAACTTGCCAGCCTTAGCCAGCTATCTCCACCTTAGCTAGATAGCTAGCAATCCTTGTAAGCACTTGTTTGACTGATAAGCCTGTCAACCAAAAACCATCGTCCATATTAAGGGTATTCGCAAAGGGCCAGTTTGGCTTCTGCCAGGTGGTGCTAGCATTAGCTAGCTAACCTTATTTTTGTTCATTTCTTTTAGAATTGCAATTCACAAGAATAAAGTGCATTTCCTGAAGGAAACACAGGATGGTTAGAGTTAGTTATAGAGAAGTGCGGGTGGGTATGTCTGTGGATTAGAGGTTGGGGATCTGCCCTGAGTGAGTACATGCAGTTTTGGAGCCTTTAGATTTAATGAAACCGTAACCGTTGGGTTAGGCCCAAAATGAATGGGATCCTTTGGGAGGAATGAGGGATGAATAAGGTGCAAGTCAGTATCTCTGCCTGATTGAAGACATGCAGTTTGGGTCTGTAGGTTAAATGAAACCATGAGGTTTGGGTGTGTCTGAAAATGAATAGGACTCTGTGGGGAAAAAACAAAACATACGAGTGTGGGTCGAACCAATAATGAATTTGTGGTCAGGGGCAGCGCTTAATTTGTAAAACATCAGGTAATGGAACACTAAAGGTGGGGTGATCCAGCAAGTGGCAGGGATGGAAAAGGTCCTGGAACGCATAGGCACAACAGTGCTTCAAGGGTCCATCTAACATAGTAGCAATATATGCAATAATATAATTCTAGCTTTAATGAGTGCAGTAAGGAGCTGCAATCATAAAATCTGAGATATGACACTGGATGAAGTTTTTTGATGTGCTACAAAAAAAAGAGGTGGTGGATCCACATAAATAAGTTCTGGAACGCAGGTGCCTGAAATATGAGAGGTGGCAGATCTTGTTCCAGCAAGATCCAGCACAAATTAAGCACTGGTCAGGGGTGTGCCCTGAGTCTGTGTATGCGAAACGGAGTCTGTTGTTCGAGCAGAAGTTCAGTAGATTGGCGTGCACTTTTCCATCCTATTCATTCTCCATGGGGAAAAAATCCAGATTGTATGCATTTGATTGAAAAGCTGTACACAAGCCTCAATCACACAATCAGACCAGTTGATCAGAGTTGGAACACATGGTGCCATTGTCTTCTGGCACTGAATGTATTAAACTAAAAAAGTTAACTGAATCTGTTATAATAAAATATTATATGATAATATAATATTATATATGATATTATTTTGGGGACTATATATACTCCCTCATTATCATTCCATTCCTACGTTGAACACCATCGCACCCACCACCTCCCCATATTTCATTCTTATCCCAAAGACCGAGGTGGGGGGCACCCTTCATCCCACCCCCACCCCCCTGACTCTCTCTCTTTCTCTCTCTCTCCTCCAGGTGGGAATAATAGATGACGATATCTTTGAGGAGGACGAACATTTCTTTGTGCGTCTGCTGAACCTGCGGGTCGGCGACGCCGAAGGCATGTTTGAAAGCGACGAGGCCGGCCAAGCTCCCAAGGGACGGCTGGTGGAGCCGCTGGTCTCCACAGTGACCATCCTGGATGACGACCATGCGGGAATCTTCACGTTCAGCGACCGCGTGACACGCGTGAGCGAGAGCGTTGGCACCATGGAGGTGACGGTGGTGAGGAACTCGGGCGCCCGAGGTACCGTCATACTGCCCTACCACACCGAGCCGGGGTCGGCCCGCGGAGGGGGCATCGACTACGAGGATACGCGTGGAGAGCTGGAGTTCACCAACGACCAGACTACGTGAGTGTGCGCGTTTGTGTGTGCTTGTTGCAGTCGATCACAAAATGTGTGTACTTGTATTGGCAGTTTAGTGGCATTCAAATCAATCGCTGGCCTCCTGTATATGAGATGATGGTGTTATCCACTATGCTGACCATGTAAGGCTGTTTAAAAGAATGGCATGCCAGTAACTGCTTGTGTCATCATAGTGAATACTTGCCTGTTGGCTAGTATTATATTGTCTGCCTATTAGGGCTGTGTATTGGCAAGAACCTGGTAAGATGCGTCGCAAAGATGGCCACGCCTACTGAAAGTATGGATTTATCTGCGTGCATCTAAAGTTGTGGGAGTTTTTCACACAGAAACACAGATTTTAAAAATATTAACACATATAAAGACTGATTTATACTCCAACTGCGTGCGTTTGAAGCGATATAGCCATCACTGCCCTCATACTTCTCTGCATCAGCTCTGTTGACATGGTTGCTGAGCAACACGTCCAGTAGAGGGCAGTACGGAGTAAATCAAACATGGCGATGGTAGATGAGCTCGTAGTTCTTTATTTTGTTCAAACAGAAAAAACACTGTTTGTCTCCGTGCTGCGGAGAAGGTATTTTGGGGAATTTCGAATAAACTTCTCTATAAAAACTTCTTCTTCGTCGTGTCCGTATGGAAGAGGTCGAGTCTTGCACTGCCCCCCACATTCTCCAGCGGTATTGCTCCATCTCATCCGTATTCATAAGCTTTCCGAAACGAATGTATGTATGAAGTGAACGCAGAGTACGGACAGAAGGCTCCGTGCGTATCTGCATTTAATATTGAGCATAAATGAGCCTTAAAACATGTTTCATTCAGTAGTAGTCACCTGACTACGCATTGCTAACCGTTTCTTAATTGGCAAGTGTAGATACCTAAGGTTGTTCTGAATACCGTGGGAGCTTTAAAACACACGTAGCTGCATCTCAAACGGCTCTCTGCTAAAATATATAGTCCACAAACTGTCCTGTTTCTGGTGTGTGAGGCGTGTAGGCTACGTATCATTTGTGCCTCTAAAAGTCCAGTCAGAGTAGACTTCTAGTCTTTTTAATCACGTTTGTTTGGCCATGCGTTTTCCTCATATATATATATATATATATATATATATATATATATATATATATATATATATATATATATATATATATTAATCTACTAATTAAAAAACTAATTGTTAGATTAATCAATTATGAAATGAATCGTTAGGTGCAGCCCTAGTATGTTGAACACTCCACCACATGTGTTGGTGTGCTAATGGCAATGTTCTTGGTGCATCCTTACGCTACTTGTTTATGCTGGAGTTGGGAAAAGTCTAATGGCTGAGGATAGATTACATCACTGCTGTCTAGCGGTCAGAGGTTTAAACATAACACAAATATGAACTACATGTATGCAACAAATCTTTGCTTGTAATTATTTCATTAAAAGTTGATACTGTGTTGTTGAAAAAGCGAAACATCACAATTACAGTATCACAAAACATCACAATATTTGATATTTTCTAGATTTTCTTACACCCCCACTGCCAGTGTGTTTATAGTTTACTGTGCATAACAAAAACGGGCTAACTGTGTGTTTCATGTTCATGTGTGTGTATGTGTGTGTGGATGTGTAAGCAATGCCGAATGAGTCAAGTTCCTTCTCTTCCTCCTCTCCGCTGTTCTCTATGATTAGTGAAGGCTAATAGCAGCGTGTAGAGCCGACCCCATTCATTCAAACACTCAAGTATTTAGTAGTTAGAAGCTTTGGCTTGTACTAACCTTTCAGATGTTAGCGTAAAAGAGAGAAAATGTGCATCTGCTGGGGTCGCAGACCTCATCATATACGTCCAGATATTTAAAAGAGCGTAGTCTGGTTAGATGGAAACTCCGAGTTCTGTGTTCCAGAGTGTGGCTGTGTTTACTCTGAAGCTAGAAATGTACTGTGGGATGATTTACTATTACAAGACAGCCACATGATCAAGCAGCGCAGGGCTGTACTGATTGTATACGTTTGGCCGTACAGCTTTTTTTCACAGCTTCTGCCACCAGAGAATACGACAGTAAAACTTATTGTCATTGCTGAGTTGGCAGCTTCAAAAGGCCACTGTCAGCTTTATGTCTGTGGAAAAACGAGTGCTCTAGTCTGTATCAGGGACTATTTTTGTGCAGCTGTGAGAGGCAGTCAGATGGAGAGGGCCGTGTGTGTTTCTAGTGAGAAGCTTTAGCGTTTATGCTGAAGTTGGGATGCGAGAGCGAGACTCTGCCATGAAAGTTAAATTCCTTAATCTTATTTTTGCAGGCAAACAGTAAACGTAATAATTATACGCTTGGAATGATTTTCCTGTGACCCATACATGACCAATACATTCCAGCTAATTCAGCCTACTATATATGTAGACCTGGTGGTGTAGTGGTTAGAACTGTCGCCTCACAGCAAGACAATCCGGGTTTGACTCTGTGCTTCAGTGGGTTTCCTCCATGTACTCTGGTTTCCTCCTGTTTCCTCCTACAGTCCAAACACACGCATGTTAGGTTGATCGTTCACTCTAAATTGCCTGTCGGTGCGATTGACTGGCCACCTGTCCATGGTGTACCCTGCCTTCGCCTGATGACTCTGAGATTGGCTCCAGCCCACCCGTGACCCCGACTAGCAGAATAAAGTAGAACATAATGGATGGATATGTGTAAACTTGGTGTGCCTAATATTGGGTAACAATCTGTAAGCGTTTTTTAACCAATCAAGTCTCTGGCCAACCCTGCCCACACAAAACATCAGAGACACTTAAGAGCTAGATAAAGCCAACCCTGCATAACTAAAAGCCAGCAGGCTAGATCTCCTGTTTGAGGCTGCCTTGGAGTCAGAGACACTTAGGGTTAGTTAAGTGTAGTGGTTAGCACTGTCGCCTCACAGCAAGACGATCCGGGTTTAATTCTCGATCCAGGCCATTCCTTGCTTGAGTGGGTTTCCTCCGGGTACTCAGGTTTCCTCCCACAGTCCAAACACATGCATGTTAGGTTGACCGCTCACTCTGAACTGCTTGTAGGTGTGAGTGATTGTGTGTTGACCATGCGATTGACTGGCAACCTGTCCATGGTGTACGCTGCCTTCGCCCGGTGACTCTGAGACTCTGAGACCGTGACCCGACTAGCAGAATAAAGTAGAACATAATGGATGAGTATGTGTAAACTTGGTGTGCCTAATATTGGGTAACAACCTCTAAGCATTTCTTAACCAATCACGTCTCTAGCCAACCCCGCCCACACAAAATCATCAGAGACACTTAGAGTTAGTTAAAGCTAACACGGCATAACCTGATGTTCCACTGCAATGACCAGAGAGTTTGGCTTCATGTTAGTTAGTAAGGCTAACCCTGCATAACCAAAAGCCAGCAGACTAGACCCTACATCAACATTGGTCATTCATCCATTCCTTCACTCACTCACTCTTCGTCCACCCATCCATCCATGCACGCATCTGGTTGTCCAGTTAGCGTCACATAAAAGCTGTATAATGTTTTAAATTCTATAAGACTGGTGAGGCAGGCTAGCAGTGTTGAACAGAGCTGTCAATCAAGCTGCTCATTAGCCACGCCCACACAGTACACAGCAGCAGTTTAAAGCCATATTTTATTACATTTAAATCGAATA
This sequence comes from Megaleporinus macrocephalus, assembly GCA_021613375.1. NCBI lineage: Eukaryota > Metazoa > Chordata > Actinopteri > Characiformes > Anostomidae > Megaleporinus > Megaleporinus macrocephalus. Next base: position 4,578,154 of record CM038716.1, read on the forward strand.
TTTTTCATTCGAGCTTTGCTTTGGATGTACAAGAGCAACGTAGCTAACATGTAATAGAAGATTTTACTCTATGAACCTCATATCATTTCGATATGCCACATATGCCTAAATTATCACACTTGGGTTGTAAGTAGTCCCAGAAAACTTGCTGATGTGGTTTCTACCACTGGAACCCAGCGCACTGCAGCACTAAAAATAGAGTAGCAGCTGAAGCTTGAATTTATTTTAATACTTATTATGAAAAGAATTGAAAAGAATTAGGTTATGAAAGAAATGAGTGATTTCAAGCTATATGAATAACATAATATGACCATTTATCCAAAAACATTTAACTACAAAAAGTGAAAGTAGGGGCTGCACATTTTTTTATAGTAAACCATAAAACCATATGGATTCTTTGGGGGAATTCTTTGCTACCAGCGACTTTGAAACTCTGACTTCAAAAATCGAGATGAAGCCAAACTCTGTGGTCAGCGCAGTGTCATGTGTCCTGTCCAGCGAGGAATCACATCGCTCAGCACGGCTTTTTTCTTGTAGATGTCAGGAAACCAGAGATAACAACATCTTTGAAGAGCTGTAGGTCTGCAGAGAAATCCAAGAACATCAGGTTATCCAGCAGTTCAGTTCACAGTGTCGTGCCCCATCTAAGGAGGGTCTGAATCTCAGTGCAACCAGCTCTCCTCTTCATTCATGCCATCTGCTACACCCTCGACTGCATCACTGTGTCATCCAGGTGTACCAGCATTGAGATATGATGGGACTCTTTTAGCTCACTCCCACTTTCCACAAAGAGCGAGTCAGAGACTGCCTCAATCAGACACTGCCTCAGTCTGAGACTGCCTCTACCTGTGCAGTTTCTAAAGCGTGTACCATCCAGACTTCAATCCGAGATTCTCTTAGTTCTATTTGGAATTTAGCTTACTAACCTGTAAATACTTGTTGAGCAGAGGAGGATCGCGTTGTGAGTCCTTGGTTCCTCCCAAGGTTTCTTCATCCAGTCTTGAGGGAGTTTTTCCTCACCACCGTCACCTCTGGTTTGCTCACAGAAGGTTGTAACTTCATGTTTTCCTGTTTTCAAACTCCTGTAAAGCTGCTTTGAAAAACTTGACGATAGGAAACTGGAATCACCCCTAAATCACCAGACTCCTCACCCGTTGTCTTCTCTGAGGTGTCCACGTGAGTCATAATCACATAAACATCCATCCATCCATTATCGTCCACTGAAGCTAGTCCCAGTGTCATCGGGTGAAGGCGGGGTACACCATGGACAGGTCGCCAGTCCATCGCATGGCCAACAAACACTCACACACTCACACCTACGGGCAATTTAGAGTGACTGATCAACCTAACATGCATGTATTTGGACTGTGGGAGGAAACCGGAGTACCTGGAGGAAACCTACTCAAGCATGGGGAGAACATACACACTCCACACAGAACCACCCGGATCGGGAATCCAACCCGGATCGGCTTTATTACACAAAGAGCAACAATTCAAGCCTAATGCATCATCGCCGAGCAGTCTAGCATTGTTAATATTTTTTTATTCTATCATGCAGTACACATAAAAGCATATTCTTATACAAACTATGTTTGTTGTTCAAAGTGTAGTAATATAATAAATGTCATCAGAATGTTCAAATAAAACAAGCCCCATTACTGTGTGTTTTTTGATTTTCCTTTTTTTAGAAAAACGCAGCGGTTGTAAACAAGACTAGTCAAAGCCAGGGGCATGAGTTACTGTAGGTCCCGGAAGGATTCTTATTACTGCGGCAGCGGAGGCTTTAAAATAACACTAACACATTCATTTTCATTACTCTGAATAAACTCCGAGCTTTCACTCTTACCGTTAGCCTTGGGGTGGCTGTATCTCTGTTTCAGCTGCTCTTGAGGGTTTAAAGCATCTTTTATGATCCCACTCTTGATAGACTGCTCTATTGTTTACAGAACTCTAAACGCAGGCCTCGTTTCAGACAAACAAAGCCTCTCGAAAGAACATCAGGCTTCAGTTTTTTTTTCTGTATACGCGTGAATTAGTCACACACAAAGAGAGAGAGAGAGAGAGAGAGAGAGAAGGAAGGACGCACAAAGACTTAACACATGGTTCTGATCGAACAAGGGCTTTGTTATGGCCACTGTTGGTGGAATTGTAAATCGTAGGCTCTTCATCTCTTATCTGTATGTAGGAAGCTTCAGTGATCTTGTAAGAAGACTATGTCTCAGTTCACACTGTGATTTTCTGGGTAGTCCATAAGGAGCCGCCCTTGTCAGTAGGTGCCACATGGGGCGCTATATGACACAGATTCTCTCCTTATTGAAACCTGTTGTACATGTAATATGGCTGATGCAGATGTTAATAGAAGCACATTGGCTACCAGAGGTGTCAAGTAACAAAATACAAGTACTTCGTTACCTTACTTAAGTAGAAGTTTTGGTTATTTATACTTTACTGGAGTAATTATTTTTCATCTGACTTTTTACTTCTACTCCTTACATTTACACTCCATTATCAGTACTTTCTACTCCCTACATTTACACACCATTATCAGTACTTTCTACTCCTTACATTTACACTCCATTATCAGTACTTTCTACTCCTTACATTTACACTCCATTATCAGTACTTTCTACTCCTTACATTTACACTCCATTATCTGTACTTTCTACTCCTTACATTTACACTCCATTATCTGTACTTACTACTCCTTACATTTACACTCCATTATCAATACTTTCTACTCCTTACATTTACACTCCATTATCAGTACTTTCTACTCCTTACATTTACACTCCATTATCAGTACTTTCTACTCCTTACATTTACACTCCATTATCTGTACTTTCTACTCCTTACATTTACACTCCATTATCAGTACTTTCTACTCCTTACATTTACACTCCATTATCAGTACTTTCTACTCCTTACATTTACACTCCATTATCAGTACTTTCTACTCCTTACATTTACATTCCATTATCAGTTCTTTCTACTCCTTACATTTACACTCCATTATCAGTACTTTCTACTCCTTACATTTACACTCCATTATCAGTACTTTCTACTCCTTACATTTACACTCCATTATCAGTACTTTATACTCCTTACATTTACATTCCATTATCAGTTCTTTCTACTCCTTACATTTACACTCCATTATCAGTACTTTCTACTCCTTATATTTTAAACATAGCCTTGTTACTCCTATTTTATTTCAGCTTGTTTTCATTCATGTACATTTACATTCCAGTAAAGATTATTAATAACATGCCTTTGAAGTTTGACTTTTTGCACCATTACAATACTTATAAATAACTAGTAGATATGGACCAATCAGCGTTTTTGAGGCCAATTCCGATAGCCGATTGAGGGTGGGGTATATGCCATGGCAGGGCTACATGTAGTTATTAGCGCAAGCAAGTCATGAAACAGTCTAAACTGGTTTATTACCATTTTTAACGAGCTCATATGAAACAGCATAATATTTTTAACAAAATTAACAGTAAATAACCAAAGTAAATCAAACAAATAAAACAAATAATCATTCAATTTAGACCCTTAATTTAAAACAAAAAAAGTTAATTAAATACATGCAGTCAAAACTGCAGCCATTAAACGCAGACACCTTTGTTGGCTACATGTATTGACCAGCCTGTGTCAGCCGACCTCTCATTTTAGGTACAGAAACTTTGACCCCAGGCTGAAGAATATCTGGCCTAATTCACACTGTTGCTGTCATTAAGATCTTTTTAAAATGTTTCCAAATGTGCTCATCATAGACAAGGTCTGCAACAAATGATCAATATTACTGATAACGTTGTTGATTGGTTGGCTTAATTACGTATATGCTTCTCATCTATATCACGTGACTGAAAGAAGGAAAGACAGATAGCGTTGACGGCAGTCAAAGATCTATTATGTCTTAAAGCAGACTTGTTGGTGGTGGAGTTGAACAAACCCATGCGATGACTGGGAGCACTGAGGAGAATTCCAAACCCGACCTTTGCTTCTCTTACTTGCACACATTATGGACCAAACACACACTTACTGCTCAGATACATGGTTTTAAGCAGTTTGTGTTCTATAATTATGTAATAATCTATGTGTTGTTGGCATTTTGAGGTGATGCAGTTTTGTATGTTTGTAGCTGTGAATGTGTCTGTGTATGCGGTGGGGTCCTCATGTTATTTTTATAAATTATTTAGTGTGTGTATGATTAAATATTAAAACAGGCAATGTCTTTCTGGGGAGATTTAAGTGTTTGTGTGTGTGTGTGTGTGTGTGTGTGTGTGTGTTCTTGAAGAGGTATGTTGGTGAGGACCACATATTCTCATACTGAGAATACTGAGGTTAAGGTTAGTGTTAGGTTTAGGTGTAGGTGTTGTATTATATGGGATACTGAGGTTAAGGTTAGTGTTAGGTGTAGGTGTAGGTGTAGTATTATATGGGATACTGAGGTTAAGGTTAGTGTTAGGTTTAGGTGTAGGTGTAGTATTATATAGGATACTGAGGTTAAGATCAGTGTTAGATTTAGGTGTAGGTGTTGCATTATATGGGATACTGAGGTTAAGATCAGTGTTAAGTTTAGGTGTAGGTGTAGTATTATATGGGATACTGAGATTAAGGTTAGTGTTAGGTTTAGGTGTAGGTGTAGTATTATATGGGATACTGAGGTTAAGGTTAGTGTTAGGTTTAGGTGTAGGTGTTGTATTATATGGGATACTGAGGTTAAGGTTAGTGTTAGGTGTAGGTGTAGGTGTAGTATTATATGGGATACTGAGGTTAAGGTTAGTGTTAGGTTTAGGTGTAGGTGTAGTATTATATGGGATACTGAGATTAAGGTTAGTGTTAGGTTTAGGTGTAGGTGTAGTATTATATGGGATACTGAGGTTAAGGTTAGTGTTAGGTTTAGGTGTAGGTGTTGTATTATATGGGATACTGAGGTTAAGGTTAGTGTTAGGTGTAGGTGTAGGTGTAGTATTATATGGGATACTGAGGTTAAGGTTAGTGTTAGGTTTAGGTGTAGGTGTAGTATTATATTGGATACTGAGATTAAGGTTAGTGTTAGGTTTCGGTGTAGGTGTAGTATTATATGGGAAACTGAGGTTAAGATTAGTGTTAGGTTTAGGTGTAGGTGTAGTATTACATGGGATACTGAGGTTAAGGTTAGTGTTAGGTTTCGGTGTAGATGTAGTATTATATGGGATGCTGAGGTTAAGGTTAGTATTAGGTTTAGGTGTAGGTGTAGTATTATATAGGATACTGAGGTTAAGGTTAGTGTTAGGTTTAGGTGTAGTATTATATGGGATACTGAGGTTAAGGTTAGTATTAGGTTTAGGTGTAGGTGTAGTATTATATAGGATACTGAGGTTAAGGTTAGTGTTAGGTTTAGGTGTAGGTGTAGTATTATATGGGATACTGAGGTTAAGGTTAGTGTTAGGTTTAGGTGTAGGTGTAGTATTATATGGGATACTGAGGTTAAGGTTAGTGTTAGGTTAAGGTGTAGGTGTAGTATTATATGGGATACTGAGGTTAAGGTTAGTGTTAGGTTTCGGTGTAGGTGTAGTATTATATGGGATACTGAGGTTAAGGTTAGTGTTAGGTTCAATAGAAACCTCACAGATGACCTCACATATAAAGGAAAACACAGCCTGTGTTTAACAGGTTTATGCCACATTATGGGGGCCAAAACGTAACAGAAAGGTAGTAGTAGTTCTGGTTAAGGCTTGGATAAGGTTAGGGTAAGCTGGTTAGGTTAGGGTAAAGGTTAGTGTTTGGTTATGTTTGGGTAAGAAAATGAATGGAAGTCTTTGTAATGACCCCACAATTCACAAAAAACAAATGTAAATGTGTTTGTTTGTGTGTGTGTGTGTGTGTGTGTGTGTGTGGAAGAAGGAATTGTTTGATTGCATTTGAGCAGATCTGTTTGGCTAAGTGATTAGATTTATGACCCTTGAAGCACAATAATGACTATGTGTGTGTGTGTGTTTGTGTTTATAAATGAATGTGAATATGTTTTTATCTGATTATGCAGCTGTGTGTTCCTTGCTTGTAGACACGTTTCACCAATTTTCTGCCTTTCCTGTGTAATTAATGAAGGTGAAGGAAGCTAATGCTTCCATGCATAAATTTGTGTGCTTGTGTGTGTGTTTGTGTGTGTTCAGTCAAACTCTTCAGGTTAGGATCATCGACGATGAGGAGTATGAGAAGCATGAGAACTTCTTCATTGTCCTTGAGGAACCTCGCTGGCTGAAAAGAGGAATCTCAGGTATGTATGTGTGTCTGTAGCAGCTTTATGATAACATTAGTAATTTATTTTTAAGGTCAGGGTAAGAGTAAGTTATGGATAGGGTTTGAGTTTGGGTTAGTCTAGTACTAGTTCTGGTTGTGGTTTGTCTAAATCTCCAAAAAAATAAATGGAAGTTTATGTAATGGCCCTACAGAAACAAATCTGTGTATGTGTGCGTACATTCTTAAATCTTAAAGTTAGGGTTAGGTTAATGTAAGACTATGGTTAGGTTATGGCTAAGGTTACATTTCACATCACATCACAAGCTGGTCCCCTCCCTACAATGCAAATCACAAATTTTTGAGGTCAGGGTAAGGTTAGGGTCAGGCTTGTAGACCTTCTGGTCAAAGTAGGGGTTAGGGCTAGGGTGTAGCTAGGATTAGGGATAGGGTATAATTAAGGGGTGGGGTAGGGTTAGGATAGTAGTCATTGTGGTGAAGGTTTGGGTAAAGCTAAGCTTGGAGTTTGACTAGTAGTAGTTCTGATAAAGGGTTTTGTAAGAGTTGAGTAAGAGTTGGATGATGTATGGTAAGGTTAGGGTAAGGGTTAGGCTAGTAGTAGTTTTGGTTAAGGTTTAGATAAGAGTTGGGTAAGGTCTGGGTAAGGCTGGTAGTAGTTCTGGTTAAGGGCTAGGGTTAGGGTTAGGGTTAGGGTTAGGGTTGGATGAGGTTTGGGTAAAGTGAAGGTTAGGGTTTGGTTAGTAGTAGTCCTGGTTAAGGGTGGAGTAAGAGTTGGATAAGGGCTGGGTAAGGTTAGGATAAGGGTTAAGATAGTAGTAGTTTTGGTTGAGGGTTGGGTATGAGTTAGACAAGGGCTGGGTAAGGTTAGGATAAGGGTTAACATAGTAGTAGTTCAGGTTGAGGGTTGGGTAAGAGTTGGGTATGGTTAGGGCAAGGGTTAGGATAGTAGTAGTTCTGGTTGAGGGTTGGTTAAGGGCTGGGTAAGGTTAGGATAAGGGTTAAGATAGTTGTAGTTCTGGTTGAGCGTTGGGTAATGGCTGGGTAAGGTTAGGATAAGGGTTAAGATAGTAGTTCTGGTTTAGGGTTGAGTAAGAGTTGGATAAGGGCTGGGTAAGGTTAGGATAAGGGTTAAGATAGTAGTAGTTCAGGTTGAGGGTTGGGTAAGAGTTGGGTATGGTTAGGGCAAGGGTTAGGATAGTAGTAGTTCTGGTTGAGGGTTGGTTAAGGGCTGGGTAAGGTTAGGATAAGGGTTAAGATAGTAATAGTTCTGGTTTAGGGTTGAGTAAGAGTTGGATAAGGGCTGGGTAAGGTTAGGATAAGGGTTAAGATAGTAGTAGTTCTGGTTTAGGGTTGAGTAAGAGTTGGATAAGGGCTGGGTAAGGTTAGGATAAGGGTTAAGATAGTAGTAGTTCTGGTTTAGGGTTGAGTAAGAGTTGGATAAGGGCTGGGTAAGGTTAGGATAAGGGTTAAGATAGTTGTAGTTCTGGTTGAGCGTTGGGTAAGAGTTGGATAAGGGCTGGGTAAGGTTAGGATAAGGGTTAAGATAGTAGTAGTTCTGGTTGAGGGTTGGTAAAGAGTTGGGTAAGGTTAGGGCAAGGGTTGGGTTAGTAGTTGTTGGTGGTGAAGAAGGTTTGGGTAAAGGTAAGGTTAGGGTTAGGCAAATAGTAGTCCTGATTAAGTTTTGGATAAGTTTCTAGGAATTTATTGAATTTAAAGTCATGCCCCCACAATTCACAGAAACTAAGGTGTGTGTGAAAGAGAGAAGGAGAGATGGATAAATGGATGATGCTTGTCTGAGCACTTTTGAAGTGCTTCTTAGAGCACACTTTCAGCAAGTGGGTCAAATCCCTGTCAAGTTGATTCTTTGAAAGCAAAATCAATACGCGGTATGAGGAGAGCAGTTGAGTAACTCCATATTTATCTGATTTTCAATCCAGTAGACGCGTAACGCATGTCTAGCATCTCCACCAAGTTTAGTTCTGGCAGTATTGGCCTAGCTACTTTTATTTAGAGCTGTTAGGATTAATTGATAACACCTCTTGATTTTTATGAAATAAACAGATTTTATTTTTACAGATTGAACTGTGTTCTAGTTCAAATAACTATTAAAAAATATCAGTTATATCACCCCCTTCCTACACCCCCAACACCCCAACTCAAACAAATACATGCCATCCACTTACATTTGATTAGCATTCTATTCTAAGTGTATGTGTTTTTTAACAATAATTATTTTTTTTAAAAATCTATATTTAAGTCACATGTTAAATAATGTAATACTGAGTAACTCAACATCTTTTAAAAAAATCAACAGTACTGCAAGCACATGCATTCTTGAGTTTCCGCTGGTGTAGCTTCTTGTGACTTGCATGCTAATAGTGCTCCCTGCTAATTTTCACTCTGCAAGTGGTTCCCAATGACCTCCTACAAGCTTTTTATATTAATACAGTGGAGAAAAATAACAGGCAACACTTCTGAACACTTCTTAAAGGTCATCTATTATGCTTTTCAAGTTTTTCCTCTAGTGTGTGATGTAGTAGTTTAAGCATGTAAACAGTCATATATAGCGTATATAGTTATAAAGCCCAAAGTAGTGGGAGAAATTAAAGCCCTTTTCTCTGTTACAATGTGAGATAATCATGTAACACAATCCTTATTGCCTGTCTGTCAGCAAACCTGGTACACTCACAACACAACACACAGAGAGCTGAAACTGTAAACAGATACCCCTCTGAAACGTCCTGCCAGTCTAGCTTACGATGGAGGATCAGGTCTACCAACTTGTTCCACCTGACTTTCAGGATCGGACTCTGACTCAAACTGAATAGCCACAGAATAGCCATAGTGGTGTGGGGGCAGAACTGGACAGGATGCTTTGGTGGTTAATCAATCAGAGCAAAGTAGGCGAGCGGACTAATCACAGCACACGTGGCTTATCGAGGGGTGGGGCTTAAAGACACAAGAGCTGTAACAGGAGTTTCAGACAGTAGACAAATACAGACATACAGTGTGAGACAAATATTTGGAAAATTTCAAGATTCAAGAGTTTTATTGTCATATGCACAGCAGAAACAGACAGTTACACTGTACAATGAAATTCTTATTTTGCTGTTCCTCCATTCACTAATAGATAAAGATAACAAAAAAAAAAAAATTATATATATATATATATATATATATATATATATATATATATATATATATATATATATATATATATATATATATATATACACACACAAAAAATATAAAGTATAATAATAAAAGTTGAAGTAAATCAAATAAAGTAATTTGTTTTCTTTTTTATAATTAAAAGTAAAAAATAAAAGTTACATGTGCTTTAAGTGTGTAAATCTATTCTAGTGTGTATATTAAAAAATAAACATAATAGACCCTTTAAGCACATGTGAACTCCAGCTTTACAAACAAATTTACCTCTCTAGATCTCTGTTTGTTTTCTTTCTCAGCACAGCAATTATTGCTGTTTACACATCACCTCTGGGTTACTCGTCTATCACTGGCCGTATTCGATTACATTGCCCTATCTAACAGATATGACAGATTATGCATATTTTAAACGATCCTACTGCTCGCTCGCTCTCTGCAGCTCTGAAGCCCATTTGCTTGTGTGCTGTTGCTACGACTCTGTAATCCTTTCATTTGAACACAGTCTTTAAATTGCAGCTTCTCTGACGGATCTCTTGTATAATGATTTCCAGCTACTGCAATACTGAGAATTTGTTTATCTCTGAAGTACATTGAGTCTCAAGTATCAGTCACAACCACAACTCGCCACTGATGCCAGCAGTTTCATCAGTGTCAGCAACATTAGCTTTTGAGGACACCTTTGGCAGACTATGCCGGACGGCACTTGCAATAGGACTGTAGATTAATCAATAACCTGCAGACTGGGCTCCCCTCAGCATAAGATTTAAGGTAGTGGCTGCAATGAGATGCGGAGCAGAGGAGCTGGAGCTTTCAGACACTGTTGTCCTCACTAGATGGCGATCCAACTGCATTGTTTTTATGGTTAATTGAAAAAACTATAAGTGAATTGATGCCACTGAGACATTAGTTATATATGCTGACTATATGCCACAACTATCATAACTATAACTATAACATATTAAAACTGTGATGAAGGAGCAGCAGGCTAGGGAGGTGGACAGAGACGAATCCAGGTTTAAAGTAGAGGCAAAAATAAGGAGTTGCAGGTACGTCTACGATTAAACAGAAACACTAGGAATGATAAAAACAATCCAAGAACAAACAAGAAACCAAGAAAACCAAAACATGCATACATGAATGAACAAATTAACATTAACAGTCACAGTCCCAAAGCACACATCCATAATTACCAGGGGTATAAATACACAAGGACAGACAAGGAACACCTGGGACGAGGAGTAGCCACAAACTAGGCACAGATGAAGGGAGTGACAAGAGGTCGTAGACAGGGAGGAGCTTGAATAAGAAAATAAACAGAAGCACATGGAAATAACACGAGGGCAAGATAAACAATTGTAGGAACAGACAGAGAGAAGCTCAGTTGTTCTGTATGAACTGTATATACTTGACAGACAGAAATTGAACTACCATACGAGATAACTGAATAAACTGCCTGATGAAGGAGTAGCAGGCTAGAGAGGTGGAGAAAGACTAATCCAGGTTTAAAGTACAGGCAGAAATGAAGAGTTGCAGGTGAGTCCATGATTAAACAGAAACACTAGAAATGATAAAAAACAATCCAAGAACAAACAAGAACCTAGGAAAAAAGAGACATGCATACATAAATAAAATAAGTTAACATTAACATTCACAGTCTCAAAGCACACGTCCAACAATTACCAGGGGTATAAATACACAAAGACAGACAAGGAACACGTGGGACGAGGAGTAGCCACAAACTAGGCACAGCTGAAGGGAGTGACAAGAGGTCGTAGACAGGGAGGAGCTTGAATAAGAAAATAAACAGAAGCACATGGAAATAACATGAGGGCAAGATAAACAAATGGAACAGACAGAGAGTTGTGTATGAACTGTATATCTCTAATAGGCAGAAATGGTACTACCGTTCTAGGTAACTGAATAAACTGGCTCAGACAGCCAGCGAGGATGCTTTTATGGCTTACACAATAACTATGTAATGTTACAGTTAACGAAGCAGCAGGGTGACTCAGCTTAGCATCACTTTTTTGGTACAGCTCATTGTGCACAGGGCTCACACAAAACGGGGAAGCGAGAACCACCGCATTCCCGCCCACATTGTATATTATATTCATATGAAGGCAATGCAATAATGCTTATAACAGTTTCCCTCTCTCACCCCCCTAGCTCTGCTGCTGAACCAAGGTAAGGCTACAAACTCAATTCTTCTCCCCAGTGTTCAGCCCTGAAGGGCTTATGTTGTGCAGTGCGCACCCTCCTTTTTGTCATTACTGATCTCAGAAGGAGTGGGTGGAGCAATCAGTGTGCAGTTTCACACGTTCATACGCTGAACGTCATTGAGTTGGGGACTTTATTCAGTAAACATATTCAGAAGTGTCTAGAACTGATGTTAGATTTGTGTTTCATGTTTCGATGTGTAACCCGCTTTTCTTTGTACCACATGCTGTGTGTGTGTGTGTGTTTGTGAGCTGTGTAACATTTCATAATGCTTTCCAGTGTTTGTTTGAGCTTTTGTACTCTGCCTGCAGTCTCACCCTTTCGTTTCATAACTTTTATTGTCATGTTCATTCTTTCCTTGCCTGCAGAAATGGTGTGTAATCTTGAGCTCGGTATGAATATTTTACTTTGTGTTTTGCTCAGTACTACTGTAATACTGTAGAGCCTCTGAAAGGTTCTGGTGCACACTCGGTGCCTCATACTATCAGGTGAGCACTAGATGTCATGTGCTGTGCCCCTGCTACTATCAGGTGTCCACCTAACACTGTCAGGTGAGGACCAGATACTAAAACGTTTGTATCTAGTGCTTACAGAACAGTTTCTGGTGTGCAGCACGTATTATGTCCTCTGGTGCACACCACATAGTATCTGATATTTTCCTAATAGTATCTTGTGCACACCACATAGTATCTGATATTTTCCTAATAGTATCTTGTGCACACCACATAGTATCTGATATTTACCTAATAGTATCTTGTGCACACCACATAGTATCTGCTATTTACCTAATAGTATCTTGTGCACACCACATAGTATCTGCTATTTACCTAATAGTATCTTGTGCACACCACATAGTATCTGATATTTTCCTAATAGTATCTTGTGCACACCACATAGTATCTGATATTTACCTAATAGTATCTTGTGCACACCACATAGTATCTGCTATTTACCTAATAGTATCTTGTGCACACCACATAGTATCTGCTATTTACCTAATAGTATCTTGTGCACACCACATAGTATCTGCTATTTACCTAATAGTATCTTGTGCACACCACATAGTATCTGCTATTTACCTAATAGTATCTTGTGCACACCACATAGTATCTGATATTTACCTAATAGTATCTTGTGCACACCACATAGTATCTGCTATTTACCTAATAGTATCTTGTGCACACCACATAGTATCTGATATTTTCCTAATAGTATCTTGTGCACACCACATAGTATCTGCTATTTACCTAATAGTATCTTGTGCACACCACATAGTATCTGCTATTTACCTAATAGTATCTTGTGCACACCACATAGTATCTGCTATTTACCTAATAGTATCTTGTGCACACCACATAGTATCTGATATGTACCTAATAGTATCTTGTGCACACCACATAGTATCTGATATTTTCCTAATAGTATCTTGTGCACACCACATAGTATCTGATATTCACCTAATAGTATCTTGTGCACACCACATAGTATCTGATATTTACCTAATAGTATCTTGTGCACACCACATTGTATCTAATATTTACCTAAAAGTATCTTGTGCACACCACATAGTATCTGATATTTTCTTAATAGTATATTGTGCACACAATATAGTGTCTAATGTTTACCTAATAGTATCTTGTGCACACCACATAGTATCTGATATTCACCTAAAAGTATCTTGTGCACACCACATAGTATCTGATATTTTCTTAATAGTATATTGTGCACACAATATAGTGTCTAATGTTTACCTAATAGTATTTTGTGCACACCACATAGTATCTGATATTTACCTAATAGTATCTTGTGCATACCACATAGTATCTGATATTTACCTAATAGTATCTTGTGCATACCACATAGTATCTGATATTCACCTAATAGTATCTTGAGCACACCCCATAGTGTCTGATGTTTACCTTCTAGTATCTGTTGCTCACCACTTAGTGTCTGGCGCTCACCATGTAGTGTCTGGTGCTCACCACATAGTATCTGGTGCTGACGTGGTAGTGTCTGGTGTTCACCACATCGTATCTGGTGCTGACGTGATACTATCTGGTTCGCACAACATAGTATCTGGTATTCACCTGATAGTATGTGGTGCCCAGCAGATTTGTGCCTAAAAAGAACAGATACACCACATCCATTCAGGGGTTATTATTAATTAACTGAGGGTTCAGGGTTGTATGATTAATATTGAAAAGCACTGAAAAGATATAAATAAAACACGGCCTACATTTCCTGTTTTCTTTTTCCGACTGTTCTGTCTTTCCACTTGTTTCTCTCACTCTGTCTTCTCCAGAGGATCCAGAGGGGCAGCTGAGTGCTGAGGAAGAAGAGGCAAGGAGGATAGCTGAGATGGGGAAGCCCATTCTGGGGGAGCACAGCAGGCTGGAGGTGGTCATCGAGGAGTCCTATGAGTTTAAGGTACAGCTAACGTGTCCTGTCCTGAGAGAGTGGCCTTAATGTAACTCACCTGATACAGCTGATTAATGTCTTCAGGTCCATCTGAACAGCGGCTAAGTCAAGTGATTTATAGGGGTATTTTGGCCTCAGACTTTTATTCAAGATGCTATTTTGATTTAATCTAAATTGTTGTACGTTGTGCTGTTCTGTATTCTCTAGATCACGTAGCTTTGGTGGTTTAAAAGAATTCACGGTTTCATGGTGTTTCCTTGTTTTCATTCATCAGTCTTCTCTAATCAATCTACAGTACCCTGTCACCATCACTTAAAATACAGCATACATACGTGTGATGATCAAACAGTACTGGCTAATAAATACAAGCAAGCTCTCATTAGGGCCCAATGTATAGTACACAGGACCCAATATACAGCATTTAAGCAGCCTATTTGTTAAAATGTGCTTGTTCGGTGCTGAATCTCACAACAGAGTACAACACCATGCTGAATATTAAAAATGTTGAAAAATTTCTAAAAGCATCCTTATTTTTAATTTTAATATTTTTAATTATATATATTCTTGCTTGTAATGACAGTCAGTTTTAAATTAATCAAACATGACCGCTTCATGTTTGTATTGGTTCATCTGATAAGTTTTGTCTTCAAACAAAACTTAACAATAAAAAAAGTATTACTATAATCCTTGATTCATGGCGTTGATTGGAGCAAACTAAATTGCAAACATGTCCAGACTGTCATCATATCTAACTTTATGATTCAGTGGTGTATCCTGTTTACTGAAGTAGTCCAGTATCAGCATCTTATACCATCAGCTACTGAAACACCAACACATCACACATACTGTTCAGTATATTAACAGTTTAAATGCTGAACTGAAATGAGTTATCTTAAACTTCTAATAAATGTTTGTTCCTCACTTCAATAAAAACAAGAGCTACAAAAACAGAATGCTTTTCAAAAAAAGTGCATCAGTGTTTATTTATAGAAACAGTAAATATGTGTATTTACATCTGGACCTGTTGGTTTGGAGCTGCCGGTGAGAAGAATTAAACATATACGTCTCCATTGCTGCTTCAACAGTCGACTCTTCTTTTTTTAGAGCATGATGTTCTTTCTCTGACTCGCCTTATTCTCCGACTCGCTTTATTCTCTGACTCGCTTTACTCTCTGACATGCTTTATTCTCTGACTCGCTTTACTCTCCGACTCGCTTTACTCTCCGACTCGCTTTACTCTCCGACTCGCTTTACTCTCCGATTCGCTTTATTCTCTGACATGCTTTATTCTCCAAATTGCTTTATTGTCCGACTCACTTTATTCTTTGCCTCACTTTATTCTCTGATTCACTTTTTTCTCTGACTCACTTTATTCTCCGACTGCTGCCTTTCGCCTCATACCTCACCTGTGTATGCGCCGCACTCCTGAATCTGCACTGATCTGATTGGTTGAGTAGCGTCTTGGGCGATCTCACAACACATGCGATTGGTCTGTACATTTACTGTGCTACCAAATAGTGATGGGCCGATCCAGTGTTTTTCAGTTCCGATCCGATACCGATATATAACTGCCAACACAGATACCGATACAAATACCGATGTAAGGGCTCTTTAGTTTATTATCATTGGTACTATGCTTAAGGCTACATAATGAGGCTGAAATAGACACAGCACTTAGAAGAGTACACACATGCATTTAATATAAATGCATTCCAAAGGCATATACAAACACAATAGTTTTCTTTCATATCAAATATTTAAAACACAAAACTGAAATAAACCTTTCTAGTATGCTAAATACAACAATATGACTGACTGCATGATCTAAACAGTTCAAGTATTAAGAAAATTGTATCAGCAGCAGCAGCAACTTCAACAAGATTTCAAATAGTTGAAATAATGTGCAAAACTAAATAGAAATGAAATAAAAAATGAATCGGTAAGTGGATCGGCTGCATTCGCCCGATATCCAATACGTTACATTACGTCAATATCGGCCCCGATACCGATATTGTATCAGATCGGTCCCATCTCTACTACCAAACCCATATACCAGAGGTCACTAATAGGCGGACCCAAAGTGATACACGACTGAGTATGATTAAATGTTGACAGTGTTTATTTTAAGCCAATCAGATCTGTGCAGATTCAGGAGTGTGGCACACATACATGCGAGGTACAAAGCGAGTAGCAACAGTCAGAGAATAATGTGAATCAGAGAATAAAGCATGTCAGAGAATAAGTTGAGTCAGAGGATAAAGCGAGTCAGAGAATAAGTTGAGTCAGAGAATAAGTTGAGTCAGAAAATAAAGCGAGTCGGAGAATAAGTTGAGTCAGAGAATAAAGCGAGTAAAAGGATAAAGCGAGTCGAAGAATAAGTTGAGTCAGAGAATAAAGCGAGTTAGAGGATAAAGTGAGTCGAAGAATAAAGCGAGTCGGAGAATAAATTGAGTCCGAGAATAATTGAGTCCGAGAATAAAGCATGTCAGAGAATAAGTTGAGTCAGAGGATAAAGCGAGTCAGAGAATAAGCTGAGTCAGAGAATAAGTTGAGTCAGAGAATAAAGCGAGTTGGAGGATAAATTGAGTCAGAGAATAAAGCGAGTCGGAGAATAAAGCGAGTCGGAGAATAAAGCGAGTCAGAGAATAATTGAGTCAGAGAATAAAGCGAGTTAGAGGGTAAAGCGAGTCTGAGGATAAATTGAGTCAGAGAATAATTGAGTCAGAGAATAAAGCGAGTCAGAGAATAAAGTGAGTCGGAGAATAAAGCGAATCGGAGAATAAAGCGAGTTGGAGGATAAATTGAGTCAGAGAATAAAGCGAGTCGGATAATAAAGCAAGTCGGAGAATAAAGTGAGTCAGAGAATAATTGAGTCAGAGAATAAAGCGAGTCGGAGAATAAAGCGAGTCGGAGAATAAAGCGAGTCAGAGAATAAAGCGAGTTAGAGGGTAAAGCGAGTCAGAGAATAAATTGAGTCAGAGAATAATTGAGTCAGAGAATAAAGCGAGTCAGAGAATAATTGAGTCAGAGAATAAAGCGAGTCAGAGAATAACTGAGTCAGAGAATAACTGAGTCAGAGAATAAAGCGAGTCAGAGAATAACCGAGTCAGAGAATAATTGAGTCAGAGAATAAAGCGAGTTAGAGGGTAAAACGAGTCAAAGAATAAAGCGAGTCAAAGAATAAATTGAGTCAGAGAATAATTGAGTCAGAGAATGAAGCGAGTCGTAGAATAAAGCGAGTTGGAGGATAAATTGAGTCAGAGAATAATTGAGTCAGAGAATGAAGCGAGTCGTAGAATAAAGCGAGTCGGAGAATAAATTGAGTCAGAGAATAATTGAGTCAGAGAATAAAGCGAGTCGGAGATTAAAGCGAGTTAGAGAATAATTGAGTCAGAGAATAAAGCGAGTTAGAGGGTAAAGCAAGTCGGAGGATAAATTGAGTCAGAGAATAATTGAGTCAGAGAATAAAGCGAGTCGGAGAATTAAGCGAGTCGTAGAATAAAGCGAGTCGGAGGATAAATTGAGTCAGAGAATAATTGAGTCAGAGAATAAAGCGAGTCGGAGAATAAAGCGAGTCAGAGAATAATTGAGTCAGAGAATAAAGCGAGTCGGAGAATAAAGCGAGTCAGAGAATAAAGCGAGTTAGAGGGTAAAGCGAGTCAGAGAATAAATTGAGTCAGAGAATAATTGAGTCAGAGAATAAAGCGAGTCAGAGAATAAAGCGAGTCTGAATAATTGAGTCAGAGAATAATTGAGTCAGAGAATAATGCGAGTCGGAGAATAAAGCGAATCGGAGAATAAAGCGAATCGGAGAATAAAGCGAGTCGGAGGATAAATTGAGTCAGAGAATAATTGAGTCAGAGAATAAAGCGAGTCGGAGAATAAAGCGAGTCAGAGAATAATTGAGTCAGAGAATAACTGAGTCAGAGAATAAAGCGAGTCAGAGAATAAAGCGAGTCAGAGATTAAAGCCAGTTAGAGAATAAATTGAGTCAGAGAATAATTGAGTCAGAGAACAAAGCGAGTCAGAGATTAAAGCGAGTTAGAGAATAATTGAGTCAGAGAATAAAGCGAGTCGGAGAATAAATTGAGTCAGAGAATAATTGAGTCAGAGAATAAAGCGAGTCAGAGATTAAAGTGAGTTAGAGAATAATTGAGTCAGAGAATAAAGCGAGTTAGAGGGTAAAGCAAGTCGGAAGATAAAGCAAGTCAGAGAATAAAGCGAGTCAGACGGTAAAGCAAGTCAGAGCATAAAGCGAGTCGGAGGATAAAGCAAGTCAGAGCATAAAGCGAGTCGGAGGATAAAGCAAGTCAGAGCATAAAGCGAGTCGGAGGATAAAGCAAGTTAGAGAATAAAGTGAGTCGGAGGATAAAGCAAGTCAGAGAATAAAGCGAGTCGGAGGATAAAGCAAGTCAGAGCATAAAGCGAGTCGGAGGATAAAGCAAGTCAGAGCATAAAGCGAGTCGGAGGATAAAGCAAGTCAGAGAATAAAGTGAGTCGGAGGATAAAGCAAGTCAGAGAATAAAGTGAGTCGGAGGATAAAGCAAGTCAGAGAATAATTGAGTCAGAGAATAAAGTGAGTCGGAGGATAAAGCAAGTCAGAGAATAAAGTGAGTCGGAGGATAAAGCAAGTCAGAGAATAAAGTGAGTCGGAGGATAAAGCAAGTCAGAGAATAATTGAGTCAGAGAATAAAGTGAGTCGGAGGATAAAGCAAGTCAGAGAATAAAGCGAGTCGGAGGATAAAGCAAGTTAGAGAATAAAGTGAGTCGGAGGATAAAGCAAGTCAGAGAATAAAGTGAGTCGGAGGATAAAGCAAGTCAGAGAATAAAGTGAGTCGGAGGATAAAGCAAGTCAGAGCATAAAGCGAGTCGGAGGATAAAGCAAGTCAGAGAATAAAGTGAGTCGGAGGATAAAGCAAGTCAGAGAATAATTGAGTCAGAGAATAAAGCAAGTCAGAGAATAAAGTGAGTCAGAGAATAAAGTGAGTCAGAGAATAAAGCGAGTCGAATGTTGAAGCAAGAATGGAGACTAAGTGAGGAAGAAAAATTTATTAGAAGTTTATAAATAATTAATTATTTCAGTTCAGCATTTGAACAGTAAATATACTGAAATATACTGAACGGTATGTGTGATGTGTTGGTGTTTCAGTAGCTGATGGTATAAGATGCTGATACTGTCCTACTTCAGTAAACAGGATACACCACTGAATCAGAACACAAATTAGATGACGGCCCGGATCTTGGCCTGGGGAAATCTCCTCTAACTGGACCGTACTGACCTTACTAATTAAACACCCCTGCTGTATACTATAAAGACAAGAAAACCTCCACCGCTTAAAATAAACACTGTTAAAATGAAATAGCTCCCAATAGTTTATCAGTTTGGGTCCACATTGGATAACGTCTGGGTCCGAACCAGACCGCGGCCCGTCTATTACGTTCTCCACTGGTCTTTTCTAGGTCAACACTTTTCTAGAACAAACACTTCACCACAGTTTAAATCCATTCAACCTGTAAAAACCTTCTCCTTACATAATTCTATGAGTAGATGACTGCATTGCCTGGATTTGTAGTCCTGTAGAGCACCCCACCTTATATAATACTGAGCGTTACTGTGTCATATTCCAGGCTTTTCACTCGTCACAGTCTTTTTAATAACTTTTTTTAGGTGGTCAGTGCTGAGCTCACTAGTTAAAACATATATTCCATCCAGCTGTAGTCTGTGTAAGTTGTTGTAACTGTCAAGAGTTCTGGAGCAACGCTGTATCACTGTTCTGTTCTCTGTCACTGCTAGAGCACAGTAGACAAGCTGATAAAGAAGACCAACCTGGCCCTGGTGATCGGCACACACTCCTGGAGAGAGCAGTTTGTGGAAGCAGTGACAGTCAGTGCAGGTCAGATACATAATCGCACTCTTTTCATGCCACCTTTTTCCCCATTCTCTCTCTCTCTCTCTCTCTCTCTCTCTCTTTCTCACCCTCTTCTAATTTTAGTTCAATTTAAGATTAATTGAGTTGACTGAATTATACATTACTGCCAAAGAGAAGCTGAAGGTTTTAAAGTAGAGCTGTCTTGGCCCTCTGATCTGATCTAAATCTGTTGGTACTGAGTCAGGTTTGGTATTAGTATTTTTTTTTATAGATAACCACACAGAGCACAACTCAGGCACACTGAACCTAGTAACACCAGTCTAGTAAGATATTCTGGGCTGCTGGGTAAGTCTACAGCAAACCACTTCACTGGACCCATTAACTCTACAGCAAAACCTCTCCGGACGATTCGTTCTGGACTACTTTTTACGGTATCATATTTTATTATGCATATATTTGTATTTCAGCCTCCTCCTGTCTCCTTTTCCTTCCGAGAGAGGCTCCCTTGATGGGTTCCTCCCTCGAGCCTGGGTTCCTCTTAAGGTTTCTTCCTTGTATTATGGAGTTTTTCCTCGCCTCTGGCTTGCTCTAGGGCGCTTTGGATCTTGATACCCTTTCTCACGTTTTGCTATGCATGGACTCTTTTTTTTACCATTCTTCTCTTTGATTCCTCTGTTTCATAAACTGCTTTTCTGTAAAGCTGCTTTGAGCAGCACTATTTAAATAAATGTTGATTGATTGATTGCACATAACAATACAAATATTTTCAAGGTCAGTACAACTTTTGATTCTATGGTCAAGATTTGATTCAGATGTTAGTATTTTAATATTTTAGATGTACAGTAGCCTCCAAAACAATCAAAACATAAAGCCTAAATCTCATCACAGACCTGTTTCTCAAATCAGTTGTTGGCACCCCTTCATTTAATACTTTGATCATCCTCCCCATCACAGATAACAGCTCTGAGTTCTCTCTTATAATGCTTAACGAGACCAAAGAACACTTGGCAAGCAATCAGAGACCCTTCCTTCATACCGCATCTCTCCAGATCCCTCAAATTTCAAAGTACATTGAAGTGTCCTGGCTGGGCCAAACAAGCAAATGATACCATGTACCCAAACAAGTCGTCCAAGTCCTTTGGAAGTAAAACAGCCCAACGACATCACAGCCCTGAGGTGAGGAACTGGCCGTCTTAGCCAGACTTTGTTGCCAAACAGCTCTGGTTTGGTTATATCTCGCCACAGAATATGGTCCCACTGAATGTTTTGGAAAGACCTGCCAGCCTGTAGGGGCTTGAGTTTGTTGGTCCAGAACACCAGAGGACCTTCTTCATACATTTAAGCTTTACGCACCAGACCACATCTGATGATTTGGGTCTGTTTGAAAAAGGGTCAGTTACAGGCATGGTCTGCTTTACAGCAGTCAGTAAGTTCTCACATGGTTATGGCTAGCTCAGTTTGTTCAGGTTTGTTCCACCTCACGTACAGTAAATAAAGGTTAGCCCATGTGGATATATTCAAAAATATATTTTTGTCATGAAACAGGACATAAATTAATATCATGAATCTATTTGTACATTTCTATGCATCATCTCTTATTTGGGCTGTATTTATATATGTATTTATTTATACATTTATTTATTTATACATTTATTCATTTATTCCTGCATTTCCACATTTCTTTATGTTTGTATATGTCTGTATGTTAATGAAGTAGGCGGTTCTATCCTCACTCTAAAGCAGGATTGGTTAAGAGCTCCAGTCGTTCTGGCTCTGCTGCTACTTGCCTTGACGTTCAGCGGCTGCGCTCTGGAGCATTCTTAGCATTGTACAACTAGCAGCAAGTTATAAGTAGTTGACGTTCATTCATTTAGATCAGCGCTGTGTTACTTATAGCAGTGTTTTAAGAGCCACTGCAAACGATTTAAGATCATTAGCGAATGGTTTTGAGAGCCATGTGCCAAATGACTGCCTCCAGTTTGGTTTGGAAAGGGTAATAGACGATTTTACCACGTTTTAAACCGCCTTATAGCCTAGTAAACATCACTAATCTCTGTTATTAAACAGTCTATTATTAAATCAGAGAATTCTTACTGTAATATCACCTGTTCCGCATACTATGAGTACATGAAACAGTGTTATTCAGGAATATGGTGGTCTGATATGATAACACTCTGATTTGCCTGTTTTATGGGACTTCAAATTGTTGTCTATATATAACCCATTGGACACTTTTCACAAGTTTGCCATCCAGTTACTCCAAATTCCTACTGTAATATCACTCCATCCTCATACCATGAGTACATGAAACAGTGTTATTCAGGAATATGGTGGTCTGATATTATAACACTCTGATTTGCCTGTTTTACTGGGCTTTAAATTGTGGTCTATACAGAACTTAATGAACCCTTTTCGCAAGTTTGCCATCCCATTACTCCAAATCCCTGTAAAAGCATTTGACTGCTCCACATACAGGTTTATTGTTTATTGCTGGTGTGTGTGTGTGTGTGTGTGTGTGTGTATTAGACTGTGTTTAGTGATGTTTATTAGGCTGTAAGACATGTTTTTTTTGCCAGTTTTAATATCTGTACTAAAAACTGCTGCCGTAAAACGCGGTTTAGACGTGCACTTGAACCTGTAGTGTAGATGCGACTGAGCTGGTTATAAGTGCAGATGGCGTAACCGCGGTTTATATTCTGAGGTAAAATTTACGATGGACGTCCAACATTCACTTCCTCTGTCTCTGAGAGAGTGTGAAGTTGGCGGGCCACATCTTGAAGTATGTTTAAAACAGTTAGCTGAAGGTCCACTGAATTGAACTAAACCGTCCTTTAGCCTTTCCAAACCAAACTGGAGGCAGTCATTTGGCACATGGCTCTCAAAAGCATTCGCTAATGATCTTAAATCGTTTGCAGTGGCTCTTAAGACACTACTATAAGTAACACAGCGCTGATCTAAATGAATGAGCGCCAACTTATAACTTACTGCTAGTTGTACAACGCTACAGCCACTAAAGGCCAATGCTGTAGTAGCAGAGCTGGAACAATGGAAGCTTGTTAATGGAAATAAATGAATGTGGAAATACTAGAAATATAAATAAATAAATAAATGTATAAATATGGAAATAAATGTAGAAATAAATAATGTCTACAGCCCAAATAAGAGATGATGATAAATTCATGATATTAATTTAAGTGTGTCCTGCTTTATGACAAAAATATATTTATTAATTTATATATTTATTTATTTAATTCATTTTTTGTTCATATAAATTGGGGTATATAGATAATTAAATCACTTTTTTTTAAATAAAGTCATCTAGCTCAACTGAAGTTACAACACTGGCAGTATTTTCTGCTTTAGTGGTATTAATAGGGTGCAGAAACATCTAAATTGGATCTGGTGATCAGATGTGGATTGGCTGAAGCATGGCTAAATTGGCATATGTAACTGTATCTGTTAGAAGCTTGTCTTATCTACTGTACATACTTTAGTTGTACGTCCCCTTACATTTAAGGTTAACACACCAGACCACTGCTGATGATTTGGGTCTGTTATACAAATTGGGTCAGTTACAGGTATTACAGCAATCATTGGGAGATATTCACCATCATTAGTTTTCCAGACTGGTCTCCTTTCTTTATTTGGCACTAATAGAAGCAATTACAACTGTAGTACCTGATTGCAGTTTGGGAAACGTTCTGACCCCATGGTTTGTGATACTCCAACTATGATCCTCAGAGGTTCTTCACTGTTCCTGGGTTCAGTATAGACATACATCCATTTCCCAGGAGGTTCTCAACATCTCCATTCGCTTTCAGCTTGTTAATTATTGAACTGATCGTGGAAATGGGCACTTTGGACGGTTTAACTGGTTTCTCTTAGCCATTCCCTAATTTATGCAGCTCAGCATCGCCGCTCCCGGGTCTTCCTCATGGTGAAGGGTGACTGAGGGCCCGTGTGTCACATTATATTTGTACCCCACTCAAACAGGAAGTCAAGGCCAACCATTTAAGCGTTCCTAATTGATCGGGTGAGCATTAAAACATAAAATATGAATGGGGAGAATACTCAATCATGGTGCCAACGACTGTGGTGCAAACACAGGCCAAAAAGAATTAAGATAGTCACTGTGCTTCAAATTAAGGTTAGATTTATTTTAATATTTTGAATGAAAAGTCACAGGAATAAGCAGTATAAAAATGTCTTTTGCTCATGTTTATCTGAGGTGTCAATATTTGGGCTTTGTTTAAAATAAATAGACTAACTTGGTTTTGACTGGTTTGGCTGTGTTGGCCAAAAAAATCTGGACAGAACTAGAATTCAGAAGAAAGCCCAGTGCTACCAGTTTATTACCAATAAATTATGAACCAATTTTATCTGTAAGTGCATATCGTCCAATGAAAAACGTGCATCTCCATTTTTTTACGTTTTCTACATCATTGAAACGCTCCAATAGTCGTTTACATTGTGTCGTTTACATTTTACAATGAATGGACCAATAGAAGTGGTCCAAAATAGCTTGGAAAAATTCTGGTTCTATTGACTTACATTGAAAGTTAAGTATGTTTTTAGTCTCTCCTGTAAAGTTGCAATTTTGGACATATTGGACAGTGAATCCCCTAGGGTTTCAAACTGCTCCAACATATGCTAAAGTAATCTGCTCAGTCTTGAACGACTTTGGCAGAATGGAGAATGTTCAGCAGAATTTAGTTGTTTTTTGTTATCACAGTCACGACTGAGGTAAAAACATTTGACTGGCAGTGTGTGTGTCATAGTCTTCACTATATGGTGGAAATATATCATAATTTTCTGTTATATTTATTTATTTATTAATTCATTTATCATATAATCAGTGTAGAGACATATTAAACCACATTATGAACAAATATACGCATTTACCGTGTGCACCATTTAGACCATGTGTAGGACTGGTTTAGTTTGGTACCGCATGTTTCTCTCTCTGCAAACACGCTGGATCTGACCCATAATCCAACGGTTCTTCACACTAGATTCCAATCACGTGACACATCCTTTACTATTAAATAAAACGTTTTACAAACAGAAATCTTTTTTTTTTTAAACCAAAACGATACATTCCAAACACATTTCAGCAGCGATTGTGAACTGAAATCATTATGAAATTCTAAAAATTAACAATTTAAGCAAAAATATGTCTCTGAGACAGTTAAAGGCTTTGTTTAAAATAAACAGACTAACTCAGAGTGGTTTGGCTGTGTTGGCCAAAAAAATCTGAACAGCACTAAAATTCAGAAAAAAAGCCCAGTACTACCAATTTATTACCAATAAATTTTGATCCAATTTTATATGTAAGTGCATATCGTCCAATGAAAACATGTCTCCATTTTTTTTAGTTTTCTACATCATTTGAACATGCCAATGGTCGTTTACATCACATACATTACATACATAGAAGTGCTCCAAAATAGCTTGGAAACATTCTGGTTCCATTGACTTACATTGAAAGTTAAGTATGTTTTTAGTCTCTCCTGTTAAGTTGCAATTTTGGAGATATTGGACAGCAACGATATAGTGATAACAGACTGTTTGCTCAGTGTTCTGAATCCCCTAGGGAAGGAGTTCCCAACCTTTTGCGACCCAAGGCCCACTTAACCCACCCCAAAACTTTCCACGGCCCCCCAGAATATTTTATATTGCCATTTAAAACCAAATACACTCCAACCATCCATACAACCTGTGAAACTGACTGCATAATCACACAACAAAAGAAACAAACCATTTACAGCACTTTTAGTCACTCACCTAATGAGATGGCTGATGTTGTCTGCCAGCTAACAAGTGGTGGATGTCAGGTTGAAGTACGGAAGGTTGCAAATGGAGGTCTGGCTCAACATTAAGCCTATTCCTGTATTTGCTGTAAGCTGCTCTACACTGTAGGAAGCCTCAGAAGCTTTAGCATTATCGGTTCCAGAGCAAGCCAATTCAAGGGTCTTTTTCCTGCTTTGGTATTCTTTAAGTTTGTTCTCAAAAGATTCCACAGGTTTAGACGCATACTCGCTGTGTTTAGTCTCCAAATGTTGACATAACTTGGTTGGCTTCAACGCTTCATTTGCCAAGACCTCCGAGCACACAGCGCAGAGCGGTAGCGGCTCGTTTTCTGTTCCTGTGCTTGTGAGGCCTAGTGCTAGCTACTGACTACTGCTGTATTTTCTTCTTTTCCATTTATGCTTGTATTTCTCGGTTCTCTCAGTAGAAGATACAGTGGCTGCTTCACTTGTAGATGGTCCAGCTTCGGGGTCTTTTGTTGTCAAAGACCCTGTTTTTAACCATTTATCCATGATGTGTACACAAGACAACAGCTTCACTCAGACTGAAGTAGCTAACTAACTAGCTAGTTAATCCACTAGCTAGTGCTGCGTCTCATGTGACTGTACTATGCCAAACCAATCAAAGAACTCAAAACTACACACCTTTTGTTTTGCAAATAAACGAACTAAATATGCTGAACTATCTATTTATTGGAGAAAAAATGCTTTAGTGGCATTAATAGGGAGCCAAAACACCCAAACTGGTGATCTGGTGATCAGACATAGACTGGGGTTAGTATAATCATTAAAGCATGGCTGGATTGGCGTTTGTAACCATCACAGAGTCATATCTGGACTCCACACCTCAGTGCTGTATATTATCATACAGTACAATATACTACATTATACTATCAATTAATTTTACAGCCTTCCTTTCTGTCTCGCTCTCTGCACCTCTTCACACTCTCTCATTCTCTCGTATTAGTCCTCAGTCTATTTCTCTGTGTGCATGTTCAGGTGTAATTAGAATAAGATTCACTGTAATTAACTGAGGGCTTTTTTAGGTACTCAGTGGTTTGAACAATCCTCGTTTAAGGAGATAATGAAACTGGTATCAACCTGTACATCACTCCTCATCACTGAGTCTTGTTTAGGATTTGATCTCCAGGAGGTGTGAAAAGAGGATTATTAGAGTGTTTATCGACGCATGACCTTGTATATTATAAGAGTCTCAGTGCTGGTGAATTAATGGTGTTACACTGCCCTCTGGTGACAGGCTCGGTTAAATAAACGGTTGTTTCCCAAGAATTTTTAAATGTAGTGGTTTTTTTTCTGGGATGCAAATGTAGCATATGTGCATATATAAGGTTTTCATATATAGAATATATGTCAATGTGAAGTAAAAACATATGTTATTACACATATAATTTCTAAATATATAATTTCTATATATATAATTTAGGCCGGGTTAGGGTTAGGCATGTAGGTGTCACCAATATATATGTGTCACGGTATTTGCTATATGGTGGAAATATGAATATAAGTTAAATACAAAATGACATACACTACCCGACAAACGTTTTAGAAAACTACCTTTGACCGGTAGAGTTCTTAAACCTTTGACCAGTAGTGTTTTAAAACTTTTCACCGGCCATGTATGTGTCATAGTCTAGTATATGGTGGAAATATATCATAATTTTCTGTTTTATTTATTTATTTATTCATTCATTTATTTATTTATTTAGTCTGCCACCACTCCCCCTCTTTGGAACTTTTTTTTAATTACAAGTATTACAAATTTCAGTACATGCTGTCATCGTGTAGAGGAAGGACAATAAATTGCAACATAAAAGCAAACAGAAATGGAAATAAAGAATAAAAACAGTAGAAATTGGGAGAAAAACAACAAACATAAATTAATCAATCAATCAACATTTATTTATATGACGCTTTTCACAACCAAAATTCTGAAAAAAAGCCCAGTACTTCCAATTTATTACCAATAAATTTTGATCCAATTTTATATGTAAGTGCATATCGTCCAATGAAAACATGTCTCCATTTTTTTTAGTTTTCTACATCATTTGAACATGCCAGTGGTTGTTTACATTACATACATTACATACATAGAAGTGCTCCAAAATAGCTTGGAAAAATTCTGGTTCTATTGACTTCCATTGAAAGTTAAGTATGTTTTTAGTCTCTCCTGTTAAGTTGCAATTTTGGAGATATTGGACAGCAACGATATAGTGATAACAGACTGTTTGCTCAGTGTTCTGAATCCCCTAGGGAAGGGGTTCCCAACCTTTTTCAACCCAAGGCCCACTTAACCCACCCCCAAACTTTCCACGGCCCCCCAGAATATTTTATATTGCCATTTAAAACCAAATGGTTGTCTCAAAGCAGTTTATGAGAAAGAGGAATTAAAGTGAAGGATGGTAAGAAAAGAGTCCAAACCTATAGAGGAGCTCAGGCTCGAGGGAGGAACCCATTCTTCCTTGGTCGACCCCAGATAGAGAGAGAGCAACAAAGCTAATGAGACATCACAGGATACAATAAGAAGCTCAGCTTAAACATGTTTTATAAATGATTCTAGTTCAGGAGGTGGTGATGTAAAGTTTGAGGCATCTCTTAGGTTCTCTGTCAGAGTGAGAAATGGCGCCAGATGATGGTGGGTCTACCGTAGTAATCCGGTCACTCAGGCTGATGAGCATGAGAACATCCTCAGGTCGAATAGGAGGGACAGTTGATCAGCCGGTGGGGATGGAGCTCTGGTGACTTCTAGCAGCTCCGGAGACTTCTGAGTGAAAAAGATATCAAGAGAGAGGCAGGAGGAGAGAGAGAGAGAGAGAGGACCAGCAATTGTAGATTAGTCAATTTATGGAGAGATGTCAGAGAGTAATGGTACAGCTGATATTAGCAGAATGCTGTGCAAACAGGTGAGTGTTGAGTCTAGTTTTAAGTTTAGAGTGTTGATCTGAGTCCCGAACAGAGGACAGGAGGAAGTTCCACAATTTGGGGACTACGTAGGAGAAAGCTTGACCGCCTGCTGAGTTTTTTGTAATTGGAGAAACGGTCAGCAGGCCGCTGTTCTGTGAGCGGAGTGTACGTGTGGTTTGTTAGGCTGAATTAATTCACTAAGATACTTCAGAGGCTGTGCAGTGATTTATATGTTAAGAGAAGAATCTTGTATGCAACACGAAATTGAACAGGTAGCCAGTGTAGTGACGACAGGATTGGGGATATGTGGTCAAACCTTTTGGTTTCATTAGAACTCTAGCAGCTGCATTCTGGACCAGCTGGAGCTTATTTACAGACTTGTTAGAGCGTCCAGCTAGAAGACTGTTACAGTAATCTAACGAGGTTATAGAGGCATGCCTCAGCTTTTCTCCATCTTTTAGGGACTCTGTCACATAGTTTGGTGATGTTACACAGGTGTGCAGACGTGTGTATCAAAAGAGAGACTGGAATCAAAGATGACGCCAAGATTTTTTAGAGGATTGCTTGGAATAACCATGTAGCCATCTAAATTTAATCCACATTAGTGGAGATGGGAGCTCTCTGCTTTGGATCCAAGTAGTAGGAACCTTAGTTTTCTTTGGGTTTAGAAGGAAGAAATTATTGGTCATCCAGCCTTTGATTTTTTTATAGCTTCATTTGGTTTAGCAGATATGTGGTTTAGCTGTGTGTCATCAGGGTAGCATTGAAAGCTAATGCCGAAACTATGAATTATGTTTCCAAGAGGCTGCATATACAAAGAGAAAATCAGTGGCCCAAGCACTGATCCTTGGGGGACACCATATTGAACTTGAGTCTAATCAAAATGCTTATTGTTCAGGTAGGATCTGAACCAGGACAGAGCCTTTTCCAGCCTATCAAGGAGGATCTTGTGATCCATAATATCAAAAACTACACTGAGATCGAAAAGCACTAGTATGGAAATAAAGTCATTATCAAGAGATACACTGAGATTGTTATAAGAAGTTATAAGTTACAAGTTAAATATTTTTTAATTCCATTTCTGTGTCTCTTAATATCATCATACCAGCAATTATCATCAGTGCATCAGATAAACAGCAGTTCAACAGCTTCAAGCTCCACTCAGACATCCACAGGTGTTTCTGTTCATCTGCTATGGGTCTGTAAGGATGTGTAGCTGTCAAGAAGCTGCTCACTGAGAAGAAAAAGCTGGAAGTGAAGTAAAGAATCGTGGTCTCTGACTTTTGCACAGTACTGTACATGAGTTTCTTTGAGTTCTGGACCGTATGTGATCTCTTAGGTGACGGAGATGAGGATGAAGAGGAGGGCCGCGAGGAGCGTCTGCCGTCCTGCTACGACTACGTCATGCACTTCCTGACGGTGTTCTGGAAGGTTCTGTTTGCGTGCGTGCCGCCTACTGAGTACTGGAACGGCTGGGCCTGCTTCATGGTCTCCATCTCCGTCATCGGGATCCTGACGGCCATCATCGGAGACCTCGCTTCTCATTTCGGCTGCACCGTCGGGCTCAAGGACACCGTCACGGCCGTGGTGTTTGTAGCTCTCGGCACTTCCATACCAGGTTTGTAAAGCTTTGATTGGACCTGTAATTAAGCTGAGGTAAAGAAATAAAAATGTCGCATGTGCCTTCAGACTTAAACTTAAAACCTAATGATTGAAGAGTACACTTTGCTTATGTACACTAAAATAAGATGATCTAATTGTGATTAATTTCAATAAACCCCCTTAATTCATTTAGCATTACACCAATAGAACAACTCTGTTCGGTGAAAAGCTTTAGTACAACTTTAAATCAAAGCTGACAAAAGTAAACAGACACATGCTGAAACTATGATACTCAGTAGTGGAAACAGGAATAAGTGAGAATACTAATATTATTAGGAAATGATATCCTAACAGCATCAACTGACTTTTTCTGACCAACATTCTAAATTAATATTTAAAGGGACAGTACACGTTCATGCCACCAGAGCAACATCATTGCCCACTAATGCTTTCGCCACTCACTCTATGCTGCAGCTCACAGTGACATAAGTTAAACGTTCATTTAAGAGGATTTATTATGCTAATTTTCAGGGTTCAGAATTTTTTTTTATTGAAACATTCTCTTAGAGCATCTCAGAGAGTCATTAAGCCCTGCCTCCCAATGCGGTGAACCCAGTGTGCTCTGACTGGGCAACCGCCAGAGTTTTGGTTAAAAGTGGTAAGGCAATAGGGATTGTGATGAGATGATGAGATGAAATGGATAGATCAGATGATGTCACTACGTAACAAAAAAGGGCTGGAATTCAGGTAGCTGAGAAAAGTGGGACGTGTACTTTGAGGCTTATAGCTTTGCACACCATTTACATGGAAAGGAAACCAGCGAGAGGTGTGCGAGAGCCTTTGTGTACGTGGAGGTAAACTGGGTAAGCTGCTTTAGCTGATGTTAACTAACATTAGCTTCATTGCTAAGTTCGGTGGCTCAAGTAGTTGAATTGAAAGATTTATAGAGTCGTATGAGTTTGAGTTCCACTTTGATCATATTTACTACAATAACTGTACCTCTATATCTGAGTGTAGCTGGTTGCTAGGCTGTTGTCATGAATAATGCTGGTTATAATACTGTTTACACTCAGGATGAGCTGCTGTTGTGGGTGTGCTTTAACTAAAAGTATCAGGACTAAGTGATATGGTGGTCTATTTCTACATTACAGCTCTTTCAAATTCAAATTCAGAAATATCATCAGAATCTGAAGAAGCAGCTCTGGAACATTCTCAGTCCCAGTCAGTCATAGTGCTGTTGTACCTCAAAGCTGTTTACTGTTGTCCACAAGTGATGTCACACAGGAGCTTTTAGGAATTTCCATAGTGAACTTGGGTTTTTCCCTCAATTTCGTCTATTTTAAAGCAAATTAAGCAGCGAATTTGATTTTTGGTCATGTTTTATATATTTTCAGTATCTAAAACAATGTGAAATCACAAAGAGTGTCCATAAGTGGTGCTTAGCCTTTAAGGGTTCATTAATGAAAGCAATATTTAATATTAATTTACAAGCAAAAGAAGGAATGTGTGAATGCATGATCATGTCATATAAATATTAATAACCCATTAATAACTGATTATGTAATTGTAATGAAGTGACACTGTACTGTTAAGAATCTGGAAGTAATGTATGACAGCTTGACCATTATATCCCCCCATCCAGACACATTCGCCAGTAAAGTGGCCGCCACGCAGGACCAATACGCCGATGCGTCAGTCGGCAACGTCACCGGCAGCAATGCTGTCAACGTGTTCCTGGGCATCGGGGTGGCGTGGTCAGTCGCCGCCATCTACTGGGCCGCACAGGGACAGCGCTTCAGGGTGGAACCTGGCTCGCTGGCCTTCTCCGTCACCCTCTTCACCATCTTCGCCTTCATTTGCATGGCAGTCCTGCTGTACCGCAGGCAGCCGTCCATCGGAGGCGAGCTGGGGGGTCCGCGGGTGTCGCGCCTCCTCACCACAATGCTTTTCTTGGGCCTGTGGCTCCTCTACATCCTCTTTTCCAGTCTGGAGACATACTGTCACATCGAGGGCTTTTAAACGCTCCGTGGGGAAAAAAGACGTGCAGAACAGGCCTGGAGCCAGCCGACGCACAAATTTACTACACAGTTTAGATCATTTAGGGGAAAAAAAGCAAACGTTAGCTAGACTAGTTCTTTGAGAGAGACGTGAAGAGCTCGAGCTGAAGAGAAACATTCAGAAGAAAAGTACAAAAATGCTTTCAGCCTTAGAGAACAACCTTAACACACACGCACACACACAAAGACGCACACAGACAAGACTACAAATGCTTAATTTCATACTGTGAACTTGGCCAGACGAGCTCAGTGCCCTCATGGACGTAAACACTGAGCAGGAGGTTTAGAGGTAGGTCCTGTGGATGGAGAGAGAGAGAGAGAGAGAGAGAGGGATAGTGGCGAGAGAAGAAGAAAAGCAGAAGGATGGCTATAGAAGGAGGCTTTAAAGGGAGAAGAAACTGTAGAAGGAAACAAAGCAGGTAAGAATAGGAAGGGATGAGCAGAAAGAGGGCAAATGCTAGATACACTGTACGTTGTTTACTAAAGCCAGTTTTAGGCCTTGATCACAGATCAGAGGGCCATGGGTTTGAATCCCAGCTGATATGACAAAGCACTTACCTGTCAACAACTGTTGTTAGAAAACAAACTGGCATCTTCATCCTCATTTAAAGGGAAAACAAACTAGCGTAGTAGTCCAGAAACTTCTGAGGACATCACGTTGAACATCACGTTGAACATCATCAGCCCCTCTTTCCAGCAAGAGGGACGCAGATTGGACGCAGGTTGGACGCCGACTGTCTAAACAAACTTTGAAACGGCGATCCATCAGGTACCATCGGAAGTGAAAGAATGTAGAAGTTTCTTCACGCTTGTCACAAACAATGGACACGACCGGGACATCATAGTCTGTGAAGCCTATTTGTGTACATAGATTTCATGCTTCAAAAGCCCAGAGCACACCAACCTGTGGTTCTCCAAAGAACAACGACTCGCTCTGACGTTGGCTCAGTGTGCTTTCTCCAGTCTTTAGAACGTTCCTTTGTGGCTCAAGGTCATCCATGTTTTCCTGAGCATTCTAAAGCCAACGCAATGTTTGTGTGTTTCGTTGCAGGATGATGGGTTGTTGTGTGTTGGGTTTTAAGTATTCCGACTTCTCTGCATGCAGAACCGAAGGGAAATCTAACAGATACCGTGTAGAAGGAAGAAAGGAAGGAAGGAGGTATGCGGACAGATGTTGATGAACCTGGAGAACCTTGGTCCTTACATATTTTTTTTCTAAGCACATGCTTTGGGCGTTCTAGCGGTCCTTGAATGGTGTAATTAAATCTGCTGATTCTTTTCTTGTAAACACAACCTATCCTCTCTCTGTGACATCACGGGGGACTTTGTATGATTAAGCCGTACTTGCTTAGACGTTATAGCAAAGAGTTCATTCGTTAAAAAAATTGCCGCTCTCAGTTTTCAGATATTCTCGAAATTCTGTCTTGTCGTCTGTAAGGCTTTCCTTCAACCACGGCTGTGTCCACTGTCGCGACCTCTCAGTTTAATTTCACGCTGGCCTATGGCTCGAACTGAGCAGTGCTGGTCTACGGAGGGTGTAAATAAGCTATCGTGGTACGGTGATTTGTCCATCCTGTAGACCGTGTGATGCTATTAGTTTAACCCATGTACTATTGTGGTAGCCTAACAAATGGACCCTGCTCTTTCATTCAGCTTTGTGAACTTAGAAAAATGGCAAACAGTGACTTCTTATTGAAAAAGCACAGCAAATATCTTCTGGTCTCATAACGATTCAACAGAAAAATCCTTCTCTGGGCATCTTCTAGCATGGCGGCTGTTTTATCATGGCGCCTGAGCATCAGTCCTTTCCAGCAAGCCCACTGTCAGAACTCAGGATCGTGTGTACAAGTACAGAACAAGGAGTTTGTCAGATCCCTGTTTGTAACCTCTCAGAATCGTGTTACCTGTCTCAGAACAACCTTTTGCCTGTGGCTTGGTTCTAGGCTATGTTCTAGGGACGTTCTTTGCCTGTACGCGAAGCCTCGCCCTTACCGTGCGCACAGGCCTTCTTACCTTTGCAGTATGCTAATCGTTTACCTGTAGAATAGTTGGTAGAGCTGCATGATGGAGTAAAATTGTGACAGAGCTAAAATGGCATGGTTTAACTCTAAAGACACGCATGGATGGTCTTATAAAGTTTACAGCGTTCATTTAGTTAAATGGACGGTTCGTGTGCTAAGTTGCACTGGAGGCAAGATTCTCTGGCTATAATAATAATAATAATAATAATAATAATAATAGCTCACTTGGAGCAGTGCCCTCGACACGCTTTTAGAAGTCTTTACGTTATAAAAAGAAACTGTAACATCAGCTGATGCAGTCTGAGAGCAGTGTTCTATTTTCGGTTCCTCTTATGACGAAAGTGCGTTGGCTAAGCCATGGTTGGATATTAGGTCATTCCACACTGACTCACCCAGAGCTTGGTAGGTTACATCCTGGAGGTTCCTAGAAATGTAAATACAAATCAAGCAGCAGCTTCTGTGTGATTCATGCAACCATGCAAAATTTCAAAACCATGCTTAAAATAGTTAATACATTGTTTTACATTGTAATAGGAAAGTTACTCCTCAAAAAATGACTGAACTAAGCTGGAATATTGTGAGAGTATACCTTGTGTCTGGAAAAATATAGATATATTGCTGCTGTCAGAGTAAAACCTAGATAATAATTGTACCATGCTTTCATTTCAGTTTAAGTCAAGGTGACCAGACTTTTTCCAAATCATTTCGAACCATTTCTTTTGGTCCACTTATCATGAAATGTAGGCGTCAAGGCCAGCTTGCACCTTCAACTTTTGTCAAAAACTGAAAAATTACAAAAATGGACATCAGTCAACAAGGCCTATGAATTGTATTTATAGTTATAAAGCTAGTTTGATCCTCAACTATTACATAACATTAATACTTAATTTGGTAGAAATTAAGGAATACATAATAAAACCAAAATTTGATTATTTTGAAAACTGTTGGTACGCATACGTTACAAAGATTGTATTCAAAGATTGGTGTGAAAAAACTGGCATATATAAATGAACCTGTTGTGAGAACGTATCAACGTGAAACCATTTGATTTAAAACATATTTAGTATTGTATTTATACCAATCTCAACCAGCTTTTAACTCAACATTTAAATTATAATGTAAAAGTTTCTGGGGCAAACTTGAAATCTTGAAATCATAACTAAATAAATGTTTCAATCGTTTAGGAAATACGTGACCCAGAGCTTTGATACGCTCTAGGGTTAGGGTTAGGGTTCAGTGGTGGATAAGGATTACACCAGTCTGTTAAGATTCTGAGTTCTGGAGTTCCTGTCTATGGACACATCACTGGTACCTGCATTTGAGAATGCCATCTGTAGGGTGTATGTATGAGACTGATTCAATCAATTAATCAACCATTATTTTATCTCTGAAATACATTGAGGGGTGACCCTCATTTGCAATGCAGCCAAGCATTTACACTTTAAGGGATTGAAAACACTTAAATAAGAGTAAAACTGATAATGAACAAAAATAATAATAATAAATGAAATAAAAAATGAAAAATAAACATTTAATATAGATGAATAAAATATAAATAGAAAAAATCAAATAATAAAAATAAACTACATAAAAATAAACAAATAAGATAAAAATAAAATACTAA
The DNA here is from genome assembly GCA_021613375.1 of Megaleporinus macrocephalus. Lineage (NCBI taxonomy): Eukaryota > Metazoa > Chordata > Actinopteri > Characiformes > Anostomidae > Megaleporinus > Megaleporinus macrocephalus. Next base: position 4,614,106 of record CM038716.1, read on the forward strand.
TAAAAAATAAACTCGTTTAAAACAATCACGCTAGAAAAAAATCAAATAAAAGAGTATAAAATAAACATAAAATACCTTAAAATAAACAAATAAGATAAAAAATTAAAATACTAATAGAAAGATAAACTCATTTAAAACAATCACAGGCTTTCTGATGGTGACTAGAAACTAAAAGTTTAAAATGGTTTAGTGATTCAACATGGAACATTAGGACTGATCAACAAAATCACTAGACTTCAATCTCAATTCCCAATTACTAATTCGGAAGAGCAGATGGAATGCTAAAATATGCATGCATGCCCAGCGCATGATTCTCAAAAGACTGGTGTAACTCTCACATGACCCAATTATTAAAGCAAAGCATTGCAGTAATTAAATATTAATGTTTTGCATGGTTGAGTAAATGAAATAGAAGTTTTTGTTCAGACAGGTGAGTCGCTGTAGAATATCCTAAACCAATCTCCCAGGTTTTAGCAACAGTGCTGTTGTTGTATTGTTGGTGAGGAGTATCTGTTGTTGCCCACTAAAACTGGCCTGCCAGCAGCGCACTGGGCTTTAAAGAAATATAAAGACAGAAATTTCTTCATTTTTTAACTCCCTTTGACCCAATAGGCATGTCAAGGCTATATCTCTAAAACCTTTAAATACTAGCACAATGTGTATTATTTTTTTACTTTATGCTAAAAAACTATATAGGTTTTCACCTTTTTCCACCATAGGATGTTTTTATAGCTCAATGACTTAGGTAGATTTTGATTTACTCATTCATTAGCTATCTTTGCCCTATAGGTGGCTGGAAGAAGGGCGACAGACAGGGTTGATATCCATGCCAATGCCAACACTGAAACGAACAAAGCAGGGAATTGTAATAGATGCAGTATGAGATCAATACAGAGTATAACAAAGCCTAATTCAAAATGATTGTCATATCTCAAATCATGACATGTGAACACTTGAAACTGACTGTTACTAATTAGATAAAAATGCATTGTTTTCTGTATTTATTTATTTATGTATTTATTTAATAATTTATTTATTTATTTATTTGACTAATCCATTTATTCGAGTAACCCAGTTGTTGCCTTACAGAGACTTGCTTTTGTTTCTCATGTTTTACTGGTGTTCTATAATCAGCACTGTGTTTTAAGTGTTTGTGCTATGTAGACCTGTGTTTACTCGGGGCTCAACACAAACTAAAATGTATTACGACCATTTGTGACCCCTCTAAACTCACCCCCTCCCCCAGTGCATATCTGTCAGTGCTGATGAATTGTACTCTACTTTTGTAATGTACCTGGAACATACATCCCTGTTAAAAGCTACTACTAAGGCCCCCATTTACAAGGACATTTTGGTTTAATCTGTTAAAAGTGCAAGTCATACCATTGATTTCCACGAGACCTGGATGTTTCTTGTGTCCCAGTGAGTGCTGGGATAAGTCCCAGCACCCCTCTGCAAGGCCAGAGTGTAAGCAAGTTAAATAATGGGTGAGAGTGAGTAATTTCCATGAGAACAATGACAACATCTGATGGAATGTACTGTGATGTAGCTGTGCGTCAGGCAGTAGGAGTTGGCATAGGGCAGGGCTTCAGTCACTTAATATTGAGCAAGGTTTAGGAGAAGCTAATCACTGCTGCCAGCTCATATCCTGAGTCGTGCAGTCCACTGATAAGGATCTATTGTAGCCAAGATCAGGAGCTGCACAGTCCACCTGTAAACATCTATAGCAGCCAACGTCAATAGCTGTGCAGTCCATCTCTAAAGATCTATAAGTGCTTACATCCAAAGCTGTATAGTCCACCTCTAAACATCTAATGGCAACTTATATCCAGAGCTGTACAGTCCACCTTAAAAGATCTAAAACATTTACATCCAGAGCTATACAGTCCACCTCGAAAGATCTAGAACATTTACATCCAGAGCAGTACAGTCCACCTATAAACATCTATAGCAGCCAACATTAATAGCTGTGCAGTCCATCTTGAAAGATCTATAAGTGCTTACATCCAAAGCTGTATAGTCCACCTCTAAACATCTAATGGCAACTTATATCCAGAGCTGTACAGTCCACCTTGAAAGATCTAAAACATTTACATCCAGAGCTGTACAGTCCACCTTGAAAGATCTAAAACATTTACATCCAGAGCTGTACAGTCCACCTTGAAAGATCTATAAGTACTTACATCCAAAGCTGTATTGTCCACCTCTAAACATCTAATGGCAGCTCACACCCAGAGCTGTACAGTCCACCTTGAAAGATCTAGAATATTTACATTCAGAGCTGTACAGTCCACCTTGAAAGATCTACAGTAGAACAATTACATCCAGAGCTATACAGTCCACCTTGAAAGATCTAGAACATTTACATCCAGAGCAGTACAGTCCACCTATAAACATCTATAGCAGCCAACATCAATAGCTGTGCAGTCCCTACTTAAAGATCTAAAAGTGCTTACATCAAGAGCTGTACAGTCCACCTTAAAAGATCTAGATAATTTACACCCAGAGCTGTACAGTCCACCTTGAAAGATCTAGAACATTTACATCCAGAGCTGTACAGTCCACCTCGAAAGATCAAGAACATTTACATCCAGAGCTGTACAGTCCACCTCGAAAGATCTAGAACATTTACATCCAGAGCTGTACAGTCCACCTCGAAAGATCTAGAACATTTACATCCAGAGCTGTACAGTCCACCTCAAAAGATCTAGAACATTTACATCCAGTGCAGTGCAGTCCACCTCGAAAAATCTATAACAGCTTACATCCAGAGCATTACAGTCTATTTCTATAATCTGCAGTCCGTCTTTAAAGTTCTTGAACAGCCTTTTTTTGCTTTTAGCAATTCTTGCTCACGGATTTTCATGTTTGAGTGATTTGCTTGTGAAGAACCATGCATCCAACAAACCAGCAGTACATATCAATATGTATGGATTTGTTTTTATGTTTGTTTTTTTGACTGAGATCAAAATGTCCTTGTGAAAGTAGCCGAAGGTAGTCTGAACTGAGAGTGCTGTTTGCAACACCGAAAAACAAATGGAATCCATATTAAACCTTAAGGTGTAAATGTATTATGGGCAAACTACTGATCTGTACCTCCCCTCCAATTCCCTTTGAAAATCGTTTCTCTAAGAGCATGTGCAATAGATCAGAGACACCAGACCAAACCTTGGAATTCTTGGAACTCCACAACATGCTGAACAAAAGTAGCTCCAAATCTATCTTACGTCTCACTTGGTAAGTACAGAATCGCCTCCATGTTTGTGTGTACGTTGTTACATTGTGTTGACTGTACTGTTCTATGTAACAACCTTCAAATATGAAACCCTATTTACCAACATCCTGTAGTCGGCACAATAGCATTCTCAGTATTGGTGTTGGGGGCTTCTACATCAGACGTTGTATAGCCCTACATACAGTGTGTACTGTGGGAATGCTCAGTTAAAGCAAGCAATCGGAGAAAATCCCAAGAAAATGACATTCCAACATGTAGCCCAACATATTTCCAGAACGACCTTCCCCGGTCTTACTCTCACTGAGGTTACAGTGGAGGCGTTTTCTTTCTTTCTCCTTAACGTCAGATGTTTACTCTTTGTATGGCGTGCTTAGTCTAGCGGGATTTGTAAACTTTTGAATATATTTGTATCCTCTTCTTTCGGTTTTAGATAAGGGAACTCAATCTTTGCAGAAGTAACGGTTTTGATAAATCTTTCTGAGATATTTAGATACACTCAGTATGACTTAGTTAAAAAAGAAATAATAAAAAAGGAAACCACAGTATATGGACATTGAACCGCAGACTGAACTGATATTGCTCAGTTTGCGTAATCTATTGTATCATACATTTAGTTTTAGTGTGCCTACAACCCAGCATCTTCCATTGTTAATGATTTGTTCTTGTTTTGTTTTGAATGTTTTATTTAAGGTCTTCTGAACAGTATATTTATATTGAATATTATATTGAATATTATATTGAAACATGCTGAGAGCATCTACTTTTTCTGGCCAGTACTCTTTCATTTGGCCAACCAAAGGCTGTTTCGTTTCATAATTTGTTGAGAACGAACTTGGAGTTTATTAAAAATCCCATCGCCGTCATGTTTCTCCCATTCGAGTGTCATAGCTGCACTGTGTGTTTAAATGTACTGCATTAATTGTGACGTTCCAGTTCCACTGATATGTCTGGCATCTGGAAAAGTGTGCGTTTGCTCTGTGACGTTTTTCGAAAATTGTGTGCCTCAGATGTGCATGAAGTCTCGTTTGTGCGCATGATCTGTTATCGTCAGTGTTCACCTTTACGTTTCAGCTGCGTTCGTTCTTTTCCCTGTTCTGTAAACGATGGTCTTGTTCTCGGTCTTGTTCAGCCATGAATTCTTACAGTAGAAAAAAAAGACCCTCAGAAAGTCTTCATGCTTTCATTTAACCACCACGAAAAAAAGCACCAAAAAAGCTGTGAAGAGTGGCTCCTTTATTTCTTCGTCTTGATGTTTTCCGTAGCTGTTTGTATGTTAAAGTTCCGACGTGTCTTCGTCTTTGCCCACCTCTTCAGTCCTTAGGTCTTGCAATCTGTGTGTTTTTGAGAACTTTTTATCTGTGACTTCCTCTCTGCCTGACATTTTCCTGAAAATAAGGATTTGTTGAAAAAAAAAATTGACATATTGATATATAATCAATGCTGTAATAAATAAATGAGTAATATCTGTTTTTTAATTAAAGCGGAAAAAATAATAATAATATCAGTAATAAATGGAAGATGATCATTGTTTTTGAAGAACTTGGCATGACGTGTAATGTGTCCCGAGGAAAAAAAAACATAATAGTAATAATGATGATACAACTGTAAGAACTTGATTTGAACTTAATGAATATAATTTATTTATTTTGAAAACTTGCTGTCTCTGTGTGATCTGTATTCCTGAAAGCTGTGGGTATTTTGTATTATAGCTTTTATTCAGTCACTATATATATATACATATACACACATAAATATATATATATATATATATATATATATATATATATATATATATATATATATATATATATATATATACTCCATTTACAAACACAAACTATAGTCCATCTGTTTCTCTCTTTATAAGCCCTCTTCTTCAGTGGTCAGAACCAACACCAGACCCCCACAGGATATCACCACAGAGCGGTTATCACTTGGCTGGTGGGTCATTCTCAGCACTGCAGTGACTCTGATTGTGTATTACTATGTGTCCACCCACTGTCCACTCTATTAGACACTCCTACCTTGCTGGTCCACTGTGTAGATGTTCTCACTATTCTCAGTCCAACAGTGACACTGAGCACTGCTGTGTCTGATCCACCCACACCAGTACAACACACACTTACACACCACCAACCTGTCCCAGCTTTTTTGAAGTGTGTTGCATTATATTCACAATGCACATAAATATCAAGATTAAATACAGAGTTTAAATCATTTGCATATTACTGCAATCTGTCGGGTTGTAGGTAAATACTGTACAAATACATACATATGCACATACTGTATATTGTCGCTGTCCAAAAAAAAAAACGTGTCGATTTTCATTTTTCCACTCCATTTGAATGCAACAACTGTCATTGATGAATGGACCAATAGAAATGCTCCAAAATTCTCCAAAGAATGCTGGTTCCATTGACTTACATTCAAAGCAAAGACTGCTTTTGGTCTCTCCTATAAAGCTGCAAATTTGTTTTACTTGTTTTTTATTGGACATGCTCGTCCCTCAGTCTACCTGTCCTGTGTAATCTGAAATGGTGAAGCAGTTACATTCAGGCCCATCAGGCACCAACATGTAACTGCCGCACCATTTAAGGTGGAACAGGACAATTTGAGCAAGAAGCTTGTAAATAGGAAACCAGGCCCAGCCTTGTCTTGTCCACCACTGAAACTCTGAGTGTGTCCGAAATCGCCTACTAGTCAGTAGGTACTAGATTAGAGTCAGTACGTACTGCTCGAGCGGCAGACTAGTAGGTAATTTCAGTAGGCGAGTTTTAGGTGCCACACAATCTCAGACGTACTACGTCCGCCATATTGCCATCGTCCTGTGACGCAGGACGTCAGACCACCACCATTAAGATACCACTATTCATTTAAAAGCCTCGTTTACTGACAAATTTCATACTACTCGATGCCTACTGAGTATTCGGACATACTAGCCGTGCTCGCCTACTGAGTAGGTGATTTCGGACACACCCTCTGTCTTTAAGAAGATCTGTTCTGCTTGTTATTCTAAAATCTGTAGAAATTTGTAAAACACTAGTTAGCCAGACAACCAATCACTGCCTCTTATCAGAGCTTGACTTGTGATAAGCAGATTGTCTGTAGTCTGTAATGCACTCTAAAGAATAATAGTGTCAAAAGTGTTTCAGTTTTGCTTTAGATTTCCCAAGTAACATTCATTGATAAAAAAAATTAGACCAAATGCAATATAAAGGGCACTTTTTTATTTTCAAGCATGAGATTATTACAATATATACATAATATAAATAGTGAAAGTTAAATAAATGTAATTTCAGTTTGCTCAAGAAAGTGTATTCAGGTTACAGTGTGTGCTCTGGTAGTAATTTCCTTCCTGCCCTATTAGTCTGGGAGAAATAAGAAGTGATAAGAAGACTTCCTGGGGATTGTTCTACAGTATGTACTAGTTAAACCAGCTTGGTTAGAAACTAGGATAGAGTTCATTCTGCTGAATATTCCCACTGACACACGCAGTGACAGCAGAAAACTGTAATTAATACACTGATGAACTATCAAGTTGTGTTCTGTACTCAGCATTGCATGAGCACATAGGGTGTGACGGAAATGATGTCCTCAAACTGATAACAGTTTAACGTGTGTTTATTCAGAGTTAATTGTCTTATATAGTTAATGTTTTTCATTTATGATTCACCTTTGGTCTAATTACTGGACTCTAGTGTTTCTCAACCCTCGTCCTGGAGACTCAGTGTACAGCACATCCGCTTCAGCTCAGTAAGTGCTGGTTAATTAGATTAGTTGGTTCTGGTGTGTTGGGAGCAGGCAAAACACTAAACCATGCAGAGTGGTGGGCTTCCAGAACCAGGGTTGCGAAACACCACTACAGATTAGAGGTTGGCCATTTTTTAATATATCGATATCCGTCTTTGGAGCCCACGCCAAAACTTTTGGAACTGTTCGGCCGAAAGGTGAAAATGATAAATAATTTATACCCAACGACAATGCTTTTACTGATACAGTTACATGTTTCTAGTTTCCGGCTGCAGACGTGAACCAGAGCGGATGTTTTACTTCTTAGCTCGGCGGCTAAAGCTAACTGCTCTAGTGTAATACACTAACATTAACACGTCTCACCAGAGCAGCCAGAGTCTCACAGATAGTATTCAGCTTCAAGCATTCGAGCCAAATGTAACAAAAGAAAATAGAACAGAGCTGCCGTGTTAACAATCATTACAGCATATTAGCGTCTCTCGCATTCTGTTTGTACCTCACCTCGCACACGCTGTTTCTGTTTCTCTCTTTTTCTTTTTCTCTCTCGCGTCGCGTGCTGTTTCTGTCTCTCTCTCTCGCATCTCTTTCTCTCTCTGAGCGCCTCATCCTCCTTAAAGAACCGCAGTTTTACTACTGCTAACAAAGCCCAACCACGAAATGAGGCAATCTCTGTAAGTGCAGAAAACAGGTGGGCTGTGTGTTAGTATTTTTTAATGCACTTGTTTGTTATTGGTGTAAAGAGAATATGTATGTTACACTCTTTCAGCAGTAATATGGTCTGTATACTCTATGTTTTAGGGGGCAGATAAAAAAAATAGTTTTTTTTCTTGTTAAGTCAGTGTTCAATAAATGATGTTCAGTTCAGAAATGTTGTGCATGTTCTTATTAAGGCTCATTTATACGTTAGATACGGATACGCATGGTGCTTTCTGTACTTACTCTCTGTTAATTTCATGCGTAATTGGCTTACTGATGTGGGCGGAACGGAGCAATACCGCTTCCGACCGTGGGGGGCAGTGCAAGATGCAACAACTTCCGTATGAATACCACGAAGAACAAATTTTACATTGGTTACAAATTTTAACCATTATGTGACTTCGCTGCGGTAACAAAGCTACAAGCTCATTCACCATCACCCTGTTTGATTTACTCCCAACTGTCCTCTACTGGACGTGTTGCTCAACAACCATGTCAATAGAGCTGGCTCAGAGAAATGTGTGGGTAGTGACGGTTATATCACTTGAAACATATGTAGACATTTCCGCACGTAGAGGGAAGAAACATCAGCCTTTAGTGTGACATGTTAGCACGTTAATAAAACGGAGAACTTCCAGATATCAGCAAAATATATCGACCAACCCTGATCTCTAAACATCGGCATCGGCTATAGAAAAACCCACATCAGTCCATCTCTACTATAGATCATTGCAGGGTCAGTGTACATGCTGTCCGGTTGTGACCCAGCTGTGTGGTTTAAAACTACTCAGTGTTGCTTAAACCAGCCCCTTATCATTTTGTTACAATAGAACATTCTGGGTCTACTTTGTTGCTGTAAAGTAGGACAATAGCTCCCCTGTTGCTGCAGTTTGTGTTGGTCATCCTTCATCAGTGGTCAGAACGCATTTGGCCGGATATTTCTGGTTGGTGGACTATTCTCAGACGCTCCTGCAGCACTGCTGTGTCTGATCCACTCTCACCAGCACAACACACAGCAAAGCAGAATGACCCACCACCTAAACAATACCTGGCCCTTGGTGGCCCTTGGTGGGTTCGGTCTATTAAAAAAACGCTGTATCAAATTATACAGAGGAACTGATGGATTATGTAATTGCAGAGCTACTAAAGTGAACATTGAGTATAAAGTAAATAGTATTGACATTAAAGGAAAATGTGTTAATATTTTATATATGACCAGCATTATCACTACAATGTGGCTTCCACCCTGTACTAAAGCAGCCCTTCTTTCTTGGAAACAGTGCTGTCAGCTGTTACAGTAACATGTTATAGTCTTGTGTTATATTTAAAATTGTTTTTAGTTTGTCGCTCTTATGAAGTTGACAAGGCTGTCACTGATGCTTCTTAGCTGTCACCACCATTAGAACTGAAATTCTGGGTCTTCTGTAACTGCACCTAAACTAAAAGTACATTGCACTTATATATCGTTAGTGTCCACAGAAAAACAAGCAACTTTACAGGAGAGAACAAAAACTGTCTTTCCTTTTAATGTAAGTCAGTGAAACCAAATTACTTTTCCTTCAATTCATCATGAAATTCTCATGTAAACAGTAGCTGTCGTGCTCAAATGCTGCAGAAAAAATAAAATGCCAAAAATGTAAATACATGTTTTTCTTTGGGCAGCCGTGATAAGTACCATATCTGGATATTAAAATTGTTTTGGTTCTGTGGTTTTTACCCAGTAACAGGTTTAAGAAGTAAGAAAACTGTGAAGTAAAACCTATTAAAGGGGACGTAATATGAAAACCTCACATTTTAGTGTTTGTGCATGTACCTATGGGCATCTAAAGTGCTTACTAACCCACAAACTATGAAGTAAGACAACTGAGTCAGATTATTATTATTATTATTATTATTATTGTTGTTGTTGTTGTTGTTGTTGTTGTTGTTATTATTATTATAAAATCCGAAAACCTGGGGTTCGACAAGCCCCAGGTTTGGCTCCCCTTCTTACATAAATTGGATGGACTCAATTATTTTAGCCTGGTGTGTCTGACTGCTGCTTTTCCAGCCTGGGTCAGTGCGACCCAAAGACAGGGGTCAAGGCCCCTCATAATTTTGCTACGGTAGAACATTGTGGGTCCACCTTGTAGCTTTAAAATAGGAGACGGTAGCTCACCTGTTGTTGCAGTTTGTGTTGGTCATCTTGCATCAGTGGTCACAGGACGCTTTTGGCTGGATATGTCTGGTTGGTGGTGTTTATAAACTCCAACAGCACTGCTGTTTCTGATCTACCCACACCAGCACAACACAAAGCAGAATGGTCCACCACCCAGACATCATCTGCTCTGTGGTGGTCATTGGCAGGCCCTGCCCATTGAAAAAACAGGGAAACAAATTCTGCAGAGAAACAGATGGACTACAGTATGTAATAGTAGAACTATTATAAGATATAATGTTCTAGAAGGTTCTTGGTGTTACTTACTGCAGGATCCACCATGATGTTAATGCTATTAGACTGTTAGTTGAATGTATATTAAATAAACTTTGTGATGAGAGTAAAAGTCTCTCACCTCATCACGCCCCATAGAAGGGATGTTTTGGCAGGAGGAGAAAGCTGCTGGGGTGCTTCATCCTTGTGATATTTTCACCCCAAGACCCTTTTGATCCCATTATAAATGTTATGCAGGCATATACACAGTCCAGTCACATTATTATGACCACTTCCTACTTTTAATGGCGGCAGCATGTGGGTGTCAACGTTATGGTCTGGGGAATGTTTTTGTGGCATTCTCTGGACCCACTCATCCATGTGGAGGACACTCACAACCCATTTGGGTATGAATTCATCCTCATAGATCACGTACATCCATACATGCTGATGGTCTTCCCTGGGGATGGGATGTTCAAGCAAGACAATGCGACATGTCACACGGCTAGAAATGTCCCATATTGGTTGAAAGAGCTGACCAAGACCTCCAAGTACTAGCCTGGACCCCTAATTCCCCAGACTTAAAACCAATTGAGCATCTCTGTGACCACCTGGAAGCTCGTGTTGGCTCTATGGATCCTACCCCTGGAGCCCTCCAGCAGCTGTGGGACGTACTGTAGACACCTGTGACAACCTACCAGGACCTTACTGAGTCTTCCAGTCCGTTTAGCTGATCATAATATTGTGGTTCAACTGTATATATTCAGTTATTAAGATTTAAGGCTTATTCAGTTCCTACTATGAATTATTCAATGACTGCTTTTGACGAATCTGACAAGTCTTCTTTGCAGAACTCTCCATGTATGTCTACACTATGATTGGATTAAAATGAATTGAAATATGTCTTACACCAAAAACAAATACATCAGGTCTCAGACAGTGTATTCACAACAATATCCTATAAAAACTTTCTGCGAGTGAGCTTTTAGAGGTGGACGTCTGGTTCCATTCACCACCATTGTAAACAGTTCTGACTCAGTTGTTCTAGAACTGAGCACTTCACACTAAACCACTCGGAAAGGCTTTATGGAGATGTTAACCATTTAATTATGCAAATTCTTCTTTTTTTAATCCTTGGAGTTCCTTAATTAGAGTAAACTCTAAAGTGCGGGGTGGATTTAAGATCTTCAATTTGACATAATGTTGCTGATCTCTTGTGGGATTACTCAGAGCAAGGATCACTCATTATTTTGTTTGCTTGGGAAAGCAAGGTGTGGGATTACGGTTATGAGGGTGTGCTGCTTTCAGTTAGAGATAATGATCTTTGTGTGCCAGCGGTGGGAAAAAAAATAAAGCCTTTGAATTCCTAAGATTTTTCACCTTTCACAGAGAAGATCTGCCAGGCTCTGAGGCGCTGGGCTGCTTACTAACTTAATCACGCTGTAAAGTCTTGTGTAAATAGTTGCTCTCTGTCCTTTTGTCTGTAGCGCTCAAACCCAGTCCTCAACACACACCCTTCCTCTATATTGAAGGTCTATAAATACAAGAGAGAAAGGTCGTGTGTACGCGTAACTGCACTCTGAAACCTCGTCTGTCTGTGTTAGCCCTTTATCCGTTTAAAAGGTTGAGCAACAGGCAGAATTAGTGTGTTATGAAAGTACAAATCTGAAGCTCAGGTTTGGTTCCCGACTCTAATCCGTTCCACTTCCACTGAGAACCCTGGCTCAGCTTCTCTGGTGAAACGCACCGGTAGCCAAGCATGTGAGAGCTTATGACGTGATGTCAGATGGCAAATGACCTGAAAAGCCATTGTATGCTATTACTTTGCATTGTCAGTGCAGGCTTTGAGATAAGAAATAAAATTTAAACCATTTCTTTTGGCTTTTCTACATCATTGACATTGTGTGAAACTTTCACAAAGACCAACAGACCAATAGAAATGCTCCAAAGTTGCTTGAACAATTCACCGTATTTCGCCACTTTCAAGCGTGTGTTTCTTCCTCAATATCGTCGGTCTGCAGCCGGGGGGCGCTCCTGTACATAGGGCAGTACTGTTTTCAGGAACGCCCCCTCGTTTTCATTGGCTTGAACAAGAACGTCCTCGCTTTTTTATTCGCTTCAACACGTAACTGCCCCTTTTCCTCATTGACTACAGCATGATCCATCAGTTCCTTGTTTTTACCGGTTCTGCTTACTTGTAGTTTCTCACTTTGCCGTCCGAAGATGAACGTTCGTCACAGTAAAAGTTCCCTCTACAGTCGAGTTTGTTTTATTCATTTGGCCATATTTGAACGTCTATCTATCTGGACACGGTGCCGTCAGTCACGTTCAGATGTTTGACAAATCATCACCGTTTACAAAAAACTGTAGTGTTAATTTATGATTTAGTTACTTTTTATTACCAAAGTTAATCATAAGCGGCATGACTGACATGTTCCAGTCCTTCCAGAGTCGATTAGTTGATTTTACGTTACCTTTGATTGTAGAATTATTTAATTATAAAACAAAGTAACCGTGATGTATGCGTTATATAGTTTCTGGAACAGTAGGTGGCACTAGTAATCACAAGCGCACAACACACCCACATGTAATCTCCTGTCAAGCAGCTAGTAAAGAGAACGGAAGAGCAGCCTACTCTGGTGTTCGTGTGTACTGGTGTGTTGCCTAAAAACACAAATTTAATGCTTGTGACTGTAAAACAGTACAGTAACTGTTACTCCTCTCATCTGAAATACATTCTTCTCTGTTAAATCTCCTAACATATTCTCTCGCATCATTACTAAACACTCCTGTTGTCGATATTGGACTGTTGGGGCGGCTCTGTTCAAGCCGTATTGGTTGGGGGAACGCCCCTGGCTGCAGCTCGATCCTTCTCATTTCTTCCACCTTTGTGTTAGAACTTCCGGTCAGCTGAATACAGTTACATGGGCGGAGACCAGAGAGGCAATAAGAAGCTCAAATGGGACAACACTGTCTCATTCAAGGTTAATAACACAGTGGGTGGATGATATGAAAAGGTGGTCTGAGGTTACTTATAGCAACATTTATAATGACTTTGTACTCTCGGAACGTGTAAACGGTTCGTATCAGTACCTGCATAGTGGGAAGGTGGGCCGTGTACTCCTATACAAAGATGGGGAGTTTATATTTCTGAAAGCCGGTGTAAGTCAAGTCAAGCCAGCTGCCCGAGCCACTCTGCGTGGGTGTTAGTTACAATCTAATAAGCCTAGTGTGGTGGACACTGATCAGAAAACAGTTACTTAACTGATAGACTCACCAGCAAGCGACACGTCTGCTTCCTCAAAGCTTCATAAGCGAGACATTTCTCTGGATAAGGATGCTCTGGTGCTGGTTTCCCCTTCACACAATGATAAGAGCAGACATACGGAAGTTTGGGTGGATGTTTAAATTTAGGGTCTTCAGCCAGAGACACGGGTACTCTTCTTTGGAAGGCGGTCCTACAACACTCTCCACGGTCGCACCGGGAGTTCTAACACAAAGTACACAAAGATGCCCCCCCAGTGTTGATGAATTCATGCTATTTTCCATGATGATGCTGGGGTGGCTATCTTTGTTTACTTTGTGTTAGAACTTTCGGTGCGACCGCTGATACGTTGATGCAAATTACAAGCAAAACGACAACAAACATAAAATTACTAATTTGTTCAGTTAGAAGGAGTCAGTGATTGGAAGAGGAGGAAAACTTGGCTTGAACAACAGAGTTATGAACACAGCACATAAAGATCAGTGTTGTGGATCCGCTTTTCAAAGTAGAGGACCTGTGTCTCTGGCTGAAGATGCTAAATTTAAAACATCCACCCAAACAAACCTCCGTATGTCTGCTCTTACCATTCTGTGGAGGAGAACCAGCACCAGAGCGTCCTTATCCAGAGAAATGTCTCAGTTATGAAGCTCAGAGGAAGCAGACACGTCAGGCGCTTGTGAGGCTATCAGTTAAGTTATGATCACTGCTATCTTGGCTGTAACTAACACCCACGCAGAGCGGCTCAGGCAACTGGCTTGACTTGGGTTTAACCGGCTTTCAGAAATATAAACTCACCGACTGTGTGTAGGAGTACACGGCCCACCTTCCCACTGTGCAGGTACTGATACGCTTCACTACTAGTATAGTTTTTCATTACTGAACTGTCTACACCTTCCGAGAGTACAGAGTAATTAAACATGTCGCTATAAGTAACCTCAGACCACCTTCTCATATCACCCACCCACTGTGTTATTAACCTCGGATGAGACAGTGTTGTAACATTTGATTTTTTTATTGCCTCTCTGATCTCCTCCCATGTAACTGTATTCATCTTGGTTAGCTGACTGGAGGTTCTAACACAAAGGCAGAAGAAACACACGCTTGAAAACTGGGTCTTCTTGGCCACCGTAGCTTACAATGAAAGTTAAGAACATGTAACTTCTGTAAAGTTACTACTTTGGACAGAGATCATATACAAAATGTTGCCTGGTTGATAAAAGTCTTGTCTGACGTCAGTGTATAAGACTGGCTTTGCATGCAGATACTTTCAAACAGCTGCAGAGCTTTTAACCAAACATGATACTACATGTCGCTTGTGTTATGTAATGCAAACCTTTATGCAGGACAATTCAAACTCAGCTAGTGCTGCAACTTTGAGAAATCGGTTTGCTAAAGCAGCCAATCAAAACCAACACCCCAGTTGGCAGAACGTTGGGCTGCATCCATGGGGCTTGTTCTGGCCCAGTATTTGGCTGGGTCTTTGGTCCAGATCTGGCTCGCACTCTGTGAAAGTGGGTAGAACTAATGTGGCCTAAATACATTGTTGGTCACCAACATTCACACCAATATTGGCCCACAAATATATACATGAAGCAAAACCATGCGAGGCGGTGTAGCGTTTGGCCTGGTGGTCAACCAATACATACACTGGAATGCCAGTATCAGCCGAGACCCTTCAGTTATCTAGGAATTCACTGAGGTAAAATAAAATGATCATGGTATACATTGGAAAGCAATTTTTATTTCATCTATCATCTAAGCCATGACTTAAAACATTTTTTCCTTTTAAGCAGTTCCACTTGCATGCTGGTCTAAGCTGATTTATGCTGACCTAGTGCTGGTTTAGCTGGAATGCATTCAGCCCAGAAAAACCATAAGATGATGTTTAAACAGTCAAGGTGGTGCATTTAATACTCTTTCCTTAGGTAAGCTAGGCAGCACAGTGATGTAGTGGTTAGCACTCACAGTAAGATGATCTGGGTTGGATTCCCAGTCCGGCCTGTTCTGTGTGGAGTGTGTATGTTCTCCCTGTGCTTGAGTGGGTTTCCTCCGGGTACTCTGGTTTCCTCCCACACGTTCAAACGCATGCGTGTTAGGTTGATCGCTTACTCTAAATAGGTGTGAGTGTGTGCATGAGTGAATGTTGGCCATGCGATAGACTGGGTAACTGTCCATGGTGTACCGTGCCTTTGCCCGTGCCCACCCCCCACCCCCCGTAACCCTTACTAGGGGATGCAGCAGAAGCTAATAGATGAGGTAAGAAGGACTTTCCTGGCATCCATTTAGAAGAAATTTCAGGGCCCGATTAAAAAACTTTACAATAAAATATTAAAAGTATTACAACAAACATGTCTAATGAACATAGAATGTATGTATATTTTGTCTCACATCAAATGTTTATATACCTGTCACTGCTGATTGGCTAACATCTCTGACACACCCATCGAGAGAGAAAACATACCTCAAAACCTGTTGAACATTTCAGCAAACCGTGCTATTCAACCCAGAAACTATATTAATGTTAAACTATTAATTAAAATTAAAAACTAATTAATGAACGTGGTCCAAGTCACCTGTCCTCGTAATGCTGGTTGATCAGATCAGAATCTAAAACACAATACATCAGTGCTGAACAAAATGATCATTTTACAATGAAAGGAAAAATGCAAATCAATGGTCTTGGTCATTTTGGATCATCTCTTTTGGCCCATTTTTCATGAAATTTACAATATAAAAACAGCAGGCATTTTCAAATTATATGTAGGAAATTACCAAAAATGGAGAGTATTGTTCCAACTTGTGACTGTCGAGAATGCTGAATGCAACATATGGCTGTTTTCAGTTGTTGATATAATTAAAAAAATAAAATAAAAAAAACATAGTGTTCAACCCAACAACTAGCAGACCCCAGGTCACCCATCATGGTCATTTACATTGTGTGAAACTTTCACAAAGACCAATAGACCAATTGAAATGCTCCAAATTTGCTTGGAACAATAGCACTTTACATGAACTTTTTTGGCTTCTGCTGTGAAGTTACTACTTTGGACAGAGATCATATGCCAAATGTTGCCTGGTTGATAAAAGCCTGTTGAACGGCATTGTCTGACGTCAGTGTATAAGACTGGCTTTGCATGCTGAAACTTTCAAACAGCTGCAGAGCTTTTAACCAAACATGATACTACATGTCGCTTGTGTTATGTAATGCAAAGCTTCTTGCAGGCCACTCAGCTAGTACTGCAACTTTGAGAAATCGGTTTGCTGAAACAGCCAATCAAAACCAACACACCAGTTGACAGAACACTGGGCTGCAACCATGGGGCTTGTTCTGGCCCAGTATTTGGCTGGGTCTTTGGCCCAGATTTGGCCCGCACTCTGTAAAACAACTAACATACCCCAGGTCACCCATCATGGTCATGCTGGTTGATCAGATATGGCAGTATCCTAAACACAGTATACCATTGCTGCGGTGAACAAAATTTTGTATCTTCAAAATGATAATTTAACTGAAGGACAAAAAAAAACATACTTTTATTGTAAGTCAATATATCCACACTAGTGATTGTGAGCCATGTAAAGGGCAGCAAGTACATTTAAATAGATATGAGGTTGATATGCTGGTTTTGCTGGTTTTCTAACAGATTTTTTGTCTGTAAAAAACACAGCATCGGACACTAGCCTTGATTTTGTTCTATTATATCTTATTTATTTTCTAATCAATAGAACTCTTTAACAAGTGGACTAATCAAATTAGTAAATAAGCTTTTGTTCTGATAAAAAATTCAGCATGCATTCCATGCTGGTCTGTGCTGGTTTACAGTGGTCGGGTCCTGGTTTACAGTGGTCGGGTCCTGGTTTACAGTGGTCGGGTCCTGGTTTACAGTGGTCGGGTGCTGGTTTACAGTGGTCGGTCCTGGTTTACAGTGGTCGAGTGCTGGTTTACAGTGGTCGGGTGCTGGTTTACAGTGGTCAGGTGCTGGTTTACAGTGGTCGGGTGCTGGTTTACAGTGGTCGGGTCCTGGTTTACAGTGGTCGGGTCCTGGTTTACAGTGGTCGGGTGCTAGTTTACAGTGGTCGGGTCCTGGTTTACAGTGGTTGGGTGCTGGTTTACAGTGCTCGGGTGCTGGTTTACAGTGGTCGGGTCCTGGTTTACAGTGGTCGGGTGCTGGTTTACAGTGGTCGGGTGCTGGTTTACAGTGGTCGGGTCCTGGTTTACAGTTGTTGGGTGCTGGTTTACAGTGGTTGGGTACTGGTTTACAGTAGACGGTTGCTGGTTTACAGTGGTCGGGTGCTGGTATACAGTGGTCGGGTCCTGGTTTACAGTGGTTGGGTGCTGGTTTACAGTGGTTGAGTCCTGGTTTACAGTGGTTGGGTGCTGGTTTACAGTGGTCGGGTACTGGTTTACAGTAGACGGTTGCTGGTTTACAGTGGTCGAGTCCTGGTTTACAGTGGTTGGGTGCTGGTTTACAGTGGTCGGGTACTGGTTTACAGTAGATGGTTGCTGGTTTACAGTGGTCGGGTGCTGGTTTACAGTGGTCGGGTCCTGGTTTACAGTGGTTGGGTACTGGTTTACAGTGGTCGGGTCCTGGTTTAGGTATTCACCTATCATGCACCCAAAAACAGCATATGGCTGCATTCAGAACAAAACATATCTCCAAAATAACTGCCTCATAGGACAAAGAGGGGAAAACATACTTTACTTTTAATGTAAGTCAAGGTAACCAGACATGTTGCCAAGAAATCTCATCCATTCATCATACAATTGTGTACATACAGTGTAAAGGACAAACAGGCGTTTTAAAATGAAGCGAAAACTGAAAGCAGTGATGTGCTGGTTTGGCTGCTGACCAGCGTATTCACTTTCACTCTGCTGACCAGCATGGCAGCGTTCAAAACACGACAAATCACTGCATATCACTCAAACTGCGTGTCAAAACTCTCAATTTTAGTCAGGCATAACTTAAAAATGTCTCCTGTTCTTTACTGTGTGTGTAAATTTAAACGTTTGGTTCCATAGACTCACGTTAAAAGTGAAGTATGTTGTTTTCCTGCTTCTGTGAACTGATTATTTTGGAAGAAGAGGGTTCGGAAGGTGAGCGCGCACTCCTGTCCAGTCTTCTGGAGACTTCCACACCGGGTCCCTTGCAGCTTGACCGGCAGTGACCTCGCGCGCCACGGCTCGGTGACATCGTATACAGCTCCTCCAAGCACGCGCCACCTACCGTCGTCCAATCAGAAGAGAGGGTGCCGAAGGCGCCACGCCCACCGGCGAAGCTCCCACGCTTGCCATGACGACGCGCACGCCGGGCTTCCGCGCCAATGTCAGAAGCACGCGCTGCGCGCGCCGGTTAGACTGTGGGATACACAGAGCGAGACGACTAGGAGCGGCGCGACCCTCACTCTTCACACAGGAGAAAGAAAGGTTGGTGTTTTTGGTTGCGTGGTCTGCTTTGGGGGGGCTGCGGTGCGTTAATGGTGGGTTTTCGCTGCTCACGTGTGTGGAGAGACTCTTAGGTGTTAAGTTTAGTGAGGACCATTCCTCCATGAACTTCTATCACTGCTTCATAAACTTGTCTCTCACTCTCTGTAGTGTATCTGTTTGCTTATATGCTTTGTTATGCTGTTCTTTAATAGTCAGGACCCCCACAGGACCACCACACAGCAGGTATTTTATGGTGGTGGGTCATTCTCAGCACTGCAGTGACACTGATGAGGCTGTGGTGGTGTGTGAGTGGATCAGACACGGCAGTGCTGCTGCTGGAGTGTTTAAACACCTCAGCGTCCCTGCTGGACTGAGAATAGTCCACCAGCCAAAACTATCCAGACAACAGTATTCGGTGGGCTGCGTCCTGAGACCACTGACGAAGGACTATAGGAACACAAGCTGTGCATCAGCAAATTAGCTACTGTCTCTGACTTTACATCTACAAGGTGTACCAGTAAGGTAGGAGTGTCTTATAGAGTGGACATTGAGTGGACACACTCGTACCAGCACTACGTCATTGTCACTTCAGTGCTGAAAATGGTCCACCACCAATATAAGGTGATCCTGTGGGGGTCCTGATTATTTAAGAACAGGGTAACAAAGTATACAGAGACACAGATGGAAGTCTGTAAGTGTAGAACTACAAAGTCTGTCTCTACTGAACCCCCGGCTAACAGCAAGTGAAGCTGTTCATACAGTTAATGAGACTTAATACAACCAAATATATCGAATATTGGGATATTATGTTTGGTGATACTGTATTGATTCTCAGATTCCTGGCAGACTTATTGTGTGTTGTGTTTAAACCTCTGACCACTAGATGGCAGTCTTGTAATCCATTTTCAGCTCCACTCCAACATTAACAAGCAGCACAAGGGTGCAATGCTAGTGTAAGCATTGACAAACCTGTTCATATAGTGGTGTGTTTTAATAGTAGGATTTGAAAAATCGCAGTATATCACAATATATTAAATCGTGACCGCTGTATCACGATATATATTGTATCGCCAGGTTCTTGCCAATGCACAGCCCTAACCATCAATACAACTTTTTAATTAACTTCAAGCCTAAACTAAGCAACTGTTAGAACTGGGCTTAATCATGTTCATACAGGTGGCAGTGTTACAAGCAGTCCAAAAAAAAAAAAAAAAAACCAGCATAATTACATACATAATTTCTAGAAGTTGCTCTGGTTAGCATAACGTCACATACAGGCATAAACATAGCGGAAGTCCAGATCTCTCAAAACCCTTCTGAAGGTCTCCTTATGCTAAGTCTGAACACAGTGGTGGCTGATAATGAGCCAAAGGCTTTTGGCAATGGTGAGTAGCAAAACTTGGTAAGCAGTGAGGAAATAAGAAGGAGCTTGGCACGCTCACAGAAAACATATATTGTGTCCCTGTTTGATTTGGTAGGCTTGTGGTACCTGTGGCTATGTCCCACAATTATTACATAATCACCTGATCACAGTTTGTTGAGATGATCGCAATGGTCAGTTTTTCAAATGTTCAGATTTCACAGTGACGTTAAGCTGAATCTAACACATTGTATTGAGTGTGCTAGGCTGAGGCAAATCAATGTAAATAAAAAAGTAATAAAAATGGGGGTGCTCTAGAAGTTTTTAACGTGCATGCCAGCAGAATGAAAAGTTTTTTCTGCTTCTATCTGTATAAAAAATAAAGCTGATAGTGGTTTGATGACATACCAAGTATATAGTAAACGTAGCTAGAAAAAACAATGACCAATAAGCCAATTCAGCCACTTGTTATAGATGCATAGAATGCACAGAAAAGGTTAATAAGTCGTTCATTGCAATTATGTATATTGTTGCTGTCCGACGAAAAACAAGCATCTTGAACATAGGGATGTGTATTGGCATGAACATGGCGATACAATACATATCATGATGCAGCGGTCACGATTCAATGTATTGTGATATACTGCTATGTTGCAAGCAAAGTGATATATTGCTATTTTTCAAGTCCTACTATTAAAACACACCACTATATGAACAGGTTTGCCAATGCTTACAATAGCATTGCGCCCTTGTGCTGCTTGTTAATGTTGGAGTGGAGCTGAAAATGGATTACAACGCTGCCATCTAGTGGTCAGAGCAGCCACAACACACAATTCACTGTCTGCCAGGAATCTGTTTATCGATACTGTGTTTTTGAGAATCGATACAGTATCACTAAACATAATATCCCAATATTCCATATTTTCTTGCACCCCTAGAAAATAGTAACTTTAGTAACTGTAAATGAATGTAAAGTGGTTTTATTCCAAGTGGTTTTGGAGTATTTCTATTGGTCTGTTCACCCTGAAACTATCACAGGATATAAAGAGACAGGATATAATTAATATAGAAAAAAGAAAATGGAGACACATGGTTTTCTTTTGGACAGCGACAATAGGACTTGAGCTGTACTTGAGCTGTGCTTGAGCTGGACTTGAGCTGTGCTTGAGCTGTGCTTGAGCTGGACTTGAGCTGGACTTGAGCTGGACTTCACAGTTAAAGTAAGACATATTTGTATTCGGTCTTATTCGTAGAAACTGTGCGTTAGAATGTGACCCGAGCCCAGATACGCACAGAGCTGCTTTTGTGTGCGGTGTGGGCTGATGTGCTCAGCAGACTGCGGGAGAGACTTTCCACGCCTCCCCGTTCAATGTTTTCTTCTCAGCACGCTCTAAATCCGCAGAGCCCGGGTCACTTTCCTGAGCCCTCGACCAGAACACTGTGACCGCAACGTATACTTTGAACATGTTTACCCTCCACCTCCCACCACCAGTCATTGACCACCAGCACCTGCTATCATCTCTGGTTCCGTCTGCACGTTACATATATTTCCCTTTACTTGCTCAGTCTTGTTTTTTAGAGACGTTCTACAATAATGATTTATTAATTTCAGTTTGTTGACGCTGGCAATCCCTGTTCATGTTAACATGTGCGCGGTAGGAGCAGTGATATTATATTAATGTTATATGATAATATTTATTGGTTATTGTGTTATATCATGTCACAATATTCGTTTCTGAGCAGATCACAGAAATTGTCAGTGCTTAATTAGTTCATTACAAGGTGAACGTAGTTAGGCCTGTTTAATTGGGTGTAGTGCAGAGCAGGTTGTATAGCATCATTATTATTATTTATTTTTTTATTTTGGCACCACAAGTTCTATTTTGGGTACGGTGGTGTAGTGGTTAGTATGGTGGTGTAGTGGTTAGTATGGTGGTGTAGTGGTTAGTATGGTGGTGTAGTGGTTAGTAAGGTGGTGTAGTGGTTAGTATGGTGGTGTAGTGGTTAGTACGGTGGTGTAGTGGTTAGTATGGTGGTGTAGTGGTTAGTATGGTGGTGTAGTGGTTAGTACGGTGGTGTAGTGGTTAGTATGGTGGTATAGTGGTTAGTACGGTGGTGTAGTGGTTAGTATGGTGGTGTAGTGGTTAGTACGGTGGTGTAGTGGTTAGTATGGTGGTGTAGTGGTTAGTATGGTGGTGTAGTGGTTAGTACGGTGGTGTAGTGGTTAGTACGGTGGTGTAGTGGTTAGTAAGGTGGTGTAGTGGTTAGTATGGTGGTGTAGTGGTTAGTATGGTGGTGTAGTGGTTAGTACGGTGGTGTAGTGGTTGGTATGGTGGTGTAGTGGTTAGTATGGTGGTGTAGTGGTTAGTACGGTGGTGTAGTGGTTAGTATGGTGGTGTAGTGGTTAGTATGGTGGTGTAGTGGTTAGTACGGTGGTGTAGTGGTTAGTATGGTGGTGTAGTGGTTAGTACGGTGGTGTAGTGGTTAGTACGGTGGTGTAGTGGTTAGTACGGTGGTGTAGTGGTTAGTAAGGTGGTGTAGTGGTTAGTATGGTGGTGTAGTGGTTAGTATGGTGGTGTAGTGGTTAGTACGGTGGTGTAGTGGTTGGTATGGTGGTGTAGTGGTTAGTATGGTGGTGTAGTGGTTAGTATGGTGGTGTAGTGGTTAGTATGGTGGTGTAGTGGTTAGTACGGTGGTGTAGGGGTTAGTACGGTGGTGTAGTGGTTAGTATGGTGGTGTAGTGGTTAGTATGGTGGTGTAGTTGTCAGTATGGCGGTGTAGTGGTTAGTACGGTGGTGTAGTGGTTAGTATGGTGGTGTAGTGGTTAGTACGGTGGTGTAGTGGTTAGTATGGTGGTGTAGTGGTTAGTACGGTGGTGTAGTGGTTAGTATGGTGGTGTAGTGGTTAGTACGGTGGTGTAGTGATTAGTATGGTGGTGTAGTGGTTAGTACGGTGGTGTAATGGTTAGTACGGTGGTGTAGTGGTTAGTACGGTGATGTAATGGTTAGTATGGTGGTGTAGTGGTTAGCACGGTGGTGTAGTGGTTAGTACGGTGGTGTAGTGGTTAGTACGGTGATGTAATGGTTAGTATGGTGGTGTAGTGGTTAGCACGGTGGTGTAGTGGTTAGTATGGTGGTGTAGTGGTTAGTGCGGTGGTGTAGTGGTTAATATGGTGGTGTAGTGGTTAGTATGGTGGTATAGTGGTTAGTATGGTGGTGTAGTGGTTAGTACGGTGGTGTAGTGGTTAGTATGGTGGTGTAGTGGTTAGTATGGTGGTGTAGTGGTTAGTACGGTGGTGTAGTGGTTAGTACGGTGGTGTAGTGGTAGGTACGGTGGTGTAGTGGTTAGTATGGTGGTGTAGTGGTAGGTACGGTGGTGTAGTGGTTAGTATGGTGGTGTAGTGGTTATTATGGTGGTGTAGTGGTTAGTATGATGGTGTAGTGGTTAGTACGGTGGTGTAGTGGTTAGTACGGTGGTATAGTGGTAGGTACGGTGGTGTAGTGGTTAGTATGGTGGTGTAGTGGTTAGTATGGTGGTGTAGTGGTTAGTACAGTGGTGTAGTGGTTAGTAAGGTGGTGTAGTGGTTAGTACGGTGGTGTAGTGGTTAGTACGGTGATGTAATGGTTAGTATGGTGGTGTAGTGGTTAGTATGGTGGTGTAGTGGTTAGTACCGTTAGCACTGTTGCCTCACAGCACGACGATCCGAGTTGGATTACCGGTCCGGGTCGTTTTGTGTGGAGTGTGGATGTTCACCCCATGTTTGAGTGGGTTTCCTCCTGGTACCCTGGTTTCCTCCCATCGTCCACACATGCATGTTAGGTTGATCGGTCACTCTCAATTGCCTGTAGGTGTAAGCGTGTGCGTTAGTGTGTGTTGACCATGCAATGACCTGGCAACTATTTCATGGTGTACCCTGCCTTTGCCCAATGATGCTGGGTTTGGCTCAGATAATGGATGGATGGATGGATTGAAGTTCTAATCAAAGGCTCCAACTTTTTAGATCTCAAAACAACCGAATATCATAAAGCATATCATGTTAAAAACTTAAGAACCTCGAAGGTATCGTGATATTACGTTTTAGTTATGTGGCTCACCTCCAGAGTGAGGTCATTCACATGCCTGACAGTATTTGCGCGGTTATCTGAAGTGTTCAGAAGTGAAGTGAGGCTGCGGTGCTGTGAGGTTTTTCCCACCTCAGTCAAATGGAATAGGCCCCCACCTGAGCATCTTTTTTCACTGTGAAATGCATCACAGGAGCAATGTGGTCTGATTTCTGATTCTGATTGATGTGATGATGTCAGGACCCTGGACATATCACCAGCTACCCAAAACCCCTTAGCTACATTATAAAGACAATGCTCACAGTACTTACCTGATTTCTGTGGAAATGGCGGTGCACATGCCATCCAGACTCTTAAGGTCTAGCTAGAGACCAATGGTGGTCCTGAGACAGAGGGGTCCAGGTACCTGAAATAGAAATAATGTTAAGAACATCTAACATTGTGTTTATGTACATAATTATTTAAAGATCTGCAAATGCATGCCTGTGTAAATATTAGAAAATGTAAATCTTGTATATAGTGATATAGATACTTTGGTGGTGCACCTGCCGGTAGTGTTAATTACTGATTGGTCTAAGCCTGAGAGGACTTGAACGTATAAAACGGCAGGTAAACACAGAGCCAGGGAAAGACACCGGTAGAGTATGTGTGCGAGAGACTGAGAAACTCAGTGTTCACTGTGACAGTAGTAGGTGGTAGAGGAGGATCCACTAAAGTTCAGCGCCTGTCATTGTGAAAGTGTATATAAGTTGTATATGTTGTATATATCGTTTTGTTTGTTTGGATCAGTCTTTTGTTTGTGTTATGGTGTTTTTACTGTCGGTGTTGTTACAGTTAACATGTTGGTTAAGGGAAACTTACCTGCCTTTTAATCCTTAATTTACACCACGTATCCTCCTGACTACTCACCCCCCATGCTACCAGATTTTAATGTTTTGAAAGATATTTCCTGGAAATTAGCTTAACTATGTGATATAGCATCTATATATGCCTGATTTTTGAACTAAATGTTTTGAAAAGCAGTGAAAATTCCCAGAAAACAGCTTGACTATCATGAGGAGATATTGGTTGGACAATTTTCCCAAAATACTATATTTTTCTCATTCTGTACATCTGTATTCACTCTCTGTCTGAAACACTCTGTTAGAGCTCCTGCAGCTCTAATAGAGTGGCATCCTGCTACAAGTTTACCCAACACTGCTGTGGCTATTCTTACAGTGGTGTCGGTTCTGAGTTCAAACCCAAAAGTCAGGCTGAATAAGTTGGTGGACCTGATCCATCTTCACAAGCTAGACTGGAACAAGGGTTTAAGTTCTCTGTCCATTGTGTGAAGGTGTGGCAAGCTTGCCTGTAGGCAGGCAATACAGATTGTGTTACGAGATGATATCACAGACTGGAAATATATTAGATAAATTAGATATGTTAGATATATTAGATATGTTAGATATATTAAATATATTAGATATATTAGATATATTAAATATGTTGGATATATATGATATATATAAAAATGTTGGATATATTAGATAAATTAGGTATGTTAGATATATTAGATGTGTTACATATATTAGATATGTTAAATATATTAGATATGTCAGATATATTAGATATGTTACATATATGAATATATTAGATGTGTTAGATATATTAGATATATTAGATATGTTAAATATATTACATATGTTAGATATATTAGATATGTTAGATATATTAGATATATTAGATATGTTAAATATATTAGATATATTTGATATATATTAGATATGTTAGATATATTAGATATATTAGATATGTTAAATATATTAGATATATTAGATATATATTAGATATATTAGATATATTAGAAATATTTGATATATTAGATATGTTAGATATATAAGATATATATTAGATATGCTAGATATATTAGATATATTAGATATGTTAAATATATTAGATATGTTAGATATATTAGATATATTAGATATGTTAAATATATTAGATATGTTAGATATATTAGATATATTAGATATGTTAAATATATGAGATATATTAGATATATTAGATATATTAGATATGTTAAATATATTAGATATGTTAGATATATTAGATATATTAGATATGTTAAATATATTAGATATATTTGATATATATTAGATATGTTAGATATATTAGATATGTTAAATATATTAGATATATATTAGATATATTAGATATATTAGGTGTGACATACTGTGTATTTTATAATACATGGTGGTCTATATGTTGTGATTTGCTGATCTGAAATTCTCTTCTTAGACACTTTCAGCCCTAATGTTTTTTTCTGAACGAGACATCTCCATAACAACCACTGCTTTTTCTCTCATTTAAGTGACCCGCAGTGACTGCACACTGGGTTTGGGCTAAAGAACAATAAAGCTCTGTGATTTCTGCATTAATGCTGACATACGCGCACCAACACACTGTGTTTCAGTCATAGACTCGCTTTAAGATTTAAAGGGCCGGTGTGATGGCTGGTTTAAGTAATGGTTTGATGTTGTGTTTAACTGTACTGGTCAGTCACTAGGCTGCATGGCTCATGTGTGTAAACCTGTTTTGGAGGTTTATTGATGCTACAAAAAACGGCCTATCGCAGTTCAGCCGTCTATTCGTTTTGCAGTCTGTCAGGACAGGACACACAAAACCCTCATGAATTATATAAATTATAAATTTAGAAAATGTACAAATATAAATTATGACTTTATTTTAGTACATAAACCCACATAAGCATTACAAGTAAAGGAAAACAAAATGTAGGCTGTGGTGATAATGATGGTCTCTACAGCCCACACGTCTACTTTGCTGGGTCCTCCCCCCCCCTCTCTTTTCCTCTCCTTTTTCTTTCTACCTCTTTTTTTCTCTTTCTTCTTATCTCTCTTTTTCCCTTTTTTCTCTTTCTCTTTCCTCTCACTTGCTCTCGCTCTCTTTTTCTCTCTTTCTTTCTCTGTCTGTCTCACTTGCTCACTCTTATTCTCTTTCTCACTTGTGCTCTTCTCTCTCTCTCTCTTTCTTCTTTCTCTCCCTTTCTCTGTTCCTCCTTCACACATTCTCTCTCTCTCTCTCTCTCTCACACACACACACACACACACACACACACACACTCTTTTCCTCTTTCTCCCTCTCGTTCTTTCGCTCTTTCTTCTCACTTGCTCTCACTGTTTCTCTCTTACACTCTCTCTCCCTCTCTCCTCTCTCTCTCCTTTTCTCTCAAGTCCCCTCTCTCACTCACTCTCTCTATTTCTCTGTCTTCTCTCTGTCTCTTGCTTTCTTTTCCTCTCTCTCTCAGACTCTTTCTCTCTTTCTCACTCTCTTTCTCTCGCTCTTTCCTCTCACTTGTTCTCGCTCTTTCTCTCTCCCTCTCTCTCACTTGCTCACTCTCATTCTCTTTCTCTCTCATCCTGTCTCTCTCTCACGCTCTCTCTCTCCCTCTCTCTCTTCTCTCTCTCCTTTTCTCTCTTCCTCTCTCTCATACACTCTCTCTACACCACTCTCTGCCCTCTGTCTCTTTCGTTCTCCCCCTTCCCACTTACACTCTTTCCCTCTTTCTCACTCTCTTTCTCTCGCTCTTTCTCTCTCCCTCTGTCTCACTTGTTCACTCTCCTTCCCTTTCTCGCTCGTCCTTACTCTCTCACACACTCTCTTTCTCTCTCCCTCTCTCTCTCACGTGCTCACTCTCATTCTCTTTCTCTCTCTCCCTCATTCTTCTCTCTCTCCTTTTCTCTCTTCCTTTCTCTCATACACTCTCTCTTCACCACTCTCTGCCCTCTGTCTCTTTCTTTCTCCCCCTTCCCACTTACACTCTTTCCCTCTTTCTCACTCTCTCTCTCTCTCTCCCTCTGTCTCACTTGCTCACTCTCATTCCCTTTCTCTCTCGTCCTTACTCTCTCACACACTCTCTTTCTCTCTCTCCCTCTCTCTCTCTCTCCCAGCTTACACAGGCAATGTGTGTCAGTGCCTGTAGACAAAGATGCTTTTCTTCAGAAACAGGAAGTGGAGGCAGCTTTCTCTCCTCCAGCTGCCCAGCAGTGAAACGTGGCTATTTCTGACACATCACGTACTGACCAGTCACATGTCCACCTTCTCAGTGCAATTTGATTACGGGCGATTTCTCAGCAGCTCAGTCTGATATATAACAGGATGTTTCACTCTTGTGGTGATTAGTTTCTGCTTCCTTATTGGCCAGGCGAGCTCGCTAAGTGGAGCTCAGAGCTTAGATTGGGTAACGGGCATTATATCATTTCACTGTTTACTCTGATATGAAAGTTCGTATTGAACACACAGGAGGTGATGGATAGAGATTATGAGTGTATGCAACAGAAATACGGCCAGGTTGTTCAGGTTGGTGGCATATATATAAACTGAGAAAGCTATTGGGCAGCGGTGGAGGATTCTGGGAACTTATCCTGTTGCTATCAACATTCTTCATGGAAAGCTGGTCTGAAGGGATGTGCTTTGTCATTTACATGTGCTGAAAGAGCCTGTTATAGTCTAATAACTTGTTTTTTCTTACTTATCTATGTTTATTTTTTCTTCTTTTATATATATTTGGAATGTACATCCAAATAGAGTAGTCAAGAGATAAATTCTTGTTTTTCTTTTTCTTTTTTGTTGTGTATGTATAATGTTTATGTGTGTTTTATGTTTGATGGACACCAGGAAGAATAGCTGGTATCATTATAGGAGCTAATGGGGACCCAAATAAATAAACAAAATAAACAGAGTTGTCAATATGACATTTAGCTGGTTGGTCCCTGTGTGGATGTCAAGTATCAATATTTCATGATATAAACATAGAATATTTCATCGCTGTCCAAAGAAAAACGTTTATTCAAAACCATTTTTGTCAATTCAATTTTTCTACATCATTTAAACATGACAGCTGCTCTTTATATTGTGTGAAAATGTCAGGATGAATGAACCAATCGAAATGCTCCAAATTAGCATGGAAAAATTTTGGTTCCATTGACTTTACGTACCTGTAAAGTTGCCTGTTTTTCTGTGATATTTATATATATATATATATATATATATATATATATATATATATATATATATAATTTTTTTTTTTTTTTTTTTTTTTAATTATTATTTATTTATTAATGCATGTAATATATGTTGTAATAATCCATCCATTATATTGCACTTTATCCCGCTAGTCGTGGTCATGGGGGGCATGGACAGGTCGCAAGTCCATCACATGACCAACACACATCATACACACACTCACACCTACAGGGAATTTAGAGTGAGTGATTTAGAAAGAGCAGTCGCATGTGCACTAAAGTGTAAACCAGGGGTATTTAATTAGAGTTCAGTTCCAGTTAGAGGAGATTTCCTCAGGCCAAAGTCCGTCATCATTTCTAACTTGTGTTATGATTCAGTGCTATATCCTGTATATCGTCGTTGTCCAATGAAAAACAAGCATCTCCAAAATTGCAACTTTACAAGAGAGACCAAAAACATAGTTTACTTTCAGTGGAAGTCAATGGAACCAGAATTCTTTCCAAGCTATTTTGGAGCACTTCTACTGGTCAATTCATCATGACATTTTCACACAACTTAAATGCCTATTGGTGAGTTCAAATGATGTAGAAAATGGTTTATGTACATGGTTTTCATTGGACAGCTAAGATATTTAATTCACCTAGTAGCAGCATCTTATACCATCAGCGACTGAAAGACAAACTTATTACAAATACCGTTCAGTGTATTTCAGTATATTTACTGTTTAAATGGAGAATGAAATATTTATAAAGCTCCAAATAAATGGTTTTTTTTTCTCACTTCAAGTAAAAACAAGAGCTACATTTAAAAAAACAGAATGCTTTTGAAAAGTGCATCTTACAGTGTTTATTTATAAAGAAAGTAAATAAAACATGCATCTTCTTGTTAACTCAGCTTCACAGATTGACATGTTGGTTGTACAGAGAGGTATTCTCCAAAACTAGACGAGCAGGTCCATTCCAGAACCGTTCCTGTTAAACACTCAGTTTTCACTGTTCACTTTTCTGTTTTTACTGACTCTTTTAGTCTTTTTAGTTTCCGGCTACTGCTTTTCGCTTCGTACCTCGCCTGTGTGTGCTGCAGGCCTCAATCTGCACAGATCTTATTGGCTGAGGAGCCTTTGGTGATCTTACAGTGCACGTGATTGGTCTCTGAGTTCACTGCACCGTAAAGCCTGTAAAGACAAGAAAAGCTCTGCCGCTTAAAATAAACACAGTTAAAATTAAATAATTCTCAATAGTTTATCAGTTTGGGTCCGGCTCCGGACCACAGTCCGCCTAATAGTGACCCCTGATGTAAACCCTCGTACACAAGAAAGAGTAGAGATGCCAACAGGTGTACGCACATGGTGGTTAGGTCTAGATTGTAGCCTGTATGCTCTGCCTACTGATGTTATCCTGGATTGTGATGAAGTGTGGGGGCTCCCCAGCCCAATTAATGGTCTCCATTGTACCGCACCTGCTGTCTCCTGTGTGTTCCCTCTGGAGGACAGAGCAAGTACCTTACCACCCAGTAGCATCTCTCTCCCCCGGGAGCAATCACCCCACCAAGCATACATCACTACTACACCACCACTGTATTTACATTTATATTAATATAATATCATGTGTGTTAGTAGTAATATAAATATAAATATAAACAAAAAGTTGGACAAAAATTCTGGTTCCACTGTCTCACATTAAAAGTGAAGTAAGTTGTTGCCCTCTCCTGTAAAGTTGTCATTTTGGAGACAATATATAATATTTTGAAAATATTTTATAAATAAATATTTTTATGACAGTGTTAGTCAGCCTGTCTAACCCATTTGGTCTCAACTGTCATGGTTTCCCCAGCATTCCTGTGTGGTCCTATTTTGTGTTTTAGTCATGTTCTTTAGTGTTGGTTGTGTTGGTCTTGTCTTCGCTCTGTTCCCACCTTCCAGTCAGTATGCCCACCTGTGCATAGTTCCCTTCTTTCCTTCTCCCAGATCACAAGGAATAAGTCAGTTAGTTCTGCCTTATCTACAAACAATCACTCGCGTGCATCTAAAGTTGTGGGAGAGTTTCACACAGAAACACAACAGTGTGGTGCTCTGTCAGCTCTGCAGAGTGGAGATGATCACAACAGTACAACTGCTATACATGAGCACTTGAAGCTCAAACATCCCGTAGAGCTTCATCAACACAGCAGTAAGACAGCACCTGTTTACTAGTTGTTCTTATCTTAGCAGATTATTTTAAGATTATTAACACGTGTAACTTGTTTCGATACCGTGGGAGCTTTAAAACACATGTAGTTGCTTCTCAAACGACTCTCTGCAACATATATAGTCCACAGACTGTCCGATTTCTCATGCATGAGGCGTGTAGGCTATGTGTCATTTGTGCCTCTGAAAGTCCAGTCAGAGCGTAAACCCTTAGTCTTTAATCATTTATTATTCTGTGCGTTTAAGGTACCTTTAATACATTAATTCCCTCATGTTCTTTTGACAACAAATTGCTATACACACACACACACACACACACACACACACACACACACACACATATATATATATATATATATATATATATATATATATATATATATATATATATATATATATATATATATATATATATATGCACAAAACCAACCATTGGTTACATAACAAAATAATAAAAAATTTAATTCCTAACACACTCACATTAGAATAATATAAAAATTTGTTGTTAGACTAATTGAAAAAACAATTGTTAGATTATCGATTAAGAAATTAATTATGCAGCCCTAACTATACTACTCTGGAATGGATCCAGAGAGTGTTAGAAGAGCGACAACAGTTTTAAATCTAGGATGAACATGAACATGAGCCTTTAGCTTTGTTTAGCCCACTGTTAGCTGTATAACACATCTATTCTGTAATCACACTTTATATTTAGGTAATTTTCATATTTAGCTTTCTTTCTTTTAAATCTATTGTTTAATTTTTTTCTTTTAAATCTATTATTTAAATCTATTGTTTAGATCTTTTTGCATTTTAGTTTGAGGTTTCTTCATATTTGTTCATATAAAGCTCTTCGAATGGCCGCAGTGTGTGAAAGGTTCTATACACACACACTCGCCTTGCTGTGCGTTACATCTCACTTGATTTTCCTGTCGTCCTTGTTGGTTTGAAGCTGTGCGATGTGTTCTTTGCCATTGTTTTCATTGTTCTCCATAGTTGTCCACTCTTGTTAAATAAAGACAGCTGCACTTACATCCAGCCTCCCCACTCGCCAAACATGACAGCAATAAATATGATTGATGACTAAAAACGTTTTCATTAGATGAAACAAACGTTGACCATTTTTTAAATTTGGGACATATTTGCAGCTGAAAAAAGGCTATGACTTGGAAAAGGCTGTGACTTTATATTTTATAGGCTTTTGGTGATTCCCAACCCTACTGAGCATTTTTGTTCACCACAAGTTATCTTGTTTTGGGCAAAACAAAAGAAGCATGTCTCGTATCATTGTGTGTTTGTCATAATATTACAGAACACATATCTTGAGAGCATGTTGTTCTTATTACATTCTCACTTTGACATCATGTGTAATTATATTAATTCTAATATAGTTCTAGTCAAACGTACTTGGTGACTTTGAAACTGTTGTAAAATATATACACAGTGTATATGTTTATAATTGCAAACCTCTGTATTCTCTGTATTCTGTAGAATTAAAAACATTGTGCTGTTCATCGAATATTCTTTTACCATTATGGTGCTTGCTAAAATAACAGTGTGGCCAAATCAAAGATTTGGTACTTTCTTAAAAAGATGGACTGCACTGGCAAGTTTTAGCACCACCAAAACCTTTGGAAGCTGGACAATCACAGAATTCTTCCCAATGTCTAAAAGAGGTTAGCATATCATTACCACTGAGTCTACAATCAAGAGAAGCTTTCACAGATGTCAAATACAAAGAGCTTATATTTACCTCAATTTGCAGACATCTAAAAAAACCTGGCCAGTTCTTTTTCAGGAAAATCATATGATTGGACAGAAGAAACTAAGATGAAGGGTAGAGAAGGGTATGAATAAGGACAGGGAGGTGAATGCAGTATTATGGCATGAACTACTATGTCTGCCAGTGGAACCGGGTCACTGGTGTTTATTGATGAGCTGGCTGCTTATAGAAGTATAAATGATGAATGCTGAAGTGTACAGAGCTTTAGTTTCAGCTCAGAGGCAGTCAAGGGCTTCAAAACTGATAGGACGGCGCTTCACAGTACAGATGGATAATGACCCCAAACATTCTGCAAAAGCCACGCAAGAGCTTCTTAAGGCAAACAAATGGAAAGTTCTTAGATAGCCAAGTCAGTGACCTGTTCTGAACCGAATGGAGCTTTTCTTTTTACATACTAAAGACAAAACTAAAGGAGAAACACTCAAACAAGCAGAAAATCAGCATTTGGTGATGTCCGTGGGTTCCACAGTTCAGGCAGTCATATTTTATTTTATTAAACTTTTTTATTTAGCCTTTAATTGAAACAGGCAAGCCATTGACAGCTTGGCATGCAAGAGAAGGGGGAAAATAGACACACAAAAAATTACATAATAATAATATTATTATAAAAATGCACAAGTATCACTACAAACATCTTTAATGTGAGTCTTAAAGGCAGTCACTGAAATAGAAGTGCCCAGTTTTAGAGTTTCTGGTAGCTTGTTCTAGTTCTCAACAGCAGCGAGCTGAAATGATAAAATAAGATAATAAGATAATCCTAAAGTGGGGAAATTCACAAAGTTACAGCAGCAAAGGGATAGCAAGGCACTCAGTTTAAATATAAATAATAAAAAGTCAAGAATTTTTAAGATTGTAATTACAAATGGACAGCTGAGAGCTTTACTGGAGTTTTAACTTGATTTTAATGGACCTGGTGTTATATGTAGCAGATCATTGCTAGTACCTCAGAAGCAGAAAAACTAGTCATTCCAAAACAGTTTATAACTTTCAATGCAAGTGAATTTAAAGAGGTTTTATTCCAAGGAATTTTGAAGCATTCGGATTGGTCCATTCATCGTGAAACTTTCACAGGACATAAAGAGCAGCAGTGGTGTTTAAAAGATATAGAAATTGGAAATTTGCAGCAAATCGTACAGTAGAATGACTCAGAGGGTCAAGCTTTTGAAGCAAACCTTTGGCGTCAAATCCATAAATTATGTCACTGTAATCAAACAGAGGACATACAGTATGTTGTTTGCTATAGAATTTTTTGGGGGAAATAGACTCATTGTTTCTTTCTAAACCTAAGCACTCTTACACCTTAAAATGTTTACATTTACAGTGTTATGTTTACATTGTTACAGTGTGCAATATTTTGTCAGAACTGTGCAATATATATATATTCCCTTTAAGTGCAATACATCTGCAAAAAACACTTTTTTGAAGTATATCTATCTATATAGAGTATATCTCACTATTTATCACACACACTCTTTCTATATTTTCCACCGCACTGTCATGTTGTTATTTATTTGTCATGTTAGTTGTATGTCCTGTGTTTTTATATATCTGCACATTGGAGTTTGGAGAAACGCAATCTCGTTCAGCTGTGCACTCAGTTGTAAAGTCTGAATGACAATAAAGTTCACTTTGACTTTGACTTTGACTTTGAAGGTGGACAATCACAGAATTCTTTCTGTAGTGAAAGAAAAAACCCTTCACAACATCAAGAAGAGGTTAACATATCATTATCAGAGTCTACAATCAAGAGAAGCTTTCATAGACGTCGAGCTTACCTCAATATGCAAATATCTAAAAAAGCCTGGCCAGTTCTTTTTCAGGAAAATGATGAATGATGGGACAGAAGAAACTAAGATAAAGGGAAGGCAAGAGAAGAGTATGAAGAAGGACAGGAAGGGCTCATGATCCAGAGTATACTACATGATATGCGAAACATGGTGAAGCCAGTGTTAACTTTCGATGCAGGTGAATGTAAAGAGGATTCGAGTTTCAGTGACTCACATAAGTTTATCATAGACAACAAAGGATTCGCCTTCAAAATAATCATTGCGTTCACAATTATGTTGCTTTGTCCAGTTCATTTTGAGCAATGTAGAAATTAAGGGAGTGTAAAAATATATAATTGGTGACTGTATTCAAAGGCAAAATGACAAGTATTGTGTCACTGTCCCAATACTTATGAAACTGACTGTATGTGCAGTACTGTGCAAAAGGTTTTAGGCACCTGGGGACATTATTATATTTGAACAGCTAATTTGCACACTCAGTTAGTTATTTACTGTTATTTTCTGAGCAAAACACTTTATTATTTAAATATTTAAATAATAATTATACAGTAAGTAGTGCTTTTACATACATCAATATGATTATTTAACCCTTTCCCAACCTAATATTATTTACAGTTCTCATCTAATACCTGCTGTGACTGCTCAGTACTTCATTAAGCTAAATCAAGATTGCTGCTGAAGGAACTGAACATATTCATACAATGTCTGGGGCGTCCAGGACTGGAACTCAAGATATGATCTTTCTGCTACTTTGTATTGTATGTATGATTATTTCCATCTGTTCTAATGATATCTGGTGTTCTTACTGGTGGAAATACACTTATTTCTAAGATAAAGGCTTTTAAACAATCAGACGGCCAAGACTTTGCACAGTAGTGTATGTATATAATGTATGTATGTGTATAAGTTAATGAGTTAATGTGTACTTGACATCTGCTGAAGGAGAGTGTGATCTTGAGAGGGTGGAACCAAAGCCAGATTGAGTCAGTCCCACTCTATACCCTCCACTGTTACGTAATAAAGTTATTAAATGTTCATAAAAATGCATATAATAATGATATTTTATTGTTATTAAGGCTTCTATGGAATTATCTGCTCAATATATATTTTCAATATATATATATTAGATTTTCTCCTTATTTTCTAATACTGAACAATGAACTTGTGGCTGTTTGGACTGTAGATTAAATGCATTGACCTTTGCACAGAGCTGCACATGTTTGATGCAGGCTGGAATAAAAACGCATTGTGATTCGTCCAGCCCGCAACAGCAGCGGGTCAGTCAGTCTATTTCCTGCCCACCAAGAACCATTGTTAAGAGAAGATTAACGTGTGTGTGTGTATTCTTACTCATGAACACACCCCGGCCTGAACACACACTCGTGTGCATCCACGTGCTTGATGCAGGGAGCCTTTTATCTGCTTTCTTCTGGAGTTGCACCGTTTTGAAATCAGGGATTAGCTTTGAAGCTACGCCGAACTTCTTTATGTGGAAGCGTTGAGGTGGTTTGTGATTCCGTTGATCAGTAAACGACTGTGTTGATAAGCTTCACACTGAAGTTCTACATTCTCTCTTTTTCCTCTTCAGGTGTAAGAGGCCTCTAGTCTACCTCACCTCACCTGGCCAAGCTCAGCCTTGTGAGGAACAGATAAAAGATAGGAAACGAGAGAAGAGGACGCATAGAAGATGAGATAGAAGAACCGAGAGTGGAGTAGACGAAGAAGCTCAGAGTCTCTGCTATTTCCCACGTTTCTCTCTCTCTCTCTCTCTCTCTCATCCCTCTCTCATCCCTCTCTCCCTCCCCTCTGTCTTTCTCAGTATGAGACTGCAGGAGGATGTGAACCCTCTGGTGTTTCTCTTGTTCAGAGTGCTGGTATGGCTCTACTCTCTGCTGTCCTACCTGCCCGCTCTGCTGCTGGGCTCTACCAGCTCGGGCTCCCTCAGCCACCCCTCGCAGCGGGTAAAGGCCCGCTCTGTCAGCGGACGTCCAGCCGGCCCCTACAGGGACGTGACTGCTCTAGACAAACTGACCACATGCCTTCAGCCGGGTGTAAACACCTTGGACACGGTGTTTGAAGCTTCGGCCAAGCGCTTCTCCAAGCAGGACTTCCTGGGGACCAGACAGGTGCTGCGTGAGGAGGAGGAGATGCAGGAGAACGGGAAAGTTTTCAAGAAGGTGAGGAAAGATCAGCGTGTAACACAAGGCTCTATGGAAATGACTGGTATCTGATGGATGGACTGTTTCTACTAGAGTATAGCTGTGGTAGTTAAATCTTTATGTCTGAAATTAGCTTTGGAATGTCAGAAGCACCTATGTGAAGACAGCAGTGTGGCTGACAATCTGAGAAATATATCATTGCTGTCCAATGAAAAAAAAGCATCTCCAAGATGGCAACTTTTCAGGAGAGGCTAAAAACAGTCTTTAGTTTCAATGTAAGTCAATGGAACCAGAATGTTTTCCAGCCTGTTTTGAAGCATTTCTGTTGGTCCATTCATCATTAATTGTTTACACGATGTAAATGGCAGGTGCCGCGTTCAAATGCTATAAGAAATTAAATGAAAATCAAGAAAAACAGAGATGCATGTTTTTTTCTTGGACAGCGACGGTATCCCCCAATATATCCCCCAATGTTTTATTTGAGCCCTTAAGTAGAAGGATCAGGTATGAATTAACCCAAAATTGATACAGCATGTCTGATGTATGTATGGTTGAAGGTGTAGAGCAGGGGTGTTTAGTTAGAGTTCAGTAAGGTCCAGTCAAAGGAAGTTTCCTCAGGCCAAGGTCTAGACCCTCATCATTTCTAACTTGTGTTATAATTCATATACTGTAAACTGAAGTAGCCTAGTATCAGCATCTTATGTTATCAGCAAATGAAAGACCAACACATCACACATACCATTCAGTATATTTCAGTATGTTTACTACTTAAATGCTGAACTGAATGAACTATTTATACACCTTCACATAAAAGTAAAAACAAGGGCTATATTAAAAAAACAGAATACTTTTCAAAAAAGTGCATCTTAAAGAGCTTATTGTCTTTTTAGAGCACGTTATTTTCTGACTTTCTTTATTTTCCAACACGCTTTATTCTCTGACTCACTTTATTCTCTGACTGCAGCTTCTCGCTTCATACCTCGCTTGTGTGTGTACCACAGGCTTGAATCTGCACAGATCTGTTTAGCTAAGGAGCGCCTTTAGTGATCTTACAATGCACGTGATTGGTCTGTGAGTTTACTGCGTCACAAAGCCCGTATACCGTAAAGACGAGAAAAGTTCCGCCGCTTAAAATAAACACTGTCTAATTTATATCCTTCTCAATAGTTTATTAGTTTGGGTCAGCATTGGACAATGTCTGGGCCCAGATCAGACCATGGTCCACCTATTAGTGACCGCTGGTGTAGGAACTATTCCGGCTGACTAACATAGCTGCAGCCTGTAGCGCTGCTGTGGTGGGGTCATAATTTTCTCTTTATCTACTCTGGGGTTGGGGGAAGTCACTGTTCAGATTTAAACAAGCAAAAACTAAATGACTATGTAATTACTGTATAATTACCGTAATTGCTGCAGTGATTTATATGTTTAAGCTAGCAACAATTTTTTAAGCCTAACTGATTCAGTGAATAGCTCCTTATTCCTTCAATGAACATGTGGAAAGACGTATCCTGTGGTCACAAAAAAGATGTTACTGTGCCAAATTACTGGCATTAAGCAAAGAAATGAGGAGACTTGGGTTAAAACTTTACTAAAGAAATGTGATCAGGAAAAAAATGGAGACCACTTATATACAGTACAACTCACAGCTGTGTTTAATAGTTACAGTAAGAGAATGTCCCCATCATGAGAACTCACAGGACTGGGACGAACAGCTGTGTGGCCAGAAGATATACGCTTATTAGTGAAGTTTATCACATTTGCTGGGGAGCATAAAAACTAGATTCTAGAGCAGTAAAGAAGAAAAGCTCACATGGTCTGATGAGTCCAGACTGACTCTATTTTAGCGCGATGTACTTATCAAGGTAAGAAAAGAAGCATGTGAAGTCATATACCCACTATTCATAGTTCCCACTGTACGAGCCTCTGGAGGCAGTGTTACGATCTGGGGCTGCTTCACTTGGTCAGGTTGAGGCTCAGAAACGTTATGCAATAATGAAATGAAGTCAACTGACCACCTGAATGTCCTGAATGTCCAGGTTACCTGAGAGCATGCATTCATCTGGCTCAGACTGTGGTTAAGGGTGCTAAGGAATCATTTGCACACATAAACTGACCACCACAGTGTTCTGACCTTAAACCCAGCCTGGAATGGGCTGGAGACGACTATATGGAGTGGTTCGTCTCTCCGCTGTTCAGTACAAGATCTCGGCCAAAACTGTATGCAACTTTGGATGAAAATAAATGTTGTGACATCACATAGTGTTGTTGACTTTATATTAAGAAGAATGTTTATGTGTGTGTGGGGGGGTAAGAGTGTTTATAATCCCCATACTCTGACTTGCACAATCCCACAAGTGTGTAGAACAAGCTCATTATAAGTGCAGGGTGACCAGTGGACCGACACGTGTTACTCTTGCTCCACCAGCGTCAATAATAACACACTCAAGAGCTTAGCTGGGCTTTCCAGGACTGCTCAACTCAGGTTCCCCAGTGGCTGTTAGGTTAAAATCTGCTTTGTTCTCAAAAACAGTAATATAACTATTTACACAAGCTGAGCAGTGTGTTTGGTCTAGAACCTCTTTCACCAGATGTAATCATTAAAGTATTAGAAAGCATTGCTAAATACAAATATCAACAGTTCACTAGCACAGTCTTGATGCTACAGCAATAGATATCAATGAAAGTGATATCCACTGCAGTGCTTCCCAATCAGCCAGGGATGATTAGATTTCATAAATGCACTGCTTCCCAAACCTGAAACCCTTTATAGAGGCACTGATCGCAATTATTTTACACTTGTAACTCACTGGTTAACTATATTCTTCCAATCCTGCTATTGTTAGAATACACTCATGCAGAATTTTCTATTTCCCGCATATGCAGTAACTCCCAAACCAAATGATGGAGAGTTTCCATATCCACATAGCTGTTAATTCAATACCCACCTTCATAAAAGCAGGGGTCACCACTGAGTGCATCCACAAAAGCAGCCATTTATGTTTTGAAACTCTAGCACAATCCCCAAAGCTACCAATACAATTTCCCAACTCCCAAACCCACCAAAGCTGTGCATCCTAGCCCAGACCCTGTAGGAGGCAGGAATTTATAAGCTACACTAAAAACTGCAGTAATCTCTGTTAGGACACAGCCAGCAGTGTTTTCGTTAAAGGGCATTAAGTCTAAATCTAGGGCTCATACTTATGATGTGGTCATCATGGCTCTAGGTAGTGATGTGTGGTGCCTGTGCACACAGTTAGTGCCGTCATTAATAAGTACTCACCAGACGCTCTTGGGTATTAGCATGTTGTTCCCAAAGCTGCTACCTCGTTGGGATAAAAGTCATATAAACAAGCATAGGTCCTACAGATTGAACATGAAGAAACGACCCATCATTAAACCTCACTGGCATTACAATTCAGGAAAAGTGGTGCTTGCTCACATCATAGTAAACCAGATACCGTGCTATCAGATCAATAAAGAATGTGGTATCCTGTCCACTGCACACAGTACTAGCTCACCTGAATGACAAAGGCAGAACTGTGGTCATTGGACTATGAGGGTTCTAAACTGTGGACCATCATAGGCCTTGTGTCTGGAAATGTTGAGTCGACAAACATGGACCAGGTAGGGCACTTCATTGGTGATTTGGCAGTTACCTTCACTAAGACAGTAAGACATCGGGCCTGGAACTTCTCCCATCTGTTGTTGGGTCTGGAGAAGGTCTTTAAATTCATAGGAATGACCATCAACAAGGATGTTGTTTCTTAACTAGTTGATGTACAGTAGAATACTTTTTAATAGGGTACCTAACATACTGGTATTGGTATAGTAGCTTCACAGCCATTAGAACTAGTTTAGTTGTCCAAAGAAAAACACAAATTTTTATTTTCAATACCATTCTGCGAGAATACCTTGATGAATGAACCAATAGAAAAGCTCCACAATAGCTTGTGTGTCAATTAATTGATAGATTTTGGAGGTGTCATTGTTTATTGTATGTATGAAATGAACTGAATGGAGAGTAATTAGTAACATTTGTAGGTTTAAAGCTACTGGGTTTACATTATCGGGCTGGACAACACAACACATCTGGACAGTCCACACACAATAAAGAGCTTATTCTCCAGCAGATGGCACTGTCTTATCATTATTGGTCAGCAAACCCAAACAGAGTTTTATGTGTTTTGTGATGAATTAATTATAAGAGTCAGGACTAAACACTCTCTCTTTCTTTCTGTCTTTCTCTCCTGCTGTAGGTGATACTGGGAGAGTATCGGTGGTTGACGTACGGGCAGGCGTACAGAGCAGCTAGTGTGTTTGGAAGTGGATTAGCTGCTCTGGGGCAGAAGCCCTGCAAAAACATTGCCATCTTCTGTGAAACCAGGGCAGAGTGGATTATAGCTGCCCAGGCATGCTTCATGTACAACTTTCCATGTGAGTTATATGCAAGCATAAACACATGTAGTACATATCGATGTCGTCACGGCTAAACTCGTGTTAATGTAAATCTCAACAGAGTGAACATATCAGAACATCAAGGCTGCAGCCCACAGATAACTGTAATTGATATTCTCAGCAATTATACTACTCAGCAAAATACTACTCTACATTCACTACATTCATTATCCTGTACAGGCAAATGTTACATTTCTTTATTATGTTAATCCAGCTGGGTTTAGACCCAGTTTCTACATTTTAGTAATGTTTATAGATTGTCAACAGTTATGCACATTAAATAAAATTGCATATAAGCTTTAAATTTCCGTATCAGTGACCCCCACCCTCAAATTTTAGTATGACTGCATGTAAGAAAGCTTATGTACGCAGACAGTAAGCAGAGTAAAGTCTACAGTAACAAAATAAAATTTCATACATATAATGATATAGCAGAAGAAGAGAAAAATGAAAAAAGATCTTTATTAAATTAATGTAGGGCTGTCACATGTGAAAAACAATTATTTGATGATATATAAACATTTATAAAAAGCACCAATCTGGACCAGCATAACAGAAACGTATAGGGTTAATGATGCACTGAGATTTACACAACCTAGTCTTGCCTAAACATTCTTTGTTTGGAGTATACTACCAAACAAAGCATCTCCATTTATTTCATTTGTCATATTCCAACATTTACAGTTTACAAGTCTCTGCTATATATATATATATATATATATAGACTTTCACCTACTTGTATATAAACTCTTTTTATACACTGCATTTTATCAGTTCAACTTACCCTATAGGAGCACTTTGTAGTTCTACACTTACAGGTATTAGTGTGTGTTGTGCTGGTGTGAGTAGATCAGACAAAGCAGTGCTGTTGGAGTTTTCAGACACCTCAGTGTCACTACTGGACTGAGAATAGTCCGCCAACCACAACTATCCAGCTGACAGCGTCCAGTGAGCAGCGTCCTGTGACCACTGAAGAAGAACTACAGAATGACCAACACCACTGGGCAGTGACAGATGAGGTTTAGTCTCTGACTTTACATCTGCAAGGTGGACCAGACAGTGAGTGGACACAATGTTTAAAAACTGATGTCTTATCCACTCACGCCAGCTCAACACACACTAACACACCACCACCATGTCAGTGTCCCTGCTGAGAATGACCCACCACCCGAATAATACCTGCTCTGTGAGGGTCCTTTGGGGTCCTGGCCACAGAACATCAGGGTAACAAAGCATGCAAGGAAATAGATCGACTACAGTCTGTAAGTGTAGAACTACAAGAAGTTTATATATATATATATATATATATATATATATATATATATATATATATATATATATATATATATATATATATATATATATATATATATATTTCCATGGACAAGTTAATTAACATAATTAACAATGAAGATTAGGACACATCAGTGCGGTGGTGTAGTGGTTGGCACTGTCGCCTCACAGCAAGATGATCTGGGTTGGATTCCTGGTCCGGGCCAGTCTGTGAAGTGTGCATGTTCTCCCCGTGCTTGAGTGGGTTTCCTCCCACAGTCCAAACACATGCATGTTAGGTTGATCGGTCACTCTAAGTGCCCGTAGGTGTGAGTGTGTGTGTGTGAGTGTGTGTTGGCAATGCGATGGACTGGCGACCTGTGCACCCAAATGTGCCCTGCGTTTGCCCGATGACGCTGGGATTGGCTCCAGCCCCCTCCAACCCCTTGTGACCCGACTAGAGGCATAATAGCAAATAGATGGAAAGCTCAGCAAATACGCCATTCAAGTGTCCACTCCAATCCTAACCAACATATTATGGCTGTCCAGAGGAAAACAAGTGTCTCCAAAACAGTAACTTTACAGGAGAGGACAAAGACTTTCTCAGCTTTCAGTGTAAGTTAACGTAAAGAGGTTTTGGAGCATTTCTATTGGTCCGCTCATGGTGAAACTTCCGCAGGATGTAAAGAGCAGCTGGTGTGTTTATGTATATAATGATGCTGATATAGAAAAATGAAAAGCTGCATGTTTATCTTTGGACGGCGATGATATTCATAGTGTCATTTTTATTTTTTCCCATAACACAAAGCGTTTTACAATACTCAAGAGTTTAAGCGTGTGTCTCTGAAAGAGGTCAGTTTGTCCCCACTGCTCTGCAGTTATATAAGTGTGCTGATTCTCCTCCCCCTCTTCACCCTCTTTCTTGCTTTCTTTCTTTCTCCGGGCCTCTCCCTCTCTCCACTGTCTCTCCGAGACGTGTTATGGCGACGTGCCTTTTCTCAGCCCTTAAGGAGATCCCTAAACGTACGCACACACAAACACACAGGTCTTCTGGCTGACTTCTGCACCCGAGCATTTCTGTCAACATCAGATGCTCACGTAGTCCTCGACATCCGGCGCCCTCCTACACACATATTTCCGACGGGGAGTGTGTGAGACCCCTAATACCCGCTTTGTGGGTTTTCATTTCAAACAGTTACGTGTGTGCTCAATGTCGTTTTAGAGATTTAAGTCTATGTTCATGTTTGTATACATATGTGTATGCGTGTGTGTGTGTAAATGTGTGCATGTGTATGTGCTGATCTTATCACCTCTTTGTTTGAGTCTCACGACTGAGGTGTCACGCCCTTAGGCGGTGACGCAGAGTGATGATGTCACTGGGTACATTTCAGCAGCCCTCTATCCTCACAGCCGGGTCATGTGTGTGCTCATATTGCAGTGCTTGGGAGGCCTCACAGCGATAGGACAACATGACATTTTTGCTTAAGTAAAGACATTTTCTGGGTCTCACTCCAGTGTGTGTTTACTTAATATATATATAATTTTGTGTTACATTACTTGTGATGATGTCCATTCATTTAC
Organism: Megaleporinus macrocephalus; assembly: GCA_021613375.1. Taxonomy (NCBI): domain Eukaryota; kingdom Metazoa; phylum Chordata; class Actinopteri; order Characiformes; family Anostomidae; genus Megaleporinus; species Megaleporinus macrocephalus. Next base: position 4,658,549 of record CM038716.1, read on the forward strand.
ATGGATTTTAGAATATATATATATATTTATTATTTTTTTTTATTTTTTTTTTATGAATATACATCGTTGTGTATGTATTTGTATGTACAGGTTTATCAGAGGTTCACATACTTGCCTTGTGGGGACCATAAGCTGGTTCCTCACGTTGTAAATAATTACATTTTAAAGTAAGGGTAAGGTTAGTATTAGCTTAGGGTAAAGTTAGTGTTAAGGTAAGGTCACGGTAAGGTTTAGGTTAGGGTTAGGGTTAGGTTATTGTTAAGATTAAAATTAAGGTTGGGTTAGGTTATTATTAATGTTAAGGTTAGGGTTAGGTTATTGTTAAGGTTAAGGGTAAGGTTTGGCTTAAATTTAAGACTCAGGTTACGGTTAAGGGTAAGGTTATGGTTGGGTTGAAGCAAAGTTAAGGGTAAGAGTTAGGGTTTGGGTTAAGCTTGAGTTAGAGTCAGGGTTAGTGTTAAATTTAAGATTAAGGTTAGGGTTAAGGGTAAGGTTATGGTTAGGGTAGAAGTAAGAGGGCTAAGGTTGAGTTAGAGTCAGGGTAAGATTAGGGTTCGTGTTAAGGCTAAGGCAAAGGTGAGAGAGTTATGGTGGTGTTAGAGTCAGGGTAAGGTTAGGGTTAGGGTAAAAGGTAGGGTTAGGGTTACTGCTAGTGTTAAGGTTATGGTTACATTTAAGGTTAGGCTAGTAGTAGTTCTGTATGTTTGTATTTATGTCAGATGTGTTGCTTCACTGTTGTTCTGTTAGTGCTTATTCATGAATAAACAAATATACACACACACATATACATTTTTACACATTACATTACTAGTGAGGACTTCCAATGAATTCTGTTGATATTTGTATTATTGTAGCCAAGTAACACATACACCCAACTCTAACTTCAGCAATTGTAATTTGTGGTGATAAAGCAGAATGTCTTTATTTGTGCAAAAGTAGTTATTTTGTGAATCTTTAGAAAAAAAGTAAAAAATCAAAACATGTTTATTTTGTGATAAGAAGAGATAGAATTTGTCTAAAGGTCAAATGCAAGAACGAATGGTGGAGAAGCATTTTTCAAGCCATAATTCGCATGATTCTGTTTGACCTTTTCTTATCGCTTGGCTTGCAGTGCATACACATGTTCACCCTACACTGTATACAAGGGGCTAGCTTATATAACACTATAGCGATTATCCTTTGGCACAGTTGGGCCAGTTACTAGATGACTGGCCCTACAGATCCAATCATGGACCATAGCTTTTCCAAGATTGCTTTCAACTTTGTGAAACACAGAATCCGAAGCGTGTATAAATAATAGTTCTGTCCAGCCCAGAATCGTCTATTGCCTTCCCAGATGCCAGATCTACTTAAAGCAAGAACTTCTTTGTTTTGATGTAGCCCCTAACCCTAATCATGATAGCCTACATCAGGTTTCTTCGCATAACTATAGTGGATGGAAATGCGACTTGTTTCATTTTTTTTCATTTCATGTGCTTAACATTCGCAAACTGTTTGAATGGAAAGCTGGCTAATGTCATGTTGTTCTATGATTGTAAGGACATGTAGTCCCCATGGATAGCAAGATGAGCACACACACACAACAAACACACACTCACTCATGTAATCCCACATTCCTCAAATCTCTCCAAAGACAGTTTTTGCTACATTAGCCAAGATAATAATCTTTTAATGTGCGTCTCTATTGGCGTCTATAGGTGCAGTTATATGATATAAGCTATATGATGACAATATGTGTGCCTGATATTTGTTTGTGTGTGTTACAGTGGTCACTCTCTACTCCACCCTTGGCGGGCCAGCGATTGCACATGGACTCAATCAGACTGAAGTTACCCATATCATCACCAGTAAAGAGCTTCTGGAGACCAAGCTCAAGGTACTACAGCAGAGCTACAGAATTATATAACTCCATATATGCCCAGTGGAGCTGATAGAACAGAAAAAATAATGGAGATTCCTAGTGGAGTCATGGTTTACCCTTACCCTACACTATGCTGATCTCACAGGAGAGTGTTTAAAACACTTCACTGCATTCCAGTTTGTCATTACGAAACCTCCAGCATTTGCAGATATTTGTATGTCCCAGAGCGGTCAGGCCCAGAGGACTTCAAATAGAGGGTCAACTTTCACTTTATGCAGAGGTTTTTTAAGGGAAATCCTGTTGGGATGTATGCAGTGGGGCGTATGGAGCATGTGTTGTTATGCTCACAGACCTCCCTCACAATATCACTGTTATTTAGTTCTGCCTTATAGCTGTTTGAAATAAGCGTAATAGATGGAATGCTGGGGCACTAAAGCATTGGGCATTGAGTTCTGCCAATTGCTGATAAAATGATGTTGATCCAACTCATTTGTTAATTATGGTGAATTGGCTTTTCAGCCATAGCAAGTGTTTTTAGACAACTTAATAACTGACAACATGAAAATTTATTTTTAAGTTGGCGGCATATAAAAATATCAGTTTTTTAAATAAGTTGATCCAACACAATATTTTAAGTATTATGAATTAGCTTTTCAGCTATAGCAAATCTTATAGCACTTTTAAATAACATGAATTTGATAGCTAGCTATCTAACTAGCTGGTGAAATAGTTTGTACCTACAGACCATCCACATAGCCACGGAATGAGCAGAGTTAGTCATATTATAAAAGAAAAACAGCTGTGTAGGTCATAAAAATGGTTTTACATATAACAATGGGGTATCATCGAATTAAGCTGGCTGTGTAATAACACAACAGAAAATAGGCTACCCTCATGTAATTCAATTCGTAATTTATAGGCAAAAAAGAAATGAATACACATGTGTTTACATAAACTATGGGTGTGTCTCAAAACCTAGTGAGTGTGTAAGTAGGCTGTCTATGTAGCAGCTGTTTAAGTAGCAGTGTTCTCTCCTCATCTCTCCTCATAAAACAGATCACTGAGACGCTCTAGTTAGAGAGAGACTGCGTCATGGCTTGTTCCCACCCACTGCAGCACGCCACCGGTGGTTTAGCTGGTTGCTAAGCTACCGGCCCGCATCCAAAACAATAGCCCGATGCTTAAAAATCCGCTAGCATAAAGGCTAATGGCTCGAGTATAAAACTGTAAAACATTAACGACTCATTACAAAGTTAAAATAAAGTAAATAAAATTCTGTTTTGTGTGATTATATGACAAGAAACACATTAAAACACCAGAGAGAATCAAAATAACTCACATTTGAAGATGACTTCTCCACTCGTAGCTTCACTGGTGTCCGCCATGTTGAGAAAAAGTTTTGCCTGCGTTGCATCATGGGATTGTCTTAGCGGCTGAGGAAGCGATCTATGCTTCCTTAAAATTGGGGCAAAATAAGGTTCCTCAGTAGACAGCATGTTTAAGGTATCTAAAATTGGGACAGCCTACACGTCGGAGGGCATACTATGGCATAAAATGCTGTCTATGTAGACACTTCATCTATATATGAAGTAATCCATCTATATATACACATCAGCAGTAGAACATGTGTAACAACACAGTAGCAACACAATTTGTGTGCCACTGTAACTGAATTAGCTTTCCAGCTATAGGAACTATTATAGCACTTTTAAATAAAGTGAATTTGATAACTAGCTATTTAACTGACTGGTGAATTACTTTGTACCTACAGACCTTCCACATAGCCGTCATGTGGAAGGTCTGTAGAGCTAGTCATATAAAAGAACAACAGCTGTGTAGGTCATAAAAATGGTTTTATGGATATAACAATGGGTTATAATTGAATTAAGCTGGCTGGCCATCTAACTGACTAACTAACTATCTTACTGGTTAGCTAAATGGTTCATGCCTGTGACACAAAAGCTCACATAAAAGATAACAAAAGTAAGATAGAATAAAAATTTTACTGATATAACAACGACCTAAGACAGACTTAACCTGGCTGGCTGACTAACTATCTAAGCAGCTGAATAAAACAACAACTGCAAATAAAAAAAACTATGTAATTGTTTTGGTTTTTGTCACCGTGCGGTTTCTGCTGTTCAGCTGTCTTTATAAGCTAGTAGGGGTGTAAGAAAATATCGAAATATGGAATAATGGGATATTATGTTTTGTGATACTGTATCGATTCTCAAAAACACAGTATTGATACACAGATTAGTTGCAGATATAGATCATTGTGTTGTGTTTAAATCTCTGACCACTAGATGGCAGTGTTGTAATGGAGTTTTCAGCTCCACTCCAACATTAACAAGCAGCACAAGGGCGCAATGCAATTGTAAGCATTGGCAAACCTGTTCATATAGTGGTGTATTTTAATAGTAGGATTTGAAAAATCACAGTATATCGCAATATATTGAATTGTGACATATTGTATCGGCAGGTTCTTGCCAATAGACAGCCCTGTTAGCTAGCAATATAGTCTAGACATAGTCGCCGTGTTGATAAAACCACTCACATTTCTTTGTGTTTGGCCTTGAAAAGTCACAGCTGCAGTTTGTAATTTCACAATGAATGGACCAATAGAAATGCTCCAAAATAGCTTGGAAGAAATTCTGGTTCCATTGACTTCCATTGAAAGTAAAGAAAGTTTTTGTTCTCTCCTATAAAGTTGCCATTTTGAAGATACTTGTTTTTCATTGGACCGCAATGATATCCTCCTAATATTCTCTCACTGACCAGTCCAGCAGCCTTCCATCTTTCTTTTTTCTCACTAGCCTCCAGAGCTTGATTGGGAGGCTGATGAAAGAAGTGTTTGACGTCATTCAGCAGCTTTCTCTAAACTTTATTTTAGCAAAACTCCAGCAGTGCTTTTAAAACCGGGTCTTTTCAGCCGTACTTCAAAATAACAGCCGGCGCATGTGTCCGCACTGGTGCAGGGAGTAAGCCGGCTGCCGTAATGGGAAGACATCGCAGGACATGTTGCGATAAAGATGGACAAACAGTTAGAGAGGGGTTAGAGAGAGAGTAAGAGACAAAGGAGGACAGGAAACAGACAGAAGGAGAAAGAGGGAGAAAAAGAAACGTGACGCCGACTCACGTTTCAGAGGGACGTCTGGGTTCTCTCAAGGCCCTCTTGTATCGGAGTGAGTCATAAAGAGCAGAGGGACTTGTAGATGGCTTGTGTGTGCACGTGTGTGTGATGTGAAAGAGAGTGATAAATAATAGAAAGATAGAGAAGCAGACGTTTTCCTGGACATGCTCGGGAAGTCTGCTCCTTCCGTTTAAAGGTGCCACCGAATGGAAAACTGTATTTTTAATGTCAAGGTTGAAGAATTAGAGTTGAGTACATAGAACTGACGTACCATGAACCTCAAACACTGTTGTTCCTCCTTTGGATGCAAGTCCTGCATTTACGAACGAGGGAGAACGGCGACGCAATAGCAACAGAAGTGGTGGACTGTATGGAGAAATGGATTGTTACCAGGCTTGAAGGTGATTTTCAAACCCTTTCCATGGAACCAAACTGTCAACAGTCACAAGTGGTGTCCATGTTTAAACTTCATATTATTATTATATCCACTTTCTGCTTTTTCCCATGGCAGCTGCATGTAGCTCTATTTGAGGGCTTTCTCAACCGATCTGGCTATGAATCCATCCTTGCAGATCACGTACACCCATACATGCTGATTGTCTTCCCTGGGTCGGATGGGATTGTCTTCCAGCAAGACAATGCAACACATCACACGTCTAGAAATGTCCCACATTGGTTGGAAGAGCTGATCGAGACTTCCAAACACTACCCTTGACCCCTAACTCCCCAAACTTGAACCCAATTACGCATCTGTGGAACCACCTGGATGGTGGTGTTGGCTCTACGGATCCTCCCCCAGGCACCCTCCAGCAGCTGTGGGATGCATTGCAGTCAGCATGGTTCGAGATATCTCTGACAACCTACCAGGACCTTATTGAGTCTCCCAGCCTGTCTAGTTGCTGCACCGATACCATCCGTCAGTCTCAAGCTTCATTTAAATGATGAGCAAAAAAACCCACAAATTAAAACTTTGTTAACAAATTAATGATATATATTCATATTTTGGTATAATGGTTGCTGTATTGAATCTGTAAGCCAATAAGAGGAAATCATTGAGCAGGTTCACAAGTGGTGCTTGTCCTCCATGAAATAATTCACTCAGTTACAGATTAAAGAAAACTCTTTCACCTACAGGTAGGTCTTCTAGGATCTGCAGTGATTGTAGTGTTGGGTTTCAGTTAAAGGACTAATAAGTTAGTGAAGATCCTAGTCTGCAAATCCTTGTCTATGTTGTAAATGTACTACCACCGACTCACCACTTCCTGAAGACTGTGTTCCTTGTTCTTGCTTTTGAAAAAAAAAATTGGTTTCCTGCTAAAAATCCGGCTGCTTGTAGTCCAGTGGACATAGCAGTCCTGGCTTCATGGCCCACCTTAAGAGACATTGTGGTCTGTTGTCACTCAAAGTGGTTTGTACTCATCATTGCCCTTTTGAAATTGGGTTCTTATCTACAAACCCTACTTGTTTTTATATTTTCTCTACTTTACTAGACAATGCTTGCACTACTTTCTTAAGCCTGAAAGTAGTGCAAGCATTGTGAAAGTGAACCATGAGACAATTGCCCAAAAATACAAAATTGAGTGTTTATTAGACCTTCAATAAATAATAATAATAATAATAATAATAATAATAATAGGATGTTTGAGCTTCAAGGTCTCGTGTATAGCAGTTGTACTGTTGTGATCATCTCCACTGTGCAGAGCTGACAGAGCACCACACTGTTGTGTTTCTGTGTAAAACACTCCCACAACTTTAGATGCACACGAGTGATTATTTGTAGCTGCAGTTCACGCTTTGCATAAATCCATACTTTCAGTAGGTGGGGCCAACTTTGCAATGCGTCAACGCACATTACGCTAATCGACGTAATTTCGTAATCGATAAAGATAAATTTATATATTGTAGGAGTTCAAGTAAGAAAGCTGGAGCAAAGTCGACTTTATAACCAAAAATTTCTTTATTTTCTACTGAAAACAGAATCGCTAAACCAACTCCCCATTTGAGCCGTCAGAGAGTCGACTCACCTCTGTGAGTAAACAGAGTCCTTTCCTCAGCCCGAGCTTAAAGGGCCAGCAACAGCCTGCTTAACACAGTGTCTGTATATGAATACTGTTTATGAGTGTTCAGTAGCCCCATGTATGTGTGTGTGTGTGTGTATATATATATATATATATATATATATATATATATATATATATATATATATATATATATATATATATATATATATACATATTTAACAAAATTTTCAAATATTGATATCTTCACTTCTCACTTAAAGTAAAAAGGCAATAGTACTTTAATGAATTAATGATGAAAAATTTTCCCATATTGCCCAGCTCTAGTTCAGCTTCAATTTCAGGTGTACATCAGGTTTTTTAGGAAAAAATTATAATGGGGATGATTTACAGGTCTCAAAACCTTGTGTATCAAATATGATTACCTTGGTGTTAAAGGGTTAATAACTACCTGCTACTACATGCCAATTCCCCATTTGTCTCTTGTCTTGTATAGTATTTATTCTTTTGTGTATTTAGGACCTGTATATTAATTGTTTGGTGTATTTATTGTATTTTCTGCACTATTTTCCATTGTTGTGTATCTACACTTTGTGTAGTCCTGTACATTGTACTGCTGTTTTGTGTTGTCCCATAAGTCCTGAAGAACAACATTTCATTCCAATATATATTTGCTTTAGTTGAGGAATGACAATAAAAACGCTTGACTTTACAAACCCAATTTCAGAAAAGATAAGATAATATGCGAAATGCCAGTGAAAACAGAAAGTCAGTTTGAAAAAGTTGAAAATGGCACCAAAACTTAGTATTTGATTATTTATTTATTTATTTATTCATTGTAAATATATGTTTATTACAAACATAATACTTTCAACACGTTCCAAAAAGGTTAATATCCTGTTTAGCACTTAATAATATTAATAATAATATTTTGGGAATTATTTGGAGCCTTGGTTGTTGTATTTTGCTCTTTGTAATGCGCCACACATTTGCAATAGTAGTCCAGTCCAGCACTGGCATGCTTTGATTACACAGCCATACTGTTCTAACGTATGCACAGCTGTTCTTGGTGAGCATGGTCACGCTGAAACAAGTATGGACGTCCCTGAAAAAGACGGCATCTAAAAGGCAGCTAAAAGATGCATCTTCCTGCATGAAGTGTCAATCAAACTAGAGGTTTGTATTAACAGTGATGTGTTTGTCCGTCTGTGTTGCATCGTAGGCGATTCTCATGGAAGTGCCGAGACTCCAGCATATCATTGTTGTCGACGACAAGCCCACATCCTGGCCAGGTTACCCACGAGGCATCAGTGTGCACAACATGGCTACTGTGCAGGCACTCGGAGCCAAGCCTGAAAATGGTAACGTGTACTGCGGAGGCGTCACGGCCTTGACACCCCAGTGGGGGACTCAGCGTAACCTGTGGCTGAATCTGAGAATCACTGTTTGCTGATCATATAATCCACTGTATAAGTACAGAAGACATTGAGATTCCGTTAGTGTGTGGAGTGACGTACACGTGGATTTTGTGTGGTGTCTCTGTGTGCGCATGTGTAGAGAATTCTATCCTGTGTGTGTGTGTGTGTGTGTGTCCTGTGTGTGTGTGTGTGTGTGTAAGGTCCTTTAAGGTCATGTGAAAGAGAGAGCCCACATCTGTGTCAAATTAAGGCCAGGGGGTGCAGACGTCTTTCTCTCTTGATCCCTTTCTCTGTCTGCCGCCCTCTGCACTCATCTTTTTCACTCTCACACTTTGGTTTCCTTTGCCTGCTTTATCGCTTTTACTTTCTCTGCGTCGTGTTTATCATTATCCCTCTCTCCTTCTCTTTTTCTTAATCTCTCCGTCCTCCCTAGATCATAGTTTAAACTGTATACATTAACTCTTTCCTACGAGTCAGCTGACCCGTAACAGCTGGTGCCACTGTGCGTGTGCGTAAATGTGTGCAAAGGGTCATGTTTTCACAAACTAATAGAAACTTCACATGAAGTCTATCCGGGCTGTATTTCCAGGGAAGAGGATGTTTCATATGGACCCTGGAAAACACAGACATACGCATTGTTCTGAGTTTAGTTGATACTATCTGGGTTAAACTATTAACTCTTTTGCTCACTCTTCAGTCTAGTAAGGAATAGTTGGATGTTGGCAAAATATGATTTAACCCCATTTGTAGCATTTATGTTTTTAGACAGAATGCTTAATGCTGCACTATGTAAGTATTAGAGATTTGGAGACCTCTCTGGTGGAAATGTGTAATCGCATGCGTAAGAACATTTTTCAACATCGGTTGTGCTTTGAACCAAGTGAATCTAATCTTCATATCTTGGTTGATTTTGCATTACACTGATGTTGATGTTTATTTATTTATTTATTTTTGGTTTGTTTTTGCTTTTTGATTCATTTCATTATTAATTGTTTTTGTTTTCCTTCTCGCAACTTATGACTGTATGTATGTAAATATGTATCTATTGTTTTCTATCTACTATTATAATTTTTTTTTACAAAGTCCTTCAAAAGGGGGGGGGGGGTGGTTGGCAGAAACACAAATAAAAAAAATATATTATATCTCATTATATATTATATAAAAAAAGAAACCTAAACATTAGGGGTGTAAGAAAATATTGCTAGTATTGAAAATATCGATTATCTCAGTTTATCGATTCATACTCAGTAATTTACCATCAAAGTCTGTGGTTTCTTTTGTGTTGTGTTTAAACCCCTGACCACTAGATGTACAGTGTTCTTCACTGTTAGCCTCTTCCACTCCAATATAAACAAATAGCCTAACAGCACACTGCTAATGTTATTATTAGCAAACCTTAGCATGATTGGGTTTTTGTAATATGACCAATTGAATAATTTTTATTAATATATTTTAAAATTCACAAAACTTCACTATGCTTAAATATCGCAATATATCACAGTTTATCGAAATGTAACCCCTGTATTACGATACATGCCACATTGCCAGTTTCCAATATACAACTCCACTAAACATCATTGCATTATTTATTTGAAATTCTTTTTATTTTGCATGCATGTGAAAGGTCACACTGTTGGGATAAACTAGGGGCTGCACAGACTGGTTGACTAGTCAGTTTCATTGACTTTACTGCTGTATAGTGATGCTTCATAAGCAATGCAATTTGCAGTGTAATCTACTCACCTGTAGAGTTTGGCTTTTATAACAACATTTCTCTATCTACAGAGCTTCAAAGATCAGATATTAAACATCATTGTCTTCAGTTTTCTGAAGACTACAATAAAAAGTCAAATGCTATAACCACACCTTACAATCTTGAGTCCTGTTGCAGAGCTTTAAGTTTCTCTGGCTGTCTGGACCTCTGTCGTGGGCAAGTGTCTCATCCAGACCGCCTGGTGTGTGCCTAAATTGTGTAAATATTTGTGAGGTTCTGGGGTTCATATCTCCAGTTCCCTGAAGGCTAGCAATACGATCCAGAGCTTGTTGGAAAGGGAGCTGGGGACTTTGGGCAATTTGCTGGCAACCTTTTTCTTGGCGTACTTGGCCATTGGAAATTATTCAAAAAAAATAAATAAAACCAGAGTGAACTTTCACATACAAAATTTATGACACCCTTTAAATGTAGACATTTTAACCGTATAATAATAATAATAATAATAATAATAATAATAAAACTGGATAATACATGGACTACTGTTTACAGGACAGGTTATTTACAGTACTGCCCATGATTAAAGTACTAGATGACAGCAATGTAAAACAGTATGACTCTCATTCTTCACCACTCTCTCTCTACTTTCTCTCTTCTAGTCTCCAGACAGAGGCGGTCTCCTGGTCCCGGTGACATTGCTGTAATCATGTACACCAGTGGCTCCACAGGGGTCCCCAAGGGTGTCATGATTTCCCATAGCAACCTCATCGCAGGCATTGCTGGAATGGCAGAGAGAATCCCTGACCTTGGGTATGGATGAACACACTTCTATCTGAGTGACTCCTTAAAGGGATTGTGGTCCTGTTATTGTGATTTGGGCCAGACTTCCTTCTAAAACCTGACCTATGAATGACTCAGAGTTTAGCATGTCTAGCTTTTACTGTTGAATGCTTGCAAACACGTGTTGCACACAGATATATTATCGTGTACTATTATACACTGCCTGGCCAAACTGGAAACAGGTAGTTATTGTCCTGCATCAAGCAAAGAAAGTAACTAAGGAAATTGAGCTATAATGATTGGAATTTGGTTAAAACTTTCCATCCCAATTTTCTTAAAACCTGGAAGGATAGTAGAGAACCATCAACTTCTCAGAAGACATGTGGTCGGGGGAAAAAAAAAACTGTGATCAGAGGTCAGTGACGTGCTTGGTTAAGTCGAATGGTAAAAAATGGACAGTAGAACTCACCACTGTGTTTAATAGTGAAAGTAAGAGCACACAGTGTGACGAGAACTCACAGGATAGTGACTGAACAGCTGTGTGGCCAGATGAAAACCACTTGTCAGAGAGGTTAATCGGAAAATTTGCCAGAGAGCATAAAGACTGGAGCGATGGAAAAGGGTCATGTGACCTGATGAGCCCAGAATAACCGTATTTCAGAGCGACGGACAAGAAGGAATAATTTTCACATATGAACTGACCACAACATAGTCCTCACCTTAACTCTATGGAAAGTGTTTGGGATGTGCTGAAAAAGACTTCACTGTTGGAAAAATGTGGGGACATTGTCGAAACCATGGCATGGCGAACACATGCCATAATCAATGGTGGTCTAACGAAATGTTGGTCTTTTTTTGGCCAGGCATTGTATATACACTAAATTTGCATGTTACCTGTTTGTATCTGCTCTCACTGGCCATATAGTATACTATATAGGTGCACTTTGTAGGTTTACAGCTGAAATGTGGTGGCACAATATATTGGCCACTTTTTACCTCATCCATCATTGAAAAGGGACCACCAAATCACTGTCCAGATATAATTCAGCAGAGCCCTGATGAAGGGCTTAAGAACAGCCAACACAAATTATGCATAGAAGAAAGATGAGTAGTAGGTAGGACTGTCCAATAATGTGGACACATTGTGTTGCTGTGTTTAGAGTGATCCTCCATACAAATGATCTGCTCCATTGTTCCATAGAAGCTACAATCCATAACTGTACATCTATAAAATACAGTTCTATGGTAGGTACAAGCTGTGTGCACCTAATAAACTGGCAACCCAGTGAATATTGTACTGATATCCTGTGTTCCACCATGTGCTTGCCTTTGAGTCTCCATAGGGATGTTGCACATATGTGCGCCTAAGGATGTGTTTAGATTTAAAACTATACAGAAGTTTGAGGTCCAGTAATCTGTTGTTTATTTGTCCTTTGAGTTCTAGAAAGCTCTTTCTATGTACTGCCTGTTGGTGTTGGTGGACGCATCTACTTATTTAGGTATTATTAGCGCTCAACCTTGTCAAATATGATCTGGTCTTGTTTTAATAATTTGCGGAAGCCATGACAACAATCTCTCTATGATGCATTTACAAAAATAGAAAAAGCAACTATTCAGCCATTATTAGCAGAAGAACTTTCCATGTGCTGTTCTATAGAAGCTGAAATCCATAACTGTAAATATTTAAAGTACAATTATGATACAAGCTGTGTGCACCCAATAAACTGGCAACTCAGTGAATATTGTACCGATATCCTGTGTTCCACCATGTGCTTGTCATTGAGTCTCCATAGGGATGTTGCACATATGTGCGTCTGAGGATGTGAGTTTAGGGTCAAAACCATACAGAGGTTTAAGGTCCTGTAATGTGTTGTTTATACGGTCATGTTTATTTGGCCTTTGGGTTCTAGAAAGCTCTTTCTATGTACTGCCTGTTGGTGATGGTGGACGCATATACTGATAGGATTATATTCAGCCTGGTCTAATATGATCTGGAGTTGGTTTAATGATTTTGGAAAACCGTAACAAGATTGTCTCTAAGATGCAAAAGAATATAATGTGCAGTTCCGTGGAAGCTACAATCATTAACTGTAAATTTTTTAAGTACAATTATATGTAGGTACAAGCTGTGTTCACCAATAAACTGGCAACCCAGTGAATATTGTACTGATATCCTGTGTTCCACCTTGTGCTTGTCATTGAGTCTACATACGGATGCTGCACATATGTACATCTAAGGATGTGCTGTAATGCAGTCATGTTTATAAGGTCATGTTTCTTTGTTATTTGAGTTCTAGAAAGCTCTTTCTATGCACTGCCTGTGTGTGCTGGTGGACACATTTACTTATTTAGGTATTATTAGCGCTCAGTCTAGTCTAATATGATCTGGAATCTCTACATGATGCAAAAGAAAAAACAACTGTTCTGTCATTAATAGCAGAAAGACTTGGGAAGTAAACCTGTTACAGCTCATAGATTTTTACTTGAAAAGACACAACTGAGCATGATATCCACATAAAACAAGCACTCACACGCCATCAAAGCCTTGGAAAGGCAGATGTCTTCTTCAATATGTGCTGTTGTTACTAGCACCACCTACTGAGCAAAATACTTATTACCACTATCTTGAAAAAATTGGTCAGCCTTCATTGGATTGGTTGAAAACAGTGATAACATTGGGTGACAGATAATAGCCACCAGTTAACATGATTGATTTCAGATAGCTATTAGAGTAAACAGGGTTTTATCAGGAGACATGACATAAACATGCTAAGCAGTTGGTCCCCCAAATATTCTGCAAATGAGAGTCTTTAAATATATTTAAATCGATGTTTCTGTGATTTTTGCAGTGTGAAGGATACATACATTGCATACCTGCCCCTGGCACATGTCCTGGAGCTCAGCGCAGAGATGGTGTGTGTGGCTTACGGCTGTAGGGTTGGATACTCGTCACCCCAAACACTTGCAGACCAGGTAAATAGCAAAACCACACACATATTTGGTTTGATGATGTTTGTCATTGACTGTTGGGTCAAATGGGATAGATATTTTCCATCCCACTTTATACTAGATGTCATTAATAACTGCGTAGTTACATTTGAAGAGCGCATGCAATGAATATGTAACTACTACTGATGTAGCCACTGTTACAGATAGATAACAGTAATGCAGCATATGTATTTCCTCATCTAATTACATAAGAGTATCTTGGTAGTTGTATCAGCATATATTGATATTAATGTGAGTGTAACTAGATTGGAACTGCAGATTCACAGCAATATAATGCAACACATTAATTAATTAATTGACTATACCGACTTGATGTAAGTTAATAAACAATGCTGGAAATGGCTTCAGAATTTAGGCCAATTCCAATCTAATTATTAATGTAGGTATACTCATGTTATTAAAATGTTCAATTACATGAGGGGTAATATGCTGTTACAACCATCAAGGCACCCTTATGTTATTAAATAAGGGGAAAAAAGAGCTTGATACACATGTGTAATTAAATAGGCTGTACTGCTGTAATCCATCTGTATTAGTGGCCACATCACTAGTAGATACATTGTTATAGCATGTGTTGTTCATGTGTACCTATACAATTGTTAGAGACAATATAAAGTGGGACCATATTTTCTTCAGTTAAGCAGTATGTACAGATTAGGACTGACAGAATTATTTGAGATGATCGCAGTTACTTGAGACTACAATAACTGTTAACATCTGTTAGATTCATGCAACAAGCAGAATGTTCAGTGGGTGTACTGAGCATATAAACTGAAATAAAAGAAAGAAAGAAAAGAAAAAGAAATAAATAAAAGAGAGCAGTAAAATGTATCATTGGGACGATGCTGACCTGTTTAGAGAGCAGTGCTGAGTAATGTTGGTGTATTAGCTGTGTAGCTATAGTTGTGCAGTGTATCATACTGACTGTACAACCAGTATTAGCTACTAAGCTATGAAGCTAATTCTGGCTAGTACTTCAGTAGTGGCAGTGCATTATATTAAATAGGTAATTGCAATTATTAATATGACCATTAGTTGTCAGCTAAAGTTTTATGATCGTGACAGGTCTACTGAGTCATTCCTTGGTGGATTTACTTGTATGTTTGGGATCATTATCCTGGTGAAATGTCTGCTTCTTCAACTTTTTATACTGATGTTCTTACAATCTTGACCACCACTTTCTGGTAGAAAGAAAATTCATAGTCAAATCTATGATTGCAAGTTGGTCAAGTCCTAAAGCAAAGCAAGCCATAACATTTCCACCAACATGCTGGTCTTTTCTTTAATTTTGATTAGCAGTGTTTGACCCAAATTTGTCTTCCTCTAAATGTAGGCACATTTACTTCTTTATTAGTAACATAGTGACAAGAAAGAGCTACTTGCAGATTCTGTGATGAAATTTTGGGAGTCTTGGGGACTTTATTAATTATTTTAGCTTCTTATGAGACAAACTTGGTGAGAAAGCCTGGCTTGGACAAGTTGGCGGTGGATCTTCTCCCTTTGTAGATGATCTTCCAGACTGATGGACTGATTGAGTTCTAGCATTTTGGATACCTTCTTAACTCCCTTCGCAAACACATAGACTTTCTTATTTTTACTTATAGACATAAACTTCCTTTCTGAAGGCCTCAGAGAGCTCATTTGGTGTAGGCATGACTGATGATGCCACACAGTCCAGGAACAAAGAGCCAACCAGCACCAGATCAGGTGCAACTGATACATATATTCTGTATACATAGCAATAAAAATGTAAGAAAAAAATATAAAATGACTGAAACATTTGTTGATGTTTAAAGAAAAACAATTACATTCTTCACTTTCAATGTAAGTGAATGTAAAAAGGTTTTATTTATAAGGGGTACCTTTTGGGGGGACTTCTATTGGTCCATTCATTAAACGTTTACAGGATATAAAAAGCAGCTGTCGTGTTCAGAAGATGTAGATAAATAAAAATTTAAAAATAAAAAAACAAATAAAAAAAATGATGATATAGTCCAGCCTGATGTTGACCAGACCAGCGGAGATGTGCCCAATCCAAATCTACAGGCTTGTGGAGCAAATGTTTACAAAAACCTTTGGTCAATCTCTTCTGCCTTTCTTCAGAACTGCTCCTCCTTTTACCTTTGTTTGGCTATGAACCTGCTTCCCAAACAGAAGTTTGCTGAAAGGCCAACGGATATATATATATAAACCAAAGAGCCATTACTGCTGTCTGTATTTAAGCTTATTAGGTATATAAGTGTAAGTATATAAGTATATCTGTCTTGGTTGGGTCCAGTTTCTTAGACTACCTTCATCTTTTCTTGCTTTCCAGTCTACGAAGATTAAGAGGGGAAGTAAAGGAGACAGCACTGTTCTACAACCCACACTAATGGCAGCTGTACCGGTATAGTCATCTCTCTCTCTCTCTCTCTCTCTCTCTCTCTCTCAGTATCTCTTTGTCTCTTTCTCAAGGCTCTCTTTCTCTTTCACTGTCTCTCTCTCTCTCTCTCTTGGTCTCTCTCTGGGATTTTGGGAACCCGAAGCCTGGAACGATTCACAGCTGTAAACAGAACGTGAGAAAGCCCGCTGTGGTTTTCCTTATGACATACTGCATACACTCACACACACGCACTCTCTGTCTCTCACACATAAATACACACCCACACACACACTAAATGCACCCTAGCCCTGGTCAGTCGGAGTCCCCATGTTCTCTGTAGCTTTAGGGACAATTCGAGCATTTTTTCTGAATTTCTGCTTAATTTACTCATGTAGAAGTAAACAAAGTGAATAAGAGTGATAAAATATCATAAAATACCTCACTATGTTGTTTTTACCCCCCAGACGGAAGGAAAAATAGGGCAAATGAGAAGCTGTTTTACCATCGTCAACGTTACACACACTACCGGTCAAAAGTTATTGAACACTACCAACCAAACATGTCAGAACAGTTCTAAAACGTTAGACTGCTAGTGTACTAAAACGTTAGACTGCTAGTGTACTAAAATGTTTGGCTGCTAGTGTACTAAAACGTTTGACTGGTAGTGTACTAAAACGTTTGGCTGGTAGTGTACTAAAATGTTTGGCTGGTAGTGTACTAAAACGTTTGGCTGGTAGTGTACTAAAACGTTTGGCTGGTAGTGTACTAAAACGTTTGGCTGGTAGTGTATCTAAAACGTTTGTCTGGTAGTGTACTAAAACGTTTGGCTGGTAGTGTACTAAAACGTTTGGCTGGTAGTGTACTAAAACGTTTGGCTGGTAGTGTATCTAAAACGTTTGGCTGGTAGTGTACTAAAACGTTTGGCTGGTAGTGTATCTAAAACGTTTGGCTGGTAGTGTACTAAAACGTTTGTCTGGTAGTGTACTAAAATGTTTGGCTGGTAGTGTACTAAAACGTTTGTCTGGTAGTTTACTAAAAAGTTTGACTGGTAGTGTACTAAAAAGTTTAGCTGGTAGTGTACTAAAACTTTTGACTGGTAGTGATCTAAAACGTTTAAAATGGTTCTAAAATATTTTACTGGTAGTGTACTAGAACCATTGACTGGTAGTGTACTAAAACGTTTGGCTGGTAGTGATCTAAAATGTTTGACTGGTAGTATACTAAAATGTTTGGCTGGTAGTGTACTAAAACATTTGACTGGTAGTGTACTAAAACCTTTGACTGGTAGTGATCTAAAATGTTTGGCTGGTAGTGTACTAAAACGTTTGGCTGGTAATGTACTAAAACGTTTGGCTAGTAGTGATCTAAAATGTTTGGCTGGTAGTGTACTAAAACTGTTGACTGGTAGTGATCTAAAACGTTTGACTGGTAGTGTTCTAAAACGTTTGGCTGCTAGTGTACTAAAACGTTTGGCTGGTAGTGTACTAAAACGTTTGACTGGTAGTGATCTAAAACGTTTGGCTGGTAGTGTACTAAAACGTTTGGCTGCTAGTGTACTAAAACGTTTGTCTGGTAGTGTACTAAAATGTTTGGCTGGTAGTGTACTAAAACGTTTGTCTGGTAGTTTACTAAAAAGTTTGACTGGTAGTGTACTAAAAAGTTTAGCTGGTAGTGTACTAAAACTTTTGACTGGTAGTGATCTAAAACGTTTAAAATGGTTCTAAAATATTTTACTGGTAGTGTACTAGAACCATTGACTGGTAGTGTACTAAAACGTTTGGCTGGTAGTGATCTAAAATGTTTGACTGGTAGTATACTAAAATGTTTGGCTGGTAGTGTACTAAAACATTTGACTGGTAGTGTACTAAAACCTTTGACTGGTAGTGATCTAAAATGTTTGGCTGGTAGTGTACTAAAACGTTTGGCTGGTAATGTACTAAAACGTTTGGCTAGTAGTGATCTAAAATGTTTGGCTGGTAGTGTACTAAAACTGTTGACTGGTAGTGATCTAAAACGTTTGACTGGTAGTGTTCTAAAACGTTTGGCTGCTAGTGTACTAAAACGTTTGGCTGGTAGTGTACTAAAACGTTTGACTGGTAGTGATCTAAAACGTTTGGCTGGTAGTGTACTAAAACGTTTGGCTGCTAGTGTACTAAAACGTTTGGCTGGTAGTGTACTAAAACGTTTGACTGGTAGTGTATCTAAAACGTTTGGCTGGTAGTGTACTAAAACGTTTGACTGGTAGTAATCTAAAACGTTTGACTGGTAGTGTACTAAAACGTTTGACTGGTAGTGCACTAAAACGTTTGACTGGTAGTGTACTAAAACCTTTGACTGGTAGTGTATCTAAAACGTTTGACTGGTAGTAATCTAAAACGTTTGGCTGGTAGTGATCTAAAACGTTTGGCTGGTAGTGTACTAAAACGTTTGGCTGCTAGTGTACTAAAACGTTTGGCTGGTAGTGATCTAAAACGTTTGACTGGTAGTGTACTAAAACGTTTGGCTGCTAGTGTACTAAAACGTTTGGCTGGTAGTGTACTAAAACGTTTGACTGGTAGTAATCTAAAACGTTTGACTGGTAGTGTTCTAAAACGTTTGGCTGCTAGTGTACTAAAACGTTTGGCTGGTAGTGTACTAAAACGTTTGACTGGTAGTGTATCTAAAACGTTTGGCTGGTAGTGTACTAAAACGTTTGACTGGTAGTGTACTAAAACGTTTGACTGGTAGTGTACTAAAACGTTTGACTGGTAGTGCACTAAAACGTTTGACTGGTAGTAATCTAAAACGTTTGGCTGGTAGTGTACTAAAACCTTTGACTGGTAGTGATCTAAAACGTTTGGCTGGTAGTGTACTAAAACGTTTGGCTGCTAGTGTACTAAAACGTTTGGCTGGTAGTGATCTAAAACGTTTGACTGGTAGTGTACTAAAACGTTTGGCTGCTAGTGT
This sequence comes from Megaleporinus macrocephalus, assembly GCA_021613375.1. Taxonomy (NCBI): domain Eukaryota; kingdom Metazoa; phylum Chordata; class Actinopteri; order Characiformes; family Anostomidae; genus Megaleporinus; species Megaleporinus macrocephalus. The sequence continues at coordinate 4,677,787 of CM038716.1, forward strand.
ACTAAAACGTTTGGCTGGTAGTGTACTAAAACGTTTGGCTGCTAGTGTACTAAAACGTTTGGCTGGTAGTGTACTAAAACTGTTGACTGGTAGTGTACTAAAACGTTTGGCTGCTAGTGTACTAAAACGTTTGGCTGGTAGTGTACTAAAACGTTTGACTGGTAGTAATCTAAAACGTTTGGCTGGTAGTGTACTAAAACGTTTGGCTGCTAGTGTACTAAAACGTTTGGCTGGTAGTGTACTAAAATGTTTGACTGGTAGTGTATCTAAAACGTTTGGCTGGTAGTGTACTAAAACGTTTGACTGGTAGTAATCTAAAACGTTTGACTGGTAGTGTACTAAAACGTTTGACTGGTAGTGCACTAAAACGTTTGACTGGTAGTAATCTAAAACGTTTGGCTGGTAGTGTACTAAAACCTTTGACTGGTAGTGTATCTAAAACGTTTGACTGGTAGTAATCTAAAACGTTTGGCTGGTAGTGATCTAAAACGTTTGGCTGGTAGTGTACTAAAACGTTTGACTGGTAGTGATCTAAAACGTTTGGCTGGTAGTGTACTAAAACGTTTGGCTGCTAGTGTACTAAAACGTTTGGCTGGTAGTGTACTAAAACGTTTGACTGGTAGTAATCTAAAACGTTTGACTGGTAGTGTTCTAAAACGTTTGGCTGCTAGTGTACTAAAACGTTTGACTGGTAGTGTACTAAAACGTTTGACTGGTAGTGTATCTAAAACGTTTGGCTGGTAGTGTACTAAAACGTTTGACTGGTAGTAATCTAAAACGTTTGACTGGTAGTGTACTAAAACGTTTAGCTGCTAGTGTACTAAAACGTTTGGCTGGTAGTGTACTAAAACGTTTGACTGGTAGTAATCTAAAACGTTTGACTGGTAGTGTTCTAAAACGTTTGGCTGCTAGTGTACTAAAACGTTTGACTGGTAGTGTACTAAAACGTTTGACTGGTAGTGTATCTAAAACATTTGGCTGGTAGTGTACTAAAACGTTTGACTGGTAGTAATCTAAAACGTTTGGCTGGTAGTGTACTAAAACCTTTGACTGGTAGTGATCTAAAACGTTTGGCTGGTAGTGTACTAAAACGTTTGGCTGCTAGTGTACTAAAACGTTTGGCTGGTAGTGATCTAAAACGTTTGACTGGTAGTGTACTAAAACGTTTGGCTGCTAGTGTACTAAAACGTTTGGCTGGTAGTGTACTAAAACGTTTGGCTGCTAGTGTACTAAAACGTTTGGCTGGTAGTGTACTAAAACTGTTGACTGGTAGTTTACTAAAACGTTTGGCTGCTAGTGTACTAAAACGTTTGGCTGGTAGTGTACTAAAACGTTTGACTGGTAGTAATCTAAAACGTTTGACTGGTAGTGATCTAAAACGTTTGACTGGTAGTGCACTAAAACGTTTGACTGGTAGTAATCTAAAACGTTTGGCTGGTAGTGTACTAAAACCTTTGACTGGTAGTGATCTAAAACGTTTGGCTGGTAGTGTACTAAAACGTTTGGCTGCTAGTGTACTAAAACGTTTGGCTGGTAGTGATCTAAAACGTTTGACTGGTAGTGTACTAAAACGTTTGGCTGCTAGTGTACTAAAACGTTTGGCTGGTAGTGTACTAAAACGTTTGGCTGCTAGTGTACTAAAACGTTTGGCTGGTAGTGTACTAAAACTGTTGACTGGTAGTTTACTAAAACGTTTGGCTGGTAGTGTACTAAAACGTTTGGCTGGTAGTGTACTAAAACGTTTGACTGGTAGTAATCTAAAACGTTTGACTGGTAGTGATCTAAAACATTTGACTGGTAGTGTACTAAAACGTTTGACTGGTAGTGATCTAAAACGTTTGGCTGCTAGTGTACTAAAACGTTTGGCTGGTAGTGTACTAAAACGTTTGGCTGCTAGTGTACTAAAACGTTTGGCTGGTAGTGTACTAAAACGTTTGACTGGTAGTGTTCTAAAACGTTTGACTGGTAGTGTACTAAAACGTTTGGCTGCTAGTGTACTAAAACGTTTGACTGGTAGTGTTCTAAAACGTTTGACTGGTAGTGTACTAAAACGTTTGACTGGTAGTGTACTAAAACGTTTGACTGGTAGTAATCTAAAACGTTTGACTGGTAGTGTACTACAACGTTTGACTGGTAGTGCACTACAACGTTTGACTGGTAGTGTACTAAAACGTTTGACTGGTAGTGTACTACAACGTTTGACTGGTAGTGTACTACAACGTTTGACTGGTAGTGTACTACAACGTTTGACTGGTAGTGTACTACAACGTTTGACTGGTAGTGCACTACAACGTTTTACTGGTAGTGTACTAAAACGTTTGACTGGTAGTGTACTAAAACGTTTGACTGGTAGTGATCTAAAACGTTTGACTGGTAGTGTATCTAAAACGTTTGGCTGGTAGTGTACTAAAACGTTTGACTGGAGATCTATCTATCTATCTATCTATCTATCTATCTATCTATCTATCTATCTATCTATCTATCTATCTATCTATCTATCTATCTATCTATCTATCTATCTATCTATCTATCTATCTATCTATCTATCTATCTATCTATCTATTGTCCTGTCTATCTGTTTCTTTTCCTGTCTCTCTGCCTATTTGTCTATCCAGTCTTCACAACATCTCTCTTCTCTTCTTTTGCCTTTAATGGAATTCTGGATGTCTGTGTTATTTACTGGAGCCTTTTAAAACTGTCCAGATCTGCATCCTCCCAAACTATTAAACTCCCGGACACAAAGAACAGACCTGCCTCTGGTTTGTATGTGTGTGTAATGCAAGGAGTCAGGTGATGTCATTGGTTATGTCTGGAGCAAAGGGGCTCAGTTGCATCAGAATGACAGCTGTTTTTCTCTCTCTCTGTCTCTCTCCCTCTCTCTCTCTTTGCAGGAGATTATGGATCGTATCTATAAGAATGTGATGATGAAAGTGGAGGAGATGGGTGCAGTTCAGAAAACTTTTTTTATCTTGGCTTACAACTACAAGATGGAGCAGCTGGCTAAAGGCAATAGCACTCCACTGTGTGACAAGTACGTTAAGCACATACGGTGCTGTAAACCCCTCAGAGTTTTCCTTATTTCTGCATAAATATGATCTAAAACATAATCAGATCATACAAGTCATAAAAGTAGATAAAGAGAATCTAATTAAACACAATAATAACTTACTTGATCATTTATTTATTAAGGAAAATGATCCAGGTAACTGCTTTAGCATTTGCTGGTATAACTCAGAAATTGAAATTGCCCTGTCCTAGATGCAGCAAGACTAGCACACACCATGATACTACCACCACCATGTTTCACAGATGGGATAAGTTTCTTATGCCAGAACGATGAGCATGATCCATTCACAACACCACATTACACACGAACACAACATCACCACTTCAGGGTCACTGCTGTGCAGAGAATGATCCACAACCAAAATAATATTTGCTCTGTGGTGGTCCTGGGGTGGTCCTTTGGAGATCCTGATTTGCACATGTGCTGTATGGTTGTTTTGTTATGTTTTTAAACATATAGACAGTCATTCCGTCCCTCAAGCATCACATGGTCTTAACATCTCCCAATTCTCTCCATCCCCTTCTCTGTACAGGTTTGTGTTCCAGAAGGTGCGAGCATTGTTGGGTGGGCGAACACGGGTGTTGCTGTCCGGCGGCGCACCACTGTCAGCAGCAACTCAACGTTTTATGAACATCTGTTTATGTTGCCCTGTGGGCCAAGGCTATGGACTGACCGAAACCTGTGGAGCTGGAACCATCAGTCAGCGTAAGTGCTCTTCATCGTCATCATAGACATACAGTATATTTAATGTGTTTTGTTATGGGTATCATATACACTACTGTGCAAAAGCTGTAGCTGTTTAAAAGCATTAATCTTATCAAGAAGTGTATTTTCACCAGTAAGAACACCAAATATCATTAGATCAGATGTAAATAAGCATAAATGTAATACAAAGTACCACTGAGGTGCACAGCGACCAGTCAAGGTTCTAGTATTTGAATATTACAATCTCTTTTTGGTGTTCGTTGTGGTGCTGTAATAATTCAGAGGAGAATAAGGTAAGATCCATAAGCAGGCTGTTTTATTGAATATGACAGAGAAATGTGGTAATCAGAGTATGGGGCTGGGCAGCAGCGTGATAACCTGGGACCCGGTCCGGGTGAGTAGGCTGAGCAGAGTGAAAATAGGTCAGCAAGTGGGTCGTTAGAGCAAATTCACTCAACGTGTTAATACCAAGTCGCAATGTCCTGTAAGAGCACAGATAGAGTAAAACCCTAGTATAGGACAGGGTTAGCAAGTACAAGCGTGGGGACACACAGAATAGCCCAGCCAGGTCCAGCCCTATCTATTCATCCATCTTCTACATTTTTCTGGGTCATGGGAGGTGCTGAAGCCAATCCCAGCACTCTCTGGGAGGAAGGCAGGGAACACCTAGGACAGACCACCAATCCATCACAGGACAGACACACACTAGCATTAACATATATATACACTCACCAACAGTTTAGCCACTCCAATTCACGACACAACATCACGCGGCTGGAAATGTCCCACATTGGTTGGAAGGGCTGACTTCCAAGTACTACCCTGGACCCCTAATTCCCAAGACCTGTATGTAATTGAACATCAATTATGCTTGCTTTATGGATCCTCCCCCCATGTACCCTCCAGCAGCTGTGGGATGCACTGCAATCAACATGGCCCCAGATACTGGTGACAGTCTCCCAGCCAATCTTGCTGCTGTCCGTGTCTCAGATGTGGGTAAATGCATAATGAGAAATGGTTGGAGGACAATCGATATCGTGGCTGGCTAAAACCATCCAGAGATATATATGAGGAGCGATGAGAACGTGATGGCAAAACCTCCAAATGTTGGAACATGGGTCGTACAGCGCTGGATTCTTACATGAAACCTGAAATACACAAGCTAATAGTGCTATGCCCATTGAGTCAATCACTACCAATGAAGTTATGAAATAACTTAAGTTTGGGAGAAGGACCACGCCCAAACTCCTCCTCATTCCTTACATAAAAAAAAAAGTTCATCTCGAAGTGGATGAAGATTCGTTTGTCATTAGATTTGACAAGACACTGAACAGGACCAGTAAGAGTGAACAATTTGATCTCCAGAGAAGATATTGGACAACCGACAAGACTGGCAGCCACGTTCAGCCCCATTTCTTTGAAAAATAATTCATGGGTCCTTCGACAGCAGATGATTTGTTGGAATATTTCAGCAATGGAAGCTATGCTGTAACAACTTACCAAATTTAGACAAGCTCTTGACTACTGCTATTTTTATTCATGCTCTTAGCTACAGTTATGTTAGACCTGGACAAATTGTTAGCTTAAAATAAGAACGATATTTATTGCCAAGCAATTTTTTCAGACAAGGAATGTGTGTTGATGATTGCTTATTCAAAGCAGCACATCTAGAGTAATATAAAAGAGACTTTATGAAGAGATAATATAACTTAAAATATTGTGCCTATTATTATTATTGCATCATAAAAGTGAACTTAAAATGTGCAAGTAGTCTAGTTACTACTAGCCTTTATTAGCCTTTTGATTCCTTATAGGTTAGTCATTTGAAATCATGGGTATGGATTATGGCAATGGTGTGCTAAATGTAAGCACCGTACACATGATATACTAACAAATCTGACATGTATTCACTATATCATCACTGTCCAAAGAAAAACATGTATCTTCTATGTATTTAAAAATTAAATTAAATGCTCCAAAATAACTTTGGTTCCATTGACCTACATTAAAAGTAAAGTCAGTTTTTGACCTCCCCTATAAAGTTGCCTTTGGACGTGTGAATCAGGCGTATGTAAACATTTGTGGATCCACTTTACTTGTAGTTCACTCATGTTTTTATGAAGGTTACATACATTTTTTCCCCATAAAATTCTACACACAATACCCCATAATGAAAATGTATAAAAAGTATTTTTAATAAATTTTTGCAAATGTATTTAAAAATAAAAATAATAAAATGGCACATGTACATACGTATGCACAGCAAGGGTGTAGAATTAGTATGGTCTGAAGTGACGTGTCCCCACCAATATCCAGCGGTTATTTAATGGTCCCCACCAATAATTTAATCCCCACCGAAAAAAAAACACCTTGATCGGTCAACGTCTCATTAACCTAGAGATACAGAAAGGGTTAAATCATGTTCTCCATTGGAGTCCTACCTCGCAGTAACACATATTGCCAGTGTTACGTTTGGTTGTTAGCGGCGCCAAAACTGGAAGGAAAGTTACTTTAGTTTTGTGGACAACAGCACCAGGTTATGCAGTGCTCTATGTATTAACCCTGATTTATGAGACCTATTTTTTAACAAACATCTCCACCAATGTGAAGGGCAAATCAATGCCCTCAATTCACAGCCTTTGCCATCATCCTTCAGTTGTTTCCAGAACTTCATTGGAGTCCTCCTGTGGTAGATCCAATTGATTGGACATTATTTGGAAAGGCACACAGCTGTCTATATACAGTAAGATGTTCTATTCATAGTTGACGGTACATATCAGAGCACAAACCAAGCCATGAAGTCCAAGGAATGGTGTCCACAGGATTGTACTGAAAATTAAATGAAATGAAAATGGACCCACACTCCCCATCCAAGCTGATGGCGCTTGAGAGGTTCTGCAAAGAAGAATGGGAGAAACTGTCCCAAAATAATGTGCCAAGCTTGTAGCATCATACTCAAAATAACTTAAGGCTGCAATTGCTGCCAAAGGTGCTTCAACATAGTGTGATACTTATGATACTTCTGTACATGTGATGTTTTTAATACATTTGCAAAAACATTTAAACAAGCGTTTTTCACTTTGTCATTATGGGGTATTGTGTAAAATTTGATGGTGAAAAATGTGTAATAATACAGAGACCCAGATCCAAGTGCAAACTTTCGCTTTAATAGAAACACAGTTACAAAACCAGGGGCAAGTCCAAGAATCAGAGTCCATAAACACAGCATAAAGATCACAATATCTTGAAGACAGTCCAAACCAGGCTAACAAAACAAAGGGTGTATCCAAAGGGGTAAAGCCAAAAAAAACATAAACAGATCAAAGCCAGATAATCCCAGAGAATCAGAGAAACCGCTCAGAACTGTATCCAAACGAGAGGACAAGACCTCGTAAGCTTTAGAATACAGGGGTTCAAATATGAGATGAATGGTCGATAGGATGAGCTACACCTGAAAATCTGTTTAGTACTCAGGTGATGGTGTATTGCAGGGCTGGGATGTGACAAAAGGAATGTAATCGGTTTTGGAATAAGGCTGTAACATAACATAACATGGAAAAAGTGAAGTGTGTATGTCTAAAGGAGGAAACAGCAGTGTTTATGTACATGGTACATCAGTTCAATGTAGTAAACTCAATGCAAATACCAGTTTTCCATTCTAAGCCACTTTCAAGCCAACCCATGCTGGATGCCAGCCCTGAAAACAATCCTGGTTTTTGATCTAGACGACATCCCTGCGACTTCAGACTGCAATGTCAAAAATCATGCATGTGTGTTGCAGTTTGGGACTACAGCACGGGGAGGGTAGGAGCTCCTCTGGTCTGCTGTGAGATCCGACTCAAGGACTGGGTTGAGGGTAAGTCTCTGTTTCTCCCTCTCTCTCACACATACACACATCCATCTACCCTTACCAAAACACTGTCATGAAGTTTACCCATTCATCATGTGTTACGCCCATTAGTCTGCTGCAGGGAGTGAGCAATGGGGCAGTATGACCACTGAGGAGAGAGAAAGAGAGAGAAAAGAAGAGAGATAGAGTGAAAAAAGGCAGACATATTGACAGTCATTCTGCCCTTGTAAGGAAAGCCAGTCTTAACAGCTGCAGCTAATCTCTTTAGAAACGCTCTGCCGTCTCATTCCTTATAACAAGACTTTGCATGCTTAGTCTGTTCTTATTCGTCTTTGTGCTACATTATGTAAGTCTTTTTTCCATTCTCTACAGTTCTCTTAATTTTTGGTCCATTCTCTTCCATTACATCGTCACTCTCTCCATTTTTGTCCATTTTTATTTTTCTATTTTTCTTTTGTTAAAACAGCTGCCATTTGCATTGCATGAAAAATTCACAGACCAATAGAAATGCTTGTAAATAGCTTGGACAAAATTCTGGTTCCATTGACTTACATTGAAAGTCAAGAGTTTTTGGCCTCTCCAGTAGAGTTGCCATTTGGGACATGCTTCTTTTTTAGTGACGACCCTTCCTCCACTCCCACCTATTACCCAGTGAACCACTCAGCCAGCTTAGACACTAATACAGTGACTAATATATGATTTCCAGTTCTCGTTGACTTTTCTTGGAAAGCCTAAATAAACATTTGTGACAGTTTAAACATTGTTAACGTCCGATACCATGTTTGAGTTCACAGGTTTTGTGATGTCACTGATATTTGCTTGCTATCCAGCCTAGAGGATACATACATGACATCACAGTTGGTGGGAGTCACTGCAGTTCTGCCCACTGTGTTGCAGAAAGTCTAGCTGTGTGGTCAGTATTAGTGTTCAGTGTGAATGCCCCAAAAACCACAACAACATCTAACTTGGGAAGGAGCTGACGTGTGATTGACTGTACAACTAGGTTCAGCACAAATGCTGAGCGATCTTATTATAAAGTCGTGCAGGTCTGACCAGCAGCTACCCGAAACACTTGTTGGAGGTTATTGCTGCCAAAGGAGGTTGGACCGGTTATTAAATCCAAGGGTTCTCTTACTTTTTCCAACAGCACTTTGAATGTTTAATGGATGTGTCCAATAAAAACATGAAATATTATAATTGTTTGTGTGGTATTAGGTTAGGCACATTAAGTTTGTCTATAATTTGGACTTAGATATAGATCAGATCACGTTTTGTGACCAATTAATGCACAAAACCAGGTCATTTCAAAGGGTTTACATATGTTTTCCCATCCACCAGTTGCAATATATCATAATAGCTGAGGAGCCGGAATGAAACTTGCAGCAGGATTTAAGGCGGAATGGAAAAATTTTAACTATAAGCTGGCGAATAGGAAGCTGAAGCAGTTAGCTGTAAAGTTATTGTCAACATTTACAATAGCTGGGCCATGATGGGCCATGGTGGGTGGGACGATTAGACAATGTTAGCTAACCAAAACATAATGACCACAAGAATTTATGTTTTACAGCTGAGCCTTGTTTGCAGAATGTTTTGCCACTCAGTCTGACTGAGGTCAATGGATGCTCTATAGCAGTTTATCCCCACCCATCCACACTTCTAAAACAAAATATGGAGCAGCCAGTAAGAACAGAGGTCATTTAAAGATAAAAAGAGTCTGAATTTGATACATAAACCCACACAAAGTGATAAGATATATGTAGGACCATACGTTACTATGTAAGAGCACTGTGGATCTAGGCTGAGCTTTTGCCTATGAGGCTATGTGGAAGCTGACTGTAGGTCATATATACATTTAGAGTGGTCTGTGTATAAAGAAGCTAAGAGCGAGAGCTGAGGCCAGCTGCTAGTTCCCATATAACTCTAGTTCTAGATCTGCTGCCATTTGCCCAGTGGTGTTAGACAAGTTTGCTAACCTCTCTCATCTCTTATTGTCTATCTAGGTGGGTACCGGAACACTGATAAGCCCTGTCCACGTGGGGAGATTCTGATTGGCGGGCCCAACATAACCATGGGTTACTACAAGAACGAAGCGATGAATCAGGAAAATTTCTTTGTGGATAAGAACGGCCAGCGCTGGTTCTGCACCGGAGACATTGGCGAGTTCCAAGCGGATGGCTGCCTCAAGATCATTGGTGAGCAGCACAGACTTCTTCTTACTGACCAAACGGAATGCTTGGCAGGAAATGCAGGGATGGAAATTAGTAGGAGCTAATGCTTTTCTCACTAGAGATGAATGTCCCTGATAAACTAAACAAAAAAAAGAACTAAACTAAACTGACCGATACAAGGACTTGGTCTACTGGGCCACAGCACACTGGTAGTCAGAGCATGGGAGTACAGATAAATATAGTCTTAGAATGAGTGAGTCCAGGAGTGATACTGAAGAAAGTAAGAAGGGGAGCTTGTTAGACAGGGCACAATATACTCCTTCCAACTCTTTGACAGCCCTGAATTATGCGTTTCATTTCCCAGATAGGAAAATCAGCCGTTCCCCCCACTGCTTCCCGTAAGGCTTTTTTTTTCAATAGAGCTTTACTGCCGATGATCATTTTTTTGGGATTGTACATTTTGTACAGTGTGTCTTCAATGTGGACTTTGCTCTCGTGGTTGAAGTTGCTTATTTGAAGGTTTTGCCAGTAGTGGTAGTTTCCACGCAGTGTGATAAAAACTCTTTTACTGGTAAACAGTGTGGCTGTGTGACTCAGTTCTGGTCTACGTCTGGCACTCTGACATGAGAGAGAGATAATAACCTGGGGGTGGGAGTTGGTGGGGGGGGGGAGTCTACACTTGTGAGGAACAAAATGTTCTCACCAGTCTAATAAAATGAGACAATAATATGTTGGTTTAGGATTCAGTTATATCCAAGACTGGTGGCGATTGGTGGCTGAGTTAAAGCAGGGATGTGTATGTACCTTTGTTCTTATGCTCTTTTATGCAGACCGTAAAAAGGATCTGGTGAAGTTGCAGGCCGGGGAGTACGTGTCTCTGGGGAAAGTGGAGGCCATGCTAAAAAACTGTCCTCTTATTGACAACATCTGCGCCTATGCCAACAGGTACTGCGGCGAAAACCACATTTGCATTCGCAGTAATGGTTCCTAAGTAAGGTGTGTGTATACTGGTATATAGTTTGGTCCCCTTAATACATATAAATGTCAGTTCTGGTTCACCTAGCATTGTCGTATTGCAAAATCAAAGGTCAGAGCTGATTGGGCTCTACAGTCCCAAATTTTCAAATAACAGGGTGTTTTCTGTTTTAGCTGAGCTCATTGGTTTTATTTCTGTCTTACCTTAGAGCAGTAAGGCTTTATTACCATGTGCAAAGCAGGGGGAGAAATCCCTGTAACAGCCTTGAGTGGTTCATTGCGATAATACATAGTATATGAGTGTATAATTTGTATAAAGACTATTCAAAATGGCTTTCAATGTACCTCATCTTTGTTTTAAAACTAAACCTGTCCATTTTATAACTTAGAGCTTCGGAACTCAGAAACTCTTCTCCTCTAAATACCAAAGAAATGATGCAAAGAGGTGATGGTTCCTTCTGTCTTTGTTCTGCAATGTATACATACTTCTGAGACCGATGCTTCTGTATAAGACCATACTGCCCATAATGCGTGTGGTATTTTATCGTATACTACCTACACAAATTTTCACGGGGTACTGTCTAATACAGACATGAAATATTATAATTGTTTGTGTGGTATTGCGTTAAGCACATTAAGCTTGTCTATACTTGGGACTTTGCTGTAGAGCAGATCATGTTTTATGACCCTTTAATGCAGAAAACCAGGTTATTGTACTGTATAGCAGCTGTCATATTACACAAAGCATTTTATAGAATTAGGCTGTGAATGGTTGCTTGGATGGTCATGGTGTTTTGAGTTTCTAGAGGCCAGCAACAGCCAATAGCTGGGTAGCAGGTGGTGCCATACACCACATTTTATGCAGCTGATGACAGCAACAACATTACTCCACCTGGCTGCCATCTGTTTTCTCTACTGCCCATGACTCCGCCTCCGCTGCTGGTTACTGACCTGAGCTGGACAATGATCACCTTCCAGCCATTTGATGTTGTGTGTGAGCACACCTGGTCACAGTAGACATATCGGTCAGTCTGTGGTGGCAAATGCAAACAGCAATCTGCCATCCATGCTACACTTGACCCGCAGCCCAGTGCTGCTGTTGACCTTTCACCAGGCTTTGCCTCTCTTGCTATCTGCTCCTGAGTCTGTTAAAACATCATTCTTTGTATGCTGTATGCTGTATATGTATACATACATATGGTTGCTGTCCAAATAACAACAAGTATCTCCAAAATACCAACTTTACAGTAGAGGCAGAAAACTTTTTTTTTACTTTTAATGTAAGTCAATGGAACCAGAATTTTTTTCCAAGTGATTTTGGAGCATTTCTATTGGTCACAAAAAAATAAAAATAGACAAAAATGAACATGTTTTTCTTTGAACAGTGACCTATGCTGCATGTAATTACATGAGCTATTTTCTTCCTTCCTCGTCTCCACAGTGAGGAGTCATATGTGATCAGCTTTGTGGTGCCCAATCAGAAACAGCTTTTAGCACTGGCTGAGAAACGGGGTATCAGTGGCACGTGGTTAGAGATCTGCAATAACCCTGTAATGGAGGAGGAAGTGCTTAAAGTCATCACTGACACAGCATTGGCAGGTAAGGCATATATCAAATAACTCTGTTACATATAAAGGTGTCAAAAGTGTTCACATTCATTACTCAGGTAGGAGTATAGATACTAGGGTTTAAACATACTTCTGTAGAAGTTGAAGTATCAACTCGAGCTTTTTACTCCAGTAAAAGTGTAAAAGTACTGCTTTCAAAGTAATAACAAGTAATGTTAGAGAAAAATATGCCATTAAGGATAAAAGCTTAGGCCGCACCACAGGGGTTTATAGTGCACTAGCCCTCTTCCCCAAAACCCCCATTCTTCTAAAAGCCATAATGACTATAATGTTATATTAAAATGTTAATATTGATAAATTTGGGATGCGCTAGGCTTCCTGTTTCAGCCGCATATACGCCCATTGAAAATGAATGTACTTTAGTACAATGTAAATATATTAAAGAAGCATATCTGTGTACTACTGAGCATTAACATGAGTTTCATGGAGCAGAAGATGTGATGACTAGTTGTCTATAAGTATTTTAATGGTGCAAAAAGTCAAAGTCAAAGGCATGTTATCAATAATCTTTACTGGAATGTAAATGTACATGAATGAAAACAAGCTGAAATGAAATAGGAGTAACAAGGCTATGTTTAAAATGTAAGGAGTAGAAAGTACTGATAATGGAGTGTAAATGTAAGGAGTAGAAAGTACTGATAATGGAGTGTAAATGTAAGGAGTATAAAGTACTGATAATGGAGTGTAAATGTAAGGAGCAGAAAGTACAGATAATGGAGTGTAAATGTAAGGAGTAGAAAGTAGAAAAAACATAACACAACAAAACCTTTTCAATTCAATTCAAATAGAATCGAATGACTTCTTTCTTTTCCTATAACCATGAATTTCCTGTGATCTTGCCGTTACACAGCCCAGCTGGAGAGGTTCGAAATCCCGCGAAAAATCTGTTTAAGCTCAGAGCCATGGACCCCAGAGACGGGCCTCGTAACCGACGCTTTCAAACTCAAGCGCAAGGAGATTAAATCACACTACCAGCATGACATTGAGAGGATGTACGGTGGCAAGTGAATTCAGATCGAACCAGATCTGAAACTGCATCTCTTCTTGACAGTCCTAAGTGGAATCCTTTATCATCGTAGCATCCCAACCACAATCAAGAGTCGTCTCTGTGATGTTGCAAAACACCTAACTGACACAAATATGCTTGTAAGAGACTACAGATAGGATATATTTGTATTTATGTAATTATAAATTGTTACAAGAGCAATGTTCTGTTCTTATTTGTACAGCATCCTGGTTTGTTGGTAAAATCTGTATGAAACTGCTACACAGTGTAGGCAGAATACATACTGCACACTGTCTATATAGTGTAGAAAGATGGATCAAACATTCACAACATTTGGGACTCACATAATTGCTCACAGAATAAATAAACATAACCCCTTTTCTAAATCACTCACAGCCTGAATCCCTCCTTTCCAGAGCAACATTAATGCTCATACTGGCTACTAAACATTTCATGAGGAAAAATTTGATTCTCTTTTATTTCAGGAGCTTTTAAATTTATTCATAATTTTATTTCTTTAGCCGCCCACACTTGTGCACCTTTGGTTGCAAAATGTGCCCTGTCAGCTTCTCTTCACATGGGAAAAAAATAATTTTGCAATAAATGATGGTGTGCCATCTAGACTTGATAACTGGAAAGATTGTTAACCTGTGTTAAAGAGTGTTCTTGTAGGGTTGTTTTTCCAATAGAAAAGGGCTGGACTGGTTATCTGGCATACTAGGCATTTGCCCGGTGGGCCGACAGTCCTCAGGGGCCGATGCTGTTGGATTTTTTTCTTCCCTTTTTTTTAAGAAACCGGCCCACAATTTGGAGGGGGCGGCCCATTGGCCCATCCACAATATAGACAGTGGACTGAACCAATCAGGATAAAGGACGAAAGTGGCCCCACCCTTTCTCTGCGTGGTCTGCTGTAACTCCCGCTAAACTAGTGTTGAGCATTTCTGTTAAGGGAGAGGCAACATGGAGAAAGCGAAGCGACAGAAAGGGGGTGCGTAGAAGTTACATGTGAAGAGATTGAAGGGTGTAGATAAAGAGTGTCTCTGTAGATGAAGAGTGTCACTGTAGATGAAGAGTGTCACTGTAGATAAAGAGTGTCACTGTAGATGAAGAGTGTCACTGTAGATGAAGAGTGTCACTGTAGATAGAGTGTCACTGTAGATAAAGAGTGTTACTGTAGATGAAGAGCGATACTGTAGACGAAGAGTGTCACTGTAGATAAAGAGTATCACTGTAGATAGTGTTACTGTAGATGAAGAGTATCACTGTAGATAAAGAGTATCACTGTAGATAAAGAGTGTTACTGTAGATGAAGAGTATCACTGTAGATAAAGAGTGTCACTGTAGATAAAGAGTGTTACTGTAGATGAAGAGCGTTACTGTAGATGAAGAGTGTCACTGTAGATAAAGAGTATCACTGTAGATAAAGAGTGTTATTGTAGATGAAGAGCGTTACTGTAGATGAAGAGTATCACTGTAGATAAAGAGTGTTACTGTAGATGAAGAGTATCACTGTAGATAAAGAGTATCACTGTAGATAAAGAGTGTTACTGTAGATGAAGAGTATCACTGTAGATAAAGAGTGTTACTGTAGATAAAGAGTGTCACTGTAGATAAAGAGTGTCACTGTAGATGAAGAGTGTCACTGTAGATGAAGAGTGTCACTGTAGATAGTGTCACTGTAGATAAAGAGTGTTACTGTAGATGAAGAGCGATACTGTAGATGAAGAGTGTCACTGTAGATAAAGAGTATCACTGTAGATAAAGAGTATCACTGTAGATAAAGAGTGTTACTGTAGATGAAGAGTATCACTGTAGATAAAGAGTATTACTGTAGATAAAGAGTGTTACTGTAGATAAAGAGTATCACTGTAGATAAAGAGTGTTACTGTAGATGAAGAGTATCACTGTAGATAAAGAGTATTACTGTAGATAAAGAGTGTTACTGTAGATGAAGAGTATCACTGTAGATAAAGAGTGTCACTGTAGATAAAGAGCGTTACTGTAGATGAAGAGTGTCACTGTAGATGAAGAGTATCACTGTAGATAAAGAGTATCACTGTAGATAAAGAGTGTTACTGTAGATGAAGAGTATCACTGTAGATAAAGAGTGTTACTGTAGATGAAGAGCGTTACTGTAGATGAAGAGTGTCACTGTAGATGAAGAGCGTTACTGTAGATGAAGAGTGTGACTGTAGATAAAGAGTATCACTGTAGATAAAGAGTGTTACTGTAGATGAAGAGCGCTACTGTAGATGAAGAGTATCACTGTAGATAGAGTGTCACTGTAAAGAGTGTTACTGTAGATAAAGAGTATTACTGTAGATAAAGAGTGTTACTGTAGATAAGGAGTATCACTGTAGATAAAGAGTGTTACTGTAGATGAAGAGCGTTACTGTAGATAAAGAGTGTTACTGTAGATGAAGAGTATCACTGTAGATAAAGAGTGTTGCTGTAGATGAAGAGTATCACTGTAGATAAAGAGTGTTACTGTAGATGAAGAGTATCACTGTAGATAAAGATTATTACTGTAGATGAAGAGTATCACTGTAGATAAAGAGTGTTACTGTAGATGAAGAGTATCACTGTAGATAAAGAGTATCACTGTAGATAAAGAGTGTTACTGTAGATGGAGAGTATCACTGTAGATAAAGAGTATCATTGTAGATAAAGATTATTACTGTAGATGAAGAGTATCACTGTAGATAAAGAGTATCACTGTAGATAAAGATTATTACTGTAGATGAAGAGTATCACTGTAGATAAAGAGTATCACTGTAAATAAAGAGTGTTACTGTAGATAAGGTTATTACTGTAGATGAAAAGTATCACTGTAGATAAAGAGTTACTGTAGATAAAGAGTATCACTGTAGATAAAGAGTGTCACTGTAGATAAAGATTATCACTGTAGATAAAGAATGTTACTGTAGATGAAGAGTATCACTGTAGATAAAGATTATTACTGTAGATGAAGAGTATCACTGTAGATAAAGAGTGTTACTGTAGATGAAGAGTATCACTGTAGATAAAGAGTATCATTGTAGATAAAGAGTATCACTGTAGATAAAGAGTGTTACTGTAGATGAAAAGTATCACTGTAGATAAAGAGTGTTACTGTAGATAAAGATTATTACTGTAGATAAAGAGTATCACTGTAGATGAAGAGTATCACTGTAGATAAAGAGTATCACTGTAGATAAAGAGTGTTACTGTAGATGAAGAGTATCACTGTAGATAAAGAGTATCACTGTAGATAAAGAGTGTTACTGTGGATGAAGAGCGTTACTGTAGATAAAGATTATTACTGTAGATGAAGAGTATCACTGTAGATAAAGATTATTACTGTAGATGAAGAGCGTTACTGTAGATAAAGAGTGTTACTTTAGATGAAGAGTATCACTGTAGATAAAGAGTATCACTGTAGATAAAGAGTGTTACTGTAGATGAAGAGTATCACTGTAGATAAAGAGTATCACTGTAGATAAAAAGTGTTACTGTAGATGAAGAGCGTTACTGTAGATGAAGAGTATCACTGTAGATAAAGAGTATCACTGTAGATAAAGAGTGTTACTGTAGATGAAGAGTATCACTGTAGATAAAGAGTGTTACTGTAGATGAAGAGTATCACTGTAGATAAAGAGTATCACTGTAGATAAAGAGTGTTACTGTAGATGAAGAGTATCATTGTAGATAAAGAGTGTTACTGTAGATGAAGAGTATCACTGTAGATAAAGAGTATCACTGTAGATAAAGAGTGTTACTGTAGATGAAGAGTATCACTGTAGATAGAGTATCACTGTAGATAAAGAGTGTTACTGTAGATGAAGAGTATCACTGTAGATAAAGAGTGTTACTGTAGATAAAGAGTGTTACTGTAGATAAGGTTATTACTGTAGATAAAGAGTATCACTGTAGATAAAGAGTATCACTGTAGATAAAGTGTTACTGTAGATGAAGAGTATCACTGTAGATAAAGAGTGTTACTGTAGATGAAGAGTATCATTGTAGATAAAGAGTGTTACTGTAGATGAAGAGTATCACTGTAGATAAAGAGTATCATTGTAGATAAAGAGTGTTACTGTAGATGAAGAGTATCACTGTAGATAAAGAGTATCATTGTAGATAAAGAGTGTTACTGTAGATGAAGAGTATCACTGTAGATAAAGAGTGTCACTGTAGATAAAGAGTGTTACTGTAGATAAAGAGTATCATTGTAGATAAAGAGTGTTACTGTAGATGAAGAGTATCACTGTAGATAAATAGTATCACTGTAGATAAAGAGTGTTACTGTAGATAAAGAGTATCACTGTAGATAAAGAGTGTTACTGTAGATGAAGAGTATCACTGTAGATAAAGAGTGTTACTGTAGATAAGGTTATTACTGTAGATAAAGAGTATCACTGTAGATAAAGAGTATCACTGTAGATAAAGAGTATCACTGTAGATAAAGAGTGTTACTGTAGATAAAGAGTATCACTGTAGATAAAGAGTGTTACTGTAGATGAAGAGTATCACTGTAGATAAAGAGTGTTACTGTAGATAAAGAGTGTTACTGTAGATAAAGAGTGTCACTGTAGATGAAGAGTGTCACTGTAGATGAAGAGTGTCACTGTAGATAAAGAGTATCACTGTAGATGCTGCACAATGTGCTAAGATCACAGACATGTTCACTGCTGTAGCCTCCACGTCCTCTGTGACAGCAGTGCTCCAGCAACAGCAGGTTGTAGGTGAAGACAGCAGCAGCGGGCCGGAGGAGGAGCAGCAGCCAGAGATACAGGCTTTTGACAGAGAACCCGAGGGACAGACGGAGCGGAAAGTGTATTACATAAGCAGGTAGTAATGTTAGGATAACACAGGGGCTTTGAGGTGATGGAGGTAACGTTAGCTCTATTACATGAGAATGATGAGTAACGGTGATTGATTAGTATCAGTATTTATTGATATTTGCGTACTTCCCAAATTCTTTCAGCCACGTACGACACCTTCTTCTGATAAAATAGTAAACGGTCAAGCCTGAGAGGTGCTGGATGAGCAGCAAGTGTCCATTTCAGGCTACATCATAGAATTTTAGATATTTAGGCTAAAGGTGTGTTGAAAGGCTGCATAGAAGTTTGTATTTGTAGCCTCTATGCTGCGGTTCAAAATGTTTTAAAAACGCTCAAACATGTAAAATGATAAATCGTAAAACTGTTAAATAATAAGTAAAAGCTTTGCAATTTAAGCTTTACTAAAGTAAGTGTATAAAAGTATTATTAGCAAAAGGTATGCCCACAGTAAGACAGTGTCAAATGCTAATGTGTTGCATGAGTTCACAAAGCAGCCCTGTCTGTTTTTAGCCTGATCCAAATGCATGTTATAGCTTTTTAAAGGAGGGAGACCTTTTAACCTGAAGAATTAGAATTGAGCTGCTCTATCAGGGAAATTCAGAAAATATGGGTAGACAAAAGAGCTAGAATTACATTGTGTGTAAACCTACTTATTTGCTTTCCACAATGGTTATTTGATAGACTTCTAAATTAATGATTAACTGTAAATTTCTAATAAGGCAACAAGTTATGTTTTTTTAATATAATGTTATTATATGATAATAGTAAAATACATTCGTTCACGGAACACATACATAAATTACTGGTCGGCTGTGCTCTGCTAATTATGACAGGCTGGTCTAAGCCAATAATGCCAGGGCGATTTTTTTGTCCCAGTCCAGCCCTGCCTCTATTGCACCCCAGTGTCCCAAAGTGGCCCTTTCTTATAGAGAAAATGGGATGCAGTGCTGTACAGAGTTGTCTACAACTGTACAGGATGAAGTGCTTGTGTAGGTGTTAGCCCCTGCAGTGGGTAAACTGTGATGCAGTGCACTGTATGGGCGAGTATGAGATGTTTCTGAATGGTTGCCCTGTCAGTGGACTAAATGTGAAGTGGTGATCTATATGTGTAAATGACGAGCCCCGCTAGATGCCCTTCCAAGTGAGGAAACGTGATGGACTGCCCTTGCAATGTCAATCAAGTTTTCCCAAAGTATGTGCCATAGCAACAGTCTAGGGCAGAGGTGTCCAAAGTCTAGCCCCAACAGACAGATTTTTATCGCCCCGTGGCGTCACTCATAAGAATACATTACTGACTGCCCACCGGTACGTTGCAATTTTTCCTTTCACCTGATGGTGGCAGCTGTACATATACATGTATAGTACAGTTCACCACTGTGTTAGCAATCAAAGTTAAACTTAAGAGACATTATTATTTATCTGACTGGGTGTCCTGAACTTACGGAACGGCATGCACGACAGTGAGAACCGTCGATTTCACAAGAAATGGACGTCAGAATAGTTTTTCATAGAGAGACACTGCAAATGCATGTGTCTCATATGCCAAGAAACTATTGCAGTAATGAAGGAATTAAGTATCAAGAGACTTTATGAAACAAAGCCTGGACATTGTAGTTAATGTTCAGGGGACGAGGGACAGAGAAACCTGGTCTCACAGCAGCAACTGTTTCTCAGGGCACAGGAGAGCGTGACCAGAGAGAGTTATGAAATGGCTATGCTAATCGCTAAGCAGTGACACTGAGGTGTTTAAACACTCCAGCAGCATTGCTGTGTCTGATCCACTCCCATCAGCACAACACACACTAACAAACCACTACCACCACGTCAGTGTCACATCAGAGAAACTCAGCATCAGAGAAAGATTCTTCATTCCATATTAGATTATGTGACGTAAGGAATATAAGACTTGATGTTATTGAGTTCCATAAGTTTGGTGATGCAGTGACTGAGTGATATACAGTCTACAGGAGTAGACAGAGTTAGAGTGTTATATATTATGTTTGATAAAAGAAAGACAGGCCCTTGGGTATTTTGTTATTGTCCAATCTGGCCCCTTTTGAAAAACGTTTGGGCACCCCTGGTTTAGGGGTTCTGTGAAATACATTTGATAAGATTTTGAATGTAAATCTCAAACCCTTCTTTAATTAAAACACTGCACAGCTGCTAACAAATATATTATAATAATATAATAATAATAATAAGAATTTGAATATATATATATATATATTAAAATTCTTATTTTTATTATTAGAAAAGTTAACCTACATCTTTTCCATGTAATAAAGTTTTTGGAGCAGATTTCCTTGGGAGGTTCCTGTCATAAACCAGCAGGTTCTCCTGAGACATAAGCTATATAATGGTCATCTGTATAAACAAGCTTTGCAGGCGAGCACTGTATGTAAGAAATATTTACAACAGTCCACAAATTATTTAAAGGCCTCAACAGACCACCGCCGTCAACAATGCTGCCTCCTTTGTCTCATTCATATGAGGGGCATTATTATTTAGAACTCTTCCATCATCTCTTGTCATCAAAAACGAACGACTCTCATAAGGTCTGCTCTCTGATGGATGTATTGCTTAACATCCACGCCAACATAAAGGATGCATAGAGGTATGTGGCCAGTGAGAGCACTTTAAATGGACCCTAAATGAGCCCTAATGCTGCTGCTACTGTGTCTTCTGTTGATAATAATGATGATGAGGGTGATATTGTAATGTCTTGCAGTGTGACTGACGTCTCCTTCTTGTATATGTGTTAGTTTGTAATGTGTGTAGGCAGTGGCTTAGTGTCTAACGTGAATTTGTGGTTGAAGGTGACCTCTGGGCTGGTCTGGCCATTCAAAGAACTTCAAGGTGAACTGTGAGAAAAGAAGAGCCCAGCAACAGCAGGGACAGTGCAGTGGGTTTCCATGGGGATGACTGCATGGTGGATGATCTATACTGTCATCATGAAGCCTATTCCCTCATAGTCGTAATGTAATATTTTGACGGTCACTCCCAGATACCACTAGAGACCCCACTAACTCAAAAAAGGGCACGGCTGGATTTCTGTTACACGCAAACAGCTCCAGATTTCGCTCAGTGGCGCCGCACCTAACAGTCACGCACTACTCTCAGACAGATCAGGGTGATATAGAACATCCGGAACACACTATACCACTGGTCCCTCCTTGTGTGGGACAATGCTCCAGTGCCCTTAGAACAACAACTCCAAGTAAGTCTGACTAATAGAATTATGTTGTCTTCACGGAAATTCCCACTCTGGTCCAGACCGACATGTGGCCCTGAACACATCCTGGAGCCTTTTAAAGTACTGTAGTACTGTACTGTAGAGCTGCGCAAATAGCAAGGCGTCCAATCTGAAGTGCCTTTTGAATTTTCCATTAAGGGCTGCTGGAAAAAATGACAGACTTTTTGCCCGAGAGCTGGGGACAGGGGTCTTCTGTTGTGTTTCAGTTAGCCTTGTATTGAAGACGTTCTTAAGAACCCATAAAAGAGTCTGGCAACCGGTCCGGAGGTGGGCAAGTAACATTCTGGGCTGATTAATATGTACGTTGATGTAAGCGGCGCTCTTTGTAGCCCATAAACAGAACAATACACTTACAAACTGTAAACATCACCACCAAGTCTACATTTGTAGTCCGTTATGGGGGTAAAGTGGTGACTCCCCTCCTCAGATGATACAGTTCCAGACTGCAGTAACTGCTCAGCTAGTGATCATTAACAGGAGGCTATAACTTTTTCCTAGCTAGTAATAGTAATCTATTAGCAGATGTAAGAAATAAATTCACTGCGTTGCTGCCTACACATACCCTAATGCCTTGTGAATGCATGTGCCTTTTGTACACTATAAGGCCAAAGGTATGTGGACACTTGTGTTCTATCTTAACAATCAGGCACATAGCCATGAATTCTCAATAGACACAGGCAGGAGAATGGGTTGTACTAAAGAGCTTAGAGACTCTAAACATGGCGCTGTCATCGGATGCCACATTTGCCACAAGTCAGTTTAAAAAACTTATGGCCTGCTAGATCAGCCCTGGTCAACTGTAAGTGCTATTATTGTGAAATGGAAGTGTCTAGGACCAATGAGAGCTTAACTGAGAGCCTATCCTCTGTTACTGCCTCTGGACGTAATATCAGAAAGGCTTGAATACTTTTGCGGATGATTCAATGAAAACCCTACATATTATAAATGTACATATGTTGCCCACCAACACATTTAATGCCCTCGCCCCGTTAAACTGAAATTGCATCTTATTTACCATGTAGTGTTCTATTCAGGGTGTGGGCCATTTTGTAGTATTGTTCGAATTCTCAGTGGACAATTAGCTTCTCTATTCACCGTATTTCGCCTCACCCACTTTAAAGCATGTGTTTCTTCTGCCTTTGTTTTAGAACTTCCGGTCAGCTACCCAAAATCAATACAGTTACATAGGAGGCGACCAGAGAGACAATAAGAAGTTTGAATGGGACAACAATGTCTCATCCAAGGTTAATAACAAGGTTAATGGATGATATGAGAAGTTGGCCTGAGGTTACTTATGGATACTTACGTTTTTAATTACTTTGTACACTCTGAAGGTGTGGACCAGGGGTATTTAATTAGAGTTCAGTAAGGTCCAGTTACAGGAGATTTCCTCAGGCCAAGGTCCAGACCGTCATAATTTTTAACTTGTGTTATTTAACTTGTGTTATATACTGTTTACTGAAGTAGCCTAGTATCAGCATCTTATACCATCAGCAACTAAACACATCAGACATACCGTTCAGTATATTTACTGTTTAAATGCTGAACTGAATGAAGTATTTATAAACTTCTAATAAATGTTTTTAACTCACTTCAAATTAAAACAAGAGCTACATTAAAAAAACTAAATGCTTTCGAAAAAAAGTGCATCTTAAAGTGTTTATTTATAGAAACAGTAAATAAAATGTGTGTCTTCTTGTTAACTTAGCTTCACAGACTGACTGTTCACTTTTCTGTTTTTATGTAATTCTTTCTGACTCGCTTTAGTCTCCGGCTGCTGCTTCTCACTTCGTATCTTGTCTGTCTCCACACCGCACGCCCCAATCGCCACTGATCTGATTGGCTGAGGAGCGCCTTCGGTGATCTTACAGCGCATGTGATTGGTCTCTGAGTTCACTGCGCCGTAAAGCCTGTATACCATAAAGATAAGAAAAGCTCCATCGCTTAAAATAAACACAGTCAAAATTAAATAATTCTCAATAGTTTATCGGTTTGGGTCCACATTGGACAACGTCTGGGTCCAGACCCGCCTATTAGTGACTCCTGGTGTAGATGGTTCGGCAATGAAAAACTATACAAGTACTAAACCGTATCAGTACATGCATAGTGAGATGGTCGGCCGTGTACTCCGACTTAAAGATGGTGAGTTTATATTTCTGTTAACCCAAGTCAAGCCAGCTGCCCGAGGGCTACTCTGCGTGGGCATTGATGTAGGAACCGGGGGGGGTGGGGTGGACGTGTCCCACCCAATATCAGAAACAGGTAGATTTGTCCCACCCAGAAATTAAACCACAGAAAATTTTAAAAGCGCGTTTTATGTCTGTTGTTATCAACTGGCTCTGGTTGTTAGTTGGTCTGGGTCTTTCACTTTGTTGAGGCTTGTGTTGAGATGCCTGTTCAGAAATATCCTGCAATCAGCAGCTTCACTGACCCGAGCTCTCGCCTCACTGGAGCGTTGGGTAACTCGCACCAGCTTTAAATGCAAGTTCAGTGATGAGAGCAATAGTTAGCAATGATGACCATATATACTGTAATAAATTGGCTTTAGTATAATGTGTTGTTATGGTAACAGACTAGGAGGGTTTGGGTAACTAACTTTAATATTATCTGAAACGTAAAGTTACATTACTCTCTGGCCACGTTCCAAACTGCAGACTGCTACTACACTACAAGTCAGTAAATATATATATATATATATATATTTATATATATATATATATATATATATATATATATATATATATATATATATATATATATATATATATATATAAAAGGACACATATTAGCAAATGTGCCCCCCCCCCCCCATGTTTTGAGAAAGTGGGCATCAACCAGTTCAACCCACTCACCCCTCTCATATTCTGAGACCCCACAGTGACGGCCAGGTTTTCTGCCATCATCAGTCCCAATTCATTTCGCTTCTACATGTTTTCATTCGTGCTAAATAACAAGTATGATTTAAGATTTAAGGTGGAACAGGAAAACAAGTAGTTGGCGAATATGAAGCTAAATGTCAGCCCCAGAATGCAATTTTTAAGGTGGAATGAGAAAAATCAAACAAGAAGCTGACATATTAGAAGTTGAATATCAGCAGTAGATTGTGACTGCTACACCATTTAAGGTGGAATGGGTAGTTCAAACAAGAAGCTGGCAAATAAGAATGTCAGCGCTGCTGCACTATTTAAGGTGGAACTGGAAAATTGGAAAAAGAAGCTGGCAAATAAGATGCCGAACATCAGAAGCAGAATGCGACTGCTACACCATTTAAGGTGGAACGGGAAAATTCCAACATGAATCTGGCAAATAAGAAGCTGAACATCATCAGCAGAATGCAAGTGATACACTATTTAAGGAGGAATGGGAAAATTCAAACAAGAAGCTGGCAAATGAGAAGCTGACTGTCAGCACCAGAAACAAACTGCTGCACTATTTAAGATGGAACAGGAAAATTCAAACAAGAAGCTGGCAAATGATAAGCTGACTGCCAGCACCAGAAACAAACTACTGCACTATTTAAGGTGGAACAGGAAAAGTCAAACATGAAGCTGGCAAATAAGAAGCTGAACATCAGAAGCAGAATGCGACTGCTACACCATTTAAGGTGGAATGGGAAAATTCCAACAAGAATCTGGCAAATAAGAAGCTAAATATCATCAGCAGAATGCAAGTGATACACCATTTGAGGTGAAACGGGAAAATTCCAACAAGAAGCTGGCAAATGAGAAGCTGACTGTCAGTGCCAGAAACGAACTGCTGCACTATTTAAGGTGGAACAGGAAAATTGGAAAAAGAAGCTGGGTAATAAGAAGCTCACTTTGGCGTTGTAGTTTTAATGCTATTAGTTATGTTGACTAGGGAAATTTAAACTATTAAAATATCCTACCTGGAGTTCCTGATAAATAAATGCTACAGTAGGACATTTCAACGAGGATTCTTCTTCTTAATATGTTTGTATACATTTTTTTGCTTTTTGTAATGCAGTTAATTCACTTCAGGGCATTTCAACTAGGTGGTCTTTCCAACTACTACTTTTTTCTGATTAAATAATCATAATAATATTTAATTTTAATATAAACATGTGAAGGTCTTTTTTGGACCAGGTTTTAGACCAGTGAGATTTGAGAGTATTCGTTAAGAATTTTATTACATTTGCATACTTAATGTGTAATGCGGAGTGATATCCAGGCTGTGTATCTTGGTTCTATGTCAGTTACTGGTTGGAATAAATTAATGCAAGTTTGTATACCATTTAGGATTGGTTTTGGCAAGTAGAAGTACCAGTGAGTAAACCAATGAAGTGAGCTAAACAATAGACGTATAGTAAGGAAGTACTAATGCATCAAGTTGCCTTAAAATGTGGAATTCTGTCAACTTAGCATTTCTTGTTCTGCAAATATATTTTTTTTTTGTCCAGTGAACTCCTGTGTCGTTATCTTAACATAAAGCAAAAATAAAATAATCAGAATTGTTTTAACAAACAAATCTTTGTAAGAAGGACAACCTTTTTTTATAGTGTAGAGGCAGTGTTTGGTTTGTCAGTTAGCGGCCTCCGTTGGAAGACTACACCCCCCACACAGCTTTGTATATTGTGTTCTCTTTCTGCAAAGAGAGCCCCTCTAAATCTTACACATTGCTCACTTAAGCAAGTTTTAGGCACGGGATTTTGTGGCAAACCTGGCAACCTTACTTTTTTAAATGTAAAGCAAAGACCAGTCCTGGGACCGCCCACCCCCCTGTGACAGGCCTGGCCGGTCTCCCTCTGGCATGGTCCCCCCTCTTTCGCGTGGCCACCAGAGAGGCCGGCTGGCGTCCATCCACAGCGCCACTTTTCCAGCTGACCCTCACGTGACGCGTGACACTTTGGGGTCGCTATTTAAGCCCACCACAGCTGAGGCTTTGCTTAGAATCCAAAGACAGTGAGTCAGTGAGGCAGAAGTGGGGCAAGAGTTACACACTGCCGGTAAGTAAGAAGAACTTTGGAGATGTCCTTAGAACTTTTTATTATTATTATTATTATTATTATTATTATTATTATTATTATTATTATTATTATTATTATTACTGGGGTTGTTTACTGGTATTGAAAAGTTGTTTTCTTTCCCCCCTCCTCCAGTTACTGCATCACCGATAATGGAGAGCGTGGCGAACAGGACGGCGCCGCACGCGCTCTCGCTCCAAAAAGCCACGAGCTCCTCTCAGCCGGGCGGCAGCGACGGCAACGCCTACCTGTACATCCTCATCGTCATGTCCTTCTACGGGGTCTTCCTGATCGGGATCATGTTCGGCTACGTGCGCTCCAAGAGGCGCGAGAAGAGGAGGACCAACCTGTTCAGGCGCCTGCTGCACGAGGAGGAGCAGCGCGAGTGGGGCGCGGGACAGAAGAACCACAGCCTGCCCGTGCCCGCCTTCCCCGCGCCGCTCCCGTTGCCGCTGTGCACCGGGAGGCACGCGGGCAGTCCGCTGGAGGCTCGGGTTCTCGCGCCGCTGGCGTGCGCGCTGTGCTCCGTGGAGCAGAGCAGCGTGAGCTCACTCTGCTCCTCCGCCGACGTGCGCTTCACCATCGAGGAGGAGTCGGACAGCGGCACCGGGGAGGGACTCGAGGAGCCGTGCAAAGTCCGGATGGAAGACTGAAGGCTGTCCAGAGGCTGGAGCTGGCTCCCCGTTCACCAGCGTCTTGTTCCAACTTGCCCGGTCCACCTTAAATGGTGCAGACGTTACGTTATATAGAATGTAACTGCTGCTGCATTTAAGGTGGATCCGGGACAGTTGGAACAAGAAGCTGGCGAATAGGGAGCCAGCTCCAGATCCAGACTTGCGCCTATAAAGAACTGCTGAAGGCGATGCATCTGGTTACTGACCGCGTTTGGGCTAAACGGTCAGCTAACTGACCTCGCCTCTGACCTGGACCGAACTTGAAAGCCTGAATGCGCAAACTGACCGTTTGTTACACGTACTTTTACAAATGTTTTATATCTGTATATATTGGTTTACACTCAATGTTTTTATTTAAAATTCACCTTGTTTTTGTTGTGTTTATTTGTTTGTTGTTGTTGTTGTTTAGGGGGAGGTGGGGCAGGAAAAAAATGAAATAAATGTTTTTTGAGCTCATGTACGTCTTGTTTTTGGACAGCAGATGGCAGACCAGCTCTGCGTCTGGCATGCATTGAAGGGAAACTCCACCGAGTTTTCACCCAAAATTCTAGATGATTAAATGGACACTTGAACAAAGTCATTTGGAGGGGTTTGATGTGCAATGCTTTGCTCTGGAGAGGCAGAATTGTGGTCCGTCCAACTCTTTAATGCTCCTTAACATGGCCTGGTCAGCAAAAAAAAAGCTAATCGCTGCTGTCGGAGATTTTCTAAATAATTTTTTTGGCAATTCATCATAACACCCACACATCATGTGAAGGGCAGGTATTCTCAAATCATTAAAACAAACAAGGTTTTGTTTCAACAGCAGCAATGTGGATTGGATTTGGATGCTGCTCAGTTGTAATGGAAGTGGTCACAGCCAAAACCAGCATACAGCGGCTCACGACTTTACAGGAGAAGGAAAAAACCTACTTTACTTTTCATGTAAGTCAAGGTAACCAGACTTTTTCCAAAGTCATTTTGGGCTATTTCTTTTAGTCCATTCATGAGCAAACTTACATACAATGTATAGAACAACATGTACTTTCATATTAGATCAAAAACTGGAAAAATTCCAAAATTACAACTTCACTTCACTTTTAATGTTAGTGAAGGTAACCAGACTTTCTCCAAAGTAATTTTTGGCCATTACTTTTTATTTACACACAGTTACACATGTAAAGATCTATCTATCTATCTATCAAATTAGATCAAAAACTGAAAAATTCTAAAAATGGAAAGATACAGGATTTTGTTCTGACACCAACATATGTTGTGTTTTGACCAGCACTAGACTAACACCTAAACCAGCTTAGACCAGCATTGTTTTCCAGTAGTTTTAGACTAAAACATCCATTTATTTTAATCTATTCCTGGTGGAGAATATGGTGATGCACAATAGTTAATTACCATAAACATTGAATATGAACAACTTATAACGTGTAGGTTCACTGGTGGCTTTGGATAGTAAATAAAGTGGCTATATTTGTGTTGAAGACACGGTAACCCTTGGTTTCATTCACCGCTACCGTAACTGTACGTACAATGAGCCGTTTGACATTAAACCGCTCTGAATGGCTTTGTTTGCTGTGCAAATTAGGCTGGAATTTTGAAAAAAAAATGGTGGACTTCCCCTTTGACACTATAGCCCAGGGATTTGGTGAATCATCTGTGTTTGAGCATAAATATCACCAAAATTTGCCATGCTCTCCAGGCCCCAGCTTGAGATATGATGGTCCCAGCTTTAGATATGACTGGTTTCTGAAACTTCATCTGAAACCAGACCTTTAAATCTCTCCAACCACAAATTGCTAATCTATGAGCGCCGCAGCTATAAACTGCTACTATGGTCGCTCTTTCACGAGCCACTCACAATAATTACTGACAGATCTCAAGATGCGAAAGTACTGATAGTGACTTCTTTGGACTATGTGGTTTTCTAAGCTGTCTGTACTGATATCTGTCACAGCATAACTAACCCTAACCCTAGATCTACTGCTAAAAGCTCTCACTTGGAAAAAGGGTCTCCAAAACAGGTCCCTGAAGAAGCCTGGAGTTGAATAGGTTCCAAATATCCAAGCATTTCAATCATAGTTTCTCCCCAACCACAACAAACCGCTTCTTTATTATATTTATTATCATTATAATAGCGTATGTAAATGACACGTCGAGTGTACTTGCTCTCCTTCACCCCCTCGCTCTCTTGCTCTCCTTCCCCTTTTCCCCTTTCTCGATTCAAGTGTGCAATGGAAAGTTCTCAAAGTCTGAATGGATGGCTTCCAAATGTTCTTCCCTCCCCGTGACGCATTAAGCAGAGAAGTTCTTGCTTTGTCTGATCGCCAAGGCTGAAGATTTTTTTTTTGTACAGTCCATTTGAACGGTCCAGGAGGATTTTAATGGTATCTGAATTCGGTCAAGAAGAGAGAGATACTGACAAAAACGAATAACAGACGAATATCCTTCTGTGGGGAGGCTTTGTTCACAACCTTTACTTTCTCTCTCTCTCTGTCTTTCTCTCTGTCTCTCTCCCTCTGTCTTTCTGTCTTGTTATAAATTCTGGTTTAGGACAATCTCAATTATTCAAATGCAACATTTCCCAGTTGATTCACCGTTGATGTATTATACACCATGCCGGAAGTCCCTTGATGTTAGATGTTCACATGCCCTCTGTAAACTCAGACAGGGGTAAATGCACTCACACACACACACACACACACACGTTTGTTTCTGTCAACTGTGGGGCCATTACATAGACTGCCATACTTTTTTCTCGATACTTAATCAAACTTTAACCGGAACTACCACTAGTCTAACCCTAACCTTAACCCTAAAATAACCATAACCAGATCTACTACTAGTTTAACCATAACCATAACCAAAACTAACACTAGTCTAACCCTAACCTTAACCATAATATAACTTTAACCAGAACTATCACTAGTCTAACCCTAACCTTAACCCTAATATAACCTTAACCAGAACTACCACTAGTCTAAACATACGCTTAACCAGAACTAACACTAGTCTAACCCTAACCTTAACCATAAAATAACCTTAACCAGAACTACTACTAGTCTATCCCTAACCTTAATCATAATATAACCTTAACCAGAACTACTACTAGTCTATCCCTAACCTTAATCATAATATAACCTTAACCAGAACTACTACTAGTCTATCCCTAACCTTAATCATAATATAACCTTAACCAGAACTACTACTAGTCTAACCCATACCTTAACCCTAATATAACCCTAACCAGAACTATTACTAGTCTAACCCTAACCTTAACCATAATATAACTTTAACCAGAACCACCACTAGTCTAACCCATACCTTAACCCTAATATAACCCTAACCAGAACTATTACTAGTCTAACCCTAACCTTAACCATAATATAACTTTAACCGGAACCACCACTAGTCTAACCCTTACATTAACCCTAATATAACCCTAACCAGAACTATTACTAGTCTAACCCTAACCTTAACCATAATATAACTTTAACTGGAACCACCACTAGTCTAGCCCTTACATTAACCCTAATATAACCCTAACCAGAACTATTACTAGTCTAACCCTAACCTTAACCATAATATAACTTTAATCGGAACCACCACTAGTCTAACCCTTACCTTAACCCTAATATAACCCCAACCAGAACTACTACTAGTCTAACAATAACCTTAACCGGAACTACTACTAGTTTAACCCTCACCATAACCCTAATATGACCTTAACCCCAGAATAACCATAACCAGAACTACTGCTAGTCTAACCCTAACCTTAGCCCTAATATAACCTTAACCCTAATACAAACTTAACCAAAACTACTACTAGTTTAACCCTAACCTTAGCACTAATATAACCTTAACCCTAATACAAACTTAACCAGAACTACCACTAGTCTAAACATAACCTTAACCAGAACTAACACTAGTCTAACCCTAACCTTAACCATAATATAACCTTAACCAGAACTACTACTAGTCTATCCCTAACCTTAATCATAATATAAGCTTAAGCAGAACTACCACTACTCTAACCCATACCTTAACCCAAATATAACCCTAACCAGAACTATTACTAGTCTAACCCTAACCTTAACCATAATATAACTTTAACCTGAACTACCATTAGTCTAACCCTTACCTTAATCCTAATATAACCCTAACCAGAACTATTACTAGTCTAACCCTAACCTTAACCATAATATAACTTTAACCTGAACTACCACTAGTCTAACCCATACCTTAACCCTAATATAACCTTAACCAGAACTACTACTAGTCTATCCCTAACCTTAATCATAATATAACCTTAACCAGAACTACCACTAGTCTAACCCATACCTTAACCCTAATATAACCCTAACCAGAACTATTACTAGTCTAACCCTAACCTTAACCATAATATAACTTTAACCGGAACCACCACTAGTCTAACCCATACCTTAACCCTAATATAACCCTAACCAGAACTATTACTAGTCTAACCCTAACCTTAACCCTAATATAACCCTAACCAGAACTATTACTAGTCTAACCCTAACATTAACCATAATATAACTTTAACCGGAACTAACACTAGTCTAACCCTTACCTTAACCCTAATATAACCCTAACCAGAACTATTACTAGTCTAACCCGTACCTTAACCATAATATAACTTTAACCGGAACCACCACTAGTCTAACCCTTACCTTAACCCTAATATAACCTTAACCAGAACTATTACTAGTCTAACCCTTACCTTAACCCTCATATAACCTTAACCGGAACTCTTACTAGTCTAGCCCTAACCTTAAGTTTACCTTAACACAAATATAACCCTAACTGGAACTACTAATTGTCTAACCCTAACATTAATCCTCATATAACCTTAACAAGAACTCTTACTAGTCTAACCCTAACCTTAAGCTTACCTTAACCCAAATATAATCTTAACCAGAACCTCTAATAATCTAAACCTACCTTAATATAAAATTAACCAGAACTACTACTAGTCTAACCCTAACCTTAAGCTTACCTTACCCCAAAATATAACCTTAACCAGAACTACTAATAATCTAACCCTACCTTAATCCTAATATAACCTTAACCAGAACTACTACTAGTCTAACCCTAACCTTAACCCTAATATCACCTTAACTGTACACTAACACAAAACTTAACCTTAAATGTTAGTGATTTACAACATGGGAGCTACGTTGTGGTCATTACAACGACGTAAAATCCCCACAGTGTAAGTATATAACCAGTTTTTGTCTCCATGATCTGCCATAAACCTGTTTCTGTGAATTATACGGACATTACCTGGGCTTCCATTCATTTCCTTGAGACTTACACTAGCTTAACCCTAACTCTAACTCTAAACTAACACTAACCTTACCCAAACCTTAACAAGAGCTAGCCTAACCTTTACCCCGTACCTGTACCCGTTCCCTAATACCAAATTTAACCTTACTCCAACTCTAACCCTAACTCTTATCCATACCCTAATCCTAACCTCGACCTTACCCAGTCTATCCCTAACTTTAGCCCTAATACTTACCCTTATCTTTACCCTAACCCTAATCATAACCCTTACCTTAACCCTAACTCTAACCCCTTAGACCTAAGTCTAACTTAAATCATAACCTTAACCTTACCCTACACCAATCTTAAACTGTAATAACTTACAATGTGGGGACCAGTTTACGGAACGAAAGGTCCCCACAACATAAGTCCCCACAATGTGGCATAAACCTGACACACACGGTCACACGCATACACACACACACACACACACACACACACACAAACACACACACACAAACACACACACACACACACACATTTAGACTGTAGAGCATGCTTGGTGAGGGAGAGAAGGATGTGTATCATTCATTTCCTCCATTGGGAGCAAAGTTCATCCAGCATGAGTCACGCTGACCTATCTCTCTCCTCCCCACTCTCTCCCTCTCCTTCTGCATCTCCAGCTCTCTCTCTCTCTCTCTCTCTTCCGTTTCCTCCTCGGTCTCTGATCTCCATCTCATCAAAAAATTGTGCACACATAAGGCCTGAAAGGCACTACATAAATAAACTTAGACTTGGCTCGACTTGACAACATGCATGTTATTCCAATCCAGATCGCAGCAGACTTATAAATGAATATCAAAACAACTCACAGCAATCGGATCTTGCCCTTCTAATGAGGGTTTCTATGGCGACAGATGCAGGAGGAAGAGGTTGCTTGTTTGTGTAGCAGTCAAATGGCCAGATGCATGAGTGTGTTTGCGCTCGATCGTGTGTGTGGGGGGGGGGTGGAGGGTGGCTGGATGGGATGGGGTGTAGGGAGGGGGTGCTTGCGTGGGTGGGTCGGCGGTTATGTGTTCAAACAACCATTAAAAACTCAAGCCAGCAGCGATCACATCTGGTGTCTAGTGACGCAAATGTCTCCTAATGAGCACTAATATTAGGACTCTGATGTTTTTGGACTTATTAGTCTGCTGGTTTAACTCGTTCAGGCAGCTGCCATGTATATGCACGAGCAGGAGAATTCACTTCAGCAAACTCCAGCAAGAGCATGCTGAAAAATATGTAGGGGAACCTTACATATCCTTTTGCACCCCCTGCCTGGTTTTATAGTGAATGTTGATTTTTTTTTTTGAGGACATAAGGAAATATTTTGGCCTGTTTGTTAATAAAAGCCTCACAGAACTATTGCTATTGGATTAGAGTCCATATTTCACCCAAAATTCTGGGTAAAAATTATTTTTTTTATGAATTAGCTTTTCTTAATTACAATATTTTAATTTCAAGAGAATTGTAGAGTCACAATTGTGCACACCAGATAGCATATGCTGAGCACCTAATACTGGACGGGATTAGGTTAGCACCAGATTCTACTGACCACACAGAACCACATGCTCAACGGATAGTATCTGGTGCTCACTACATAGTAACTGATGCTCAACTGATTGTTTCTGGTGTGCACCTCACATCTGATAGTATCAGGTGCTCATCACATAGTATCTGATGCTTAATGGATAGTATCTGAGGCTCACTACATAGTACCTGATGTTCAACTGATTGTATCTGGTGTGCACCTCAAATCTTATAGTATCAGGTGCTCACTACATAGTATCTGATGCTTAATGGATAGTATCTGTCGCTTAATGGATAGTATCTTATGCTCACTACATAGTACCTGATGTTCAACTGATTGTATATGGTGTGCACCTCACATCTCATAGTGTCAGGTGCTCACCACATAGTATCAGATGTTCAACTGGTAGTATCTGGTGCTTACCTGATAGTATCAGCTGGTCATCACGTAGCATCTGAGGCTCAACTGATTGCATCTTTGACCCCCTAATTATCCTTTTGCCCCCGTCTGCCTGGTTTTATAGTGAATGTAGATTTTTTTCAACAGATCCCAAATCCACTGAAGCTCAAGGGCATATTTTGGCCTGTTTGTTCTTGAAAGCCTTACATAACAACTGCTATTGGATTAGCGATTGACCGGTCTGTGCTTCACCCACAATCATATTTTTCTCTTATCTCACCCAGATCTAGTGAGGATGTGTAACACAAAGCTAAGTTCTTGTCCGTGTGACGTTCACTTTGCATGCACGTGAAATTAGTTTTCTGAGGTTTGATTGGATACAACAGCACTCACCACTGTGTGCACTCTTTTCTGTGTTAAGCAACTGATACCATTGATCTAGATACTACTCCCCACATAGTACTTGGGGCTTAACTGATAATATCTGGTGCTCACTACATAGTAACTGACGCACAACTTATTGTATCTGGAATGCACCGGATGGTATCAGGTGCTGATTATATAGAATCTGGTGCTCACCCAATAGTATCTAGAAAGCACCTGATGGTATGAAGTGCTCACTAGATAGTGTCTAATGGTCAACTAAAAGTATTTGGTGCTCAACTGATAGTGTGAGGTGCTCAACACATAGTAACTTATATTAAAGTGACAGATGCTCACTACATAGTATCTGGTGCTCACCTGATAGAGTCTGGTGCTTATCAAGTGATAGTATCACATCTCTGCAGGGGCTCCATAGAGAGGTACCTGTGGGGCGCTGTAATGCACTATAATAGCAAGTTTATTTCCCTAGTTTTGATTGGATGCAACAACAAAGTTCAGCTGGAGCTCTGAAACTCTGAAATGCAGTTACCCACAAAAGTAAGAATAACAGCAAAGAAGAACTGAGCGCTCAGAAAGAGAGCAACAAGGCCCTTGAGGCTCTTTTCAACTTCCAGCCACCAACAGCTTTAGCAAGAAGGTTAAATTCTAAACATATGCTAAACATATTCCCAAGTCTGGCCTTCCTCGAATGCAGCAGCGTTCACTGTGATGCACGACACACACAAGGGTTAATCTGTTATGTGACTTTATGACGTCATGTCCAGTGTTCTTGTATTCTTGAAGAAGCACAGGAGGCATTTTTCTTCTGAAGCTCCTTTCCCCGAGGCCTCGAGATGAGCGTGAACCTCTACAAATCCTTCCGCTCTGAATAAATAAACCCCAGAGGTCATGACTACAAACTGAATGATTTGCTCACCACATGTTTAGGTAAATAACGCATAAAGCTCTGAAAAGGAAGCTGTCGGCATG
Organism: Megaleporinus macrocephalus; assembly: GCA_021613375.1. Classification (NCBI taxonomy): domain Eukaryota; kingdom Metazoa; phylum Chordata; class Actinopteri; order Characiformes; family Anostomidae; genus Megaleporinus; species Megaleporinus macrocephalus. Next base: position 4,713,519 of record CM038716.1, read on the forward strand.
CAGTTAGCATGCACAGCATCTTTTGATTCTTTTTCTACACGCTACATGGATACTATGAGTTTGAATGCGTGCGTGTTTGTTTATTCTGGGTGTCTAAGTCCATGTTACTGGTTATGAGTGAGTGTTTGCACAGAGAGTGCTAGAACGGACACGGTTGAAAAGAGCGATCAGCACAGCCGAGTATGAGTCACTGGCAGGGAATATTTATAGAATAAACACCACACATGCACAGACACACAGACACGCACACATACACACACAGAGAAAGAGAAAGAGAGAAAGAGAGAGAGAGAGAGAGAGAGAGAGAGAGAGAGAGAGAGAGAGAGAAAGATGCTAATGAGATAGTATCAGGGGGCTAAATCAAATTCCTCACTCACAAATACACACTCTCTCTCTCACACCACATACAAACCCGCACGCATACATACACACACACATACACACACTCTCTCTGTCTCTCTCACACATACATAAACACACCCACACATGCACTAAATGTGCCCCAGTCTAGGCCAGTTGAAGTCTCTATGCTTATTGTGGCTCTAAAGGGATTTCAGATTTTTATTAATTAGCTTCTCTTAATAGTTTAATTTCAAGAAAAAGTCACAATTGTTCACAGAGTTGTTTTTACAAGACAGGTTTTGACCTAAAATGTATTTTCTATCTATTTTTGAGGTATATACCACCTAAAGCAACATGATGGATTTCTTAGGTAAAATCTTGTGCACACCAGATAGCGTGTGGTGAGCACCTAATACTAATACGTTAGCGCCAAATTCTACTAACCACATAGTACCATGTGCTCACCACATCAGATGCTCAATTGATTGTATCAGCTGCTTATCTCATAGTATTTTATGTTTGTATCTTATGATAGTATATGGTGCTTACTACATAAGAGCTGATGCTTACCACATAGTATCTGATGCTGAACTAATTGTATCTGGTGTGCACCTGATGGTATCAGCTGGTCCCCACGTAGCAGCTGGTGCTCAACTGATTGTACCTGGTGTGTACCTCACATTTGATAGTATCTGGTGCTCACTAAATAGTAACTGATGCTCAACAAGGGGTGTAAGAAAAAATGTAAATATCGAATATCGGGATATTATGTTTCGTGATACTGTATCGATTCTCAAAAACACAGTATCGATACACAGATTCCTGGCAGAAGGTGAATCATTGTGTTGTGTTTAAATCTCGGACCACTAGATGAAGGTATTGTAATTCATTTTCAGCTCCACTCCAACATTAACAAGCAGCACAAGGCTGCAATGCTATTGTAACCACTGGCAAACCTGACCGCTGTATCACAATATGTATTGTATCACCAGGTTCTTGCCAATACACAGCCCTATGCTCAACTGATAGTATCTGGTGTATACCTCACATCTGATAGTATCAGGTGCTCATCACATAGTATCTTATTGCTAATGAATAGTACCTAATGCTCACTACATAGTATCTCATGCTCAATTGATATTATCAGTTGCTCACCACATGATCAACTGATTGTATCTGGTGTGCACCTCACATCTGATGGCATCAGGTGCTCAGTACATAATATCTGATGCTCAACGGATAATATCTGGTGCTCACCATATAGTCTCTTAAGGCCAACTGATCACATCTGGTGGTATTTAATGATCTTATCTGATGTGCATCTGATAGTTATCACTGTGCACCACATAGTATTGGTAGGTGCTGACTACATAGTATCTGGTGCTCACCTGATGTCATTGTTTCATCAGATAGTATCAAGTGACAGTATCACCTGATAATATCACATACCTGCAGAGTCTCCATAGAGAGGTACTTGCAGGACTCTGTAAAGCAACATAAAGCCACAAGAAAGCTCACGCACATAAACACAACAAGAAAGCTCTAAGAAGAACGTGTCCCACACCAGTCCTGGTTGACCGCCAGCCTGTTTAAGGTTTTCTTCAGCTGATTAATCTGCCCTCATGTGGTGTGTAAGCAGGAAGACAGACTGCAGACTGCTTTGGAGCAGATGTCGTAACACCCGAAGAGTTTGGCAAGTTCGGTTTCTTGGCCATCTTCCCAAACGAGAAGGCCGTGGGGTGGGGAGGTCCTGCACCAGGCCGAGTCTGCCATTTGTTAAGCCGCTCGTCTGCGTGACGTGTCTGGAAACGACAGATGTGTCTTCCATATGCATAAAACATTTTTACATTCGGGCTCATTAAGCTCTTCCAGCGGTTGCCAAGGCTACTAGTCGGTAGTTGCCGTTATAGAGGTTACTGACTGACAGCCACCTCATTCCAGCTCATCTTATCTTCTCCTAGGGGACCCCACCTCCCCAAGTCGCCATGGCAACCAGAGAACACTAAGAATTCAGCTAGAGACAGATCGAGTGTGTGTGTGTGTAACAGAAGTCCATCTATTTGAATGTAAAAAGTTGCATCTTTAGTAGTGGCATTATTACAAATAAATGATAAACAAATTAACAAATAAATGATTTTATTTGTTCATCTTGTTTAATTAAGCCTCTCTGTAATGGTGACAGGACCAGAGAAGCCTATGGGTAATTCTGGAGCTATCTGAAGGGGTTTGTAAAGCAGTGGTTAGTAATATAGGGGTTAAGCTTATGTGTGTGTATTGTGGACTGTGAGTTTGAACCCTAGCCAGCGCAAAGGGTCAATTTTCTTTCTTTCTTTCATCTCTATCTCTTATTCCTCCTAATAGGATGGTCTACTCTTTCAGATGCTAGATATGTTTTCTTATATTTTCTAAAGTTTTATTATAAAGGGCTGATAGATACAATACGATGAACTGGTCAGCAATTTTAGTTCGATTTAAATTCAGAACCACACACAGACACACACAGGTTTGACCTATGAGTCATGAGACCTACCTCAAATCCCTCTCTCTCTCTCTCTCTTTCTCTCTCCCACTCTGCAGACAGATGTAGTCTCGGTTGCTCTCTGTCTCTGTGAGCCCTTGGCGAATGCTTATTCTTCTAATTATTCTTCTTTTCCTTCTTCTATTTCGGGATACAAGCATGTTCAGCTCTTAAAATTCAAAGCTGCACAAATGTGAACCTTACAAAACTATAACAGTACTTAGGAGTCGCTACTCGAGTAAGCACAGCCATTATTGCAGAGTAGCTGGGGTGGTCACTGGACCACTTTTAGGGGGGCTTTGGCCTCCCTAAGTATAATTTAGGACCTGTCTCAAAACCTAGTTAGTGTCTACACAGGCAGCATTTTATGCTATAGTAATAGTAATATGTGCTCCCGACACGTAGGCCATCCCAATTCTTAGACACCTTTAATATCGTTGCTGTCCAAGGAAAATTTTTAGTTTTATACATTGTTTGAACACATGAGCTGCCACTTACATGATGTGGCAATTTAATGATGAATGGACCAATAGGAATGCTCCAAAATATCTTGAAAAAAATTTCTGGTTCCATTGACTTTTATTTTTTTTTAATTAAAATTAATGGGCTCTAATTTTGCAGATACTTGTTTCTCTTAGGACAGTAACAATATGCTGTCTACTGAGGTGCCCTACTTTGGCCAAATTGTATGGAAGCCTAGAACGGTTCCTCAGCCTCCACGGCAATCTTATGGTGCAACACAGGCAAAACTTTTTCCAACGTGGTGTACGCAAGCGGAGCTTGATGTAATTTTCAAATGAAAGTTATCAGCTAGTCGTGCTCGTCTTCTTAAACGTGGGGCGTCTGACTGCAGTGTGATAAAACTCGCATCTATTTCACTCTTCCAGAGCAAAACTCATTTTAAAAAAGCATGAAAAAAACACAAGAGGAGAATCCCTGGTGTTAAAACGCTGAGGAGATGCTGCAGCTGAGGTCAGTAAACACTGGTCACATGCAGTGGGCGGGAACAAGCCGTGACGCAGTCTCTCTCTAACTAGAGTGTCTCAGTAATCTGTTTTATGATTACAGGTAAGGATAGAATGCTGCTACTTAAACTGCCTACATAGTCAGTGAATACTTAGGCAGCTCACTAGGCTTCGAGACAGACCCCTAGCCCCCTAAATAATTCATCACCAGTGTTTCACATTAGTTCTTTATTGGTCAGCTGTGCCATCACATTCCCAGTTTACTGTGATAGCAGGAAGCGAACCGGAGGAAGAGCTGCTGCTGCTGCTGCTACTTTAATCCACCACTGCACCATCAATGCAACCACAGATTAACGTAATAACAGGTGACAGCAATCCTGCTGTTCAGCATGAAGTAGAAGTGTAACCCAGGCTCAGCCAATCATATAAGACCTCATAAAGTGTTAGCCAGCCATATCAGACCTGGTGTGAAGAAACAGATTTACTGTGATTTACTGATTCTGATTCATTTTCCACTCATTGCTACTATGAAAGTTTAGAGTGAACAGCCATTCTGGGGTCATTAATGCCCCTCCTAAGAGAACATGCCCCCAGCCCCACTTAGCCCACCATCCATACATGTCTAGTGATGCCCCTGACAATAGCACAGTGTTTTGCCATTTGCCTCCTGCTCCCAGGTTTAATTTTAAGATTGGGAAAGACAAATGAAAGATCCTGAGGCAAATCCTGAGGTCACCTGAGCTTAATCTGAGCTTAAACAAAGCAAAGAAAATACAGCTGCCAGACTGAACTCCATTTGCAGCTTTCCTTGCTTCCGCCTGGCATCCAGCCCTCAGTTCAAATAAAAGAGAGTTTGCCAATTCTAAGCCCTAAGTGGAAAAGGTGAGAGAGAGAGTGAGAGAGAGTTGCGAGAGCTGTTGAGAGCTGCTAATGACCTCCTAACAGGAGTATATGTTTGTGTGACTGTGTGTGTTTGATGTTATGCGTCCTGTTGTTGTTTGGTAGAGGAAGTTATTAAACTGTAATGATCTGTTCAGCAACTCCCAGAGTGTCTCCCAGAGCTCTAAAATAGAGGCCGTGATGAGAATTCAAATCCACACACACACACAGACTCTAGCATAAGCAAAGAACAGGTACACAGAGAAGGCCACCAGTGTATGTATATATGGCCCATTGGCCCATACCATAGCACTGCCTCCACCATGTTTCACATATCATCTGGATCATCTGGAGTTAATCTTGGGTTCCTCTGTCCGACAAACCTAATTCCATAACTACGCAAGCTTCTTTAGTTGCCTTCTAGACTAGTGTTGCTGAGCTAGCTGGTGCATGCTCTCTTTTAAAGAAATTGTTTGATATTTTTTTTCCAGCCTGATGATGATCCCACTCACTTGCACTGACATCTATTTAAACCACATATTAATGGCTCCTATAAACAGCTGCCAAATGCTTATTGGAAACCTTCTTAATCTGTCTCCATACTTACTCACTTACCTACTAACTTACTGGGCTTGTTTAGATATTTTCTAGTCTTATCTGGCCTTTCTGTTCTTGGGTGTTATCCAGTTGCTATCCAGTTATTTCTTAGTCTATAAAAAACAATGGAACTGTGTAAAACTGGCTTTTAGTACAGTATTTTTGATAAACCAATTAAATTAAAGCTGTAAAGTCAGTTTAATCACAGCTCGATTGCTTCATTTTTTATCCATTGTGTTTGTGTACAAAGTCAAAAGAAATTGTGACTGTCTGAATACTTATGGACCTGACAGTAAATATGCTTTGTGGTCTGCTGGGTTATATATGTAAGATCTAGAGTGTGTACAAGGACTCAAAGACATTGTACACAGATGTGTATTTACAATAGACAGATAAGGACAGAGATGAATTTACTTTGAAGAGTAAGGGAGAGGAACTGTGGGAAATGGAGGGGAATGCTTAAGAAAATTCTGACATGCAGATATATGAGGATGAAGATAAGATGTTGCAGAGAGAGAGAGAGAGAGAGAGATGTGAGATAGAATGACTGTTCTTACCCACATCGCTGACACAAACAAGCAAAAGCCCCAAACAAATCAAGTCACTGCTTCCGGCCTTTCAATAATCAGAGTATACACACACACATGCACGTGGAACCATATCTGTACATCACATTGACCATAACTGCAGACTTGTTTTCTTCCACAACAAACAAAAAAGAAGAAAATCCCAATGTAGCCATGGCCAATTCCCATTCACCGTCTAGGACTCCCTCAGTTACATGATGCAACCCATACCCCTACCACTGAACCAACATAGTCGTCCATCCCTAAACCCCAAACTTTCACAGAATACATGATGCAAGACTATATTTCAGAGACTCACATCACCCATTCCAATTTTATAGACACTCCCCTGATGTGACGCCATCTAGTGGATGCAACTCATCAGTGGTCTTTGTGCACGAGAGTTCTATTTCCTAGCTTGTCCTTTTTTTTCTATTTCAGCTGGTTAATGGACCATTTCTAAAATATAACCAGAATGTGAAGATCTATTGTCATCTCTGTTTCTTCACAAGCTGTGTTATGACACCACATTGACACCACAGGTGGGACCATGTGTCCTCTTACACCATTTCACAATTAACCATTTACACTGTAATGGATTAGCTTAACAAAAAAATGGAATAGCTCTTAATATCACTTATTTTGGATGCAGTATACTGGATACATGTCAAAAATCCTAATTAAGTTGCTTCAAAAATGTATTGAAAAGCCACAGAAATAGTTTATAACCTCCACGCCCCCCCCCAACACACACACACACACACACACAATCCCCATACCAATGTACTAGCTCTGTATCTGTGTCTCCCCACCTCCATACCCCTATCAATGAACTAGCACTGTCTCCCCATCCTCAAACCCCTACCACTTAACCGCCACTGTCTCCCCACCACCAAACGCCTGCGAATGAACCATCTCCACACCCTGAACACTGAACCAACACAGTCTCCCATCCCTGAACCCTTACCACTGAACCAGCCCCACTGAAAATACAGTACTTGTGTATCTTTGCTGTCCAAAGAAAAACATGTGTATCTCAATTATTGGCTTTTTTCATTTGTCTACATAAATATATAAAAATCCATGAAGAACGGACCAATAGAAATGCTCCAAAATAGCTACAAAAATAATTCTAGTTCCTTTTAATTACATTGAAAGTAAAGACTGTTTATGTTCTGTCCTGTAGACTTTTTTGTTTTTCTTTGGACAGCAACAGAGTACATGACTGTCCTCCCATCCTGCTGAACGCTGTAGGATGACTGACCATAAGGGCCTCTTCCTCACCTATCACCAACCAGCTCTCCTGTCCACTAGTGCCAACTGCTACACTCTCAGTTACATCACTGTGCCACCCAGATGCACCAGCATTGAGATAGGATGGGACTGTTTCAGCTCACACCCACTTTTTACATAAAGACTCACTCAAAGACTGCTTCAGTCAGAGACTGCCTCAGTTAGAGACTGCCTCTACCAGTGCAATGTCTAACGCTTCTCTAAGCTAAATGCCATCCAGACTTCAAACAGAGACTCTTTTCTTTGGTATCTAGTTTATTAAACTGTAAATACTGTTTGACCAGAGGAGGATGGGTCTCCCCTTGAGAGTCTTGGTTCCTCCCAAGGTTTCTTCCTCCAGTCTGAGGGAGTTTTTCCTTGCCACTGTCGCCTCTAGCTTGCTCCCTGGGGACATATATGTTGTAACGGTCTGTTCACAACATCATTGTAAAAAGCGCTATACAAATAAACTTGAATTGAACTGAACTTGAAATGAGTACAGGATAACTCCACCTGCTTGTCATGGCCTCATAGTTGAGTAAATTCTTAGTCTTAGTATATTGTTTGAATATTTTGGGTTTGAATAATCTGCAGGTACGGTAATGTTTGATAGCGTAAATAGTGGGTAACGCTTATGGATTTCACTGCCTTGTACTCTAGCAAGGAACATTAACCTTAATGAATCTATCCCAACAATCAAGGACTGCCAGGGACTCTTTTTCAGTACTTGTCTCAGAGTGTTGGGCCACAATTACCTGGGCTTGCTTCACTAGCTGACTGCCGCACTGTGGACGTTCTTGTTTTCAGAATTAAAGCTTACAGAGACTTCAGCTGGCATAAATAACCTGAATTCTTCTGCACTGTGGTGAGGGATTGTAAACCAATCTCCTTTTCAATGAGCTGAGAACAAATATGGGTCAGAACAGTGAATTACTTTCTTTAAACCAGACCAAGCAAGCAAGCACACAAGAATGCACCAGTACGCACACAACATCACATATTATACATGTGGGTGGCTGTCTATCTGAGAGAGAGAGAGAGAGAGAGAGAGGGAGGGAGAGAGAGGGAGGGAGGGAGAGCGACAAAGAGAGCGGGAGACAGAAGATCGATTAGCAGACAGAATGACGTCAAAAGCTTTGACCAAGACACGACCCAATTTGCCACCACAAGACTGCCCTTGCTTTCTCTGCTCGAGAGGAGAGGCAGAAGAGAAACGAACTGCTCCAAACAGAGGGCCAATGAAACAGAAGCATGTTAAAGATATATCATATCCTGTTGTGTGTACACTCCTTAAAACAGATGGTGCTTCAATGGTTCTTCAATGAAGGCTCTGTTTACATGGAACCACATTAAACAGCCAATTTAAAGTCTGCATTCAAAACATGAAGCGTTAGTTACTATTTTCACTATTATTATTAATCTTGTTACTATTATTGTGAAAAATATTGTAAATCTGCCGCATATACGTACCTAAAAAACACTTATGAATAACTTAGAAGCTGTTTATAAATACATTTTGGACTGAACTAAATGTGGTGCCAGGAGACACAGTCACTCAGACATTAGCACCCACCCACCCACTGTCATATCCTGCCATGTCCCACCTAGACGAACACACACACACGGACCACTTCCTCTGTCAGTCAGTTTACACCCCCCCCCCATCTCTTACACACTCTCTCGCACACACACATACACACAGACTCGTACAGAGCCACTCCTCCTTTCTTTCTCTCCGCTCTGCAGCTCGGTGAGTCATCGTTCGCCTGGTTGTCCACCTCCATTGACAATGTCCAGATACTCCCCGCAGACGCATGACTGGAGTTACGCTATGTACAAAAAAGATTACATTTTACATTCTGTACGAAAAAAAAGAAAAAGAAATTTTACTTGCGGTAAGTCAACAGAAAAGATCTGTATGTTCTGTGTATATATATATATATATGTATATATATATATATATGTTATTAATGTGAACATGCATTTGCATTCATATAACTGGTGTCAAGCATGCACGAGAACATGTTTTACCCCTGTTGTCACTTCTTTTCTTGCTGTCAGATTGAAGAGGGAGACCATTTCATGGTATAAGCTTGGACATTCTTGGAGGAGAGCTCAACATGGTCTAAACCCTAGCTTATTAAACTGTAAATAAGCTAGGGTTTAGACCAGATCATGATCTCCTGAGTTGGAGCAGATTTTCTTGGGGTGCGGGGGTTCATGCCATATACCAACAGGATCTGCTGAGCCATAAAACGATACGACATTTATCTGTATAAACAAATGCCATGTAAGAAATATTTACAACACCCCAAACACAGTTTATTTAATATTCTTCCTAAACATGCATTCACTCTTCTAATCTGGTCAATGCCTTTGCTGCAGCCACATGTTGTCAAACGCCATGTTTGTCCAGCTTCAGCCACACCAACCAAGTCCCATTGACCAGATTGACCAGACCAGGAGATTCAGGTCAATGTTATGACTGAAATGACTAAATAGTTGGAGGTAAAGATTATTTACATCCTTAACTATGTTGATTAGCTAAGCTGATTCCAACTAGAGGGTGAAGTTTAGGATAGGATTATAGGCAGTGTGTGAAATGCCCCCATGTTGGTTGGCTACTTCAGCGTTGATTGGCTGCCAGCTCAATCTCCCGACCGCATGTGTCCACTGAATACGTCATCCAGAATGTTACCCTGTTTCATAGTAGCAGCACTGACCTCTGACACAACAGCAAGTCCGTACTCAGCAAGTATCGGCCTTCATAGATCTACCTAGATGAAAAGAGGAAAGTTAGCAAGAATAGCAGCTGTGTCTGGGTTCCCCATTCTGTATGATTCAAACAAACAAAAGGACAAAAGTAAAATCTCGTATAGTAGAAAGTCTTTCACATTGTCGTTGTTCATTCTTCAGAACTGAGTCACAGCTACAGCTACTAACACAGATCTGTTTTCATTTATATCTATTTTTGTTTATTTCTTTTTGCATTCTAATAGAAATGTTTCAACACGCCCCTGGAATAAAACCCCTATTTAACTTGTTTTGAAATTGGACTTACATTTTAATGTTGTCAGGGTTCATTGCCGGTTTAAACTTCAGTTTATGCTCTACTTTACGTTCCTTACGTCTCCCGGCCATTTACCCTTTAAAAAGCCCTTTCTTTCTCTTTAGCCTTGGGGAGCATTACCCAACTCTGTGGTTCTTGCTTGCACCCTGCTTGGGTAATCTTTGGATTTCAATGAACTTTTTTTTCAGTATCTCCTGCTCTATGAGTCTCTGGAACTTCATGCTTTGTGTTTTTTGAACCTCTGGAGCTTCTGGTTTTTGAACTCCTCGTGTAGTGTTTGTATGGTTGTAACCTTCATGAACTCTATGGACTACAGCTATGGTTACAGCTTTCTTGGGTTTTGACTTTGGTTTTTGGGTTTTGGGGTGTTTTCTCTGATGGCTGTTGTTTTCGTGAATAAAGCCTGCCTATGGATCCTCTTCCTGTGTCTAAGCTTCCTACGTCACAAAGGTAAAGTATATTTTTGGCCTCTCCTGTAAAGTCAATATTTGGAGATGCTTGTTTTACTTTGGACAGTGACAATATATAGTGCTTTTTAAGTTTACTAGAGTTGTTTAGCTGAGAAAATAATTCTTGCCTCATGTTGTAGACGGACAGACACACCCCTTAAGCGGCCAGGCACTGCTAAAGAAGGTAGAGACAGAATTCCGCCCTGTGTGCAGTGGACACGTGCTGATAGTGCCAGCGATGCTAGCTGCAATGACAACAAAAGATTTGGTTTAATCATTCTTTTCTTAATCTTTTTTTTTAAATGATTTTTTCTGGTTTGGGAATACGACTTTACACACAGTGATCAGACATTGTTTATTATCAAAGACCTTCTGGGCGTCCAGTTGGTTAATTAGGTTGTCCCAGACCCCCCTTGGACGCCTGGTATTTCACACATTGGCGAATGCATAATCACTAAAAAATCTAATATTAAGTGTCACTAAGTTCTTTGCACCCTTGATGGTCCTAAGAGATCTCCTTGTTACACTCTTGGACCTTTGAATGTCAAATCAAACCTCTGGGGGGGTCCAGACAGTATGCTGTCCTTTATGAAAACAAAACAAATAGGTGCAAATATACATTCAGGAGAATTTTTTTTTAGCTATTCTTCACTAATTAGAGATGTGGCACTGGTCCACCTCAGGGTGGCGCTGTTCACCCAGTAAGTCCTTCATTGCGTTAAAACTATGACTATGCCTGGGATGCCTTGGAGAAGTTGTACGCTATGCTGTAGCATATCTATAAATCTGAAAACTTGCCCAGTTGCCCAACAGATTAGTGAAAAGAGGGACTTGTCACTGACATCTCAAACAGAAGACAGAAGAGGAGACGTGTAGAAGATATCAGTGGAGGAGCACATTACAGAACTAGACGAGAGCTTTTCCAGAAAAAGAAATGCTAAACCGAAACATTTTACAAGTGAGTTAGCAGCCATCCAACATGCACACCTCTGGTGACCATATGGATAGTCCAGAATAATATTAGAATTTTAAAAAATTGGTATTACTCTTCATGCGCTAAAACTTGTGTATCTTTATCTACACAGGAAGGGCCTTTACTGTTAGTTAGATACTTTATTGATCCTAGAGGGAAATTCAAGATCCCCACATTTAACCCATCTGTGCAGTAAAGCACTCACATATACACACTCTAGTGAACAGACACACTAGGGGGCAGTAAGCACACTTGCCCAGAGCGGTGGGCAGCCCTACCACAGCACCCAGGGAGCAGTAAGGGGTTAGGTGCCTTGCTCAAGGGCATTTCAGTCATGTCATGTCGGTTCATGGGATTGAACCAGTGACCTTCCGGTCACAAGGCTGGTTCCTTAGCCCCCAGCCAGCCCACGACTGCCCCCAGTTAATCTAAGTGTGTGTAGTTCTCTCCTAAAAAAAAGAGGGGGATGGGCAGTTGATAAGTTTGTTGATCATGCAGAGCTCTCCTAGGCTAAAGGACAGCCTAATATCCTTCTGGTCAGTCATTAGCAGGCCATTTTGTCCAGCTCCATTATGTTTCACCTCCTCCACCGGCGAGATAAGGTGAATCCGTAATGAGAGAGCTCGCACGCTAAAATTAGTCATCTGAGTCTGTTGTTAGGCAACTTGTTTCAATGGGTCTGCGTAATCACTGAAAAGTGCTCCTCACATTCGGAACCACAACAAACCGTTCCACGTATCACTGTTAGAGGCATAGATAAGCCTCAAAGGTTCTTTAGTACAGGCTATGGTTCTGTTTAGACCCATATTCAACGAACTGCATGCGTAAATGGCTCTTTGGTTCTTTCATTTGATGTGGTGCATAGAACCTTTTTGATTCTATATAGCAGGAACAAAAAGGGTTCGGTTGTTGTTCAGATATTAAGCATGTTAAATTGAAGAACACTTCTTTTACATGCTGGCTTAAAAAGGTTCCATATAGAACCATCTATCCCACAATCTCCATCAATCTAAAGAACCAGGTTTCCATGCAAAGAAACATTTAAGCATGCAAATAGTTCTACGTAGAACTCATAGTTCTAAACAGAACCATTGCCTTCACCCTTAAGAAGATGGTTCTTCAGGGGTTTTTAAGTAAAGAAAATGATTCTATCATCTAATCATTGGTTCTCTTTAGCACTAAAATTCTACGTCAAGCCTGTAACAGTACTCCTTAAATGAAGGGTTCTATAAAGCACCCAAAAAGTGTGGTTCTATTCTTACAAGCATTCTTAGAACCATGTAACACATACCCTCCTCCATTCTGAAGAACCACTTCACCCTTCACCGTTTAAGCATGTGATTGGTTCTATATGGAAGTGCCTTTACTACACTCTCAATTGGGAACCATTGAACACTCAAAGAACCATTTGCAAGTTTGAAATAAAATGGTTCTTCAGATTGTAATATATGGCTTTACATAGAACCTTTATTGAACAGGGTTCTATGAAGCACCCAAAAAGTGTTGTTTTTATGTTACAAATTTGGCATTGTAATAAGAGCAGACCCCTTTTCTGGGGAGTTGTATAGAACCATATAACACATACTCTGCACCAACTTGAAGAACCATATGACCATGCAAAGAACCTTTAAGCATGCAGATGGTTCTATATGGAATTCATGGTTCTAAGCAGAACCATTGCTTTTACTACATTCTAAATATAGAACCATTGAACACTCAGAGAACCATTTGCATGTACTGTTGCATGATGAAATGGTTCTTCAGATTGTTGTATATGATTTTATATAGAACCTTTATTGAATAGGGTTCTATGAAGCACACAAAAAAGTGTTGTTTTGATGTTACAAGCTTCACATAATAACAAGAGCAGAACCCTTTTATTGGGTCTATATAAAACCGTATACCACATACTCTCCACCAACATGAAGAACTGTTTTTGGTATGCAAAGAGAATGCAGATGGTTCTATATAGAACTGACGAACCCTTAGGTGTGTAGCACATTCGCTCTGAAGAGATAACCTTGAATAGCCAGCAGAAGTGTGTGTGTGTGTGTGTGTGTGTGTGTGTGTGTGTGTGTGTGTGTGTGCGCGCGCGCGCGGGGGGGTCTTTTTCCCCCCTCTCTTTTCTTTTTTTGGTCTTTGAGGTTTTGCGTATGTTGCTGCTGTGACGCACTTCTAACGGGCGGAGCTGTCCACGGTCCTGAAGAGACAAACCCCCGCGCGCACACCGCACGCGCACAGTCGGAGCAGACGATCGACACGACAGAGAGAGAGGAAGAGAGGGAGCGATGCGCTGCGCGCCCACCGTATTCCGCTGAAGCGAACTGAAACACAGGTGAGTGACCTTTCAGTCCCTCGCACGTCTGACCCCCACTGACCAAACCAGCACATCCTCATCACCATCATCACCGTCTTCCCCACTTTCCTCGCACAGTTTCAGCCTCAGACCGCGCTGAGGTTTGGATTCCGCGCTCGTTTCATTCGGAGCGCTCGAGGTATATGACCACAGCGCGTGAGCCGCGTTAAGTTGTGAGCACCGTAAACACGTCGCTTTGTCTTCTCCCCCGCGCGGGAGCAGCTCGCGGTCTCCGTGGTAACCGGCGATGAGTCATTGACTCGAGGCATCAATTAGGAAACTAATGCGCGCATGCGCGTGACTGACCTGCGCGCTCTGTAAACACACCTTCAACCGCGCTTCCAACAGATGAAGACATGAAGAGCCCTGGTTCCATTCACCACCACTGTAAAGAAAATCTCTACACCCTGTTTTCCAATCACTGAGATATATAAACACAGTCATTCAGAGTAGTTTGGCGTAGAGATTTTCTTTACAATGGTGATAAATGGAACCCAAACACAAACATAAACATTTAATTGAACCTCCTACTATTAAAATCACCAGTAAACCCACACATGCCTCCGTTATGCTGATGATGGTAGAGTAGCGTGAATCTTAGGGAACTATGTGGCCACACAATGTAGCTCTACGCGGTGAAAAACTAGATCAAAATAGAAAACTTTATCATTAAACCATCCCAGGCATCAAGCAGAGCAAATCCATTTCATGTGAAGGAGCTTTTATAGGAGGACGTCTGGTTCCTATCACCATCTCAGCTGTGAACAGTTAATATTCTGCGCGTTTCTATAGAACAGAGCATTTCACACCAAAGCAGTATAAGCGTATCTCTCACTCTCTCTCGACTGTGCAATTGTGTAGAATTCATGGAAATTTGGTGGAGTTCCCCTTTAACAGTTTGCACATATCAAACATCCCGAATGGCCTTATCTGTCTAAATTAAGCATCAGATAAAATATTTTCTTAATAACACCTGCAAAACCTTAAAAAAAACTACCAGTGCAACAAATTCTACACAGTTGGGAACACTATCTCTGAAAAATATACTTATATATATATAGTTATAAATGTGCTTATAACATGTTAATAATGCTTTATAATTATATGTATGAACTCTAATATATAAATATGCTTACTTGTCCATTGAAATGAATAAAGACCGGTACATAATTATGAGGCACATGTTGCTTATTAATGATTATAATAATATTATAAGCATTTAAAATGTGAGAACTTGGGGAAAAGTGATGATAGATCATTTCAGGTTAATCACATTTGAATGCTTAATGTTGTACTGTTCATATGTGTCCATAATAACAAAGTATCACATTGTTTGTAGACTCTTTTAAGGGATCTTAAATGTTTATAATGTGTTATTAATTGATAATAAAGTCATTCTAATACATTATTAAAGACTTATGAAACATTATTATAAATAGTATTATCACCACGATACAAGCATATTTATAAAGGTTTATATTTGCACATATGAAAAATCCCATTGTATAGAAAGTGTTAGCCATTGGTTTCACCTTATGAAACTATGCTATTGCAATATTATACAGATATAGTATCATAACAGGGTCTCTCACTCATCTCTCTGTTTCACAGGTGAAACAATGCTGCCACAGCTGTGTGCTACAGCCCTGTCCTTTGTTCTCTCGCTCTCCCCCCTCTCCCTGATCCTTTCCCTGAACACCGGGGTCCAGGGGGCGACACTGAGAGAGCCCCGCCTGTGGGGCAATGAACTGGACACCTTCCGCCGTGACTCGCAAGCCCTACCGCCTCCTCCGAGTGCGGCAATGCTGCAAGCCTTGCAGTACATCCAGAGCCTCAGTCAGCGGACGCCTCAAGACCCTGCCGCCAACGACGACAAGCCTGTGGTCTCGGACGAAGATCTGGGTGACGTCGAGCGTGTACGTGCCATGCTGCAGCTAGCCGCACCTGCGAGGACGTCAGCGGGAATGCCTAAAAGCAGAGGAGAGGACGAGGAAGAGGAGACGAAAGAGGAAGACAAAGGTCAACAGTGGATCCAGGCAGTTCTCAGCACGCTGCAGCAGACCGAGGAGCAAAGCCCCCCTCTGAAAACACCCCACAGAGCTAGCGGTCATTTCTCCACGCCTGCGCGCCCACTTTTCACGCTCCCGCATGCCTCAGAGCCCAGACAGCAGCAAGACGGGCAGACAGATGCAGGGGATTACGGTAGGAGCTCGTCGTGGGCCAACCAGGGCGTCCGAAGACGCCACAGAAAGCTGCCGCTGATGTTCGACGAGCAAGGCGAGGAGCGGCCCCTGAAACGGAGCAACGAGAACGCAGAGGAGCAGTACACGCCTCAAAAGCTGGCCACCCTCCAGTCGGTGTTTGACGAGCTCAGTCGAATCGTGAACTCCAAGGCTGAGAGCAAGCAGAGCGCCGAGGGTGGTGAAGGCGAGAATGAAGACACTGACGGATATAGGGAAAAGAAAATGCTGTTCGAGGACGGAGAGGAGGAGGAACTGATGCCGCTGGAGGAGAAAACAGAACAAGAGGAAGAAGAAACGCAGAGACGAGAGTTTAGGGACGGATTTGGTCATGATGAAGACGAGGACGAGAGGGACGAGGAGCCCGAGCGAGACAACGAGGACAAGCGGTCCAACCAATCTGACTCGCTGGAGACGGAAAAACTGGAGGACCCAGATGATTTCAGCAGGCTGGTGGACTACTATTTGATGAAAGCTCTAGAAACGACAGAGCAGGACGAGCAGAAGAGAGATCAAGAAGAGGAGGAGGAGGAGGAGGATGAGGAGGACGAAGAAGAAGAGGATGAACCGAGAGATAAGAGGAGGGCATCCCAGTATGGTGTAGATCCCCGGATTGTGTACCAGCTTCTCCAGATCTCCAGAAAGCTTCAGATCCCTCCGGAAGACATCCTAGACTTGCTAGAGATTGAGCAGAGTAGGAAACCTGGCAAGTCCTGGCAGCGCAAACCAGCACTATCACGGACACCTTCGGCCAGTTTCGCCAGCTCATACAACCGTCCAGCCACTACGCTCTACAGAAGACCACCTGAAGCAGTGAAGACCAGCAGCGTTACCCAAGACATCCTAAGGATCCTCGGACTGGCAAGTGCAGCACAGCCCAACAACAAATCCCTGCTGAGGCCTAATCAGTACAAATCTTCTCCGGCACTGAGCTACTACATGTCGGAGCGAGAGCTTCCCGATTACTCGTTCTCCGAGAACAGCAGAGATCAGCGTGAGGACGACTACGACGACACTGTGGGTGAAGACGAGCTCGCTGCTTACCTGCTCGCTCAAAGACAGAGGCGTGCCCGAGACCCAGCGGAGGATTACTTCGCCGATACTGCGCCAGAAACCACGCAGGCAGAACGTGAAGAAACTGCCGGGAGTCCCGACGAAGAGACACTGCTGAGATTTCTGAACTACCTAAACCCAGAAAGCGAAGACACGGACGAGACACACATTGGTGGGAAAAAAGTGATGTAGATCTTTCTCTTGTACACATATTCTATATTGTTTAAAACTGACTATAACGATGTGTAATAAAGTATTTTGACAAAAGGAAAATCAAGCTTAGTCTACGTAATGTTTTAGCTTTGGTCTTCGTTGTTTTAGAAGAGCCGCTTCGGGAACCTGTTTCAGAGCCAGTTTATTGTTATCCTCGAAATACTGTAGTGGTTAAACGAGTCAGAGCCTCTGTCAATGCCTTAAACCTCCCCGTTCACTCACACTCACTCAGTGAAGCAGGCTCACCTGTAGTCCCCAGTCAGTCGCGTTTGCTGCGTTTCGGTAATGTGTGACGTGAAAGAGGTCAATAAAGACTTTGCTCGCATCCTGCTCATTTTAACTGTGTAATGTCTCTCATTGCTTCGAGAAGTCTGAAACGGTGACGGCAGTGAAATCTCCAGAGAGACAAGGCCGTTTTGGGAGCCCTGTTATTAATATACACACTTCAATAGTAATGAGCATTCATTCATTTTCAACAACTGGACACTGGTGCTCAATATTTCGAGAACAAGAAAAGCAGCCACTTTAATGTGAAGCCACTTTATGAATGAGCTCGAAATGAGAGTAAACATGATTTACAGATGGTCAGTCCTCAGCTGGATCAATGGATCAATCTGAAATTGCTTTCAAACGACCACAGGGTGGAAACTGGAGGAGCAGTTACAGTCATATGCAAAAGTTTGAATAACTCAAAAGACATGTTGGGCTGGTTTCTAAATACCTTAATAGGCCATTTCCTCCTGCTGTTTACACATGCTTATAATATTTATATACAGTATATATAATATCCTTACATATACACTGATCAGCCATAACACTTAAACCACACTGTCCACTTTATCAGCTCCACTTACCGTATACACCACTGCTGTGTCTGATCCATCTGTACCAGCACAACACACACTAACACCACGTCAGTGTCACTGCAGTGCTAAGAATATAGCACCGAAAAGTGTTCTGCTGCTATAATGATAACAAGCTTCTAATAGCTGAACCATTTTCAAAAAGGTTCTATAGAGAACCATTCTCCATCAACCTGAAGAGCCATTTAACCCTGCAAAGAACTATTAAAGCATGTAAACTGCTTACATGTCTAATATAGAACCAGTGTCTTTACTGAAGAACTCTTAAAGAAGCATAATTTATGAACATTAACATAGAACAATTTTCAAAAAGGTTCTATACAGAACCATATACAACAAGGGTAAAGATAATAGTGTTATATTAAACCATGAGATGGTTCTTTAGATTGGTATAGCACCAAAAAGGGTTCTTCTATTGTTATGATGACAAGCTTCTAACAAAAATTGAACACTTTTTGGTGAACAATTTTCAAACGGTTCTATAGAGAACCATTCTCCATCAACCTGACGAGTCATTTAACCCTGCAAAGAACCATTTAAGCATATAAACTGCTTACATGTCCAATATAGAACCAGTGTCTTTACTGAAGAACCCTTAAAGAACCATAATTTATGAACGATTACATAAAACAATTTATAAAATGGTTCTATAGAGAACCATTCTCCATCAACCTGAAGAAGCATACAAACTGCTCACAGTTCTATATATAACCAGTGCATTTACTAAAGAACTCCTTAAGAACCATTTTTTAAGTGTACATAGAATCATTTTCAAAAAGGTTTTATAATAACCTGAAAAAGTTCCACTATACAAATGGTTCTATATATGGTTCTAAACAGACGATCCATACCATAGAACCCTTGACCATGCAAACAAAAGTACCCTTGAAGGTGCAACATAGAATCATTTAAAAAAGGTTTTCTATAGAACAAATTTTCATTAATCTGAAGAATCATTTCACTGGGGAACAAACCATTTAAGTATGCAATAGGTTCTTTGAGTGTACATGGTTCTATACAGAGCTACTGTTTTTACTAAAGAATGCTTGAAGATCTGTCTTTTGAACCATTCTCAAAAAGGTTCTGTAGAGAACCATTCTCTATCAACCTGAAAAGCATTTCGCCATATCAAAGAAACATTCACACTTGTTAAGTGTTCACCATTCTATACAGAACCACTGTCTAAATGACTAGTACTGAAGAACCACTGAAGAACCACCTTTTGAACCATTTTCAAAATGAACCATATACAACTCATTATCTATAAACCTGAAGAACCTTTTCAATGTCCAACAAAGCATTTAAGCATGCAAATGGTTCTACACATATTCTAAACCATTACTGAAGAACCCCTGAGGAAAACAGAAGAAACCTGTTACCATCACTATTGTCTTGAACTGAAGAACCCTTGAAGAATCGTCTATTTTAAAAGCATATATAGAACTATTACAAAAAAGGTTCCATGTGGAATCATACACAGCACATATAGAACTCACAATGTAACCTATCAAAAGGTTCTTTGAGTGTACATGGCATATACACTACATAGAAACACTGTCTTTACCATATAGAACCATATACAACACATTTATCATTAACCTGAAGAACCATTTCACTATGCAAATGAACCATTTAAGCATGCAAAGTGCTCTTGGTTCTGTGGAGAACCAGTGTTTTTACTAAAGACCTAAAGACTATTTTAAAAATTGTTCTATACAGACCCATATACAATACATTCTCAGTGAACCTGAAGAACATTCTCACCCTCCACGCCAATGTTTCAATGTAGAACACATGGTTATAAACCTTTACTAAAGAATGCCTGAGGAAAATGATTCTGCTATTGTTATGATCCATCATCTTTGCTGAAGAACCCTTGAAGAACCATCCTTTAAGTACATTTGTATCACTGCAGTGTAGTGTCGTGTGAGATTCAGTTATAAAGCTCTTATGTGATGTTGACATGATCAGGTCAGCCCTGTTATTAATATACACACTTCAATAGTAATGAGCATTCATTCATTTTCAACAACTGGACACTGGTGCTCAATATTTCGAGAACAAGAAAAGCAGCCACTTTAATGTGAAGCCACTTTATGAATGAGCTCGAAATGAGAGTAAACATGATTTACAGATGGTCAGTCCTCAGCTGGATCAATGGATCAATCTGAAATTGCTTTCAAACGACCACAGGGTGGAAACTGGAGGAGCAGTTACAGTCATATGCAAAAGTTTGAATAACTCAAAAGACATGTTGGGCTGGTTTCTAAATACCTTAATAGGCCATTTCCTCCTGCTGTTTACACATGCTTATAATATTTATATACAGTATATATAATATCCTTACATATACACTGATCAGCCATAACACTTAAACCACACTGTCCACTTTATCAGCTCCACTTACCGTATACACCACTGCTGTGTCTGATCCATCTGTACCAGCACAACACACACTAACACCACGTCAGTGTCACTGCAGTGCTAAGAATGTAACTGTAGGTCATCTGTTTCTCTGTATACTTTGTAAACCTGTTAATGATCCCACAGGACCCCCACAGATTAGGTACTATTAGGGACCTAGATCATTCTCAGCACTGCAGTGACACTGAAGGTGATAGTGGTGATGTATTAGTGTGTGTTGTGCTGGTGTGAGTGGGTCAGTAATCATTGATCATTGAAGAGGAGGGTAACAAAGTGTACAGAGAATCAGATGAACTAAAGTCTGTAAGTGTAGCTCCTATATGATCAGTGGAGCTGATATAATGGACGTGTAGATACAAGGAGGTGGTTTTAATGTTATGGCTGAACGTTGTCTAAATTCTTAATGTCATGAAAACATTGAAACTAACCCTCTCTCTGCACACCATTTGAAAACAGCTGCATGTACTTTGAGTGAATGTTTAAGAGTTCAGCAACAGAAATGCACACGTCACAAAAAAAACGTGCAACCACATGTGAATACTTGAACGATCACATGTGAAATATGTTTCCAAAATGAGTGATTGTGTAAAATCGCATGCAAAATATGAATAATATGTAAAAACACAAATCATGTGGAAAAAAAAAGTATCACATGAAAAAAAGTCATTACATGAAAACGAGTGTTTGAGAAGTGTGAACCACTAAGGCAGGCCAAGGAAAGAGAGCTCTGAGAAACTTGTGGCTGGAGTTCTGGTAGGCTTCGGCTGCTGGGGTTTGAAGCCAGGATCCCCCCTTGCCAAGCGAAGAGTGAGTAAGATTTTGGTAGAGAGGGAGGAGCTTGGGAGATGGTGAGGTGTGAAGGTGAGGGCTGAAGAGTGGTTTATATAGAGTGTGCATTGATGGAAAGGAGGAGTTTGGGCGTGGTCCTTCTCCCAAACTCAAGTTATTTCATATCTTCATATTACGTGGAACTGTGCACAAGTGAAAAAAAAAGAGTGATCACATAGAAACGAGTGATCACATGAAAAATGAGTGATCACATTAGGGAAGAATCACACGCAAAAACATGAATAATAGCGTGAAAGCATGAATGATCTCGCAAAACCATTCACAAGTGAAAAAATTAGTGACCATGTGTGAAAAAAGAGAGATCACATGAAAACGAGTGATTATGTAAAACTGTTCACAATAAGTGATCACTTGAAATAATTAGTGATCACATGAAAAATGAGAGATCATGTGTGAACAATAAGTAATCACATATGAAAACAGGTATGAAAGAAGGTGTGATTAAACATGGTTTGTTCACTCTTCACCTAGAAAATATACTTTTCTATAAGGGGGAATAAAACTTTTCATTCCTCTATGAATATGTGGAAGATAGAGTGGAGATAATCTTTGAACAGCAGCTTCTCAGTCATCCAGAGAAAACCAGACAGTAGGTCAGTGTGATAACCTCTGCCCCCCTGTACACCACTGAGACTCGTTTGCATCCAAGCAGCTTTATTTGTCCTCCAGTTTGGAGTATCTTCAGTAGGTGGGTTTGTTTATGTACTTCTGCAAACAAACAAAGGCAAAAAGCATAACAGGCTGCGGGATCATATTATGTTGCCTGGCAATGAACAACGTGTGATTTAATCAAAGAGGTGGTTATGGAAACAGCCATCTTCCAACCATTGGCACAGAACGTTTGAGAAATAGCACATTAGGAATATGTGTGGCACACATAAACAAACGTAAACAAGCTGAGTAGAAGAGAAAGCACACATTTCATTCAGTCTGTCCTGTGAGAGAGAGGAAATATCCACGTATAGAAAAACAATCTCAGCAGAGGACCTAACACATATGATATATATATATATATATATATATATATATATATATATATATATATATATATATATATAGTATTAGTATATTAGTATACTACCAGCCAAACGTTTTAGATCACTACCAGCCAAATGTTTTAGTACACTACCAGCCAAACGTTTTAGATCACTACCAGCCAAATGTTTTAGTACACTACCAGCCAAACGTTTTAGATACACTACCAGTCAAACGTTTTAGATACACTACCAGTCAAACGTTTTAGATACACTACCAGTCAAACGTTTTAGATCACTACCAGCCAAACGTTTTAGTACACTACCAGCCAAACGTTTTAGATACACTACCAGTCAAACGTTTTAGATACACTACCAGTCAAACGTTTTAGATACACTACCAGTCAAACGTTTTAGATCACTACCAGCCAAACGTTTTAGTACACTACCAGCCGAACGTTTTAGTACACTACCAGTCGAACATTTTAGATCACTACCAGCCAAACGTTTTAGATCACTACCAGCCAAACGTTTTAGATACACTACCAGTCAAACGTTTTAGATACACTACCAGTCAAACGTTTTAGATCACTACCAGCCAAACGTTTTAGTACACTACCAGCCGAACGTTTTAGTACACTACCAGTCGAACATTTTAGAACACTACCAGCCGAACGTTTTAGTACACTACCAGTCTAACGTTTTAGATCACTACCAGTCGAACGCTTTAGTACACTACCAGTCGAACGCTTTAGTACACTACCAGACAAACGTTTTAGATCGCTACCAGCCGAACGTTTTAGATCGCTACCAGCCAATCGTTTTAGTACACTACCAGTCAAACGTTTTAGTACAATACCAGTCAAACGTTTTAGTACAATACCAGTCAAACGTTTTAGTACACTACCAGCCAAACGTTTTAGTACACTACAAGTCAAACGTTTTAGTACACTACCAGACAAACGTTTTAGAACACTACCAGCCAAACGTTTTAGTACACTACCAGCCAAACGTTTTAGTACACTACCAGTCAAACGTTTTAGTACACTACCAGTCAAACGTTTTAGTACACTACCAGCCAAACGTTTTAGATCACTACCAGCCAAACGTTTTAGTACACTACCAGTCAAACGTTTTAGTACACTACCAGCCGAACGTTTTAGTACACTACCAGTCAAACGTTTTAGTACACTACCAGTCAAACGTTTTAGTACACTACCAGCCAAACGTTTTAGATCACTACCAGTCAAACGTTTTAGTACACTACCAGCCAAACGTTTTAGTACACTACCAGCCAAACGTTTTAGTACACTACCAGCCAAACGTTTTAGATCACTACCAGTCAAACGTTTTAGTACACTACCAGTCAAACGTTTTAGATACACTACCAGCCAAACGTTTTAGTACAATACCAGCCAAACGTTTTAGTACACTACCAGCCAAACGTTTTAGATTACTACCAGTCAAACGTTTTAGATCAATACCAGCCAAACGTTTTAGTACACTACCAGTCAAACGTTTTAGTACAATACCAGCCAAACGTTTTAGTACACTACCAGCCAAACGTTTTAGTACACTACCAGTCAAACATTTTAGTACACTACCAGTCAAGAGAGGTAGCAAGACATGAGGTGTGGCCCAATTAACTATTTTATATGTTTAAAAATAAAGATAAAGAAAAGAAAATAAAGAGCACACTTGTGAGCACAACTGGTGAACACCAAAGGATTTGAGGACCCAAGACCTAACAAAGTATTTCAACATACCAGCCAAACATATGTGTGGCCAATATGGCAATATTTCATTGGATGTCTTTAAGTGCTTTTCTAAGTATACTGTGGATGCTGTCAATGCTTAAAGAACATAGACTATTTCTTGTTTTATTTCAGTGTGAGTATAATTAGGTCTGTTTAATTAGATTTAGCACAGTGAGGTTTGCAAAACATTGAATAAAAAGTTGTCGTTGCAGGTTTACTATTATAACTTATTGTTATGATTATATAAATATTGTTGACATACTACAGTTAATAAAGTTGTTATCTTATTGGTTTGATACTATAATTCTAATTAGAATATATAATGAATAATATACAGAGAGAGAGAGAGAGAGAGAGAGAGATTCCTGCTGCTAGCTAACTCGTTACTTATTGGCCTACTGTGAAATCAATCATCTCTCACAGGGGTCACTAATAGGCTGACCCCAAACCGATAAACTATTGAGAATGATTTAATTTTGACTGTGTTTATTTCAAGCGGCGGAGCTTTTCTTGTCTTTACGGTATACAGACTTTACGGCACAGTGAACTTAGGGACCAATCGGTTACGCTGTAAGATCACCAAAGGCTCCTCAGTCAATCAAATCTGTGCATATTGGGGCGTGTGGCGTGCATACACAGGCAAGGTACGAAGTGAGGAGCAGCAACCGGAGACTAAAGGGAGTCAGAAAGAATAACGAGCTCTAAAAACAGAAAAGTGAACAGTTTAACGGACTGTTTAACAGGAACGGTTCTGGAATGGACCTGCTCGTCTAGTTCTGGAGAATACCGCTCTGTACAACCAACATGTCAATCTGTGAAGCTGAGTTAACAAGAAGACGCACGTTTTAATTAGTTTCTCTATAAATAAACACTTTAATATGCACTTTTTTTCAAAAGCATTCAGTTATTTTAATGTAGCCCTTGTTTTTACTTGAAGTAAGACAAAAAAATATTTGGAGCTTTATAAGTAATTAATTCAGTTCAGCATTTAAACAGTAAATATACTGAAATATACTGAACAGTATTTGTAATAAGTTTGTCTTTCAGTAGCTGATGATATAAGATGATGATACTAGGTAACTTAAATATACAGGATATGGCAACATAACACAAGTTAGAAATGATGACGGCCGGGACCTTGGCCTGAGGAAATCTCCTCTTACTGGACCTTACTGAACTCTAATTAAATACCCCTGATCTATCACAAAGAGCAGTGTGCATGGGCTAAAAGAGGGTACAGATCAGATGCTTACTAATATTTATTATTCTAGAGTTTAGTTTTAGTCTATCATTAGTGTTTTGGAATAGGGGATGTGTGTTCTGGTGCTGTGGCACCTGCTAGGCCCTGATCTGTAGGCTGTTATTCTCATGTCTTACCACCAGACGGCAGTGGACCACTAGGAGTATCAGTGATGTGGTCTTGTGTGTCCACACACTCATGTGACTCCAGTGGCCTTTAAAAGAGCAGCGGGAACAAACAGTGACAGCGGGAGACTGAGCGAGCCAGCACCATGTCTCTGTACCGGAACTCAGCATGGTTCCTCAAAGGACTCACCGAATTCACCAAGTAAGAACTCAGACTGCCGCGTTACTTAATCTTATAACATCCAGTCTTACTTTCTGTGGATTTATGGATCATAACAAACTAATTTTGCTCAGTAGTTTAGAATGACAGTTTAACTGTAATGTAATATATAATAGTATTTAATTTAATATAACATAATATAACTATATATATATATAATACTATATGCTCTTAGTGGCATTGTTTAAAAATGCTTCTTCTTCTTCGTAATAAGTGTGTTTGTGCTTGTAAAAGCACTGTATATATCACAGGCTTTCTCCAGAGAAGGAGTTGAGCTAGTTTGAAGAATGAAGTTTGGATTTAGACATGTTCTTCACACCTCCAGCCATTTAGAAAATTCAAGCACACTTGATTTAACATAACGAAGAACTGACTTGCTGAACCAGGTATTGGATGATAACTAGATATTATTCTGGGCTGCCACAGAAAGAAGTTAAAATCATTAATAATAATAATACTATTAATGTTATTTGTATTTCTTTAATATACTTTTTGAGTAAATAACAGGTTTTACCATTTTTTAATATATTTTTCTGAAGTACTTTTAATAGGTATAAATAACTATTAACTATTAATATGAACTTTTTCACACAACTAACTGTAGTCTAGCTAAAAGAGCTAAAATTGTTTGTCGGCAGTTGATTTATTATATGTACATACAAACCTGTGACTAATCATATCTGATAAGAAGTATGTGTTTTTGATTTTTCTAACAGTTTTTTTTTTTTGCAATTTCCACGGGATGAAAAAGTACTGCAAACATTAAAGTAACATAAGTATTTCTTGCCAAGTTTTCTGCCAAGATGATAATAGAAACAGGTCGTACTGGCTGTTCTAGTGTAGAGATTTTTAATGAACCGCGTATTGGGTATCTACCTGCTAAGTTTGGCCCACTTTTGATTCTGATAATAGATTTCAGTTTAGAATCTATACCAATATACACATATAGAATATGAAGGGATTTTAATAATGAACAGTGTGCATAAGCAGTGCAAAGGTACAAATGTATATGAGTTTGTCATAATCAATTGCTATTTGAAAGCTAGCAGCTTCAAAAGACCTTTCCCAAAAAAAAAACAATTCTACATATACTGAAAGGCTATATATGAGGTTTAAATGTCAAAGAATGATCTAATACCAAACCAAGAGACATATTTTAGCCACATTTCCTTTTAAAGTGTTGACAGACTAAGGGCTCGAGGGCGTTGGCCTTAAAAAGCAAATTTTTTTTGTGTGCCATTAAAACATCACACAAAGCTGGATTTTGTTGGCATCATCAAAATAATAATAATAAAAAATGCATTTGCCACACTAAAAGAAAGTTAACATATAAAGTTATGTACAACATTGTGGCTGTATAACCTAGTACAGTACAGAGCAATATACAATATTTAAATAACTTGAAAAAAAATGACTTACTATTAATAAAATAAACATGTCTTAATTGGAAAATGAAATGTCATAATAAAGCCAGAGCAGAAGTAAGCTGTAGTATTAATTGCCTTAGGGTTAACGACACAACCAGTTTGCATAAGGTTGTACTAGACTTGTCCTTAGATTTTCTCTCATTAATACAATATAAATTCTATATATTCCACTTATGGAAAATCAGGATTATATCTATATATTGAGCATAGTTAGCATGGATAATGGTGTGCCATGAAGAGCAACCTGAGAGGAAACTCAACAGAAAGCCAGCGTTAATCAATGTAAACCAGGGTAACACTCTCAAACTACATTTCACCAGTCTGTCAGAAATACAACTAGTCAGTCTAATTTTTAAAGCATGAACCAACGCCTCTACATTTTGTAAGTTATATGTTTAGTAAGTGATAAAATGCAGCCTCAGCTATGTTGTTTATATGAGAAAATAATTATAAACAGTTACATCAAGGTCTTTAACTGTTGCTTTCTATTGAACATGAAATCTACAACCTTATTTTAAGCAGGCTTTGGGTCAAACAGAAATACTACTCATGAGTAGTATTCTCATTATGTATTATCTGGGCTAGTGGCTACGAATAATGAGAGAACATTAGGGGGCCTAAAACAGAGCCTTGAGGCACACCAACATAATACATTGCTCTTTTAGGTTCAGAGAACTCCTCATTCACTCTGAACTCATGCTAAATTTGTAGAGGCACGTCAGGTAAGATCGCAAACAGGCAAGAACTTGATTGACCATGATTTAGAGCCTGTCCTTAGCCACTGGACAACAGATTTATTGACCAAATGAAAGGTTTACCAACGACTGACTGATTGTACAGTCTTTATAAATGTTTAGTCATTTTTTTACCAACTCTACTGTCCACAGTTTCTCTTTCATTGTTCCTCATTCATCTTTCCCCCCCTTCTTCTCAAATCCTCCAGTGTCTCCATCTCCCGCTGTCCTTTCTCCGTCCCTGTCCAAATGTTTCTTTTGTTTGCGTTTTACTGTCTTATCCACCGACATGGCCTGCCGCAACCCCACACTGCCTCATTACGGGCTGCACAATGCTTTACACAGTGCACGCATTTACGGAGTGGAGCTCGCGTCCCCCGGCGCCGCCTCGCGCCCTTTATCAAAGCTACAAAGCTGCTCATTGATCCTACGAAACAGCACAAAGGGTGGGGGTGGCGGTGGCGGTAGTGTGTGTGGTTGCCGCGATCGGCTGGATCACAGAGACACCCTTGCTCATCTGGGCTTTATTAGCTAAGCAATGACGCCAGGCTTCTTTGTGGACAGCATCACTAGAACAGTGGTCTACAAGTGGTCCCTAGCCCTGGAGAGCTGATGTCCTGCAGTGTTTAGTTCCCTACTGTATCCATTGAGCTCATCCACTCCTTACTCTACTCTAATACTAATAATTGGTCCATCCAATCAGGCAAGAGGTTGATTGGCTGGAGCAGTTGTGGCAAATGGTTGTTGGAGCTAGAGTCTGCCAAGCTAAACAAATGCCTATCTTGTCTAAAGCTGTCTCTCCCCTAGCCAGTTGGACCACTATGGAGCCTCCTGCAAATGAATTGGCATTAGACCCGTATGCCCATGAGCAAAGCTTGTACTTTTAGAATGGGGTGGCCAGATGAGAGCCAAAGATTTTATTGGGCAGGCATACTGCTAAGAAAAGACATTCATCTTTTTGTTCTCTCTAAGTAGTAAATCTGTCCAACCATTTTACTGGAAGTAAAATGAAAGACAAAACTGTTTTGATGAAACACATCGTCACTGTCCAAAGAAAAATCAACAATAATTGAGATACATCATTCGAAGGCATCAGCTGCTGCTAACAATGTGTGAAAATTTTACAATTAATGGACCAATGGAAACATTCCAAACACATCTAGGGAAACATTGAGGTTCCACTGACTTACATTAAAAGTAAAGAAAGTTTTTGGCCTCTTCTGTAAAGTTGCCATGTGAAGACTTGTTTTTCTTTGGCAACATTTTAGTAATTAATATATATATATATATATATATATATATATATTTCAATCAGCACTGCATAAAATCACACATGCATGTATTCAGCAATAAGTATAAAGTAATTTGTTAGCATGATATCTATTATCACCATCATCATCATCATCATCATCATCATCGGATTATAGCTGACTAGTCACCATCAAACAGACTGCTGTAGCTCACAGTGCAGCACCTCTGAGGGGGCCTTTGCAGTACTATTTCAATAAATACACTAATTATTAAATCTACTATTACTGGGCTCTCATAACTAATTGGTAAATGCCCTGATGGCAGATTTTCACTATAAACTGATTCCTAGTGATGGCCAACTGTCTTACTGGCTGGCCATGAGGGTGGCACTGGTTGGTTAGCTATGGCTGATTTGGGATTTGGACACGAATTGTCTGTCAATCTGCTTGCATTACACTGGTGCTAGTTGATCATACACAGCAGCGCTGCTGGAGTTTTTAAACACTGCATCCACTCACTGTCTACTCTATTAAACACTCCTGCATTGTTGGTTCACCTTGTGAATGCAAGCTCAAAAAGGATAGCTCATCTGTGTTTGCACAGTTTATGTTGGTCATCCTCTAGTTCTTAATCGGTAGTCACAGGACGCTGCTCGCAGCACACTGACCAGCCCAAACATGTCTGGACATTTTTGGTTATTAGTCAAGAAGTGACACTGCTGTGTTTGGCCCAATTGTACCAGTCTAACACACACTAACATACCATTTCAGTGGTATTCAGCTAATGTTATGGCTAATTGGGGTTAAGTATTTAGATGAAGCACTACCCATAAAGTTACTAGCTACCTCTACCATTACCACTCACTCACCCTTTCATTGACAGCAAGTGACAGAGAGCAACATGTTTTAATCGGGTTTTTCTTTCGCTTTTTTTATTTTATTAATTTATTTATCAATTTTATCTGTTTTACCTTTAGCCATTTTATTTTATTTTATTTTTATTTCCCCTTTTTATTTATTTTATTCCTATTTTATCTTTGGCCTTTTTTCATTTTATCTATCCAATCTCAGTTTTATGTTTTGTTTTATTTTCATCATTTACTTTCTTCATAATTTTTTATTTATAATTAATTTATTTGTATTTAATTTACTTCATTGTTTAATCTTCTATTATTTAATTGTATTTATATTTTATTGTCTAATTATTATCTCTTTATTTCATTGTTTTATATTTTTAGCTTGTCCACTTATACTTTTATTTTAAATTTCTTAATTCATTCTTATATTGTTCGCCTGTTTGTCTAATATTTTTATCATTTAATTCTTATTGTTTTACTCATGAAATTCCTTATTTTAGCTTTCTTAATTAAATACTTGACTCTAATTCTAACTTTAAGTTGTGAATGCTCAGTTGCATTGTAAATAAGGGTTAGCCTCAATGTATTTTGAGTGAAAATAAAGGGTGATTGATTGATTGATTGATTTCTGTCCCCTTTTAGTGCCAGTATATAGTTGTTAACTGGCTAGAAATAACCTTGAGAGTCACTATATAGCTTGCACTGAGCATCACATTGGTATGATTGATCAATAAAAATAAAACAAAAAGTATTTTTTCATAAAACTGAGCTACGATAACACCTTACTGATCCTGAAGACAATTGCACAAACTGCAGATGTAGTTTTAGGTGCCAGTTTATGAGCTTATCTTTGCTCCCTTGCCATGTAACAATGGTTTTTCGATGTTTGTGTTCTAGGGGAGCATTCGATGCATCATCTAAGCGCTTTGTGGAGAAAGACTTAGAGGTGTCCATGGCAGGCCGGTCCTTCATGATCACTGGAGCTAACAGTGGCATCGGCAAAGCGGCAGCCATGGCCATTGCAAAGAAAGGTACTAAAGCATGCGTATATGAGCGAACGCACAATGAACAGAAGAGGCCGTAACATACAAGAGCCTGATTTAACACAAGCCGAGCAACAGCCGGTTCTATTGTCTGTGGATCTGAAGCCTA
Organism: Megaleporinus macrocephalus; assembly: GCA_021613375.1. NCBI lineage: Eukaryota > Metazoa > Chordata > Actinopteri > Characiformes > Anostomidae > Megaleporinus > Megaleporinus macrocephalus. Next base: position 4,744,884 of record CM038716.1, read on the forward strand.
TTATTTACATGTTGACCCTTCCATCCCACGTCCCAGGTGGTACGGTCCACATGGTCTGCAGAAACAAGGACAAGGCAGAGGAAGCCAGAGCTGAAATCGTCAAGGAGTCTGGAAACAAAGTGAGATCACACGTCCCGACTTTTGCACGTACAGCCTCAGTACTTGAGACCGATGGTCACCGAGAAAAGACTTTGACTTGTAACTTACTTGCTTGGCTTGAGCCATAGTTCTGCCTGTATGCCTGTGTAGTGGTTATGAATCTCACCTTAGGCTTACATCTTTTGTGTAAATGGCCATACATGGTATGTTGATAACTACACCATGCTTTCATTAACATGTGCCTCTCTTCTTTCTGTGTACGACATCAGGAAATCTATGTGCACATCCTGGACCTGTCCGAGACCAAGAAAGTGTGGGAGTTTGCTGAGGCCTTCAAGAAAAAATACAAGACGCTCAATGTTCTGGTGAGAGGATGAGAGAACTGTATCCCACTGCATCCAGTAGTTAATCATCAGGGATCTAACGAAGGTGCAGATGTGATTAACGTCACTGTTCTGCTGCAGATCAATAACGCAGGCTGCATGATGACTAAGAGAGAGGTGAATGCCGAGGGCTTGGAGAAGAGCTTCGCCAGCAACACTCTTGGTGAGGAAGACAAACACACACACACATATCACTGGGGTATCAGGTGAGGCTGCGAGACTTCTGAACACTATTGAATTGTGTTCTTCCAAACAATGCGGCTGCAAACAAAATTTTGATTATGTAGTATAAAATAAGAATCATGCCTTTATGTTTGGCCAAGAAGATCAGATACATTGTTGCTGTCCAAAGAAAAACGTGTGTCCATTTTCGTCCATTTTAATTCTTTAATATCATTTAAACACAACAGCTGAAAGTTCTATGATGACACGGCCAATAGAAATGCTTCGTATGGACTAACCTTGAAAGTAAAGAATGTTTTTGGCTTCTCCTGTAAAGCTCCTATTTTAGAGGTACTTCTTGTTCTTTGGACAGCGATGTTATCCACTTTCGTCCGGCTTGAGACCTGAACCTTGGATGTAGTGCGCCAGACTGTCAGGGAGTTGTGGTTGTGATGTCAGAACACAAAGAGGATTGGTTGAAAAGGCAGATCACCAGCTCTGTGTGATTCGTTGATAGTTTCCCACTTAAAGACAATAAGACAACATTGTTGGTAAAGTAGGCTGTAATAGTGAAGAACAGGGCTCTACTCACCTGCAGTATCTATATAAAAACATTTACACATACAGCATTCACCAGGCACTCCTATTGAGAGAGACTTACATCTAGTGTAGGTAGTGTTAGAAGTCTAAGCCAAGGACTCTTACTGGTAAAGTGGTTACCCAGGTGGTGAATGGAGGGCAGCAGTGTAACACACTACACTACCACCTCAAACAATTAATGATTGAATGATTACAAAGAAAAAATGTGATGTTCCATTTTCATTGTAATTTCAAGAAGAAACTTTGGTACAAGAGTTTAGTTAATAATGCAATTTGTATTTTGTATTTATTGTAGGCTTGTATTTTGTGTATATTGTATATGTTTAATTGTTTAAAACAATAATAATAACAATATTTATACACAGACGTGAAGTGTATTATGAAGTGTAGAATGTAGGACTACGATTAGCCACATGTGTTTACACACAGCGGTATTTGACCTCCGCATTTAACCCATCCATGCAGTGAAACACCCACATATACACACACTAGTGAACATACACACTAGGGGGCGGTGAGCACACATGCCCGGAGCGGTGGGCAGCCCTTATCCACGGCGCCCGGGGAGCAGTTGGGGTTAGGTGTCTTGCTTAAGGGCACTACAGTCATGACTTGCCGGTTCCGGGGATCGAACTGGCGACCTTCCGGTCACAAGACCGGATCCCTAACCTTCAGGCTACGACTGCCCACTTATTAAGTACACCTACCTTGTATCTGCACTTATTATCAGTTTTATCAGGTCTGCTTATCATATAGGAGCACTCCGTAGCTCTACAATTACAGACTGTAGTCCATATGAATCTCTGTATACTTTGTCACCCTGTTCCTCAGTGGTCAGGACCCCCACATGACCACCACAGAGCAGGCATTATGTGGGCAGTAGATCATTCTCAGCACTGCTAAACTGTGTCCACCAACCAAAGCTATCCAGACAACAGTGTCTTATGACCACTGTTGGAGGGCTAGAGAATGACCAACACAAACTTTGTGGCCAACAAAGTAGGTGTGTCTAATAGAGTGGACAATGAGTGGACACCATGTTTAAACACTCCAGCAGCACTGCTGTGTCTGATCTAACCAGCACAGCACAAACTAACACACCACCACCATGTCAGTGTCACTGCAGTGCTGAGAATGAGCCATCACCCACCTAATACCTGCTCTGTGGTGGTCCTGACTGGGTCTGAACCTTGATGAACAGGATGAAAGGGGATTAACAAAGTAATAACAGATAAACAGACCGACTACAGTCTGTAATTGTAGAATTACAAACACACGTAGATTGTAAAGTGGATGACAAACTGGGCAGTAAACGCAGAAACAAGGAGATGTATCTTTAGTTGTTATTCAATTTAGTTTAGTTCGATTTTTCAAAATGCATACATCCATTGACAAAAAATAATTAAATAAATAAAAATACTGACTGAAAAGGTACAGTCCTAACGAATGAATAGATTAGATTAGGTACACATGAAATTCCTCTTTAAAATGCATTTCAAAGGTGGACAATGTTGTTGTGGCCATAGATTATAAAAAACCCTAACCCTTTAAAATCTTTTACATGCAAGAAGAATAAAAATCTATTAAAATTAATATTCATTGAAATAATAACAATAGATTTGAATTGCTCTAGGGGTTTATTTGAAATAATTTACTGTTATGTGGCATTTCTATCCCACAAAAAGGGGCCTATTTGTGACAAAAAAAAAGTTGTAAAAGATGTACAGAAATGCACTGCAAAGCTTGTCCAAACTTGAAATACTTGATATTAAAGAAATGCATCTTGTGTGAAGCATCAATAGGTCAGTGTCAAGCAATAAACAATGAAATATGGTCTGCCCACTTCTACTCTCTGTCTCTCTCTTAGCTGTGTACATCCTCATTAAGAGTCTCATTCCCCTGCTGGAGAAGAGCCCTGATCCCAGAGTGGTGAGTATATGATGGATTGACTCATTAATTGATTGATTGACTATGTATGTTTTTGATCTGGCATGCTAATGAGAAAGACAGGACGTGACTGATTAAAAAAGAAATGAGATAAAGATATAAGACTTGAAATTAATTAATAATGACAGTACTAACCGGGCTGTCTCTTAGATCACGGTGACATCCGGAGGAATGCTGGTGCAAAAACTGCGCACTGGAAACCTCCAGTCCCAGAGAGGGAGATATGATGGCACCATGGTGTACGCCCAGAACAAGGTATATACACACAATACTGCGAGATTCACATGCAGAACGAGCACAGAATGCAACGGACATACTTCATTTATTCTAACTGACTGTGCAAAGCATGGTTTTATGCTTGATACAGTGTTGCGTTTCACTAAAGTTTTATTCGTTGGTGTGTTTCAGAGGCAGCAGGTGGTCATGACAGAACAGTTTGCTAAAGCTCACACCAACATCCACTTCTCAGTCATGCACCCAGGCTGGGTAGACACACCAAGTAATTTCACATTCAGTTTCACTCTTTCTTATACACACAAATTGACTAATATATATATATATATATATATATATATACAGTAATGTGCCAAGGTCTTAGCAATAAGTGTATTATCACCAGTAAGAACACCAGATATGATTAGAACAGATATAAATAATCATACAAAGTAACATGAATATCTTATTGTGAGAGAAGTAGATCATATCTTGAGCTCCAGTTTGAAGAACAAAGTTAGGTTCCAGATTTCTCCTGGACGCCCCAGACATTGTATGAATGTATTCAGTTCTTTCAGCAGCAATCTTGATTTAGCTTAATGAAGTACTGAGCAGTCAAAGCAGGTATTAGATGAGAACTGTAAATAATACTGGGTTGTTTAGGAGAAGCTTGGAAAGGGTTAAATAAACACACTGATGTATGTAAAAGCACTACTTTCTGTATTAATACTGTTTGAATATTTAAAAAATAAAGTGTTTTGCTGAGCAAATAAAAGCTTAGTGTCTAGAAAAAATAGCCTTTAAGATATAATAATGTGCCTAAAACCTTTGCACAGTACTGTATAACAAACATACATTCATTACTGTAATAGTTCATTTTAATGTCTGAGGGAAACTTGGACTTAAATAAGGACCAAAACAATAGACCAGCTTTCTTCTGTCTTGTCAGTGATTGCAAACGCAATGCCAGACTTCCACCAGTCCATGAAGGAACGTTTGAGGACACCAGAGCAGGGGGCAGACACAGTGGTGTGGCTGGCTGTGTCTGAGGCTGCTGTTACCAAGCCCAGTGGCAGATTCTTCCAGGGTGGGAGAACACAAGCACACACAGACACACAACCTACCACTAATGTTAACCCAAGTGTCCTTCATAATACTACACCTAAACATAAACCTAACCCTAACCTCAGTATCCCACATGATACTACACCTAAACCTAACCTTAACCTCAGTATCCCACATAGTACTACACCTACACTTAAACCTAACCTTAACCTCAGTATCCCATATAATACTACACCTGCACCTAAACCTAACCTTAACCTCAGTATCCCATATGATACTACACCTAAACCTAACCTTAACCTTAACCTCAGTATCCCATACAATACTGCACCCACACCTAAACCTAACCTTAACCTCAGTATCCCACATAATACTACACCTACACCTAAATCTAACACTAACCTTAACCTCAGTATCCTATATAATACTACACCTACACCTAAATCTAACACTGACCTTAACCTCAGTATCCTATATAATACACCTTAACCTAATCTTAACCTCAGTATTCCATATAATACTACACCTACACCTAAACCTAACATTAACCTTAACCTCAGTATCCCACATAATACACCTTAACCTAATCTTAACCTCAGTATTCCATATAATACTACACCTACACCTAAATCTAACCTTAACCTCAGTATCCCACATAATACACCTATACCTAACCTTAACCTCAGTATCCCACATAATACACCTAAACCTAACCTTAACCTCAGTATCCCACATAATACACCTTAACCTAATCTTAACCTCAGTATCCCATATAATACTACACCTACACCTAAACCTAACATTAACCTTAACCTCAGTATCCCACATAATACTACACCTACACCTAAATCTAACCTTAACCTCAGTATCCCACATAATACACCTAAACCTAACCTTAACCTCAGTATCCCACATAATACTACACCTACACCTAACCTTAACATCAGTATCCCACATAATACTACACCTACACCTAAACCTAACCTTAACCTCAGTATCCCACATAATACTACACCTACACCTAAACCTAACCTTAACCTCAGTATCCCACATAATACTACACCTACACCTAAACCTAAATCTAACCTTAACCTCAGTATCCCATATAATACTACACCTACACCTAAACCTAAATCTAACCTTAACCTCAGTATCCCACATAATACACCTAAACCTTAACCTTAACCTCAGTATCCCATATAATACTACACCTAAACCTAACATTAACCTCAGTATCCCATATAATACTACACCTAAACCTAACATTAACCTCAGTATCCCACATAATACTACACCTACACCTAAATCTAACCTTAACCTCAGTATCCCATATAATACTACACCTACACCTAAACCTAAATCTAACCTTAACCTCAGTATCCCATATAATACTACACCTACACCTAAACCTAATACTAACCTTAACCTCAGTATCCCACATAATACTACACCTACACCTAAACCTAAATCTAACCTTAACCTCAGTATCCCACATAATACACCTAAACCTTAACCTTAACCTCAGTATCCCTTGTAATACTACACCTACACCTAAACCTAACCTTAACCTCAGTATCCCATATAATACTACACCTACACCTAAATCTAACCTTAACCTCAGTATCCCATATAATACTACACTTACACCTAAACCTTACATTAACCTTAACCTCAGTATCCCACATAATACTACACCTAAACCTAACACTAACCTTAACCTCAGTATCCCATATAATACTACACCTACACCTAAACCTAACACTAACCTTAACCTCAGTATCCCATATAATACTACACCTACACCTAAACCTAACATTAACCTTAACCTCAGTATCCCATATAATACCACACCTACACCTAAACCTAACACTAACCTTAACCTCAGTATCCCATATAATACTACACCTACACCTAAACCTAAGACTAACCTTAACTTCAGTATCCCATATAATACTACACCTACACCTAAACCTAACACTAACCTTAACCTCAGTATCCCATATAATACTACACCTACACCTAAACCTAACCTTAACCTCAGTATCCCATATAATACTACACCTACACCTAAACCTAACCTTAACCTCAGTATCCCATATAATACTACACCTACACCTAAACCTAACACTAACCTTAACCTCAGTATCCCATATAATACTACACCTACACCTAAACCTAACCTTAACCTCAGTATCCAATATAATACTACACCTACACCTAACACTAACCTTAACCTCAGTATCGTATATAATACTACACCTACACCTAAACCTAACCTTAACCTCAGTATCTCATATAACACTAACCTTAACCTCACTATCTCATATAATACTACACCTACACCTAACACTAACCTTAACCTCAGTATCCCATATAATACTACACCTACACCTAAACCTAACCTTAACCTCAGTATCCCATATAATACTACACCTACACCTAAACCTAACACTAACCTTAACCTCAGTATCCCATATAATACTACACCTAAACCTAACACTAACCTTAACCTCAGTATCCCATATAACACTACACCTACACCTAAACCTAACACTAACCTTAACCTCAGTATCCCATATAATACTACACCTACACCTTAACCTAACACTAACCTTAACCTCAGTATCCTATATAATACTACACCTACACCTAAACCTAAACCTAACACTAACCTTAACCTCAGTATCCCATATAATACTACACCTACACCTAAACCTAACACTAACCTTAACCTCAGTATCCCATATAATACTACACCTACACCTTAACCTAACACTAACCTTAACCTCAGTATCTTATATAATACTACACCTACACCTAAACCTAATACTAACCTTAACCTCAGTATCCCATATAATACTACACCTACACCTTAACCTAACACTAACCTTAACCTCAGTATCCCATATAATACTACACCTACACCTAAACCTAACACTAACCTTAACCTCAGTATCCCATATAATACTACACCTACACCTTAACCTAACACTAACCTTAACCTCAGTATCTTATATAATACTACACCTACACCTAAACCTAACACTAACCTTAACCTCAGTATCCTATATAATACTACACCTACACCTAAACCTAACACTAACCTTAATCTCAGTATCCCATATAATACTACACCTACACCTAAACCTAACACTAACCTTAACCTCAGTATCCCATATAATACTACACCTACACCTAAACCTAACACTAACCTTAACCTCAGTATCCCATATAATACTACACCTACACCTAAACCTAACCTTAACCTCAGTATCCCATATAATACTACACCTACACCTAAACCTAACCTTAACCTCAGTATCCCATATAATACTACACCTACACCTAAACCTAAGACTAACCTTAACCTCAGTATCCCATATAATACTACACCTACACCTAACACTAACCTTAACCTCAGTATCGTATATAATACTACACCTACACCTAACACTAACCTTAACCTCAGTATCCCATATAATACTACACCTACACCTAAACCTAACCTTAACCTCAGTATCCCATATAATACTACACCTACACCTAAACCTAACACTAACCTTAACCTCAGTATCCCATATAATACTACACCTAAACCTAACACTAACCTTAACCTCAGTATCCCATATAACACTACACCTACACCTAAACCTAACACTAACCTTAACCTCAGTATCCCATATAATACTACACCTACACCTTAACCTAACACTAACCTTAACCACAGTATCCTATATAATACTACACCTACACCTAAACCTAACACTAACCTTAACCTCAGTATCCTATATAATACTACACCTACACCTAAACCTAACCTTAACCTCAGTATCGTATATAATACTACACCTACACCTAAACCTAACCTTAACCTCAGTATCTCATATAACACTAACCTTAACCTCACTATCTCATATAATACTACACCTACACCTAACACTAACCTTAACCTCAGTATCCCATATAATACTACACCTACACCTAAACCTAACCTTAACCTCAGTATCCCATATAATACTACACCTACACCTAAACCTAACACTAACCTTAACCTCAGTATCCCATATAATACTACACCTAAACCTAACACTAACCTTAACCTCAGTATCCCATATAACACTACACCTACACCTAAACCTAACACTAACCTTAACCTCAGTATCCCATATAATACTACACCTACACCTTAACCTAACACTAACCTTAACCTCAGTATCCTATATAATACTACACCTACACCTAAACCTAAACCTAACACTAACCTTAACCTCAGTATCCCATATAATACTACACCTACACCTAAACCTAACACTAACCTTAACCTCAGTATCCCATATAATACTACACCTACACCTTAACCTAACACTAACCTTAACCTCAGTATCTTATATAATACTACACCTACACCTAAACCTAATACTAACCTTAACCTCAGTATCCCATATAATACTACACCTACACCTTAACCTAACACTAACCTTAACCTCAGTATCCCATATAATACTACACCTACACCTAAACCTAACACTAACCTTAACCTCAGTATCCCATATAATACTACACCTACACCTTAACCTAACACTAACCTTAACCTCAGTATCTTATATAATACTACACCTACACCTAAACCTAACACTAACCTTAACCTCAGTATCCTATATAATACTACACCTACACCTAAACCTAACACTAACCTTAACCTCAGTATCCCATATAATACTACACCTACACCTAAACCTAACACTAACCTTAACCTCAGTATCCCATATAATACTACACCTACACCTAAACCTAACACTAACCTTAACCTCAGTATCCCATATAATACTACACCTACACCTAAACCTAACACTAACCTTAACCTCAGTATCCCATATAATACTACACCTACACCTAAACCTAACCTTAACCTCAGTATCCCATATAATACTACACCTACACCTAAACCTAACCTCAGTATCCCATATAATACTACACCTACACCTAAACCTAAGACTAACCTTAACCTCAGTATCCCATATAATACTACACCTACACCTAACACTAACCTTAACCTCAGTATCGTATATAATACTACACCTACACCTAACACTAACCTTAACCTCAGTATCCCATATAATACTACACCTACACCTAAACCTAACCTTAACCTCAGTATCCCATATAATACTACACCTACACCTAAACCTAACACTAACCTTAACCTCAGTATCCCATATAATACTACACCTAAACCTAACACTAACCTTAACCTCAGTATCCCATATAACACTACACCTACACCTAAACCTAACACTAACCTTAACCTCAGTATCCCATATAATACTACACCTACACCTTAACCTAACACTAACCTTAACCACAGTATCCTATATAATACTACACCTACACCTAAACCTAACACTAACCTTAACCTCAGTATCCTATATAATACTACACCTACACCTAAACCTAACCTTAACCTCAGTATCGTATATAATACTACACCTACACCTAAACCTAACCTTAACCTCAGTATCTCATATAACACTAACCTTAACCTCACTATCTCATATAATACTACACCTACACCTAACACTAACCTTAACCTCAGTATCCCATATAATACTACACCTACACCTAAACCTAACCTTAACCTCAGTATCCCATATAATACTACACCTACACCTAAACCTAACACTAACCTTAACCTCAGTATCCCATATAATACTACACCTAAACCTAACACTAACCTTAACCTCAGTATCCCATATAACACTACACCTACACCTAAACCTAACACTAACCTTAACCTCAGTATCCCATATAATACTACACCTACACCTTAACCTAACACTAACCTTAACCTCAGTATCCTATATAATACTACACCTACACCTAAACCTAAACCTAACACTAACCTTAACCTCAGTATCCCATATAATACTACACCTACACCTAAACCTAACACTAACCTTAACCTCAGTATCCCATATAATACTACACCTACACCTTAACCTTACACTAACCTTAACCTCAGTATCTTATATAATACTACACCTACACCTAAACCTAATACTAACCTTAACCTCAGTATCCCATATAATACTACACCTACACCTTAACCTAACACTAACCTTAACCTCAGTATCCCATATAATACTACACCTACACCTAAACCTAACACTAACCTTAACCTCAGTATCCCATATAATACTACACCTACACCTTAACCTAACACTAACCTTAACCTCAGTATCTTATATAATACTACACCTACACCTAAACCTAACACTAACCTTAACCTCAGTATCCTATATAATACTACACCTACACCTAAACCTAACACTAACCTTAACCTCAGTATCCCATATAATACTACACCTACACCTAAACCTAACACTAACCTTAACCTCAGTATCCCATATAATACTACACCTACACCTAAACCTAACACTAACCTTAACCTCAGTATCCCATATAATACTACACCTACACCTAAACCTAACACTAACCTTAACCTCAGTATCCCATATAATACTACACCTACACCTAAACCTAACCTTAACCTCAGTATCCCATATAATACTACACCTACACCTAAACCTAACCTTAACCTCAGTATCCCATATAATACTACACCTACACCTAAACCTAAGACTAACCTTAACCTCAGTATCCCATATAATACTACACCTACACCTAACACTAACCTTAACCTCAGTATCGTATATAATACTACACCTACACCTAACACTAACCTTAACCTCAGTATCCCATATAATACTACACCTACACCTAAACCTAACCTTAACCTCAGTATCCCATATAATACTACACCTACACCTAAACCTAACACTAACCTTAACCTCAGTATCCCATATAATACTACACCTAAACCTAACACTAACCTTAACCTCAGTATCCCATATAACACTACACCTACACCTAAACCTAACACTAACCTTAACCTCAGTATCCCATATAATACTACACCTACACCTTAACCTAACACTAACCTTAACCACAGTATCCTATATAATACTACACCTACACCTAAACCTAACACTAACCTTAACCTCAGTATCCTATATAATACTACACCTACACCTAAACCTAACCTTAACCTCAGTATCGTATATAATACTACACCTACACCTAAACCTAACCTTAACCTCAGTATCTCATATAACACTAACCTTAACCTCACTATCTCATATAATACTACACCTACACCTAACACTAACCTTAACCTCAGTATCCCATATAATACTACACCTACACCTAAACCTAACCTTAACCTCAGTATCCCATATAATACTACACCTACACCTAAACCTAACACTAACCTTAACCTCAGTATCCCATATAATACTACACCTAAACCTAACACTAACCTTAACCTCAGTATCCCATATAACACTACACCTACACCTAAACCTAACACTAACCTTAACCTCAGTATCCCATATAATACTACACCTACACCTTAACCTAACACTAACCTTAACCTCAGTATCCTATATAATACTACACCTACACCTAAACCTAAACCTAACACTAACCTTAACCTCAGTATCCCATATAATACTACACCTACACCTAAACCTAACACTAACCTTAACCTCAGTATCCCATATAATACTACACCTACACCTTAACCTAACACTAACCTTAACCTCAGTATCTTATATAATACTACACCTACACCTAAACCTAATACTAACCTTAACCTCAGTATCCCATATAATACTACACCTACACCTTAACCTAACACTAACCTTAACCTCAGTATCCCATATAATACTACACCTACACCTAAACCTAACACTAACCTTAACCTCAGTATCCCATATAATACTACACCTACACCTTAACCTAACACTAACCTTAACCTCAGTATCTTATATAATACTACACCTACACCTAAACCTAACACTAACCTTAACCTCAGTATCCTATATAATACTACACCTACACCTAAACCTAACACTAACCTTAACCTCAGTATCCCATATAATACTACACCTACACCTAAACCTAACACTAACCTTAACCTCAGTATCCCATATAATACTACACCTACACCTAAACCTAACACTAACCTTAACCTCAGTATCCCATATAATACTACACCTACACCTAAACCTAACACTAACCTTAACCTCAGTATCCCATATAATACTACACCTACACCTAAACCTAACCTTAACCTCAGTATCCCATATAATACTACACCTACACCTAAACCTAAGACTAACCTTAACCTCAGTATCCCATATAATACTACACCTACACCTAACACTAACCTTAACCTCAGTATCGTATATAATACTACACCTACACCTAACACTAACCTTAACCTCAGTATCCCATATAATACTACACCTACACCTAAACCTAACCTTAACCTCAGTATCCCATATAATACTACACCTACACCTAAACCTAACACTAACCTTAACCTCAGTATCCCATATAATACTACACCTAAACCTAACACTAACCTTAACCTCAGTATCCCATATAACACTACACCTACACCTAAACCTAACACTAACCTTAACCTCAGTATCCCATATAATACTACACCTACACCTAAACCTAACCTTAACCTCAGTATCCCATATAATACTACACCTACACCTAAACCTAACACTAACCTTAACCTCAGTATCCCATATAATACTACACCTAAACCTAACACTAACCTTAACCTCAGTATCCCATATAACACTACACCTACACCTAAACCTAACACTAACCTTAACCTCAGTATCCCATATAACACTACACCTACACCTAAACCTAACACTAACCTTAACCTCAGTATCCCATATAATACTACACCTACACCTTAACCTAACACTAACCTTAACCACAGTATCCTATATAATGCTACACCTACACCTAAACCTAACACTAACCTATATATATGACTGGCTTACAGCCAACAAGGTCAGATGTGATTGGACAAGCCAAGGATTCTACTTTTCATGCTGTGTCAGAGGCAGCGCTACACCAAAGCATCAGCAGCGCCTCCCCCAGGTCACACTCAGTTATCATAGCACGGGGTGTTTAATTAGAGTGTAGTAAGATCCAGTTAGAGGAGATTTTTTCATGCCAAGGTCCGGACCACCATCATTTCTAACTTGTGTTTTGATTCAGTGCCAAATCCAATATACTGAAGTAGCCTAGTATCAACATCTTATACCATCAGCAACTGAAACACCAACACATCACACATACCATTCAGTATATTTCAGTATATTTACTAGTTATATGCTGAACTAAATGAATTATTTAGAAACTAATAAATGTTTTCTACTCACTTTAAGTCATAACATTAGAAAAACAGAATTATTATTATTATAAATTAGCCTATCTCTGACTCGCTTTATCCTCCGACTGCTGCTTCTTGTTTCATACCTCTCCCGTGTGCACACCGCACTACTGAATCTACACAGATCTGATTGGCTGATGAGTGCCTTTGGTAATCTTACAACACACGTGATTGGTCTGTGAGTTAATTGTGCCGTAAAGCCTGTATACCGTAAAGACTAGAAAAGTTTCACTGCTTAAAATAAACACTGTCAGAATCAAACCAGTTCTCAATAGTTTATCAGTTTGGATCCAGATCGCGGCCCGCTTATAAGTCAGGACCAGCAAAATGTCCTCACAAGGATAGCAAGACAAACACACACACACACACACACACACGCACACACAGCCTTTCTCAATAAGGCATCCAGCTTCATAACAATGCTTGACATCCTTTGACCAACAAAAGGCACTAAGAAGTAAAAGAAAAAAAGAGAAGGGATGGAAGGAGTGGAGGGAAGAAAGCGGGATGTGACAGAGAAAAGAAAGAGTGCATGTTACAGATAATGGACAAAACCCAGAAAGAAGCTGGACACAAGGACAGAGAAAATGGACAGAGGAAAGAGGAGAGGGTGAGAGAGTGCAAGGGAGATGTGAGGAGAGATGGCACAAGTCCAGTGCAGCTGTAGGGGTCTGGGCTTCGTGCCAGACGTTGACTGGAGTGACCTCAGACTGGCTTTGTAGCACTTTGTTTGCCCCTCTTTCCATCCACTCACACACACTACAGCATAGAAGGTCAATAGGTCATATGCATGAGCACGACTCACTGACCCATTAGGTCCCTCAGTTCATAGCGTTAGCTAATCCAGACCGTCTGCCTGTGTTTATGTGCACGTTTGATAGATCGGAAGATGGTAGCAGCCCACCTGCCGCTGGCCTGGACACACAGCTCCCAACTGGAAGACCAGAAGTTTATGAGCGTCATGGAGGAGATAGCCAAGAGCTTCCAACCTCATTGAACGAACCGAAGTCCAGACAGGCGTAGTCTACAAGCTGTCCACTTCTCAAACACATTTTTTCTTTTCTTTTTTTAAACTCATGAGAACAATTTCCAGCCTTGCTTACATACATACATACATACAGGCTGCCATTTGACTAACGTGCCAATGTTACAGCTTAACACGCCTACAAAACACTAACACACCTACACCTGTCCCACATGGATGGGTCACTTTTAGTGAATGTCTAATCTTCTTAATCAACATTAAATGTTATGCTTCCACTGGAGCTGTGAAGCTGTTGGTGTCTGCGTGCTCAACACTGATCTTAAACCTGTAAAAAAACCCAAAAACAATAAACCGACTGCTTTATTCTTCAACCTCTGACCCCTGGTGCTGGAGATGCCTGCCTTTCCACATAGCTCCATGGTCCAAACGTGACTGGTCACACCTCAGCTACCCCCAAAGCGTACCCTGAACTTGCTGTGGCGGTGACTTTAGAAAATCAGGCCAGCCAGGTGGGAACCTGCTCTGACCAAAGTCACCGCAGACGTCAATCACTCCCTCATCAGCCTGGCATCTGTCTCAGGTGCTGTGTCTGGCCAGTCGCTGGACCTCACTGAGGGCCCTGACACACCAAGCTGTCGTCGTCTTCTGTGACCTCGCCGTCTTGTCTCGTCTACGAAAAGTTGCATTTGAATATGTAGCATGGCCGCAGCTGAAGGCCAATGCTCGCGTTGCACATCCCATAGAGGTTCTAGCTAAAAATAGCCTGTCTTCAGCTCTGGCCCTGGAGAGCAACCTGCCTGTGGAGGCTACTTCCGACCTGATCAACTTCAGAAGCTCATGATTGGCTGGAAGGAGAGGGGCAGCATGCTAAATGCGGGTTGGAACCAAATTCTGTAGGAGTGTAGCTCTGGAGGACAAGTGTCATTCTTTATTTAACGTATAGCTGTTTTTGTGTGTATACTGTACCCGAGCACCATTATATGTCTCATGTATTCTTGTTAACTTGTAGCAATGGAAGATAGTGTCTTGGCAAAAGCGTTCCTGTTTGCACTGTTGAGTAGTTAGCTACCCTCTCTATGTGCCCTCTAGGGGGCATCATCGTCTTGCTTTGCTCCGACTGGCTAGGCTGGCCAGCTCATTTCTTCCACCTTGGTGTGTCAGGTCCCAAATGTCCCAGGTCATGCATAGAGGTTCTCAAATATAACAAAAATAACTGCAGGCAGGATTAGTGTGGTGGAAATAAGGTACTGATGCTGATTACAACTGCTCTGTGTTCTATCAAATCCTTGAATTAATAAATGCCTGTATAAAGTCACCTGTTATTTCTGTGTGTGATAGAAACAGAACCAGATAACAAAAGAAAAAACTCCAAAAAAATCACAACTCCATCTCATTAATAAGCAGTCAAACTCTGGAGATCAGGGTGAGGATTAATATTTATTTCAGTCTCAGCCACTGGGAGACTCATCGTTTGTATCATCAACAGAAGTCGTAAGTCGTAGTATAAATACATGAGAAAGCTGTACAGAAGAGAAGCTCGGCTTTGCTACAGATTAAGACTTTACTACGCTCACTACAGAAACTAACGCAAGCCATAAGAAAGAGTGACGTTAGAAAATAAGAAAGAAAGAAAGACTGGAATGGTTGGTTTTCTGTCCACAGATCGAACCTTGTTCTAAAATACCCTGTTTACGATGAATAGTCAACACTGAAGACTGTATATTTAATCATTTTTACTGAATCTGTGTTCAGACAACAAGCCCTTAATGGCCCTTTTTTTTCCGGGCTAAAATGTTTCAGCCGAATGTGTGAAGGGAAGGAGCATTACGACATACGACGGCCTACAGATGGCAGTGTGTGTTTAAAAAAGAAGGAAAGAAAGGGTTCAAATGTTGAAAACGTGATTTCCTCCCTCAAGTGCTTCTCATTTAAAACAATATTTCATTAATGCACATACAACAGACCTTAGTGTGGTTCAGATTATACACTACAGACAGTAGCAATCCATCCATGCTTCATCCTTCATACTAAAATCCCTGCTGACTGTAAACTGTGCCATTTACAGTACTGCCGCCAGTTGCCGACGCACGGGAGCGGCAAACGAGGCAACTGATTTCTCAGTAAACAAATTCTAAACACTCTCCCCCCTGTGTGAAACGCTGGAGCTTATGCCAGACCAAACTACTCGATGGTCAATTTCGCATTTGTTCGGTTACATGAACGAACGCAATGAATAACGATTCTATATAAACATTCTTTCTTCTTTGTTTTGTTTTTTTTGTCAGAATGAAGATGGGAATGAGAAAGAAAGTCATAAGCAACACAGCAGTGCCCATGTTAGTTAGGCCTTGCGTAAGGCTAGTGGCTCCATGTTCTCAGGGACAGACTGTGTTAGGAACATTTCACGCGCACACACACCCACCCACCCACATCAGTGCAAAGAAGGGCAGAGGACAATGAAAGAAAGATGAGAAGAACCGAGTGACAGATGGTGTGCGCTCGTACAAACGCAGGTCAACGGGCTTAAAGGAGCGAGAGGCGCAACGTTCTACTGGCTGCTCCTGGCAAACAGCTCTAGACCATTTCAGAGCTTTTCCAAAAGCTTCCTCTGCCTTATAGCGCCCCCCACCCGCTCCAACCAAAGCTCTAGATATAGAGCTTCACGTTAATTCGCAGAACCTTGAGCGTGACCAAAAAAAAAATAATGAGCATGAAGCAGATTTTAGGGATGCGCTGATATCTCTCCATGTGCTAATCAGCTGGTAGCTCTTTATTGCATTTACTTGAACACAAGTCTAACTGTAAGTGCAGTGCGACGCATTAAACCTCAAAAGAAGCATCGTTATTCAAACACGGGCAATATTTTAGGTAAATCTGATATTATTCATCAGACATTCTAAACTTCATTCCCAACGCCTGGTGAGATATTTACAATTTCCCTCTAGAGATGTTTCTGCCAAGAGAGGGGGAACCGAACCCCAGTCTTATATGTGTAATGCTGTTCACTACTGCAAATATCTGTCTGCTAGTAATTATATATGTGCACTAAATTATCAGTTCTAACAGTTCCAATGTTGGTTTGATAGTAATTACAATAACCATAGTACTGATAATAATACAAATAAAAAGCTTCCGGCTTATCGACGAATCAGCCGCCAGTTTAAAGTGGACCCCCTGCTGGATCTCCGACGCCTATTATCGAAGCATCTCATAGAAAGAAGGGCATCAATCACTTCGGCAAACAGGAGTCACCGTTTCAGAGGACTGATCCTCGCACAGTTTCGATGCGCTCAATTGTGCTTTCCCTGAGTTGAAGACACATATAAGGCGAGTAAGAGCGAGACTGACGGACAGCAGAGTAGAAGAAGAAGAAGTTGTCATGCATGTTACGACAGGGGTCGGTGTCAAAAAGCCACACACACACTCAAACACACACACACAGACACACACTGCTTAGAAATGCCTCCAGTTCTGGCCTGCTGACACACAGGGAGAGATCCTGCCCAAATTAAGACATTACAAACTGTGGCTGGAAGAAAAAAAAAAACAAACAAAAAAAAAAAACATAATAAATCGTAGTTACAGCCGTCCTGATAAGTGGGTCTTCGACAGCCCCCCCTAAAACATGCATACGCGCACGCAGGTCCAGGAGGAGAACTGTAGAGACAAACTGGGGAGTCGGTAGGGGGTTTTTCCCTGTGGGTGAAGTGTGTGGGCCAAGCGTCGGGTCCGATCACTCAGCGAGAGAAGCCCGTTGCTATACTGCAGCCAACCACTTGCATCATGTCCCAGATCTGCGGAGAGAGCCAATCAAACGAATGGTGAGCATTTTTTTTTTTATTTCACCCAATATTATGAAACTGTATGAACTTATCGCTAGATTAACTAAACACATAAGCACAACCTTAACAACTCTGTCACTTCCACAGGTGACCATGAGTCCTCTGGCTGGGTCCATGTCCATGTGGGATATGTTGTGCTTCCCCTCGTGGAATGTCGCTAAGGGTGTCCGACTAAAACAGACAACAAGAACAAAAATTAAGTTTACAGACCTGCAACTTAGTACGTTTGTTGTGTGAAGTTAGTTAGCATTTGATGGCCCTGGGCTGCCACAGCATTACACAACATAAGCATGTGTTGGCCGTATTAGAACAACATAGGGGATGCGTATTTGTGTTTTTATTGTTTATTATTGTTAAATATCCTTAATAGATACATAAATCCTGACCATACCAACTACGCCTTGTGGATTAACTGTATACTGGCGATTGAGAGGCTGATGTATTTTGACAATATTCTCCTCTTTTTAATAGAAAATGAACAGTCCCAATACTGGGTCACGCACAGCTAAGGAGTATCCCACCTCCCCTGTACCACCCAGAGTTACTATATATGCTTCCAGTGTATATCCACACTCTCAAAACTGAGCACAGGCCATAAAATAGTTCTGTAATTTATTGCTTTCGTCTTTGGCTTATCTGTAGAGTCTGGTAGGTGTGTGTGTGTCTGTATATACTTGAGCATCATAGTTTAAGCTTAAAAAAAAAAAAACCAACAACACTAATAAAGACACAGACAACAGCGCAATACAACAAACCGTCAGAAGGTCTTTCATTTTCAAAGAGCGCTGGTGATTTCTGGTGTTGCTGACGCAAACTGGGCAGGTCTGGGTAGGTTTCGACCAATCACAAATAAGAGCAGTATAACACCATAAACAAAAACATTCATGACCATGTACTCTGTGTAACTGGACCTGTGTTTAAAACCTGTGTTACTTGCTCTGTTGTTTGTTTTATATTGTAATTAGTTTATTATTCATTGTCTAATGATGAAAACTGTGCATGTGCATAAATCAGTCCCAGCACAGAGAAGCACTCATGAGTCTTCTAACAGTAAGGGCAGTGTAATGATATAAATGATAATTTGATCTGCTCTGTCATCACAACAACAGTTGAAAGATGATTTATCACACAGTTGCATCTTATCCAACAAAGCTACACATAATAACAACTACACAACTAATCAATTAATCAGTCATCAGTCCATCAGCGTGTGAAACTGCAGAGTAACCAATTGTTATATTATATATATATATATATATATATATATATATATATATATATATATATATATATATATATATATATATATATATATACACACATACACACACACACACATACACACTCTGTGAACAGCCAGCCTCCTTGGCTATGAACTTCATCCTATAGAGGGTATCAAAGACGGCCTTCTGGCCAGTTGTTATGTCTGCAGTCTTCCCCATATTGAACCGAACTGAGACAATTGAACCAAACTGAAGCAATTTAATGACACCTGGGGAAATATGTGCAGGTGCTTTGAGTTACGTAGATGATTAATGTGTCACACTGAGTTTAAAACATTCATGCCCTCCAAAATTTGGGCTGAATTCTCCACAGTATTAAAATTTTTTGAATTCCTGTTTTTGTGGGTTTTATGAGCTGAAAGCCCAAATTATGTTAGTTAAACTTTTTTAATGGAATTATGGAAATTAATCAACTTTTCCATGATATTTGAATTTTCTGGAACGGGTCTGTATATGTATGTTAGCTGCAGCCCTAGAGGAGTAAAGCAAAAACTTGACATCAGTCTCATACAATATAACCCCTCACAATCGAATTCAACACATTATTTAAAATAAAGAGAGCTGGCAGCTGCTTTAAGATTTGAATTATAGTTCTTCAGATGCTAATGTCTGGCGGTATTTATACTTTTAAAAATGAGGAGAAGACTTGAAGAGGTGCAAAGATGCAGGAACGGGTAGAACATGTGACCTTCTTGTTTAGCTTGTGTTTCATTTTTTACTTTAGCAATAAAACCTCATTACTTCTTTAGGTAGTCTAGTATTTCTGGCTCTGCAATAATCCAAATTAGAAAAGACAGAAGCTTAAATTAGCTTTTACGAGTGCAACATAAGATATCAACATACATTCCCTAAATGGAAGATTATGAATGAATGTAGGAATTAGCCTAGGAGAAATCAAAACCACAGCACTTACTCTTCCTCTTTGATCGTGTTATAGCAGTCATCGCACATTCGCACCTGGAACTCAAATCCCATGACCGGGTAGGTCGAGCGTTTAGAACTACACTTCCCGCAGATGGCTTTACCACACTTCCTGCAGTGGTGCTGCAACACAGGACGAGACACAAACAACATATCATGGAGCAATAAAACATGCATCAGAGAGTCAGAAGACAACCAAGGTCCATCAGCGCGTGAAACTGCAGAGTAAAATTAACCCATTAAATATAAGCCAGAATTAAGGGCACTGCCCACTGCAGCAATTAACTGTATATATGGCAATAAGTGCTGTGTTAGGGCTGCACCTAATGATTTATTTCTCAATCGATTAATCTAACCAAAGTTTTTCCGATTAGTCGATTAATCTAACGACCAATTTTAGATTACTCTAATGTGAGTGTGTTAGGAATTTTAATGTTTATTATCTCGTTATGGATTTGTAACCAATAGATGGACATACATAGAAATACGCATGGCTATTCTAGATCTAATATATTAAAGGGTAGCTTAAACGCATGTAATCTATAAATGATTAAAGACTAGAAGTATATTCTCTGACAAGACTTTCAGAGGCACAAATGACATATAGTTTGTGGACTATATATTTTGGCAGAGAGTCGTTTGAGACGCAGCTACGTGTGATTTAAAGCTCACGGTATCGAGAACTGTCTTAGGTTCTACACTTCACAATTAAGAAACGGTTAGCAATGAGACTTTTCAAGTGACACTACTGAAAGAAACATGTTACATGTGTTAATAATCTTATATATAATCTAATAATTAATTTGCTAAGATAAGATAAACAGGTGCTGTCCTGCTGCTGTGTTGATGAAGCTCTACGGGATGTTTTGAGCTTCAAGGTCTTGTGTATAGCAGTTGTACGGTTGTGATCGTCTCCACTGTGCAGAGCTGACAGAGCACCACACTGTTGTGTTTCTGTGTGAAACACTCCCACAACTTTAGATACACTGAGTGATTGTTTGTAGCTCTGAATAAATCCATGCTTTTAGTATGCATGGCCATGTTTTCGACGCATGGACTCACGTTATGCTAATTTCTTAATCGATTATGTCAACGCCTCGCCACAGCCCTAGCTGTGTTGCTACCAACACAGTTTCAGTTTCACAGAACATGTGTCCAGTGATATCACTGGCTCTTTCTCTTTTAGACAGAGGACTCATTATCCCCTTCAAACTCACTGACAACAGAAACGACTTACAGACTGAACCCGCCACAGTGGTGGTTTGAGCAGACTATACTTCTGAGTGTATCGGAGTCTAGTAACAGGTTTAAATGTTCAGAGTCAGATTTAGAAACATTTCATTTGGAAATGGCCATAAAGCCATGTAATTTTAAACCAGACGCAGACAGACAGACAACGAGCCCGGCTACAGCAAAAGGTTATGAACACAAAGAACAAATCTGGACATGGCGCCCTTTCAAACAAAAAGCTCGAAAGCTCATGTCTTTAGTAACACGAGGCACAATCAACAGCATCACATCAATCCAAATTCTAATTTCTTGTTTCTCTGTAAGCTTGGATTGAATATTAATGGCTGTAATTAACGTTTGAGATGGACTGTGCATGTGCAGCTGCCTGTCGCTCCTTCATTAACTGACTCTCTCACGGTCTTTCAGCCTCACATCGTGGCAGAGAACTTAGAAACCAGTGAAAACCATTCCAATGTAGTGGTTTCTGTCAATTATATCTAAACATGCTTTCCCTCCCCTCAAAAGTGACCAATCATTAGCGAGAACAGCCGACCTACTTTCTTCTCCTCACTTTAGTCTCAGTCTTTTGGTTTTTGGACGATTGAGCAATAAATAATTATTAATAACATTATCAATTGTGCTGTGCATGCTGTGAGAGGCTCAGCTGATGAAGGAATGACTTTCAGATATAAACACCCTCTTGCGCGCAAACGCTAGCTAGTTATACTCGTACAGGACTTAGTTAACTTCTTTTACTCTTGCAGTTGCCTTGAAAAAAAAAAACAAAAAAACAAAAGCAACATGCCTACTTTAGACCATCCAATCAAATTCTGAACACTTAAAAATGAGGGGTGTAAGAAAATATTGAAAAATCAAGATATTATGTTCAGTGATACTGTATCGATTCTCAAAAATACAGTATCGATACACAGTTTCCTGGCAGACAGTGTTGTGTTTACACCTCTGACCACTAGATGTCAGCGTTGTAATCCATTTTCAGCTCCACTCCAACATTAACAGGCAGCACAAGGACGCAATGCTACTGTAAGAATTGGCAAACCTGTTCATATAGTGGTGTGTTTTAATAGTAGGATTTGAAAAATCGCAGTATATCGCAATATATTGAATCATGACCGCTGCATCATGATACGTACTGTATCGCCAAGTTCTTACCAATTCACAGCCCACAGTTAAGGTATTTGTTTACTTTGCAGAAAATGTAGCTTCTAAGCAAAGCAGTGATGCTGAACTACTGAATTCCAATCAGAACACATGGTTTTTGGCTACTAGCCATTGCAACATACCTGTCGTAGCCCCAGAGTCTTTGTGTCCCACATTTGCTTAATGTTCCAAAAGAATGGCTGTTCACACTTCTGACACGAGTCACTGTCCAACCACTGAGGAGCCTGTAAGAGAGAGAGAATGTGTGTGAGAGAGAGAGAGAGAGAGAGGGAGGGAGAAAGAGAGAGAGATAAAGTGCAAATTAAAAAAAAAAAATTAAAAACATGATAGAGAACTGATTTCACCATGCGGAATAAAGGACACAGCAGGTCAAGTTATTTTCAAATGAGACTGTAAAAGAATTAGTGGTCACTTGGGATACAGCAATGTTAGTGACAACTGACGCAAACGTTGCCATGGCAGCTGGAAGAATGCTTAAGCTATTCATAGAGGATAAAACATCTGCTTAATCTACATCAGTGTGTGTGTGTGTGTGAACCTGTCTGTCTGTTTCTGTGGGTTTAGGTTAATGCTACATTTAAGATCAATGAATTGAAAAACATACAATAATTACTCATTATTCTGTACATGTTTGTTACATATTTTAATTTATTAATAATCCTTTTGGAAAGGGAGACTGGCCCCTAGGTGTTTTGATGTTGGTCGATCTGGAACCTTTTAAAAAAAAAGTTTGGGCACCCGTGCTTTAAGTAGTATTCTTGAACACTGTCCGACATTATAGTCATTTTTAAAAAAAATTAATGAAAAAAATAAAGAATTATGAGACATTCCAGTGTCAGTAGACTCTTAGAAGCAAGCGTTTGTGTGCACGCGCTTATACCTCTTCCCGCTGTGCGTCCATGTTCCACACTGTGATCGTTCCATCAGCAGAACAAGAGACCAGCTGCCTGGTGAGGTGCAAATACCTCACAGCCTGCACCTTCTCACTGAAAGAGAAAGAGCAAGAGCACATGTCATGTACAAAACAGATCTAGGCTGCCACCAATGCTATTCACCAGCCATATTAACAAACTGCAATATGATTGTTGGTTCCAGATGAGCTGGAACCTCTGACTGGAGTTATTTCCGTAAACTAGTTTGAGTTATTTCCGTAAACATGGCATTTCTTTCACATAAAGAAACACCATGTTCAACAAGTTAAATGCTGGGCAGTCACCAGCAGCAGCACACTGTTTGCCTGCTTTTCACACTGCAACAATAGCCTTTCAGAGAGAGACATAATCGCTGGAAGTTCAGGACAACCTATTTCATTTGAAGCCAACAAGGTATTCATAACAAACCAGTTTATTTCATGCAGGTGTCCTCAGCCTTTTGACAAGCATCTGCCCCTAAAACATCACTCATAAACAAAGCCTATATGACTGGCCAGCCTCAACGGCACTCAGCATGGGCTGCTCCTCTCTGTGATAAGAGCACCAGACTCTCTGGAGATAACAATGGTAGCCTGGTAACAGCGCTCTAGCAATGACTCAGTTCAAACTCTAGTGTTTGTTTTTTTTGTTATCTGGTCGCAGGCAAGCCGACACTAATACAGCAGTAAGTAGTTACGTAATGCATACTCGATGTGACTATTAACAGAAGAGTGGGGCGTGTCGTGTACTCACTGATGTCCCTGCAGCAGCAGTGTGCGGCCTTTTCTGCCACCGATGTCCCACATAATCACGCTGTGGTCAGATGCTCCAGAGAACAGCCATCTCTGTACAGGGTCCCACCACAGAGCTCCTATACTACCTATGGAGAGGAGAAGAGGAGAGAGATGTCAATGGGGACAGTTAAAAGCAAACACACCAACTGTGTGTGTGAGTAATCATGTGTGTGCCAAAACACTCAGGTACACTCTGCATACATTAGGGCAGCACCCAGTGATTCATTTCTTAATCGATTAATCGAACAATCCTTTTTTCCGATTAGTCGATTAACAACTTTAGTTAATTTAGTTACCAACTATATATTTATATAGGGCTTAGAAGCACAAGGAAAACGCATGGCCATCTAAGACTTAATGTATTAAAGGGTATCTTAAATGCATGTGATCTATAACTAAGACTCGACTTTCAGAGGCACAAATGACACGTAGCCTACACGCCTCACACACAAGAACTCGGACTGTTTGTGGAATACAAATTCTGCAGAGAGCCGTTTCAGAAGCAGCTACGTGTGTTTAAAGCTCCGGCTGTACCGAGAACAGTCTTAGGTTCTACACTGGACGATTAAGAAACGGTTATCAATGCGACTTTTTAAGTGAAACTACTGAAACAAACATGTTACACGTGTTAATAATCTGTTAAAATAAGAAACAGGTAAACAGGTGCTGTCCTGCTGCTGTTTGAGCTTCAAGTGCATAGTGTATGTGCAGAGATGACAGAGCACCACACTGTTGTGTTTCTGTGTGAAACACTCCCACAACTTTAGATGAAACGCGAGTGATTGATTGTAGCTGCAGCTTGCGCTCTGGATAAATCCATGCTTTCAGTAGGCGCGGCCATCTTTGCGACGCAACGACGCACGTTATGCTAATCCAGGTAAGTCGACGTGTCGCCCCCATACCTGCACACTCTATAACAAAAGCCAAACAATCCATCCCTGCTCATCTTTAGTTACTGCTGCTATATCTAACAAACTCTCACGCAGGAGGCGTTTGCTATGGAATTCACAATGACAGTGGTACACGACTTATCCTTTAGAATTCTTAGCAATCTGCGCACTGATATAATCTCTGTGCACTTTAATAGCTCACAGCTTACTAAACGAGGCCCATCGCAGCCAATAAAGTCAGAAGCACCAGCAAATAATGATCCAGGACCATGAAATGGAATTCAAAGTCATTTGAGAAGCAGCTATGTGTGTTTTAAAGCTCCCGTGGTATCGAGAACAGTCTTAGGTTCTACACTGGATGATTAAGGAACTGTTAGCAATAAGACTTTTCAAGTGACCCTACTGAAAGAAACATGTTACATGTGTTAATAATTTTAAAATAATCGGCTAAGATAAGATAAACAGCTAACTAAACGAGGCCCATCGCAGCCAATAAAGTCAGAAGCACCAGCAAATAATGATCCAGGACCATGAAATGGAAACCAAAGAGCATTATTATTATTGAAGGGTTTATAAATGTATCATTATGTGTGTTCTAAGGATACGCTTAAAGGCTAACCACCAGCTAATATGAAAATGACAAACACAAACACAGCGGAGTTTGAGATCCTACCATGTTTTATTTTTCCACAGTCAAGGAACACAGCTTAAAAGTTGGTTTAGCTCCGCCCATTGTTCAGAAACTGCTGTATGGGTGTGGCGTAGATGTAGGACAACGACGTTAGAAGATGCACTTAGGCACATAGACAGAAAGGTGTTGTTGTTTCTGGCTGCAGTAACTGGACATACAGTGGAGCCCCTGTGCACAAACGACCCAAAGACCCCAAATATACAGAAAGTGGACTAAACCTGACTAAACGATTACATTGGAAAGGACCATCCTCTAGAGAGAAAACCAGCGAGAGGTGTTCAAAAGCCTCCGTGTAAGTAGAGGTAAACTGGATCAGCACAGTTACTTCACCTGCTTTAGCTGATGTTAGCTAACATTAGCTTCACTTGCTAAGTTCGGTGGTTCAAGTTATGCTAAGCTAACGTAGTTGAATTAGGAAGATTTATAGAGTCGTAAGAGTTCGACTTTGATCATATTTTACAACAATAACTGTACCACTATATCTGAGTTTTGTTGTTATGAATAATGTTGGTTATGTAGCTAGATACTGTTTACCCTCAGGATGAGCTGCTGCTGTGGGTGTGGTTTGACTAAAAGTCTCAGGACTAAGTGATATGGTGGTCTATTTCTACTTTACAGCTCTTTCAAATTCAAATTCTGAAGAACCAGCACTGGAGAATTCACAGTCCCAGTCAGTCATAATGCTGTTTCACCACCAGTGACGTCACACGGTATCGTTCAGGAATTTTCGTAGCGAGTCAGGTTATTCCATCCATTAAAATCATCTATTTTAAAGCAAATCGAGCAGCAAATTTCTTTTTATGTTTACATATTTTCAGTAAAACAGTATAAACAATATATAATATATAAAGATTTTACAGACTTTGCTTTTAAAACGTGAAGACTTAAGCTGTGTACGTTACACCCCATGGTGTAAGCAAGCGTTACCTTCATGGCCCTTCAGAGTCGTGATGGTGGAGTACGTCTGTGCCTCCAATTTAAGCAGGGTGATCTGACCCGAGTAGTCACCCACAAATGCATGCTGGGTATCGTTGTCATACCTGAACAAATATTTAAGGAAGCTGCTGAGAAGAGGAACGGGAGACACCACACATACATGAGGACAGCGTCCCATCAGACAGTACACAGACAATACCATGTAACAAAATATGTATTAGCATACTGCACACAAGCTGCCCATCTTTCTCTGTTAGTAGAACATTTTGGCTTCCTTTCAATATCTAACGAACATTTCCAGACTAGAGATATACAAAAAACCCCCAAAAAACTAAGTTATATAATTAGTTACATATTGTGTTACCACCACAGTCACAGAACTCTTTCCACCCGCCGGCTACTGTTCTCGATTCGAAACTCCTTCCACCCGCTGGCTCAGAAGCATAAGAAAAACACATGGCTATCCTAGACTTTGTGTAATAACCGGTACACAAGTGATCTATAAATAGTTAAAAAGAGTCTACGCTCTGACTCGACTTATAGAGGCACAAATGACACGTAGACTACACGCCTCACGCACAAGAAACCGGACAGTTTGTGGACTATATATGTCGCAGAGAGTCATTTGAGAAGTAGCTACGTGTGTTTTAAAGCTCCCGTGGTATCGAGAACAGTCTTAGGTTCTAAACTGGATGATTAAGGAACTGTTAGCAATGAGACTTTTCAAGTGACACTACTAAAAGAAACATGCTACACGTGTTAATAATTTTAAAATAATCGGCTAAGATTAGATAAACAGGTAAACAGGTGCTGTCCTGCTGCTGTGTTGATAAAGTGCTACAGGATGTTTGAGCTTCAAGCGCTCGTGTATAGCAGCTGTACTGTTGTGACCATCTCCACTGTGCAGAGCTGACAGTCCCACAACTTTAGATGCACGTGAGCGATTGTTAGTAGCTGCAGCTTGAGCTCCAGCAAGAACTTGGCGATACAATTTGTATCGTGTTACAGCGGTCACAATTAAATATATCGTGATGTACTGCAAGCAAAGTGATATATTGCAATTTTTCAAACCCTACTATTAAAACACACGTTATATAAACACGTTTACCAATGCTTGCAATAGCACTGCACCCTTGTGCTGCTTGTTAATGTTGGAGTGGAGCTGAAAATGGATTACAACACTGCCATCTAGTGGTCAGACACAATGATTCAGGAATCTGTGTATCGACACAAAGCTTTTGAGAATCAATACATTATCACGCAACATGATATCCCAATGTTTCGATATTTTCTTACACCCCTATAGGTAATATTCGCATACTACTCGATGACTACTGAGTATTCAGACATACTAGCCAGGCTCGTCTACTGGGTCTTCTAGCCCTGTGCGTAGGAATATCAGTTTTTTTCCACTCATTTTACTTTGATTCTACCGACAAGCATATGCGACAGCTGAAGGATACTGCAGACAGGAGGCCCACGAGCTGAAGTAGTGCCGTCCCAGCATGGAACCGCTCTGAGTGCACATCCAGCTTATGCTCTTGTCATGGCCCGTACTCACCACCCACTGGCTCTGCAAGGAGAACACCATGTCGGACACCCGACCCTGATGAGCTGAAAAACACACAGGTAAACAGGCACACAGTCTTTTTAGTGAGTTCAGGACTGAAGAGTGCAGACAGTGTTATGAATGAGGTTAGCTTCATCGCTCTTGGGTGCCACCTGGAGAGACTGTCCTTCACATGCCCAACACCATGTTTGCCCCACTTAGAAGTCTCAGCAGATTCTCAGCAGTATACTGGGAGCCAGGGCAGTGAACGTTAGAGGGAATCTGAAGCTTCTAGTTTGACATAGGTTGTCTAGAACAATGAAACATATGGGAACTAATAACGTTCTATGGGAGTCAGAATGAACCAAAAATAACATACAACAGGTGTGTCATCTTGTTACTTAGAATTTTCATCTGTGGCTTCAGCCTATTAAAACAATAAACAACACTGAGCAGTCACTGGTATAAATATTCTAATTATTGAATTATTATTTTATGATATCTGAGCTCATAACATGCTCTGGCTTGATCCCAGTTCCGAACGTGGTGCTGAAATCTGCAGCAGGTTGGTGTCTGCAACTGCTGGCTGTCTAAGCAGCGCTCAGAACACAAAGTGGGCTTTGTAGACAGCTGGTCTATATCTGAGGACAATTCTGGTCTTTTAAGTAGTGACCGTATCCACCCCCTCGAGGGTGCTGCTCTCAATTCCTGTAGCACAGCGCCCGGACTGCAGCAGTGTGTCACTGCCAAACCAAGGCCAAGACATTAGTACATGTGTTTGTTTTCAAAACATGCATTTATGCGTTTTCCGGTGGGAACAGTAGATACAGGTTTTCACTGGATACAGGGACAGCTTTTCAAAGATTTCATTAATGGATTTAAATTCTTTTGTTGAACTCCAGGCTGGTTTTCTACAATGACAGAGTGTAGTCCATCTGTTCCTCTGTATACTTTGTTCCATTGTTCTTCTGATCAGGATCCCCTAAAGACCACCACAGAGCAGATATTATTTGGGTGGTGAGTCATTCTTAGCACTGCAGTGACACTGATGTGGTGGTGTTGTGTTAGTGTGTGTTGTGCTGGTATGAGTGCCGTTCACTCTATTAGACACTCCTACCTTGCTGGTCCACCTTGTAGATGTAAAGTCAGAGACAGTAGCTCATCTGCTGCTGCAGTCTGGGTTCCTCTAGTCCTTCTTCTGTAGTCACAGGATGCTGCCCACAGGACACTGTTGGCTGGACGTTGCTGGTTGGTGGACTATTCTCAGTCCAGCAGTGACACTAAGGTGTTTAAACACTTCAGCAGCAGCACTGTTGTGTCTGATCCACTCACAACCCCACAACACACACTAACACACCACCACCACCACCATATTTGTGTCAATGCAGTGCTGAGAATGACCCACCCTGTTCTACAGGTACAGACTTTAGGCACTATTGCACCTGCTCTGTGGTTAAAACATTAAAAAATAGCAAATCATTTTTGGAATGATGGCTTGTGTTGCTACAGGTCTCAACATTAAGGCTTGTCTACAACAACTCTGTGTTGACCAAGTGGATGATGGATTTCTGAATTATTTTACAAAACCAAAGCCAATGTGTTCTTAGGGTTGGAACATGGATAGAACGGATATATCAGCTTTTAAATGAGTAGGTTTTCCAGTAGAGCTACCAACTATGCCACATCCATAGTGGCTACCGACTGCAAATATGTTTATTTCAGGGCAACTAAACTAATCAGTCAGATAGTCTTTCATGCATATGAGCCTTAAAAAACTAAAACAAAACTACAGGGGCTGTATTTTAAGCTTTATAACTTTTTAAACTTGTCATTACCTGGGTAGGTTTTCACATGATTCATCTTGTTGAAATCTTCAGAAATCAGGAACTCCTGCACAGAAAGTGAAAATCTGAAGTGAAAATCCATACAGCACTGTGAAGGAGTCAGAGACAACCCAGAACTATAGCACTTCCATTCAAAACAGCCATCAAGTTATTAGCTTTTTAGCTTTTGTGTGTGTGTGTGTGTGTGTGTTGAACACACACAACAGACAATAACACAGAAGGCTCACCATCTAAATCCAATAAAGCAACGTGAAAACAGCATTAACACCACAGCCTGGCTATCTGCACTCCACCTAGAAAACCATGTGACTGTAGCACACCACATTTACACAGCACTGGAGAGAAGCTGTGTTCAGAGAAGAAGTGAAGAGTAAGAGCATACAGTATAAGAAGAACTAAAGTGTTATCCAGTAAAGCAGAATGTATGGATGCTTATGTAAGATAACACCACTGTCCTACATATTTTGAGAGTGGGGATTGCCAGTCAGTGGACAATGCTCCTAACACACGGTTTATAAAGGGAAAATTTCTCGCTCATATTCTTGGAAAATAGTCTTCTATTAATTCTATGTGGATAGAATAGGACTGTGTATTGGCAAGAACCTGGCAATACAATATATATCGTGATATATCGATATATTGCGATATACTACTACTACTATTAAAACAAACCCATATACGAACATGTTTGCCAACGCTTACAACAGCATTGCGCCCTTGTGCTACTTGCTTATGTTGGAGTGCAGCTGAAAATGGATAATACAAGTGCCATCTAGTGGTCAGAGGTTTAAAAACAACACACAATGATTCACTGTCTGCCAGGAATCTTTACACATAAACTTTTAATTAATAATCCACGCTGTGTTTTTGGGAATCAATACAACATAATATCGCAATATTCGATATTTCAATATTTTTTACACCCCTAGTCTAGTAATTGATGTGCTACAGTCAATAACAGCTACCTTTTCAAGGTGTTTCTGTTAAATGGCCTACAATTACAGTTCCAAAAGGCAGGAGCGTTAAAACACCAACTCAAATTTTCAACATGGTGTATTTAATTAGAATTCAGTACGGTCCAGTTAGAGGAGATCTCCTCAGGACAAGGTCCGGACCGTCATTAACTCTAACTTGTGTTCTGATTCAGTGGTGTATCCTGTTTACTGAAGTAGCCTAGTATCAGCATCTTATACCATCAGCTACTGAAACACCAACACATCACACATACCATTCAGTATCTTTACTGTTTAAATGCTGAACTGAATGAATTATTTATAAACTTCTAATAAATGTTTTTTACTTTCTTGAAGTAATAAGGGCTACATTAAAAAAAACAAAATGCTTTGAAAAAAGAGCATCTTAAAGTGTTTATTTATAAAAACTTGTGAAGAATAAGCACAAGTCTCTTCATTCCTGGTTAAAACAGTCGGGTTTCGGCGTCAACTTTCCTTTTTCAGAGCTTGTTATTGTTTCTCCAACCTGCTTTACTTTCTGACTGCTGCTTCTCGCTTTGTACCTCGCATGTGTGTGCGCCGCACTCCCGAAGCTGAACAGATCTGATTGGATGAGAAGTGCCTTTGGTGATCTTAAAATGCACACAATTGGTCTGTGAGGTTAACGCGCCGCAAAGCCCGTATACCGTAAAGACTACAAAAGTTCCGCTTAAGTCATTTTAATGCTTAAAAAAAATAAACACTTAAAATTAAATCGCTCTTCATGCGTTATCGGTCGGGTCCGCATTAGACAGCACCTGTGTCCAGACCCGGACCGCGGCCTGCCTATTAATTTTCGCAGAAACGCACACAACGTTCAATAGTTATTGGCAGTTTAAGCTTTTAAATTTAAGAGAATCTATTCCATAAGTAGAGCGGACCATTCGTGACATCCCTTCTTAATAATGCATGGTCACCACTGAGCTCACCATGGAAAGTGAACTGGATCATAATGTGTGGGAATGACTAGTTCCACTGCCTTACTAAGCTGGGGCCACAAGTTAACTCTTGATTCCAAGTCTTACTATGTCGTGACCATGATTTAGAATCACGTTCCTAAAGCTTATTAAGGCATGTTTTTATTAACAAGGTGACAAACTGGCTGTGCACTTGTTTCTAAATACTAATATATTTTGCTTTTTAATCTCCTAGTCTCCAGGAACTCCACTGCCATCTCTGACATTTTCCTGAGAATCTGACGTAACACACCTACATTTTTTTTCTCCAAAGAGAGATTTAAAAAGGGTAAAAAGTAAATAAATGCATTAAAAAGTGGTCAGTTGGACCACAGAGGACCATAGAGGGAACCTATTATGCTAATTTCCAACCTTCCTTATTGTATTTTGGGAATCTATTAGAAGAGATGTACGTTTGCCTAATTGTGTTTCTCAAAACACAATCTTTTCCTCATACCCTGGATCTCTGTATGAAAGGCTATGTGAGAGCTCCTTTGTCTTCAAGCCCCACCTTCTGATGATACTTTAAGTGGTCAGCTTATCCACTCTGTTCTGAGTGGTCAATACCAGAACACCAGGCATCACAGTACAAGTTTTGCCCCCACACAGCTATGCCTATTCTTACAATGACATTGGTTGTGCTGTATCACTTTGAGCCAGAGTCCGATCCTGAAAGTCAGGCAGAACAAGCTGGTAGACTTGGCTTACCTATAGCAAGCTAAACTGGAGCAAGACAGTTCAGAGTGGAAGGGTTTACTGTTAGGGGTGTAAGAAAATATCGAAATATTGAATATCGCAATATGTTTAGTGATACTGTATCAATTCACATAAAACACAGTATTGATTATTAAATAACAAATTACATGCACAGATTCCTGGAAGACAGTAAAACATTGTGTGTTGTGTTTAAACCTCTGACCACTAGATGGCAGAATCCATTTTCAGCTCCACTCCAATATTAACAAGCAGCACAAGGGCGCAGCACAAGCAAGTGCTGTTGTAAGCATTGGTAAACCTGTTCATATAGTGTTTTTAAAAATCTCAATACATCACTTTTCTTGCAACATCGCAGTATATCCCAATATATTGAGTCGTGACTGCTGTATCACAATAAGTATTGTATCGTCAGGTTCTTGCCAATACACAACCTGTCTTACTGTCTCAGGTGGGCAATAAGAATTGTGTTTTGGGATGATGTCACACTGTTATGAAGAAGAGAGCTGGAATTCCAACGAGGCGATGCTAGCAGCAGAGAAGTACTTTCTGTTAACTGAGCTTTATAACTCTGCAGACTGCCTCCATGCACAACAGCTACAAAGCACACTACAGAACACTGTCCTGTCCTGCACAGTGAAGAGGACAAAAATCAACATCACAGAAATTAACTTTTGTTAAATCCGGAGGCTATCAAGTATTAAATTCCACAGTCAGATGCCACCACCATGATCAGAAGCTTTTCTGGTAGAATTTCAAGATAAAAAGCCTTTCCCCCCTCAGCGAGCCACAAAATGCAGCGCCTGAACTTTGCAAAAGGTCACTGGAACTGGAAATGGCAGCGTGTGATGTGGTCAGACAAAAACTGAACTTTCTGGTCATGCACACCATCATCATGTGGGACGGTATTTGTAGCCCAAAATCTGTCTGCCTCTGCCGGAAGGCTAAAACTTGGCCACAGGGCGATGTTACTAAACAGAACTCTTTCTGTTCCAAAACACAGTGTAAAAATAAAATATGGAGCTGAACCATCTGTTTAAGCCTGAAATATAATTTATTAATATACTGATTTACACTCATTTTGTGAATCATTTTGAAACTGAGTGAACAAAGTTTAGTTGTGTCATAGTGTATCATCGAGACCCAGATTGTTCTCTGGAGTGTCAATGACTTGCATTATGGTAGATATAATGATCACTAGATAGAATTACACAACAATGTTGGAGAGGAGTCTTATGAGAAGTTAACAACAATAATAATAGTTAGAGATGGACAGATCAGCGTTTTTGCCGATTCCGATAGCTGATCACCTTTCAGCACGATTGGCCGATAGCCGATACCAATCGAGGGCGGAGAAAGGGTATGTATTTCCACCTAGTGGTTCAGATAGGAATTGCAGAGAGGGGGTTCTCCTCTTGAAACACTAGTTGGAAATACAGAAATTAGGCTCATAACGCCATTGATTGGCTCTCGGGATCAGCTAAATTGGAGAAATATCGGCCGATCGCATATTTTGATTAAAAATCGGACGATACCGATACATAGCTGATCGATCCTTCCGTCTTTAATAATAATAATCCTCTCGATATTGACATCGAGAGGAACCAGTTGAGGTGGTTCGGACATTTGGTTAGGATGCCTCCTAGACGCCTCCCTGTGGAGGTGTTTCGGACATGTCAAACCGGGAGGAGACCCCAGGTAAGACCAAGGCACGCCGGAGGGATTATATCTCTCGGCTGGCCTGGGAATGCCTCAGCATATCCCCGGTAGAGCTAGAGGACACACGCTCACACCTACTGGCAAGTTAGAGTAAGTGATCAACTTAACATGTACGCGTTTGGACCGTGGGAGAAAACCAGAGTAGCCGGATGAAACTCATTCAAGCACGGGGAGAACATACACACTACACACACACAGAACTGTCCGGAACCGGGAATCGAAGCTGAAGCATCTTGCTGTGAGGCGACAGTGCTAACCACTACACCACCCAGGTTTAGGCCAGTGTTTTGGGGGAGAAATTGTTATATATATATGGGTGCTTATTTCATTGTACTGAAGCTTCCATCCTCACACGTCACAGTGTTGCACACAGCATTTCTATCTTGGGCCAAAAAGCTTGACTGTTGTCTCATCTGACCACGAAACATTTGTTCCACATTTCAACCGGGTCAGTCTGGTGCTTCCTGACCAACTCCAGATGTGCTCTGATGCCGACTGTCTCTAGTAATGACTCCTTTCTAGCCGGACGCCCATACAGGCCAGCTGTACGCAGAGCTCTTGATTTAGTTCACTGGTGTTTCTTTACCCTAGTCTGAGTCACTCTATCTCCACATTTCCCCTCACGAGTACTGTTCTTGCTCTGACACTGGGTTTTTAAGAGGTGACCTTGTCTAGGCTGCATGTAGGATACCAAGCAGCTTCCATTTCCTCGCAATTGATCCAAAAGCACTCACTCGTTTCCCAGCGAGCACTGCTGGGTCAATTGTGAGGAAATGGAAGCTGCGAAATACCCCCCAGACACCGCCTAGACAAGGCTGGGAAGACTTCTGAGGGAAGCCACAAAGAGGCCAATGATTACTTTGAAGGAGCTGCAGAGTCCAGTGGTTGAGACTAGCGTGAAGGTGCATCAGTGAACAGTATGAAGGGCTCGTCCATGTCTGGCCTGGCTATACAGGAGTGATTACTGAAGAAAATGGCATTACAGCACATCAGTGTGACCCAGTTTATATGTAGGATGAGGTTTTGTTATGTTTCGTGGACACAAACTGAGCTTTTGGTCCACAATTAAAAAATGTGTGGTGCACAACTAATACAGGGCATCTTATTAACACAGAAGGACAGATGGATAATCTATGCTTTCAGTAGGTGCAACCATCAAAAGTCTAAAAAAATGTGGTGCCTATTTTCACTTTGTATATAACAAAAAAAAAAAAGAACAGCAGCACTACGACTGAGGATGTTGGTTCAGAGAAGAGAGGAATGCCACAGAGCAGTAACCAATTTTATTGTTAAAGGATTGCATCTTGTTTAGTGCTGTGTACTGGCAAGAGCATGGCGATACAATAAATATTGTGATACAGCAGTCACAATTTAATATATCGCGATATACTGCAACATTACAAGCAAACTGATATACTGTGATTTTTCAAATTCTACTATTAAAACACACCACTGTATGAACAGGTTTATCAATGCTTACAATAGCATTGCGCCCTTGTGCTGCTTGTTAATGTTGGCGTGGAACTGAAAATGGATTACAACACTCAGAGGTTTAAACAAAACACATACATTCACTTTCTGCCAGGAAGCTGTGTATCGATACAGTATCACGAAACCTAACATCCCGATATTCAATATTTTTTTACACTCCTAATAGTAATCATATTCGTTTAAGGGTGTCAAGTGTGAATGACAAAGAACTAATATGAAAAGCCTTAATGTATCAGCCTCTTACCACAATAGCGCCATTTTCCTGTCCTATGAAGATCCGCCTGCTTTCATGGTGGTACGACATACAGGAACACTGGGCTATATACACATACACACAGACACACACAGAGAAACAGAGACGAGAGATGGTTAATACAGTTTATGGCTTAGCACCTTTTTTTAGATAATGAGTCTGTACCGCAGTGTTTTCAAGAATAAAGCATATACTCTGAACTGGTCTCCCTCTCTATTTTGACGGGGAGAAGTTACAATAAGGTAAATAAATAAGAATTAAAATAATGATTTCAAACACAAGCATTTTAAAAAACACTTGGAACATTTAATAATGAAATAAACTGATTTCAATAGACATACCAAAGAGATACTCAGCAATACATACAATAACACAGGAAATGAACACCCCGCCCAGCATAAGACTCACCCCTCCACCTGGAGAAGTACCCCTCTGTGTGACACCAGCAGAGGTAAGGAGGACCCTCAGGAGGATCAACCCCCGGAAAAGTGCTGGTCCGGATAACATACCCGGACGAGTACTACGGGAGTGCGCTGATGAGATCTCCGAGGTCCTGGCAGACATTTTCAATGTCTCCCTCACCCAGGCAGCTGTTCCCACCTGCCTGAAGACCGCCACCATCATCCCAGTCCCCAAGAGCTCCACAGTGACAGGTCTGAATGACTACCGGCCGATAGCTCTCACGCCGATAGTCACTAAATGCTTTGAAAGACTGGTTATGACCCACATCAAAGCCACCATCGACGTCACTGTGGACCCACACCAGTACGCCTACAGGAGGAACCGATCCACAGACGATGCCATTTCCTCTGTGGTCCACACTGCCCTCACCCACCTGGAGCAGAAGGACTCATATGTCCGTATGCTCTTTGTGGACTTCACTTCCGCCTTTAACACCATGATACCCCAGACACTGACAGATAAGCTCTCCTCACTTGGTCTGCGCTCTTCTCTTTGCAACTGGGTCCTGGACTTCCTGACCAACAGGCCGCAGTCTGTGAGGATCCACAACCTCTCCTCCTCCACCACAATCCTCAGCACTGGCTCCCCTCAGGGCTGTGTGTTGAGCCCCCTTTTGTTCACGCTGCTCACATATGACTGCTCACCCATCCACCCAGGCTGTCATATTGTGAAGTTTGCGGACGACACGGCAGTGGTCGGATGCATCACAAACAGTGATGAGTCTGGCTACAGACGGGAGGTAGAACACCTGGAGGGTTGGTGCAGAAAGAACAACCTCTGCATCAACATAAAGAAGACGAAGGAGATGATTGTGGACTTCAGAAGGGGCAGACATGCCCACCTCCCCCTGCATGTCGGAGGGTCTGCGGTGGAAGTGGTCTCCAGCTACAGGTACTTGGGTGTTCACCTGAGCAACAACCTCACCTGGAGCAACAACACTTCCAGCCTGGTCAGGAAGGCACATCAGCGGCTCTACTTCCTCAGGCGGTTGAGGCGAGCTGGGCTCGGGAGCTCGGTCCTCACCTCCTTCTACAGATGTGTGGTGGAGAGCGTTCTATGCTCCAGCATCAACGTGTGGCACGGAAGCTGCTCTGCTGCAGACAGGAAAGCTCTGCAGAGGGTGGTGAAGGCTGCACAGAGGTCTGTCGGAGTCAGCCTCCCCACCACCACGGACATATACACCTCCAGATGCAGGAAGAGGGCCACCTGCATCATGAAGGACCCCACTCATCCAGCACACTCACTGTTTGTCCCGCTCCCCTCAGGCAGGAGGCTGCGGAGCGTTAAGTGTAGAACGAACAGACTGAGGAACAGCTTCATTCCGGAAGCTGTAAGACTTTTAAACGCCACTTAGTGGAACCACTGCACTGACACTTTTACTGCACTGACACTTTTACGACACCAGTCACTTTAATACACTCTGCTGCTACCTTCTCCATTCCTGTTTATTTTATTTTCATATATTTTATATATTTATGTTTATGTTTATTTATTTAAGTACTGCTGTCTGGGTAAAACTGGGTCCTTGGGTACCACAATTTCGTTCCACCCCATGTACCACATGTGATGCGAATGACAATAAAGTCTCCTTGAATCCTTGAATCCTTGAGTCAAGTTTGAGCCATGTTGTGCATTAGAAGGGGTTTGCATAGCTTGTGCATCAAAGGGTAAACTGAATTTAATGCAACAAAGTATTTACAAATATTATATAAAAATAACTGTGTTTGGTTTTTGATTAGTTGTTTTTTTCTGTTTATAATAATGTGAGCATTTCTCTAAGTATCAAAATATTATGTTTTACCATATCGCCCACCTACAGCCGAGCCTTCAAAGCCATCGCACACTGGTCATGCCATGTTGTGTTTCCATCAGTTCCATAGTAGAGCAGTACTATAGCATGCCAACAGGAAACCTACTGCAGCTTTCTGTGTTTGCAATATAGCATCATTTATTCTAGTAACGGCTAAACATACTGTGGTAAGCTGTGACACACTGAAGAACTGAGCATTGCTCGAATGTGTGGTGTCATTGTGCGGTGCCAGCACCCGTGGGTGTACCGCCATAAAATAGCAACAGTTCCGATTTTTTTGGACTTTGCATAATTGCATGCATCCGGTATGCAGCAGCCTTTAGTCAGTAAAAGGCAAAATGGCACATAGATGTTCAGGAAAAACCATGCACTGCAGAAGGTTCTAGATCACAGTGATACTGAATTTGAGCTGCCCTGGCGGTTCAGAAAGGTGTATGTGTGTTTTGTACTTACATGACACAGTATGGTAGATGCTGGGCCAGTACTGCCCACTGTCCCTCTTTAGCCATACTCGAATAGTCCTGAAAGAAGTGTTACAGTCAATAAACCAACAAACAAACAAACAAGTTGGTATCAACGTTGCTCTATTTACACATAAAAGAAGACGGAAATGAACAACAGGAACACTCATATGACAATACTCAGAGATAGCACCGCTCTGATAGTCCGGCTGGACTTTGACTGCTGGCATTTCTGGTAAGCGGTAATGGTAGTTATTATACGCGTCACCGGCAAAACCAGTACAGTACAGTGCTGGTATGCAGGTCATCAACAATGGAAGGTAATATATTAATCCCCCACCAACACCAGTATATATGTTATGTTCTGATTGCTGGTCAGCAGCAATGGAAGTTAATAATTCTGGTCAAAAGCAAAACCATTATATGTAATATTTTGGATACTGTAACCAGCATGACTAAGCTGTGTGGCAAGCGCAACTAGTACCACACCAGCATAATGCTGTCATCATTGCTCTATTTACACATATAAGAAAACAGTAATGAACATTTGGAACACTGATATGACAACACTCCGAGGAAGCACTGCCCTGATAGTCAGACTTGTAGTAGAAAAAGATGGACTTGATACTCAGGAGAAAAAGGGCAAATCTGACAAAAAATCTAATCTAAAACAGTGCACACTTTGCGGGATGTCAAATTGTTATCTATGCACTTCTTCCATCGAGGTAGTAGAGGTTTAGCTTGAGTGAACTGCTTCAATTTAAATGCTACACAGGTATTTTACTATAGTCTACTATAGTCTTTTACTATAGATGAGCCCAATGTGCTCTGATTGGTCAGCTTGCCCCCTATGTTCTGACTGTTCAACCACCAGAGCAGCATCTTACAGTCTTTCTCTACAGTGGTGGTGATGGGAACCAGGGGTCACAATGTCTACAACAAGCCACAAGCCACTTTACTGACTGATCTGGAAACCAGTCATTGTATATGTAATGTGGACAATAAAACAGTCATAAATCTGAAGGACAAAAACTTTCTCTGGGAACTATTTCCCCTGCACGTATCCCTCCGCCATAAACAAGCCCAAGCTTTATCATAAACTATAAGAAGATAACGTATCAGCTTATTAATAATCATTTCACATAAAACGTTACGTGTTGGGGCTTTTACTGGCATTAAAAGCTCTTTAGACGCCTGGTTCCCATCACCACAAACGTAAATCAAAGTGCAAGTCTGTCTGTCTGTTCTTTTACAGTTTCGCTTCAATTTGTGAGAAACTGGGTCACAGCAGCCACATAAAAAGCCGTTATAACTTCTTTTTACAACGCTGGGACATCGTGACCCAGATTAAACGGATCACATCATCAAAAACAGAGAGTAAAGAGCTTATTAGTGCTGATAAAAAATATTTTGACACCTCAAGCTTAAATTGGTTCCCTATTTGCCAACTTGTTGTTCGAATTTTTCCAGTCCACCTTAAATGGTGCAGCAGTTACATTCTGGCGCCTGAAGCTGAATATTACTGCTGCACCGTTTAAGGTGGACTGGGGAAATCCTAACAACAAGTTAGCGAAAGCGCATCCTCGTATATTTGACTGTTAATTCAGAAATAAACTATTCTTTAATCGTTGGGAAGCGTTCACACAATTCCTTTCCCCCCCGAGAGACTAAACGTTAAAGGCTTTTAGGCTTTTAATGTACAATATTTCAGACTCGGGTCAAAAGGATTTAAACACTTGAACTTGAAGAAGAGGTGAGGAATCTGGCTGCGGTTTGGTTAGCCAGTTAGCTTAGCACAACGAAGCTATCAGTGTGTATGCTGGTTAACTGCTAATCCACAGTGAGGCGGTACAGAATCCAGGAGCCATTACCGGTCTTCGCTGACCGTGATGACTCCGTCCTCCTTCGGGATCAACACCGCAGCGTTCACCGCGTCCTGGTGGCCTTCGATTTTGTTCAGGAGGATGGGTCTGGAGGTTTGGGGCCTCGAATGAATCTCCGCCGCCATCGCTGTTTTCTTATTTTCCCGACCTTTTTCCTCTCGTCCAGAGTAGCCAAGACGCGTCAGCTGATCGCTGAGGTAAAGTTCATAACATTGGAAAGTACCGTAAAACCCCGAGAAAACCAACCCGCAAATCTTACCGCACAGCATAGACTCGCATGACCTGATCACCAGCAAAACCAGTATATGTTTTATTAGGATGCTGGTATGCTGGTCAGCAGTAATAGAAGATAATATACTGGTAACCAGCAAAATTATTATATGTTGTATATTAGAAGCTGGTCTGCTGGTCAGCAGCAATCGAAGAAAATATGCAGATCAGCAGCAAAACCAGTATATGTTGTGTTTTGATTGCTGGTATGCTGGCACCAGCAATGTAAGTTATTATGCTGGTCACCAGCAAACCAAATATATGTTATATTTTGTGTATTGGTATGCTGGCCAGGAGCAATGGAAGTTCATATGCTGCTCCCCACCAAAACCAGTATATGTTGTGTTTTGGGAGCTGGTATGCTGGTCAGCAGCAATCCAAGATAATATGCAGGTCACCAACAAAACCAGTATCTGTTGTGTTTTAACAGCTGGTATGCTGGTCATTGGCAATGGAAGTTAATATTCTGGTCACCAGCAAAACCAGTATATGTTGTGTTTTGGAAGCTGTTATGCTCATCAGCAGCAATCGAAGATGA
Source organism: Megaleporinus macrocephalus (assembly GCA_021613375.1). Classification (NCBI taxonomy): domain Eukaryota; kingdom Metazoa; phylum Chordata; class Actinopteri; order Characiformes; family Anostomidae; genus Megaleporinus; species Megaleporinus macrocephalus. The sequence goes on from CM038716.1 coordinate 4,787,282, forward strand.
TATGCAGATCATCAGCAAAACCAGTATATGTTGTGTTGGGGGTGCTGGTATGCTGCTTAGCAGCAATCAAAGATAAGGTAGTCGCCAACAAAACCAGTATATGTTAGATTTTCAATGGTGGTATGCTGGTCAGCAGCATTGCAAGTTATTGTGCTGGTCACCGGCAAAACCAGTATATGTTGTGTTTTGATTGCTAGTATTCTGGTCAGCAGCAATGGAAGGTAAGTTGCAGGTCCCCATCAAAACCAGCATACTGTCGCAGTCCAGAGAAAAATACATATCTCCAGAATAGCAATTTTACAGGAGAGTTCGAAATCATTTTTTTAAACTTACATTGAAAGTTTTATTACATTGAAATTTAATGAGGTTATATTCCAAGTGATTTTAGAGGATTTCTATTGGTCCATTCATCCTGAAACTTTTACAGGATACAAAGAGCAGCAGTCATATCCAGTAAAAGAAAAATGGAAATTGACAAAAATGGGGATAAATGTTTTTTACTTTGTACAGTGATAATCTATGGTGGTTTGAACACTGGTATGCTGATCATCCAGCATGAAAACGTTGGGTGGCCAGTGCAACCAGAACCAAGCACTATACCAGTTTGTAATGATGGTGCACTAGAGTCAACACACCATTTAGTATGGTAGTATGTGGGTTTGGACACAGCAGGACATTCTGATATCTGTAGTGCATTAACTCACGATTCTGCGAACAGAATCTTAACAAAAGTGAACTTTATTTGGTTAAAATAGCTTTCCATAAGTAAGTACAGTTGAGACAATAAGAAGCATTAAAGCATCTTTGCATACTTTATTAAATAAATGATCAACTGAAGTTATAATGTAACAACATATACTTTAATCTAAAACAAGACCATCTAACATTAATGCAAATAATTGAACCACAAACCAAAAATCAACATTGGGAAATGTATATTACAATAAAGACATAAAGAAACAGTTGCAAGCAGTTTCAGTAGGAACTACGAGAACACTATAAACCAATGGGCTGACAAGAGATGATTCAATACTGCAATTGCGAGTGAAATCATTCCAAATCACGCGCACTAATTGCCCAATCTTATGTGAATTTGATGATAAGAGGCAATATGATATTGTGTAACTGCACCATGAGGGAAAAGAAACAAAATAAAAAATGAAGCAGTTCTCCACAAAGCAATCAAAGTAAAACACAGTCAGAGTTACAAGTGAAATGTACTGGAGTGTGCGTCTTCTTTGTGGGCTCGATCAAGGTTTATTTATTTGACCAGCAAAAAGAATGGTTCCTGTGGAAAAGAACACAATTTTTGAGTTATAAAAAGTTTCTAGCTGGTACAACGTGTGCAGAAGCCTTTAGCCAAGCAGCTAAACTACCAGCTAGGTTTAATATCTTAGGTGTTTCAACAATATGTGATTGTTAGTTAACTACACTACATGTTCTTTTTCGGGATAGAGTTAAGAGAGGCCACCATACACTCATACACATAAGTATTTGGACATTGACAAAGTTTAGCTATGTAGCAAGCGTATTGGAGTTGAAGTTAAATAATTAATATGAAGTCAAAGTGCATACTTTCAGCTTTAATCCGATGGTATTTACACTCAGAATGGGTAAACGATGCAGGACTTATATCTATAGCCCACATTCTTATGACTCAAAAATAACTAGACAGTGGCCTGCTCAGCTGTTATTGTCTTATTTCACTTTACAAGGGCTAGAGTTGAGAGTTTATAATTTGTTGCTGCTGTTAACTCTCATTACGAAGTCCAAATAACTTCAGTACCAGTCAAACAAGCCATTACTACAGGTCAACTCAGAAGCACGAAGACTCAGAAGACCTTGAAAAGACAACTACGAATCTGTCCCTGGTGAAGAAAAACCTTCGGCCAAATCAAGAATGCCTTCTAGGAGGTCGAGGTCAAAGTCAACCAGTCAAGAGAAGTAAAAGCCAGACTAAATACAGACAGTTTACCACAGAATGTTAACCAAAATCAGGGTGATCAAATCAGAGTTAGCCAAAAAACATCTAAAAAGAAAAAAAGGTCTGTACAGTTCTGGTACATAATTTCATGAAGAGATAAAACAAAGATCAACTTGTTCCAGAATGACAGAATGATGGCAAGAGTATAGAGAAGGGAGGGAAGTGCTCATGATCCCACCTCGTCTGGAGGCAGTGTTAGGGCATGTTTAGTATAGTTGCTTGTGGAACTATTTCCTTTATGTTTATTGATGATGTAACCATGGACAAGAAGTGTATACGGCTATATTATCTGCTTAGATGCAGCCAAATGCCTCAACAGTGCTCCACAGTTGTAGATGGATAGTGACCTGAGGCATACATGTTAACCCAGCAAACCCAGACTGGACCTCAATTCAATCCAGCATTCATATTACTTTAAGCTCATATTCATTATTTCATTTCAACTCCAATATGCTTATACAATGACTACAGTTGTTTTCTTTATTTTATGGACCTTACTGTACATTTTTGTGGTGCCATGAGGTTGAGGACCGCTGTACTAGACTAGATAAATTACCTGTAGGGTTGTGTCTGATAAGGAACAAGAATGGTCTATCCACAGCCACCCATGGAGGCGAAGAACGGGCCATCAAAATTGTAGCTAGAGAAAAAAGAAAGAAAATATACATATATATATATATATATATATATATATATATATGAATTAATAACTTGAGGGTGCAAAGCTACAATACTTAATATGTCATCCTAATATACAACATACATATCATTGCTGTCCAATGCAAAACAAGTATATCTAGAATTGCTTCACAAGAGAGTCCGAAGAAAAGTCTTTAATTTGAATGCAAGTGTATGGAACCAGAATTTTTTCCAAGTGATTTTGAAGCATTTCTATTGGCCCATTCGTCATGAAACTTTCACACAATGATTGATTTGCAGGGTCAGGTACTGATGCTGGAGGAGACGGCCCGGCTCGCAATCGTACCTCAGTGTTTTGTGGGGGTGAGGTCAGCAGGGCTGCAGCCAGAATCTTTACAGTGTGGCAGCCAGCGTAGTTTAATATGACCTGCTTCTTTAAGCCAAAGATGAACCTCATGATAAGGTTTTGACCAGCGTTCACTCATCCGCTAGATCTTTCACAGTAATGTAAAAACATTTACACAGAATAGGTCACAGAACATTTATCTGGTTACTGCCTTATTGGTGAGGCCTGACTGTCTCACTCTGCATAACTGAGGTGGCCAGAAGGGTGGCTATGCATCATAGTAGAATAGCTCTGGCCACCCCTATGCCCCGAGCTCTGTGTAGGCCTCTTGAGTTCCTTCACACCAAACTAGTTCAGATCATTATAGACCTTGCTTTGTGTACAGGGGCACCAAGTCATGCTAGAACAGGAAAGGGTCTTCCCTCAAACTGCAGTCACAAATTTGGAAGCATATAATTGTCTAAAATGTTTTTGTATGCTGTTATTAACATAACCATTCACTGGAACGAAAGCCCAAACCCTGAGAAACAGCCCCGGACCATTATCCCAGACAGCAAAGCATGATTCATAATTCCGGAGAACTCATTTCCATGGCTCCAGAGTCCAGTTATTGCGCGTTTCACACCCTTATGGTATCGAGTATAATGGTCTTAGGCTTGCGTGCTGTTGCTCGGCCATGGAAACCCATTTCATGAATACACAGCTCTAGTGCTCATGTGGAGCCAGTTTGGAGCTCTGAAGTGAGTGAGTAATTAAGTGTTTTTTGTTTTGCAGTGGCAGACAACACTGGCAGACCGGTTCTGAGAGTTTGCATGGTTATTTTATGGCTAAGCTGTTGTTCCTATAAGCTTCCAAGCACTTACAGGTGACCAGGGCAGATCTAGCAGGGCATTTATTTCACAAACTGGCTTGTCCACAAACATTTGGCCAGAGTGAATATGTATACTTCTTTTGTTGTTAGTTTGCAGTTTAAGTGCTACATAATTTTCCTCTTATCCCACCAATGCATTTGTGTATTAAATAGAAAATAATAATGAAAATAATCGATGCAAATATGCCATGACTGAAATCGATTGAAATTAATTTAAAATTAATCCTATCAACAGGCCAGTATCGACAACAGGAGTGTTAAGTAGTGATGCGAGAGAATATAGTAGGACGTTTTAGCAGAGAAGGATGTATTTCAGATTAGATGAATAAGCAGTTACTGTAGTGTTTTACAGTCACACGCATTAAAACAGTGTTTAGGCACGGCAACACACACGTCTCTTTACTAGTTGCTTCACTGTAGGGTGTGTTGTGTGTTTGTGAGCATTACTGTCACCTACTGTTCCAGAAACTATATAACACATACATCACAGTTACTTTGTTTTAGAATTCAACAATTCTACAATCAAAGGTAACGTGAAATCACTCGAATCGAATATAAACCTACTCTAGAAGGACAGTAAATATCAGTCATGAGGCTTATGAGTTCATAAAATGACTAACTTAAATAACTTTAAATAACATTAAATAACTTTCTCTACCCAAGTCCTACATCCCCATATACATATGGCCAGTGTGATTGGCTGTGCAGCTGGAAGGAAAGCTTTCCAGTCATATGAGACTCACTGTGCAACACTCAGGTGCAGCGTGGGAGACATATGGTTGTGAAAAATGACTGGAGACGGCAGCAAACAAGAAAAGGTGGACATAAGGAGCTGTTTTTTTTAAAGAAACGTGTAAGTCACTTAAAGTCAAGTTTGCTAATGAAATAAGTTTATCATAACAACGTTAATTACGATGCTAGGCTTTGGTGCTCAGCATACAGCAGGCTAACATTGGCTATAGCTGTGAATTACATGGTTTGGAAATGAATTGCACAACAAACAGCCAACTGTCAGTTCTCTTACAGTCTCCCAGAGCAGCAGGTCGAACTCCGGTGGAAACTCTCTGCCTGAGACCTGTTTCATTTGCACTATAGTTGAAGTTTTTAGATGTAAACTTGCTGCTTATTGGTTTAAAAGTGGCGACACTATCTGGATGAAGATATGTCTTGTACTTCCAAAGACATAAGTCTTGGCAAAGGTTTAGGGCAGCATGGACACGTTACATTCACGATAAACTTTAAAAAAGAAAAAAATAGATTAATATCACTAAATCAGTGCCATCATTTCAATTTGTTAAATACAGTTAGGCCCAGAAATAATTGAACAGTGACACATGTTTTGCCATTTTAACTGTTTACTAAACCATATTTAGGATACTGTTATATAACTAATGAATTAATGTGGGCTTAAAGTAGAATATTCCGCAGTGGTCCAGTCAATTACCAGATCGCAACCTGATTGAGCATGGATTTCACTTGCTTAAGACTTACGGCGAAAAAACCCTCAAACAAGCAACGACTGAAGACAGCTGCAGTAAAGGCCTGGCAGGGAGGAAACCCAGCATTTAGTGATGTCCATGGGTTCCAGATATCAGGCAGTCATTGCCTGCAAAGGATTCTCAACAAAGTATTAAAAATGAATATTTTATTTACAGTAATGTTAATGTGTCCAATTACTTTTGAGCCCCTGAAATGAGGAGGATCTGTAGAAAAAAGGTTGCAGTTCCTAAACATTTTATAGGATATTTTTGTTCAACCCCTTGGATCAAACCTGAAAGTCTACACTTTAGTTGCATCCCAGTTCATTTAAAATCCAGTGGGGTGGCATGGAGAGCCCAAATCATGAAGATTGTGTCACTGTCCAAATATTTCTGGGCCTAACTGTATTGTAGTCAAGTTAGCGAGGCAAGTTAGGTTACAGTAGCCTGAAAAGCAGGTTTCCAAATCTGACCGAACGACATGGAACACTGGGCAGCAAAGCCCTACACACAGGTGACCCAGGGGTGTCTAGAGCTTGACCTCAAGTCAAAAGTCTTTGGGTAGAGGTGTTGGGGGTGGGCTCAGTCAACAGAATGCTTCAGAGGCCAAGCCATGTCTTTGTGCGGGCTTGTACACGTGTGCAGACTTGATTATAGGTTATGACTGGCAGACATACAGATGGTGGCTGACCTGCAGGTGCATCGGCCACAAAACACCTTCCCTTTTTCTTTTACCTTGTGTAGGGCTGTACCTAACGATTAATTTCTTAATCGATTAATCTAACGTTTATTTTTTCAATTAATCTAGTGATTAATGTTAGACTACTCTAATGTGAGTGTGTTAGGAATTAAAATTTTGATTATTTTGTTATGGATTTGTAACCAATTGGATGATTGGATGTAACCAATTTTGTGCGTATATATATATATATATATATATATATATATATATATATATATATAGATGTATAGATAGATAGATAGATAGATAGATATTTCAACAAGGGTTGAAATTGCTGTGTAATTGATGACCCTGCCCTGGGATGGGGGGTCTCAGAAGCACGAGGAAAGCGCATGGCCTAGACTTAATGTATTAATGTATTAAAGGGTAGCTTAAACGCATGTGATGAATAAATGGTTAAAGACTGAGTCTATACTCTACACTATGCCTCACACACAAAAAATCAGACAGTTTGTAACTATTCATTTTGGCAAAGAGTCATTTGAGAAGCAGCTACGTGTGTTTTAAAGCTCCTGTGGTATGGAGAACAGTCTTAGGTTCTACACTGGATGACTAAGAAACGGTTAGCAATGCAACTTTTTTTTAAGTTACTACTGAAAGAAAGATGTTACACGTGTTAATAATCTTAAAATAATCTGCTAAGATTAGATAAACAGGTAAACAGGTGCTGTCCTGCTGCTGTGTTGATGAAGCTCTACGGTATGTTTGATCTTCAAGGTCTCGTGTATATCAGTTGTACTGTTGTGATCATCTCCACTGTGCAGAGCTGACAGAGCACCACACTGTTGTGCTCACGCTCCAGATAAATCCATGCTTTTAGTAGGCACGGCCATCTCTGCCACGCAGCAACGCATGTTATGCTAACTCTCGTAATTTCAGAATCAGTTTTGTCGACGCGTTGCCCCAGCCCTGACCTTGTGCCTGACTCATGGCCCTGGTCTAATTTAGCACAATTCCTCATTATATTTAAAAGGTGCAATTTCAATCATGCTTGTATGTTTTTCTGCTGAACTGTAGAGAATGGCAACATAACACACTTACCTGTAGCAGCAGCTGCTTTCGTCCCTGCTTCATTAACTTCTATCTTAACTTTCTGCAGAGCCTTGGACACATAAACTGGTTTTGAACCTGTGAAGCACAAGGACAGTGTAAATTATATCAATTATAATAACAAAGGTAATAAATACAAACAGAAACAAATTATCTTTACGTTCACTCATAATATTCAGTTATAAAAGAAAGAACGATAGATAGCGTGGGTTGTTTGATGCAAATAACACAAGAAATTATTTTTAGTTGCAACACATGCACATATACTGATCAGCCATAACATTAAAAGCACCTCCTTGTATCTACACACATTATCCATTGTATCAGCCCCATTTACAATACAGGCACACTTTGTAGTTCTATACTTACACACTGTAGTCCATCTGATTCTCTGTATACGTTGTTACCCTGTTTTTCAATGGTCAGAACCCCTACCGGACCATCACCACTGAGCAGGTATTATTTGGGTGGTGGATCATTCTAAGCACTGCAGTGACACTGACATGGTGGTGGTGGTGTGTTAGTGTGTTGTGCTGGTGGATAAGACACAGCAGTGCTGCTAGAGTGTTTACACACTGTGTCCACTCACTGTCCACTCTATTAGACACACCTGTCTTGTTGGTCCACCTTGTAGATGCAAAGTCAGAGACAGTAGCTCATCTGCTGCTGCACAGTTTGTGTTCTCTAGTCCTTAATCAGTGGTCACAGGACGCTGCCCACAGGACACTGTTGGCTGGATGTTGCTGGTTGGTGGACTATTCTCAGTCCAGCAGTGACACTGCTGTGGCACTGATGTGTCTGATCCACGCATACTAGCGCAACACACACTAACACACCACCATCATGTCAGTGTCCCTAATAGTACCTGCTCTGTGGTGGTCCTGTTGGGGGCCAGATCATTAAAAACAGGGTAAAAGTGGATAAACAATGCATATAGAAAATCAGATGAACTACAGTCTGTAAGTGTAGCTCCTATATGATAAGTGGAGCTGATAGAATGGACAATGTGTGTAGATACAGGGAGGTGGTTTTAATGTCATGATCGGTGTATTTACACCTAGTGTTTTGCTTTTCCCTCCAAAAATGATTCCCAAATGGCACCCCATACCCTGCAGCCCTCCTTTAACATCAACATGTGCAGTAGAGATAGAAGGCAACAGGCTTGGGGGGATAATAATAATAATGCAGCTCAAGAACAAATGTAATAAATACATAAATAAATAAATGCATTTTAACTTTTAAAAAATCTCCTTCACCATGTCGTTCAGCTATATCTGTACACATAACCATCCAAGCTGTATCTTAAGGAAGAGTTGGCTGCAAACTGCAGAATAAGGGCCGGGAAAAAAAACTTATAGCAGCTTTTTACACCTCTAATCTGACTGAGGGCAGGTTAGGTTTTAGATTTTTGAACAATAAACAGCTATTAAACCAATCAGGGTGGGCCTCTGACCATTCAGGGAGTGCTGGAGGCCTCAACTCACTTAGTGTTGTCAATTACGTGAAGAATACTGCCTATTCATCAAAGGAAGCAAATTATTAATTATAAACATTCAGTACTAAAGGCAACAGTGTCAGCAGGTTTGCTTTAAAACCGCTGTAAATGTTTTACCGTCTACATATTTATGTCACTTGTGCTTAAGCATTAAGCTTTCATGTGCATACCCTCACAAAATAAGTTACGTTTTTATAAGTAAGCATGTTTTTTTACCTGTAAACACATTTTTAACAAGTGAAGTGGGCAAAAACTACATATATTGTGAGTTGTGAAAGGATCTAATTGCAGGTGTCTTTATTAAAGAAGTAATATGTAAAATATATATATATATAACATTCCAAAATTAATTAAAATTTATCAACAAAATGTAAAGAATTAACAATTTTGACATATGGCAACAACGTCTATGTATCATGTTGCAGAGATATCTACCAAAGTTAGCCTAACCAGCTAGGCTGGCCCAGCCTGGGCAGTAAGTCACTGCTGCATGGAGTTGAATCAGTGCAGCGTGAGAGAATAAAGTAGTAGCACTGCTTCCCTGGCGGCGTATTTTAACCTCCTGTCAATCATGGTGAAGCTGCTGCTCCCGGTTATATCATTTACAAGACGCGTAGCCAATTAAAGCAACAGTAAACGCAACGGGGGCAAGTGACCGTTATAACTCTCGGCAAGAAACCACATTAGGCAGCAAATAAAAGAAGTGAAGAAGAGTTAACACTGGTGCTGCTTTTCTCCACCAGAGACACTCTTGGAGAGTAAATGGGTGAAGTTTGATATTGAACTAGCATCTCTTTGATTGCCAGTGCAACTCAGTAAGAAACCTTGTCTAAATTGAACTTGCTTTGTAAGACAGGCCTCTGATCTGATTTACAAGATGCGTCAGATTTGTGCCACATTATTTCTGTATTGTAAACCTAGCATATGCTACCAGTCAAAAGTTTGGATGCACCTAACGAAATATATATTTTATATTATATTATACAAAGATATTTTCTTAATGCATTGTTTAAATACCAAAGTGGGTGCGTACCAGAGATGGGCACTCAAGTGAGCGACTCGAGTCAAAGTCGGCTAGAAAAAGACTTCAGACTTGACTTGAAACTGGTCCCTAATGACTCTCGACTCGACCCGACTCACACTCGTCCAAAATAACTCATGAACAATAAGAGTCAGTCTGTTATCCAGGCACCTTTCTCATGACTTATCACAACATCCGCTAATCGTGAGCCGGAAATCGGAGAGACGTGTCAAAAGTAAACAAACACGGGTGGCATGGCTTAGGCTGGAGTACTGTACATGGTAGTCTTCGGCTACAGGAAGTTTAAAGTCCTTGGACATAAACGAAGGGCGGCAAAGTGTAAAGAATGTGGGAAACAAATTAAAGACTCTGGAACGACCATGTCAAACTTCATAAGGCATGTAAAAACTAGCTAATATATCAAATATAGTTATTTTCCATCTCCTTTTTCCCCCATCATGCATCCTCATCGGGCCAGACTCAGTGAAAAGCCACTCTTAAATTTGATCTGAATGTTATAGCAGTGCTATGGAAAAATGTAGGACACACCTACTGAGCCTACTGACAACCCTACTTAAGTCTAAGTTGTAAAGTAAGTTTTATTGTAATGTAACCAGCAGTTGTTGTTCACTTTACAAAAATGATATCACTTTTAGTTTGCTCTATAATCTAAAAATGTTAAAAAGAGCTTGAGAACAAAGAAATTGTTATTTTCTTTTAAAAAAAGCATACAATTTTAAACAAAGAAAAGGAAGCACTGGAGTTAAAAATACAGTTGTGTTTTGTTAACATGGGGAAATATATATAGCTGTGAATTTACTATCATACACTTAAATATGTTGTATTGACTTGAGACTTGGACTCTAGCCTAAAGACTCATGACTTGACTTGGATTTTCCTATATACAAAAATATTTCCAAAACAAACATTTGAATATATGTTTAAATAGACTATTACCCTTTTTTATAACACCCCTAAACTATTTATCAGAAACAACAAGATCTCAGCATGTATACCATTGTCTTCAGTCCTGTTAGAAAAGCAGCTCACGAAGCTAATCTAAAAGAGACTATAAACATTCTTTAAACCACAACCAGATGCTTTATTCTGGTCCAGACATAAAAATGTGTTATTTTATAGATTTGCTGTACATTTATTCACTAATATTATTACTATTAAAATTACTATTACAAATAAAAAAACTGGGTGGGGGGCTCAAACCTTTGACAAATACATCATACATAGAGTGTACATAGTAACTAAAGCCTTGTTGTAGACCAGCTGTTAGGTGTTATGTCTGGGATATTGGTTACAACACATTGCTTACAATAAACAAAGGTTATATACGAAAAATCTTGAAGCAGAAAAAAAATTATCACTCACTGAGGTGCCTGAAATCAGCTTTCCCCTCATTAAAAACGTCCGTTATACCAAGAGCAGAAAGGGGACCTTCCAGATTCACCTCCGCCTCCGCTGTAAACCTACCCCAAGCCACAGAAAGATTAAGAAAGAGGCAGAGAAAAGGAAAGGAAAGGAGAGGATGAATGATGGGAAAGATGTGTTTTGGTTTAAATGAAAGCAGGTGCAGCTCACCAGTACTTCTCTGTATGTTTGCAAGCCTGTAGGTGGAGCTATATTCACGGCTGTGCTTACTTTGGAAGCAGCAGGCGGATCTTGCGCTGATGTATCATCTTGGTCCAGTCCTGCACCGTTGCTGAGGAGAGGTGAGGCAGGATGGCTGCCAGAGGCGTGGCCTCCTCGGAAGGCAGTGCGATAAACATGCTCACGCTGTTGCCGTGATAGGGCAACTCTATGACCTTGTACTTCACGTCGTCAGGGGTACTTGTTATGCCTGAGTAAAAAAATAAGAAGACAGTGTGGGAAAGTTACTTACCATATAGGAGCTACACTTACAGACTGTAGTTCATCTGATTCACTGCATACATTGTTTATACCCTTTTACCCTGTTCTTTAATGGTTAGGACCCCCACAGGACCACCACAGAGCAGGAACTATTAGGAAGGTGGATCATTCTCAGCACTGCAGTGACATTGACATGATGATGGACGGAACACAAACTGTGCAGCAGCGGATGAGCTACTGTCTCAGACTTTACAGCTACAACATGGACCAACAAGCTAAGCATATCTAATAGAGTGGACAGCGAGTGGACACAGTGTTTAAAAACATACCAGCACAACATACTCTAACACACTAGCACCTGATCTCAGTGTCACTGCAGTGCTGAGAATGACCCACTACCCACAAGATACCTGCTCAGTGGTGGTCCTTTGGAGGTCCTGATCATTGAAGAACAGGGTAACAAAGTATACAGAGAAACAGACGAACTACAGTCTGTAAGTGTGGCTCCTATATGGTCAGTGGAGCTAATATAATGGACAGTGTGTATAAATACAAGTCTTAATGTTATGGCTGATCAGTGTATTAATTCAACATATAGTATATAATACAATATATGCATATGCTCATGTTTTTTGCACTGCAAGCAATGGGTTCATGCATTTGTAGTTCTAAATCTGTCTTTGTGGACTACAAACAGTTTGTGAGGAAGAAAAAAAATCACCAATGTTGAAGACACCAAGTTGGGACATTGTGGGCACTTTGTAGATTGTTCCGTCTTCGCCGGTGAAGCTTCTAATCTTAGTGTTCTGGGCTTGGAAGCGCGACTTCCAAAGGCCTTTAAAGTAGATGGAGTTCACCGCCACCAGTCGCGTTAAAGCCGGGTCCAACATGTCCGGCTGCACAAGACTCTCGATGTGGCCTGGTAGGGACATGCGCCCAGAGAAAACTGAATAAAGCAGTTGTTCAGAGCTGCCAGTGTCATCTTTGTGCAAGTAGCGGGGTATGGGTAATGTTTCATGGAACTAGAACTGCTAAGTAAATAGTACAGTGATCTGATTTCTTTATACGAAGGTTCATTTTAATTTCCGCATGTCGCTTTTGTGTGATCATTACAGTGTCTTGCTGTCAACCAGAGCAAAGCTAATCGAGTAAAACCAGCTTGTTTTATTCTAGGACCAAATCATAGGGCATGTAAAACTACATGTAGGCATTTTTCCCCCTGGTCAAAGTCACATTCCTACTCTATAGACATCAGAGAACTATTTAAAATACCGAATACATGAACTAAATAAATGCATTATATAGGCACGTTTAGGAGCAGCTTTTAATATTGCTTCTTTTTTTTCATATAACTTTATGAACCAGACTTTTATCTTCTGGTATTTGGATGTAGAACATCTTTCCTATAAAATTATATATATATATATATATATATATATATATATATATATATATATATATATATATATATATATATATATATATATATTGATATATATAATGAAATATATATTAAATATATATATTTTATGTGTCCTACTGTTGTTACATCAGTTAATTAATAGCCAGCATCTAAATATAACTGTTGTCACCATTCATTTATATTAAGTTTGTTTATTTGGACCTTCATAAGCAAGAGGTTTGATGCTAATAGATTTTCCCAGGTTTAAGTTGAGCTAGACATTGAACTGGCATGCATATAAAATCCATAACATGTTCCTTGAGCTGCGTGTAACAAACGTAGAGGAAAGCAAGGAATAGATGGAGGGATACCACTGTCTCCAAAACGTTGCTCCCAATATCGGCCTCCTCTTGAGCCCCAAACAATACAAAGTAACTCTTGGAGCCATGGAGGATCTACATCACTGTCATTACAGCATGCATTTCAAGTTGGGCAACTCATTTATTCTTTTATCTTTTATTCTTTGTGAGATATTTAAAGAACATATTTAAGAAAAAAACACATAGGAAACGCTCAATGCTGCATCCCTATTACATATGGGAGAAATCCAGAGATTGAGTCTAGAGTCTAGATGATGAACTAAGGGCCAAGATTAAAATGAAATGAATAAGTGATACATAATAAAGTCACAGAGAAACACATAGTATTTCATACCCTTTGTTTTGTTCTTGACCCAGTCGTTGATAACATCTGCAGCCTGCTGTGGGTTGCTGTAGTCGAGGGTGTGGCTTTCAGCCTGAAAATTGTCCCTGTTGGCAGTCAAGAAATCATCGTGCATGTCGAAGCCCTCGTTAGGGAACAGCGCATTGGCGATGGTTAGGAGGTCAGCGTTGGACTTGGACGTCAGGGTCTTCTGCAGCTTCTGCAGCATCTTATAGGGACCTGAGAGAGGCAGCACAGGTTTAGCCTAGTTGTCCGACCAATGTCACCAATGTAAACCACGCAATGGTCACATTCAAGTTGGTGTTCACCCACAGCAGAGCTGATCAGTCTAGTCCCAGAAAGAAACAACCCCATTAATAAAGGCCATAGATTGTTAGCCATAAGCCTATTCATGCTGGACTGTCGGTGGAATTTGTCAGGCAAACTTCTAGGAGACAAGATGAGAAAAAGTCATACTGGGTAGCAAATTAACTTTATTGACCATCTGCCTGCAACATCTGGTGGAAGAACCTATATTCACTGCAGGGGAGGTGGTACTAGACGCTGTGAAGCCGTTACAATAACAGCACCCTACTCTGAAGACTGCTTACAGCCAAGTCACCTAACTAGACAAAGCACAGACGGAGGTTCCATCCACGTTATCTATGAAGAATTATGCAATATGGCAGGACATTTTGTATGATTATCAATCAAAAGAGGATGAGAGCAGGTGGTGATGCCAAAAAACACAGAGCAGGTTTTGTCCTGTTAGGGTAATCTGTGAAGTACAAAGAGAGCTCAAAAATATATCAGTGATCTGTGGACTTGTGTGGACAGGTGTGGTGGTTTCTAAAGTAGGAATTTCTCATATGATAATCACTGATCAGTGCACAGCCTTGCTGTCAACTTAAGCAAGCATATAATTTACTGGGTATAAAGGAGATACAGTCCAGACCAATGCTATAATCACTGTATACCATATACAATGGTATATCTATATACAGTCAAGTACACCCTCTTTAAATACTATGGTTTTATGTATCAGGACATAAAAACAGCTGGTCCTTAGAGGGCCTTAACATGAGGTAAATACAAGCGTGTCATGATTGCAGAAAATGCAGAAGCAGTGTAAAATTTAAGAAATTATCAGTAAATGTGATCACCTCTATTAAAGCAGATGTTTTGCCCATTTGCTGGTCTGGAGCACTCTGGTGTGTTCCTCAATGCCAAGGAAGAAGTACAACAGCAATAATCTTAAATCATTCTGGGAAGGGTTAGAAGGTCATTTCTATACAATTTGAAGTCTGTCATTCTACAGCGAGAAAGCTTATTCACAAGTTGCCCATCTGCTCAGGAGTGGACGTCCCAGCAAATTCATCCCAAGGACAGACCTTGCAATGCTCAGAGAATTGACGAAAAAACCCAAGAGCTACAGAGCTACAGAGAGAGACTCCGGAGGCCATGGCCATTTCATGACAGTAGAAGCAGAAAAAAGAATGAACAAGTATGGCTTGTATGGAAGGGTTGACAGGAGAAAGCCTTTTCTTTCCAAAAAACTGCAAGACTTCTAGAAAAACATCCTTTGGATAGACAAGGCCAACATGGAAATGTTTGGCCATTATGCACAGCACCAATTTGCTGAAAAACAAGTACAGCATATCAGCACAAACAGCATATACCAACTGCCAAGCACAGTGGAGTAAAAGATGAGGATTTAGGCTTGTTTTGCAGCCACAAGGGCTGAGCACCTTGCTGTCACTGAGTCAACCATAAACTTATCAGTATACCAAACTATTGAAATGTATGGCCATCTATCCAACCGCTAAAGCTTGCCCAAAAATTGGGTCATTCAAGTGGACAATGATCCCCAGCACACCAGCAAATCTGAACGGAATGGCTGGAAAGAGAAAGAAGAATCGAGGTGTTACAGTCAAAGTGAAGACTTCAACTGAAACGTCTCCTCTGGAGCGACCAATCAAGCTTCTCTATCTAACAGTGAGACGGACGAGTCCGTTTTTGGAGAACGGCAGGAGAATACTACCTGCCTGACTGCACTGCCAACTGTAAAGTTTGGTGGAGGAGGGATAATAAATACTACGGGGTTGTTTTTCATGGGTTGGCTTAGATCCCTTAGTTCCAGTGAAGAGAAATCTAAATGCTTCTGCATATCCGGACATTTGGGACAACTGTATGCTTCATAATTTGAGGGAATAGTTTTTTGTTCCAGCATAATTGACTGCATCCCAGTTCACAAAGCAAGCTCCAAAAAGGTTGCTTGAGTGAGTCTGGTGTGGAAGAACTTGATTGGCTGGCACAGAACTCTGACTTCAACCCTATTAAACACCTTTGGGATGAACTAGAACAGAGTTTGGGGGCTAGGCTCTTTCGTCCAACATCTTATTCTTACAAATGCTATTCTGGATGAACGGGCACAAATTCCCACAGACACATTCTAAAAAGCCTTCCTAGAAAGCTGTCATATCTGCAAAGGGGGACAAGCTCCATGTCAATGCCTATGGATTTAGAATACAATGTTACTGTAAGTATAGTATGTAGGTATCCCAATACTTTTGTCCATATAGTGTGTGTACTAAGGGAGACCTGGGAGAGCGCAAAGTATTCAGCAGTGCTGGTACCTAAAACGAATGGTACCATAATTTTTTTTGTATTGGCTTTTGGGGGGCAACACACCATGTTGATGCAAAGAATAACTGATGTAAATCTAAAGATACTATATGTAAAACATAATTGAATGATATACAGCAAAACCAGTTAATACTGATTCCTCCCTTAAAAATATGCAAAATGTTGTGTTCCATCTAAACACATTGGCGTTTCATCTTACATGGAGCAGCAGTTACATTCTGACCCTTGTGAAGGCACCTGAATGCCACAGCTGAATCATTGGTGTCTCTGACCGTCAGATACCACTGGAATTTGGAAAATGGTCGACATTCACACTTCAATAACAGCTGGTCTATAGCACAGTGTCGTATGATGCAGCTGAACAAGCAGACAGCTTCTCAGGAATTGCGCACCAATTGGTCCAGTTTCCATATTAGGCTAAGTTTATTCTTAAAAACCATCTGGTCCTTTATGTCCACCCTATGTCCGCTGCCTTGAAAACAAACACTACTTCAGATACAACAGACTACGCAGTAGGAGGTGATCGGAGTTGGGGCTGCATTTTCACTTTTCCTGATTAGAACAGTTAGGACTCTCAGCCTCTCAGCTGGGTATAACATTAGTGTGGTTTGTATATTGCGTTAAGTCCTTATATGTCGTGCAACAGTTATGACATAATTCATCTTATACTACTATACTGGTAACAAGATTGGTAATAACATTGAAAACAAGATGAAAAAAAGGTGTCTCTACTAACTATACGTGAGGTGCTATCAAGGTGCTATCAAAAGGTCTTGCAGGTGGGATGAAATGCCATGTTTTAACCAAATAAAGCTACCCTTTCACCAAGGATGCTGTGTGTGTTGCAGCTTCTTACTAATCCTTCTTTCACATCGTGTCTCTAACTGTATAAGCTGTCAGACACATCAGTTACCAAACACAAAATAAATAAAATTAATAAAAGTTAAAAGTAGATTAGGGAAATTTGTTTCCAGGGGAATAGTGAGGTTATTGGGATTATAATGACACATTTTTTCACTTTTTTTCTACTTCTTACTTGTTTTTTCTTTATTCTTTCTTTTCTTTATTCATTTTCATTTCTTTCTTTATTAGTTTATTTTCTTTTTCTATTGTATACATTTGAAATATACATAGAGTATCTTCTTCTTTTCTTTTTTGTTGTTTATAGTTAATGTATATGTGTGTTTTATGTCTGATGGACCCCAGGAGGAATTGCTGCTATTATTATATGAGCTAATGGATATCCAAATAAAATAATCAAATAAACAATCAATCTTGAGTTACAAAGCTTTATATCATTATATACAATTTTTACTTTGCATATTAAATGCAGCAGCTGCTGTTTATATTGTACAAATATTTCATGATGAATGAACCAATAGAAATGCTCCAAAATAGCTGGTTCCAAAGACAGTTTTTGCTCTCTCCTGTAAACCTACCATTTAGGAGATACTCGTTTTTCTTTGGACAGCGACAATATAGACGTACATAACTTGTTTGAATTGATTTCTTCAGTCATGTGGTTCTATTAAAATTTTTCCTGAAAATTCAGTCATAACTTTGTGATAGACCTCTATAGGCCTCTATAGGCTACCGCTCTTTGTCTGTACACAGATGCTACCAACCTCTTCTTTTTGATGATGTGGTCTACAATCTATCAATATCACCAGCTGATCAATACCATGTCATCAATGTTTAAATTTCTTTTCAGTTTAAACCACTGCTGACATTTTTGCATGATAACTGCTAGGTATTGGATTTATCTTTAATATCTAGTATGTGCATAGATAAATGGTGGCAGCAGTACATGGTATATAGTCAGCACTTCAAGAACCGTGGGATGCGTCTTCTTATGGGCTTGTTAATAATAATTGCCTCCACTTTGCACTGTAGTGTCTATAGGCCATCATTCAGTACTTGCTGCTCCAGTATCTGATTGCTAGGCAGGTCTGCCATCTTTTGTTCTCTACCCAACAGACAAAGCAAACAGATCATTTAACATCTCTTTTATGGCACTGAGTGGCTGATTTCTTGGTTTACAGTATATGTTCACCAAGCGTGGTTCATGTACAAGTGTGAGAATTCAAAGATCTTAAACCACTGGATGCTTTGTCACTTCAGGCATTGTTGATCTGCTTGGTCATTCTTGGTCATACTTTATCATCAGGTCATGTCTGCTGGATTTCCTGTAGAGCACTCACACTTCCATTGTGAAGGTTTAGAAGCTGCCCTAAAGAAGCAGACAGTTTAATCATCTTGTGGACCTTGACTGCAACAGTTCCTACTGTCAATTCCATTCTTGGGATGTTAACTTGCTTGATCAGTGTGCTTTTGGACTTTCCCATCAAGAACCAGCTACCTTTTTGTTCGTTCATCATAAGATACGTCGCAGTCCCAGAACCATCCTCATGATTATTTCCAATATGGCTGCAAACCTGGAAAGTCTGAGACCTGCAAGCTTCATGCATGAGTTCAAGCATCTCAGCTTGTTTCTCTACAATTTCTTCATCCCATCCTACTTTTCCCCTACAAATGTCCCTCTGAATAAGCTGTCCACTGTCTTTTCACTGTCCAAATCCAAGCCTTTACCCACTGTGGCTCACGCTTCTTCTGGGATGAATCAAAGTCTCCACTGTTACTCTTCTACTGGTTTAAGCAGAACTCACCTCTTTCAGAAATAATTAACATCCCTTTAAAGGAATAACTGCCAGATAGTAGGATAGTTGTCCTTAAAGTAATTTGTCAAGAGCGTCTGAGCTAGTGTTAGTCAGACGCTCTTGACAAAGAGTGTCTTGTGTATTGTGCACAGCTCAGGGAGGACACCACATACACATGCAAACAAAGGAAAGGTAGGAGGTCAGTGTCCTGCCTCAGGGCTAGGACTCGATTTCAGCCATCATGGTAGTTGGCTCTTCTACAAATCTGATCAGGCCTACAATAAGTGTTTAGGTATTGCAAGCTTGCTATTTCTACTGGGACCTTCATCTTTTGGTCTTGGCACCACAACCAAGCACCATCTTCCATGCAAGGGTTCCGTTATTTCTTTCAGTTATCCCCTTTTAAAGCTCCAAGGCTTTGTAGGAATTAACTTATTTAAGCTGTCTGATTTCAGCCTTCAACATGAGGAGGACTAACTTCTTGCCATTTGCAGATTTCCTCCAATTTGGGAGCATTGTGTTCACTGACTGTTTTGCAGAGTCAACACATTGGGCAAATCAATGTAAGCTTCTAAATGTCACATACATTCAGACTGAGAGTAGCTTTGTCTGGCCCAGAGTATGAAGCAGGAGGTCAGCCTTATTACCACGGTTGATACATGAGGTCTGCCCAAGTCCATAAAAACACACATTTCCACGTTTTTGTCCTTAACTTTACCATCACGAGCAATAAAAACTTGCTCTCTTTTTTCCCAATCAGAGAACAACACTAGAGGCACTGGATCACTGGAGTGTCCTTCATTAGTCTGCTTCCTTTCCATTCTCTCTGCTTTGACAATATGAAGAAGACGTTTCAAGGAGGGGTCAATGCAGGTCATTGTTTTCCTGCGATCTTTACCCAGATGCCTTTGGGTAAGATATTCAAAGCAAAGCCCCTTGCTTTTCAGAACGTGGAGTCCATCTTGTAGTTCTACACAGTCGAGTCACTTTATTATGACTACTTCCTACTTTTAAAGGTGGCTCTGCGTAGGTCATAAAGGACGTGTTTTGGTCTGAGGAATGTTTTCATGGCAATCTCGGAGCCCACTCATCCGTGTGGAAGACACTCTCAGCTTCCAGCAAGACAATGCGACACGCCCCATAGCTAGAAATGTCCCACATTGGTTGGAAGAGCTGCCCAATACTTCCAAGTACTACATTGGACCTCCAGAATCCTGGATCGTTGTGTTTACTCGACCACGCTCCCTCTAACAGCTGTGGGATGCATTGCTGTCAGCATGTTGTAGCCAAATTCAGGACGCCCAGTCAGAAAAGTAATGACTGTAAGGTACTGATAGCACAGCTGCCACCATCAGGTGAAAGGAAAGTAACGACAGGCCACTAATATTCTTACGAGTAAAGCCGCGGGCCAATAAAAATCTGTTTGCGGGCCGCATTTGGCCCGTGGGCTGGACTTTGAACACCCCTAGTCTAGCTGTTGTCTGTGCTGCACACGGCAGTTACTCTGGATTTTAGCTGGTGCTCATAATAATGCGACTCCGCTGAGTTGTTCTTTGATCTTGTTACAGGAATCTACGGCACTGGCCCTTTTTCCATGGCCCTTTGTTTTTCTTGTTTTCAAAACAAACAAGGCTTTTGAAAGGCATCAGCAAAATTTCCCACGTAACTTTCCTTTCTTTTAAAACTTCCTTCATTTCGTCACCTCCAGCCATAGAGATGTCTGAGATTCCCTTGAGACCTCCTTCTTTATAAAGCTTGCTAGGAGATCTGGACTTTTACCTCTTGCCTCAGCGCTCACAACACAAATATCACCAAACAGCAGCTCATTAACGACTGGGCTATACGGTTTACAGGATTCTCAAACATGATTCTTCTTCCTTGATGGCTTTGAATGTCAAATCCCATCCGTAAAAGATCACCTAAAGATCTGTAGGCAAGGAGAACTCCAGAAAACACTACATTTCCAGGAACAAGCTTCGGAGCATGACATGCATCTCCCTTATCTTGTTCTGACACGCCGTTGTCCTGTATAGATTTCTTTCAACAGCTTTCAACAGACATCAGAGAGTCTGGAGCTCATCCAGCTCAATGTCCTGAAGGAACTTTGTTGCATGTGCCTATAATCAGTGAAGACATTGTGAGAGATGGATGAAGTGCCCTACCATTTGTTTTGGAGGTCTAGAGCAGGGGTATTTAATTGGAGTTCAGTAAGGTTCAGTTAGAGGAAGTTTCCTCAGGCCAAGGTCCGGACCGTCTCTAATGTGTGTTATGATTCAGTGGTGTATCCTGTTAACTGAAGTAGTCTAGTATCAGCATCTTATACCATCAGCTACTGAAACACCAACAGATTACACATACCGTTCAGTATATTTATAGTTTTAAATACTGAACTGAGTCAAGTCTTTATAAAACTTCCAATAAATTCCTCAAATATCCAAGCAGAAACAAGGAATATATTAAAAATACCAGAAAGCTTTTGAAAAAAAGTGCATCTTAAAGTGTTTATTTACAGAAAAAGTAAATAAAGCATCGTCTTCTAGTTACCTTAGTTTCACATCTTGACCTGTTGGTTTGGAGCTGCCTGTGAAAAAAATAAACATCTATGTCTCTCCATTCCTGGTTGAAAAGTTGGCCTTTGCCATCCACTTTTCTTTTTTTAGAGCAGGTTTTTCTTTCTCTGACTCACTTTATTCTCTGACTCACTTTATTCTCTGACTTGCTTTATTCTCTGACTCGCTTTGTTCTCTGACTCACTTTATTCTCCGACTCACTTTATTCTCTAACTCGCTTTATTCTACAACTCGCTTTATTCTCCGACTCGCTTTATTCTACAACTCGCTTTATTCTGTGACTCACTTTATTCTCCGACTCACTTTATTCTCTAACTCGCTTTATTCTACAACTCGCTTTATTCTCTGACTCACTTTATTCTACAACTCGCTTTATTCTCTGACTCACTTTATTCTACAACTCGCTTTATTCTCTGACTCACTTTATTCTACAACTCGCTTTATTCTGTGACTCACTTTATTCTCCGACTCACTTTATTCTCTAACTCGCTTTATTCTACAACTCGCTTTATTCTCTGACTCACTTTATTCTACAACTCACTTTATTCTCTGACTTACTTTATTCTCCAACTCACTTTATTCTCTGACTTACTTTATTCTCCAACTCACTTTATTCTCTGACTCGCTTTATTCTCCAACTCACTTTATTCTCTGACTCGCTTTATTCTCTGACTTACTTCATTCTCCAACTCGCTTCATTCTCCGACTCGCTTTATTCACCAACGCGCTTTATTCACCGACTCGCTTTATTTTCTGACTCACTTTTATTCTCTGACTGTCTTTAATCACCAAGTCGCTTTATTCTCCGACCCGCTTTATTCACCAACTCGCTTTATTCACCAACTCGCTTTATTCACCGACTCACTTTATTTTCCGACTCGCTTTATTCACCAACTCGCTTTATTCACCAACTCGCTTTATTCTCCGACTCGCTTTATTCACCAACTCGCTTTATTCACCGACTCGCTTTATTCTCTGACTCACTTTATTCACCAACTCGCTTTATTCACCAACTCGCTTTATTCTCTGACTCACTTTATTTTCCGACTCGCTTTATTCTGTGACTTACTTTATTCTCTGACTCACTTTTATTCTCTGACTCGCTTTATTTTCCGACTCGCTTTATTCTGTGACTTACTTTATTCTCTGACTCACTTTTATTCTCTGACTCGCTTTATTCACCAAGTTGCTTTATTCTTCGACTCACTTTACTGCTGCTTCTCACTTCCTACCTTGCCTGTGTGCACGCCGCACTCCATAATCTGCACAGATCTGATTGGCTGAGAAGCGCCTTTGGTGATCTTATAATGCATGTGATTGGTCTGTGAGTTTACTGCGTCGCAAAGCCCACATACCGTAAGGACAAGAAAAGTTCTGTGGCTTAAAATAAACACTGTCAAAATTAAATCCTCCTCAATAGTTTATTGGTTTGGGTCCACATTGAACAATGTCTGGGTCCGGACCCGGACTGCGGTCTGCCTATTAGTGACCTCTGGTCTTTATTCTTTTAATATAATCCCCTATGGGGGGGGGGGTCATTTTGAGCACCTACACGCTCCTCTAATAACCTCAGCCTGGCAGTCAAAGCTTCAGTTGCTGCTTCCAGCTCCAACTGTTCCCTTTTGGCTCCTAATCTCAATTCTTTAGCTCCTGTTTCCTGCCTCTTCAAGGCAGTCGTGCAAGTGTCGAGCTAATCAGAGATCGAGTTACAGAGCCAGTTCCCTTGAATGCCATCGTCTGAGCCTTCGTTACAGTCTTTACACACCCCTGAAATCCACTGTTCGGTCTCCAATGCGTTCAGCTGCTCCAGTCATTACTTTTTAGGTTCATGCTTCTGATCTTCTTCTTCATTTACGTCCGTTGACAAAAGTGGAAACACTTCACTACTGAGCTCTTTATTCTCAATGAAGAGCTGATGAAATGCATATGACATTTTAGGTGGGCTGTCTTCTTTCATAGTGTCTCTGGTCTTATATTAGGAATTAGGGATTTACTTAATATGTCCACAGTACTGGAGTTTTTATTTCTGAGAGGAGGAAGCTTGACACTTGACTCATTGTTGACCGTACAGGAGCACTTTGTAGTTCTACACTTACAGACTGTAGTCCATCTGATTCTCTGTATGCTTTGTTACCCTGTTCTTCAATGATCCGGACTCCTACAGGACCCCCACAGGACCACCATAGAGCAGGTATTATTTGGGTGGTGGATCATTCTCAGCACTGCAGTGACACTGAAGTGGTGGTAGTGTGTTAGTGTGTGTTGTGCTGGTGTGAGTGGATCAGACGTGTCACTCCTGGACTGAGAAATATGCAGTTACATGGGTCCTGTGGGCAGCGATCACATGATCATTACATCAACAACACAGAAGCCTCAGAGAAGACAGCCAGTAATTAGACTGGTGGTTTGGGGCTGAATATCTCTGGTTTACTGGTCTACTGATCGGTGTAGTTTGGCTTCATTGCAATGTAATATCCACGCCAAGCTACAGAGCTTTAAAGGTCAGACACTGAACACAGTTATCTCCAGATTCCTGAGGACTTCAATAAAAAGTCATGGATAGTAGAAGACAGGGGGACTAACGCCTATAATCCTGCACAGTTTGAAGGGGGTTACTCTCAGGCCTGGAACACACTTCACGTAAGGACACAAATGCAGACACTTTTCTACCGTTGTTATGTTTAAAAATGTGTTACAGTGCAATTCATAACACAACATAGACAAGAGCTGCATTCTCAGCATTACACCAACCACAGCTTTGAGACCACCAATGACAAACACAAACTGTGCAGCGACAGATGAGCTATCGTCTCTGACTTCTACAAGGTGGACCAGCAAGGTAGGTGTGTCTGGACAACGAGTGGACACGATGTTTGAAAACCCCAGCAGCACAATTGTGTCGGGTCCACTTGTGCCAGTGCAATACATCTACATCTACATAACATTAGCTAACTGATGAAAAGTTGTAAACATGAAAAACAAACCTACAAAATCTAAGCCTAGATAGCAAATGCAGATTTCCCCCATTAATACTGTGTCAAATATTCTCCCAGTTATTATATTTATATTATACTATGTTTTCAAGTTAAAACCACCAATTCTTTTTTACAGTGTGTATCATGCTATCACTCACTGCACCATGACACTTGGATAATTGACAGTAATGTCTCATAGATGGGTGGTTCAGTAGGGTTCTTAAAGCTATGAGGATATATGAAAAACGAATGGGATTCATGCCTCTAGGTGAAACGCTGGGTGGTCAACTTTTTTATAATAGTGTTTCTAAATTTACAAACCGGATTCCAAAAACGTTGGGACACTAAACAAATTGAACAACACATGCTACCATCTAGACGTCTTCTCTTTCAGGGAAGACCCTGCATTTTTTAACAAGATAATGCCAGACCACATTCTGCAGCAATCACAACATCATGGCTACGTAGGAGAAGGATCCGGGTACTGAAATGGCCAGCCTGCAGTCCAGCTCTTTCACCTATAGAGAACATTTGGCGCATCATAAAGAGGAAGGTGTGATTGAACAGTTAGAGGCCTGTATTAGATATGAATGGGAGAGCATTCCTATTTCTAAACTTGAGAAACTGGTCTTCTCTGTCCCCAGACGTTTGTTGAGTGTTGTAAAAAGAAGGGGGGATGTCACACAGTGGTAAAAATGGCCTTGTCCCAACTTTTTTGGGATTTGTTTACGCCATGAAATTTTGAAACAAGATATTTTTCCCTTAAAATGATACATTCTCTCAGTTTAAACTATTGATCTGTGATTTGTGTTCTATTCTGAATAAAATATAGGATGTTGGCACCTCCACATCATTGCATTCAGTCTTTATTCACAATTTGTTTAGTGTCCCAACTTTTTTGGAATCCGGTTTGTAAATGGTGACCATGAAGTCTTAAAACCTTACTTTTTTTCCTAGGTTTCTACTCACTGGGCTGAAGGAGCCGTGTGAAGCTTAAAGAGTGAAGTTGAGTAACCGAAAGAATAGCCAAGCAGCAGTGCTGTGGAAATTCCAGCCTGAAGATTTGCTAAATATCTCCAATATGTTCATAATGTTAATGTTAAGGTGGGATCCTTGGATTCTCCCAGCCATTTGGCTTAATATGTATGTGGATAGCATGATACGTTATGTAATATAATACGTTAAAGCACACTTTTGACAAACACAAATCCACTTCCATGAAAATAACTTCCAATAGGACTGGACACTCTGGAACAGCTGCACAAGAACCTATGGTCACTATGTCCCTTGCCAAGCACTGGCTATATATATATTGATGAGTTGGAGACCAATGTTTATGATCTAGAACTACTCATCAAACATCAGAACCTGACCTTACTGAAGCTTTTTGCGGCTGAATGCAATCAAATCCTCTCACCAATGTCCTAAAATCTAGTGTGAAGCCTTCCCAGAACAGAACAGGATGTTACTGATGCATAAGGAATGATAAACTCCCTATTAATACCCTACATTTGAGAAGATGTGTAGGTGTCCACAAACTTTTGGACATGTAATGAGTCCATGTAGAGATAGGCTTCGGTAAAGTTAAAAGTCTTCCTCTCACCTTTCTTCTTGTATTTGAGTCCTGAGAGGAGCTGGCGCTTGGTGTTGCCGTGGGCTCCTGGCAGAAGCATGCCCAGGATAGAGGCCACACCGTGCGGGGAGAGAACCACGTTTTCCTGCGGCTTCTGCTGGACCGCTCGCAGGAACACTTGTAAACCCAGGTTAGAGCCTCGCTCGCCGTACGTCAGAGGCACCGACTCCGGCGCAGCTCCACACAACATACACACCGCCAGCAACACAGACACGCGAAGCACACACGCGCAAGACATGGTGAGCGAGCAGTCTTCTCAGGAACCCTGACCTGGGGGAAGAAAAACAAAGATGATCTTTCTTTATTTGAATGTTCTCCATCCCTGGACGTCCCTTCACCAGGGTACATCTTAAAGGAGCGGTGTGTACGTTTTCATTAGTGTACAATCACCTGTAACTAAAATTGTTGTGATTAGAAAGAGCCTAATATCTACAATCTAGTGGATTGTCTTACAACAACGTTGCTACAGTAGCCAAGTAATAAACAACAGTAAAACTCCAGGCAGTATATTACCCAGATATGATTATTACTGTTCAGCTTCAAAATTGGACTCTAAATGGTGCAGTTATTTATTACACTTCAGGTGCCAGCATGTAGCCACAGGTGAGATATTAATCTGAAGTCTGAATTGAACTGACATTCAAACACAATAAAACATTTCACACAATAAGTTACTAATGACATGAACACAGTATGTAGGGCCGCTTCATGTACAGAATCGATAGCTGGAACAAATTTAATTAATAATTGCGGGTAAAACGTATTATTTAGCACCAAATATACATGTAAACACATGACAATGGGAAAAAAGAAAAATAAGCACGACGAAATCGGGACAGGCAAACCTGACAACCACTGTAGTTGCTCAGGGAGGGAAGGGGATGGGTGGGAAGGTGGGGTTTCAGCATGTTGCAATACATAATCTCACCTCTAGAGGTTACACATTGCTCCTTTAAAGTGAGCTGAACTGGAAGTACATAAATAAAAAAAAATTATTTCAATTCCAGAACCACAATTTTCGCTTTCACAATCGAAACCATGTGAGTGACGCATGACTTATTAACCAAAATTGTATTCTAACTGTAAATGTGACGACTCAGTGGCACGGCTATTTCACAAGACATGTCATTAGCACATGTAGCTCGTGACCCAAAGCCCCTAATAGAAACTGCAGCACCCATCAGGCATTTTTGTGTCTGCTCTCTCTCACAAACACAAACACGCCTTCTGAGGTTGAGGCCTATTTATAGTATTTCAATTAGTTTCTCGCTGTGAGGAATAAAGCTGGTCTGAGGACTAATAAAAACTCTGACAAACATTCTCCCTCCCTCTCTCTCAATCTCTGTCTATCTCTCAGCTAGTACACTCACGTCATTCAGGATGTGTATCTACTTGTCTTCTCTCTCTTCCGTGTTTACTCACTCACTTACTCACTCACTCATTATTATTCTTGGAAGCACTAGATCTTTCCCCACTACCATCTTTTCACACTTTGGTCTGCAACCTCGCAACCACCCCGCGGGCTATATATATATGCCCTTGTGGAGCTCTTTATTAGGTAGTACTAGATATCTACTTGGTTCTACACTTACAGACTGTAATCCATCTGATTCTCTGTATCCTTTGTTACCCTGTTCTTTAATGGTCAGCACCCCCACAGAGCAGGCTTTATGTGGGTGGTGGATCATTCTCAGCACTGCAGTGACACTGACGTGGTGGTGTGTTAATGTGTGTTGTGCTGGTGTGAGTGGATCAGACACAGCGGTGCTGCTGGAGTCGTTATCTCTAAATTCCTGAACAGTTCTTTGCAATGCGTTGGTTGGGAGTTATCATTTGTGCTCATTGTGCTCTCTGGGTCTCTGGATGGGCGAACATCTCAGCAAGGCCATCTAGGGTGCGCCTAAGTCGGATGCAAATGTTTCTCTGGTTCCCTGAAGCCTTGCAATGCAATCCAGGGCTCGTCACGCTCTGCTGACCTGTGAAGTTTAGCTTTAACACAGATTTCGGAGCTGGGAAGTCGCTTCTTGTTATTTATGACGTCGTTACTGACTTGAGTGGACAGTGAGTGGCCACAGTGTTTACAAACTCCAACAGCATCGCTGTGTCTGGCCCACACATACCAGCACAAGAAACACCAACACCACATCATTGTCACTGGAGAGCTGAGAATGGTCCGCCAGCCAAACAATACCTGCTCTGTGGTGGTCATGTGGGGGGTCATGTCCTGACCCTTGAGGAACACACATATATATATGGACTGTAGAACTATGAAGTGCACCTACACCAGTCAGTCATAACATTAAAACCATCTTCTTGTATCTACACGCTTTTTTCATTTCATCAGCTTCATTCTACACTTACAGACTGTAGTTTCTCTGTTTCTCTGTATACTTTGTTACCCTGTTCTTCAGTGATCAGGACCCCCACAGGACCACCACAGAGCAGATATTAATTGAGTAGTAGATAATTATCAGCACTGCAGTGACACTGCCATGGTGGTGGTGTGTTAGTGTGTGGTGTAAGTGGATCAGACTCAGCAGTGCTGCTGGAGTGTTTAAACACAGTGTCCACTCACTGTCCACTCTAATTAGACACTCCTGTTATGTTGGTCCACCTTGTAGATGTAAAGTCAAACACAGTAGCTCACTCCTGCGGCACAGTTTGTGTTGGACAATGTTGTCTGGATATTGCTGGTTGGTGGACTATTCTCAGTCCAGCAGTGACAATGAGGTGTTTAAAAACTTGTCTGATCCACTTATACCAGCACAACACAAACAAGCACAAACACACCTTACTTAAGTAGAAATGTTGGTTATTTATACTTTACTGGAGTAATTATATTACAGCTGACTTTTTACTTCTACTCCTTACATTTATACTCCATCATCTGTACTTTCTACAC
This sequence comes from Megaleporinus macrocephalus, assembly GCA_021613375.1. NCBI lineage: Eukaryota > Metazoa > Chordata > Actinopteri > Characiformes > Anostomidae > Megaleporinus > Megaleporinus macrocephalus. The sequence goes on from CM038716.1 coordinate 4,816,258, forward strand.
CTTACATTTACACTCCATTATCTGTACTTTCTACTCCTTACATTTACACTCCATTATCAGTACTTTCTACTCCTTACATTTACACTCCATTATCAGTACTTTCTACTCCTTACATTTACACTCCATTATCAGTACTTTCTACACCTTACATTTACACTCCATTATCTGTACTTTCTACACCTTACATTTACACTCCATTATCAGTACTTTCTACTCCTTACATTTACACTCCATTATCAGTACTTTCTACTCCTTACATTTACACTCCATTATCTGTACTTTATACTCCTTTCATTTACACTCCATTATCTGTACTTTCTACACCTTACATTTACACTCCATTATCTGTACTTTCTACTCCTTACATTTACACTCCATTATCAGTACTTTCTACTCCTTACATTTACACTCCATTATCTGTACTTTCTACTCCTTACATTTACACTCCTTTATCTGTACTTTCTACTCCTTACATTTACACTCCATTATCAGTACTTTCTACTCCTTACATTTACACTCCATTATCAGTACTTTCTACTCCTTACATTTACACTCCATCATCAGTACTTTCTACTCCTTACATTTACACTCCATTATCTGTACTTTCTACTCCTTACATTTACACTCCATTATCAGTACTTTCTACTCCTTACATTTACACTCCATTATCTGTACTTTCTACTCCTTACATTTACACTCCATTATCTGTACTTTCTACTCCTTACATTTACACTCCATTATCAGTACTTTCTACTCCTTACATTTACACTCCATTATCAGTACTTTCTACTCCTTACATTTACACTCCATTATCAGTACTTTCTACTCCTTACATTTACACTCCATTATCAGTACTTTCTACTCCTTACATTTACACTCCATTATCAGTACTTTCTACTCCTTACATTTACACTCCATTATCTGCACTTTCTACTCCTTACATTTACACTCCATTATCTGTACTTTCTACTCTTTACATTTACACTCCATTATCAGTACTTTCTACTCCTTACATTTACACTCCATCATCAGTACTTTCTACTCCTTACATTTACACTCCATTATCTGTACTTTCTACTCCTTACATTTACACTCCTTTATCTGTACTTTCTACTCCTTACATTTACACTCCATTATCAGTACTTTCTACTCCTTACATTTACACTCCATTATCAGTACTTTCTACTCCTTACATTTACACTCCATCATCAGTACTTTCTACTCCTTACATTTACACTCCATTATCTGTACTTTCTACTCCTTACATTTACACTCCATTATCAGTACTTTCTACTCCTTACATTTACACTCCATTATCTGTACTTTCTACTCCTTACATTTACACTCCATTATCTGTACTTTCTACTCCTTACATTTACACTCCATTATCAGTACTTTCTACTCCTTACATTTACACTCCATTATCAGTACTTTCTACTCCTTACATTTACACTCCATTATCAGTACTTTCTACTCCTTACATTTACACTCCATTATCAGTACTTTCTACTCCTTACATTTACACTCCATTATCAGTACTTTCTACTCTTTACATTTACACTCCATTATCTGTACTTTCTACTCCTTACATTTACACTCCATTATCTGTACTTTCTACTCCTTACATTTACACTCCATTATCTGTACTTTCTACACCTTACATTTACACTCCATTATCAGTACTTTCTACTCCTTACATTTACACTCCATTATCTGCACTTTCTACTCCTTACATTTACACTCCATTATCTGTACTTTCTACTCTTTACATTTACACTCCATTATCTGTACTTTCTACTCCTTACATTTACACTCCATTATCTGTACTTTCTACTCTTTACATTTACACTCCATTATCTGTACTTTCTACTCCTTACATTTACACTCCATTATCTGTACTTTCTACTCCTTACATTTACACTCCATTATCTGTACTTTCTACTCCTTACATTTACACTCCATTATCTGTACTTTCTACACCTTACATTTACACTCCATTATCAGTACTTTCTACTCCTTACATTTACACTCCATTATCTGTACTTTCTACTCCTTACATTTACACTCCATTATCTGTACTTTCTACTCCTTACATTTACACTCCATTATCTGTACTTTCTACACCTTACATTTACACTCCATTATCAGTACTTTCTACTCCTTACATTTACACTCCATTATCTGTACTTTCTACTCCTTACATTTACACTCCATCATCAGTACTTTCTACTCCTTACATTTACACTCCATTATCTGTACTTTCTACTCCTTACATTTACACTCCATCATCTGTACTTTCTACTCCTTACATTTACACTCCATTATCTGTACTTTCTACTCCTTACATTTACACTCCATTATCTGTACTTTCTACTCCTTACATTTACACTCCATTATCTGTACTTTCTACACCTTACATTTACACTCCATTATCAGTACTTTCTACTCCTTACATTTACACTCCATTATCTGTACTTTCTACTCCTTACATTTACACTCCATTATCTGTACTTTCTACTCCTTACATTTACACTCCATTATCTGTACTTTCTACACCTTACATTTACACTCCATTATCAGTACTTTCTACTCCTTACATTTACACTCCATTATCTGTACTTTCTACTCCTTACATTTACACTCCATCATCAGTACTTTCTACTCCTTACATTTACACTCCATTATCTGTACTTTCTACTCCTTACATTTACACTCCATCATCTGTACTTTCTACTCCTTACATTTACACTCCATTATCTGTACTTTCTACTCCTTACATTTACATTCCATTATCAGTACTTTCTACTCCTTACATTTACACTCCATTATCTGTACTTTCTACTCCTTACATTTACACTCCATTATCAGTACTTTCTACTCCTTACATTTACACTCCATTATCTGTACTTTCTACTCCTTACATTTACACTCCATTATCAGTACTTTCTACTCCTTACATTTACACTCCATTATCAGTACTTTCTACTCCTTACATTTACACTCCATTGTCTGTACTTTCTACTCCTTACATTTACACTCCATTATCAGTACTTTCTACTCCTTACATTTACACTCCATTGTCTGTACTTTCTACTCCTTACATTTACACTCCATTATCTGTACTTTCTACTCCTTACATTTTAAAACTAGCCTCGTTACTCCTATTTCATTTCAGCTTGTTTTCATTCATGTACATTTACATTCCTGTAAAGGTTATTGATAACATGCCTTTGAAGTTTCACTGCATCATTACAATACTTATAGACAACTAGTCATCACATCTTCCGCTCCATGAAACACATGTTAATGTTCAGTAGTAACAGATATGCTTCTTTAATATATTTACATTGTACTAAACTACATTCATTTTCAATGGGCGTATATGCGGCTGAAACAGGAAGCCTAGCGCATCCCAAATTTATCAACATTCACATTTTAATATAACATTATAGTCATCATGGCTTTTAGAAGAATGGGGGTTTTGGGGAAGAGGGCTAGTGCACAATAGACCCCTGTGGTGTGGACTAAGCTTTTATCCTTAATGGCATTTTTTCCTTACATTACTTTTACTTTTATTATTAAAGTAGTTTTGAAAGCAGTACTTTTACAATTTTACTGGAGTAAAAAGCTTGAGTTGATACTTCAACTTCTACAGAAGTATTTTAAACCCTAGTATCTATACTTCTACCTGAGTAATGAATGTGAATACTTTCGACACCCTTGCCTGGTGTCGAAATGAGTTTTTTATGTATACAACAAATGTTTTTAATGGGATATATATATATATATATATATATATATATATATATATATATATATATATATATATATATATATATATATATATATATATATATATATATATATCCTATGAAACACACTGTCTCCTGTTGTTCCTTGGATCATACTAGAGCTGTCCCACTCACTCACTCACTCACTCCTTGGCTATTAAGTTTCTGGTCACACTGCCGTGCAGCTCTGGAATTTACTCAGCTGAACAAGCACTGTGGACACTTCTTATCTCAGCACAGGCGGCCAGCTCATACACTGACCACTAAGTAGCAGTGAGAATCGATGTCTCCGTACTGTAGCGCGTAAAGGAGCACACAGGAGAACAGAAGATGAAGGGTTGAGCGGTAGCCGCTGCGTACGGCTGCGCGTCCTGCGCGTCTTCTACCAAACGTGTCATTACTACAGCTGTAACAAACACCCAGCATGATCTCCGCAACAAATGCGTGACCTGCGACCACCTTTCCATCCACTTCAGGTAAAAAAAAAAAAAAATCATTCATATCGACCCAGACAGCAGCCAGTACAACTAACACAAAGCTACAGCGGAGGCATAAAGAGAACATAAACATCTCGGAAAGTTTACTCACCTGCTCCTGAAAGAAACCCCGGATAGCAAGTGAAGCTCGCTGCTGAGAGGAGGTCGCTCGTTTCTGCTGGCGATCCACACCGCGTTGGTTTTGAGCCGCTACGCCCCCCCGGTTTATTTTGGTCGGGGTCTAAGGCTCCGGACTCCGCCTTCCGACTAGAATCCAGCCGCTCCTGGTCCGAACACAGTGTGTGGGGTTTGTGAGTGCGCGGCTATTACATACTTGGCGGTACGAGTGACAGGGCGTTCACTAGATACGCGCTTATTACAGCCGCTGGAAAAATGTATGAACGCCGTTCATAAAAGTTTCTTTAGAGCATGAAACGGCTCGTAAAATGTATAATAATACAATTAAAAGGATTTTGGCTGCAACAATTGTAGTTTATTGCTGATCCAGTTCCACTGAGTAATCTGAGGGTCCAAGTCGTTTATGTAGCCTATATAGTGCGTTTTACTGCAGGCGGGGTCTCAATAACAGGTGTTATAACAATAGATGGGTTCTAAAGTGTAGGCTGTAGCGGAGGTGGGACGGAGGTCCTCGGTGGGACTGTTCTAGGTCACACAAACGGAACATTTTGAGAGAGAACATTTTCAGACTTCGTCGTGACGTCACCTAACAAGCAAATTCCCCAGAATAACTTCTGGTTCCATTGACTCACATTAAAGGTTAGGTTTTTGTCCTCCCCGGTAAAGCTGCAATTTTTGAAATACTTGTTTTTCATTGGCTAGCTGCAACATATATGTGTATGTGTTGTACACTAGTAAAGTGTTTAAGTGACCAACCTACATTATGAATCTAATTCTGCTCCCGAAGCCTCATTTTCCACTATTTTCATAATGTTGTTTCTACTTCGCGTCACATAGGGGGAGCAGGGCCTAGAAGGATGCATCAGTTGCACCCTTGAAATCACTGGACATAGGCTGCATTTCCAGGTTGTATACAAAGAGTCATTCTCTTTGGAATAGCATTCTCTTAACCAGTGGGCGAGAAATGCAGCCTAGGCTTTGGGACTCAGCTAACTTGAGCATACACGTACCGTCCCTCTGGTGGCTGTATGACCGTGGATGTGTTAGAACTCACAGTAAAGGCAAGTATACACTGCGAGAGAGATTGTGTTCTTTAATGACAGCTCTCGCTGCACGTTTAACTCCCCGATCATGAACAGCCAAAGCCTGTGACGTAGATGCTCACTCTGAGAACCCTCAATCCGACTGTCATAACGTGACATTGGTGTTCACGCTTGGTGCTGAGTCTGTACTAACTGCTCATTTTAATTTAATTTTATACTACATGCTGTGCGTCTTAAGTGCCGAGCAAAACCATTGAATCACAAATGACTTCCTACGTAGTGCACCATGTGGGTTCTTAAGTAAATAAATAATAACGTTTAAAGATGAATCTCATGCCCACCAACAGTTTGGTACTTTGGGAAGGGAAAGCAAAGTGTCGACCTCAACCTTCACAGCCTGGAACTCAGTGCAAATGTAAGCAATTTATACACTGTCACCAGTAAAACCTCACATGTCTGATGTTGATGATGAAATAATAGTCAATCTGAGTCAAGTTGGGGAGTGTTTTGCCCTACTGCACCATTTATCCCTCTACCATTAATAAGTTTGTTCCAAACCTCATCACATAACTTGTAAAACACTGTCACAGATTAGGGAGCATTTTAGTGATGGATCTGGTTCCTATCACCACCACTGCGAACTACTCTGTAGATCAAACACTCTGGATTCATTTTTGTCGACATGTGAACCATTGAATTATGAAATATGGGCATTTTGAAAAGTTGGTGGAGTTCCCCTGTAGGTTAAATAACTATATGTAGTGTCTTGAACTTGCAGTTTTAACAGGAGTGTGCTTTTACTCTTACCGCTGTGTGTGTAATAGCTGCGCTTTCAAGTTCACAGTTTAACAGCTTTTAGGTGGGTGTCTTAACCCGCAGCGGTCAGGACAGGGTACGGTTCACTAGGCTGGTATGTATCTGTAGGAGAAAAAAAACATCTTCTGTAAACAGGAAATTATGTCCAGCCTGAATGACGAAATTCTAATTGTGCATAGACTCACACCCTAAATATAGTATTTTAGAAACACCAGAATAGACAGGAACCACCCTGCGCTGGAGCATAACAGCGGCGGTGCAGACAGAAAGACAAGTGGTTTGTTTTGCCATCTATGATTTCAGAGCAACCGACTGGTGACCTTGCCTCTCCATTAGCTGATGAAATGCAGACCTTGTCTCGATGAAACTGTAGATGTAAGCCGCAGCATCAGGCGCTGATCAAACATGCTTCCGAGGCTTTCAAGCCTTATTTACTTGTAAAGTGCTAAGAAGTCTCTGGCCTGGAGGCACACGAGGAAGTGCTCCTTAATGTAAGATAATAAAACGTGAGCCGTAAAACAGGCATGCACAGCGGGGTCACGTGAGATGGACAGGAGCCAAAGAAGGCGAATAGCCTATAGCCATTTTATTGACCATCCAAAACAATTGGCTACAAAATTTCCATTGCTTCTTCCAATTCTCACTCTGAAAACCTTTGTTCCGACTGTCATGGCGGGACGTTGGGGTTCACACTTCACGTGAGATGCTCTGACTTTACTAACCGCTCTGTCTGCACACAGTTTCCAATAAACTTGTTTTATTTTAAGCTACATGCTGTGCATCCCAGTGCTAAGCAAAACCATTGAATCACAAATGGCTCCCTATATAGTGCACCATATGGGTTCGGAGAATTCATACTGGGCAAATGGTGCACTGTTTTGGTGCAGAAGCTTGCGTAGCACATGATACATTTTGCTTAAGAACATATCGTCGCTGTCCAATGAAAAACAAGTATCTCTAAAATAGTAACTTTATAGGAGAGACCAAAAACCTACTTTACTTTCAATGGAAGTCAATGGAACCAAATTTTTTTCCGAGCTATTTTGGAGCATGTCTATTGGACCATTCATCATGAAATGTTCACACAATGTGTGTTTAAATGATGTAGAAAACTCAAAATCACCAAAAATTGAAATAAATGTTTTTCACTGGACAGCGATGATATAGTACATATAACAACTTAAAGTGCAGACTCTCAGCTGTAATTTAAGGGTATTCACATCCTAATTGGAGGAAGGGTTTAGGACTGACCACTCTTTAATATGTAGCTGCCTCTTTTTCAGGGGACCAAAAGTAATTGGACAACTATCTCAAAAGCTATTTCATGGGCTTTTCTCTTATTAATCTATCATCAGTTAAGCAGGTCTGGAGTTGATTCCAGGTGTGGCATTCGCATTTGGAAGCTGTTGCTGTGAAGTCAAGTCAAGTCAAGTTTATTTATATAGCGCTTTTTACAACCATGTTGTCTCAAAGCAGCTTTACAGAGTTTTGAAAACAGATAGTTACAACATATATCCTCCAGTGAGCAAGCCAGAGGCAACAGTGGCAAGAACACCTCCCTCAGACTGGAGGAAGAAACCTTGGGAGGAACCAGACTCACAAGGGGAGACCCATCCTCCTCTGGTTAAACAGTATTTACAGTTTAATAAACTAAATACCAAAGAAAAGAGCCTCTGTTTGAAATCTGGATAGCAAAGATTTAGAAACTGCACAGATAGAGACAGTGTAAGACTGAGGCAGTCTCTGACTGAGGCTTTATGTAAAGTGGGCGTGAGCTGAAACAGTCCCATCCTATCTCAATGCGGGTGCATCTGGATGGCACAGTGATGTAACTGAGGGTGTAGCAGTTGACACATATGTACAGGTAAGCTGGCTGGTGATGGGTGGGGAGGAGGCCCTGATGATCAGTCATTCAACAGCGATCAACAGACAGGAGGACAGTCATTACCTCAGGAAGAATAAAGAGAGAAAGTTAGTTTGGCTCGGGAGTATGACTGTAGAGAATATGAACCTACAACATGTGGTCAAAGGAGCTCTCAGTGGAAGTGAAACAGGCCTTCATGAGGCTGAAACAGAAGAAATCCATCAGTGAGATAGCGACAATGGTAGGAGTGGCAACATTAACAGTTTGTTACCAGCGTTTGATGATGTCCATGGGTTCCAGATAAGGATTCTCAACAAAGTATTAAAAAGGGATATTTTATTTACAGTCATGTTAATTTGTCCAATTACTTTTGAGCCCCTGAAATGAGGAGGCTGTGTAGAAAAATGGTTGCAATTCCTAAACGTTTCATAGGGTATTGAGATACTTTCTTTTTAGTTAGACAGCCACAATATGCTTTATATTATTAATACTATAATAATGTCATATTATTAATACATATTCATACTTGTGCACATAGGCTAATGCAGAACAAGGGGCAGGGGTGGACAAAATATCTGTATTTAAATGAAACTGGTATTAGCTTTGGCCTTTCAGGACTGTTCTACATAACAGTTTACAACTGTATATAATGTGCAATACTTCTATACATCCATGTTTTTATACTTGCTTTTTATCTTCTTTCTCTATATTTATAGTTTATGTCTGCCATGCTGTCTTATGTGTTTCTGTGTTATACATTTTTCTATCTCTGTCTTCTTGTCTATCTATCTATCTATCTATCTATCTATCTATCTATCTATCTATCTATCTATCTATCTATCTATCTATCTATCTGTTCGTCTTCCTGTCTATCTGCTTATTTGTCTGTCTTCCTCTGTGTCTGTCTGTCTGTCTATCACTGTCTGTTTGTCTTTCCTTCTATCTATCTATCTATCTATCTATCTATCTATCTATCTATCTATCTATCTATCTATCTATCTATCTATCTGTATGTTTTTCTGTCTATCTGCCTATTTGTCTGTCTTCCTCTGTGTCTGTCTATCTATTTGTCTGTTTGTATGTCCTTTTATCTATCTATCTATCTATCTATCTATCTATCTATCTATCTATCTATCTATCTATCTATCTATCTATCTATCTATCTATCTATCTATCTATCTATCTATCTATCTATCTATCAGTTTGTCTTCCTGTCTATCTGCCTATTTGTCTGTCTTCCTATCTAACGTGTAATGTTCATTATAAAATAACAAATTCAACTGTTTTTATTTTTTACAAATATATTTCTAGATAGACGGTCTTTACTAAGTAGTATTTTATTGCTGCTGTTTTACTTTGGCTCAAATGTAGTTTTGTACTTTGTCCTCCTCCTCTGGGCCAGAATGAGGGAAAGAATGAAAATAGTCAGACACAAGGTTGAACAGGGAGATTAGCTCATCTGCAGTTTTCAGTGTTTTAACCTGAGTTTAAACCTGAATGAGTCACTTTGGTTCTTCAACTCAACCACAGTGTCCTTGGAAGCTGAGGCTACAGCAGGCCTGCGTTTATACTCAACTCAAAGCGTATGTCTGTCTCCAGATGTAGCAGTACCAGAGGTTTAACTGAGGTTTAAAGCTTAAGGATAGAATGACTAACTGTTTGTTTGATTAAATGTATTGTTTATGGGAAACTGAGCTCCCAAAAAAATAGAAAAGCTCTTTTTCAAATCAAGAGTGATTGTGTAGCTCAAGCTTGGTGCTAGGCTGTTGCTATGATATCCCAGGTGGCTGCTATTGTATCCCAGATGGTTGCTCTGCTGTTGCTAGGTGGTTGCTAGGCGTTTGCTATGGTATTCCAGGTGGTGGCTATGAGGTTGCTGCTGTCTCTCAAGATCTTAATGTGTTGCTATGCAGTTGCTCTGGTACCTTAGGTGGTTGCTATGAGGGTGCTGCAGTATCTCAAGTTGCTAAGGTGATGCTATGCAGTTGTTATAATAGTCCTGGTGGTTGGAGGTTGCTGCAGCATCTCAGGTTGCTAATGTGTTGCTATGCAGTTGCTCTGGTATCTCAGGTGGTTGCTATAAGGTTGCTGCAGTATCTCAAGTTGCTAAGGTGATGCTATGCAGTTGCTATAATAGTCCTGGTGGTTTGAGGTTGTTGCAGCATCTCAGGTTGCTAATGTGTTGCTAGGCAGTTGCTTTGGTACTCTAGATGTTTGTTATAAGGTCGCTGCAGTATTGCAATTGTTAAGGTGCTACTAGACTGCTATTTCTACAGCACCTTCAGTTGTTAAGGTGTGGCTAGGCGGTTTCTATTTTATTTTAGATGTTTGCTGTTGTAATTAAAAGTGGCTACGTTGTTGCTAGATGGTTGCTATGGTATTCCAGATAGTTATTCCAGTATAGGCTGCGGCTTGTCAGTTGCTATGGTATTCCAGAGGCTACTACTGGATCCCATATGTTTAACAGAGTGGTGGTAAGGCTTTGGTATCATTATGATTTAAGGCAGATGCACTAACTTTTGCCTTTGTTTATTCATTTATTCATTCATACTTCACACTACGTTCACCTACGCAGCTAATGTGAAGGCCACTCCTTTGGTCTGTGCTAAGAGAAGCAATAAGGTTATGGTGGGTCGTCATGGGTACTTGGAGTCGGTGCATCCCACAGCTGTTGGAGGGCACGTGAGGAAGGATACACAGAGCCAACACGACAATCCAGGTGGTCCCAAAGATGCTCGAATGGGTTCAAGCCTGGGGAATTAGATGTCCAGGGAAGTACTTAGAAGTCTTGGTCAGATCTTTCAACCAATGTGGGACATTTCTAGCCGTGTGATGTGTTGCATTGTCTTGCTGGAAGATTCCATCCGCCTCAGGGAAGACAATCAGCATGTTTGGGTGTACGTGATCAGCAAGGATGGATTGATACCCAAATCGGTTGAGAGTGTCTAAAACATTGCCCAGACCATGACGCTGCCATTGATGCGCTGCCGCCATCAAATGTAGGAAGTGGCCATGATAATGTGCCTTGACTGTGTATATCATATATAAGTATATAATATATAAATGATCTAGACTAAAGACAGGACTCTAACTTCATAGTTCCACCCCTCACGTCAGATCTTCAGCCCCCTGAAGATGTTAAACCATATTATACTGTAATCATATTTTATAATAGCACTCACCATGTACCCTGCTGTGACTGCTCAGAGCGTAGGTCTTTAATAATTAGACTGAAAGCCACAGCCAAGTACTGATTTCCTTTCCTGTTTGTTGATGCCAGGGGGGTGTTTAGATTCGTGTCATGTTGAAACTTGCATCTTTAGAGGCAATCAGAAAAAAGGGCATTTTTCTGGCAACCCCGCCAAATTGGTTTTGAAATAGAATGACGGGATGCAGCCGGTTCTTTTATATCTTACACTGTAAACACTGTGGGGCTGTAATCGTGAGCAGACACACATACACATTCTCTTTGGAAAAACAAGAAGTCTTCCAGTGAAAAGAACCTGTTCCAAGAATGAACATTAACAATTCCCATTATGTTCCAAACTGGAAACACAGTTTGCCAAGTAAAACTGTTCTAATGGGATGGCTACGCATGTGGTGACATTTACATAGACAGTAGGGGATGGGTATCCCAGGTTCGGTGTGGTGGTAGTTCCAAAATTTAAAGAACCCGGTAATTATTGAGACTTTTTTTTAGTTTTAATTAAAAATTTGGTTTTGCTTGATAACTACAAGCAAATTTTGATATTGATAACTACAAACTCACTTTCATTTATACACACTTCAAAATAATACATGGCTGTGATTACTGCAGAAATACGTCTGGAAGGACGGAGCTATCTGCCTGGACCTGTATGTTGTGTAACAAGTAATCACGTAGATAGATTTTCTTTCTTTGTTTTTTATTAAGAGCAATACGACGCTCCACTATAGCATTAGCAGAAGACAGATTGGGTGAGGTGCTCAAACATGTGGCTCCACATTATAAAAGAAAACAATATATGTGGAAGGTTGATCTGTTGTAAAGGAGGTTGCTCATCTGAATGCGGCCTGCAAACGAGTGCCTTGCCAGCACATAGTATACAGCCAACCGGTGATACAGAAATGGGACCAGTGTATATGAATGCATGAGTGATATTTAGCATGATGGGTAAAATAGTCACTGTTACGAATGCTGTAACCATAGATGTGGTATTAAGACAACCTATAATCCACACAATCAAACAGTTAAAATATAAAAAATAAAATCTAAACCTATTTTTATTAACATAGTTTGCCCATTTTAACTTTGGGACTGATTAGAGTGATTTATCATAAAGTACAATGGCTCTCATCAGATAACAGCCACAACGTTATATTAAACCCTTTCAATGGAAAAGACTACATGGTGGTGTACATCAATTATTTTATTGCATTAGAAATGCTAATCCAGAATTTTAATATTAAAAAAAATCTATATTTTCAAGTTCAATATCGTTTAAAAACCTTTAGAGACCACTACAGATCATATGTTGCTATACATTTTTTGGTAACTAATGTTGTCACAATACATAAGGTATGACTTTGATACCACGCCTGCCTAAATGTCTCACGGGCAATACTAAAACGCTACCATAGTAAAAGCCTTAAAAAAAAAATAAAATAAAAAAATAATGGAATAATAATACATGATGGAACGTCTTTTTATTAATTAAAAAATAATCACACAACAAAAATATATTCAACAATGTCAATGCAAGACAGTTAATGTAATTTATGTTTATTACTTTCATGTGCAATAAAATTGTATTTTATGTATTTTGTGATTTTCATTGGATTGCAATAAATTTAAAGCACTTTTTTCCCTGAATGTTTAACCAAATCCGAACATATTCACTCACAGGTATGGCTTTAGATTTGGCTTTTATAAAAAACACTTATTCTGGCCAAAAACACACAAGTCAACAGAACTAGGCACACTGACCAACCAGTTTGATACATAGTGGGTCAGTTCACTGATAAAATAATACTGGCAATTCCAGTTCCTGAAGAGCTAACGTCTAGCTAACGTCTGGGTGATGATCCTGCACACTCAAACACACCTGTTAAACTTGACCTCAGCCCTCCAGGACCAGAGCTGCCCATACCTGATGTAGAAACATGCATACAACTGAATGCACTTTGAAGGCAACATGTTTTTTTTTTTTCCCCCTGAATATAGTCACTGTCCAAAGAAAAACAAGTATCTTTAAAATGGCAGCTTTACAGGGGAGAACACAATAAGTCTTTACTTTCAGTGTAAGTCAATGGAACCAGATTTTTAAAAATATTTTGAAGCATTTCTATTGGATCGTTCTATGTAAACTGCAGCTACTGTGTTCACACAATGCAGAAAACTAAAAATGGGTGGTTTTCTTTGGACAGTGACGACGCCTAGTTACTGCCCATCAAAGTGATCATTCAGCACAATGTGATTGTCGTGGTTGACCGTCACTCCATTAGCCATTTCTGAAGAAGAAGGAAGATCTGATCTCGAGCTAAAGTCAACTGAGGGAGGTCCTCCGCACGGGCCGGGTACATGTTAGCACAATGAGCTGTACCTGAAAGACAAAGACACAGAACTTCAGACATGCATTCCTGTTATTGTCTGGGAACTGAGAGCTTGTCAGTGAGTAAATCAATGGAAACACGGAAACACCTGGTCCCAGATGGCTTTTTAACTGTGGAAATTTTAACTACAATGGAAAAGGCTACAGAACCATAGCAAAGGCATTAAGCATCCTTGTCAGAACAATATCTTTCATCACACTGTGGCGCTCTGCTGTTGGCCATGTGCGAGCAGAGGCTCATGAGGGTGTTCATATTAATGGTACCACAACCAACTGCAGGGAAATTCATGGAACCTTAACTACGCATGGTTGGTTACTCATGCAAGATTTCACAATGTGCTCTCAGATTAATGATAAGTTAGGCAAGAAAGAAAGCCAACAGTCACTCTGAAGAATACTGGCCCTTTCCTGTTCCCAGTAACTCAGTTTTGCTTTTCAAGGAATTACTTATAGTTGCAACTCATCAGCTTTAACATCAAAACCACCTCCTCATATCTACACACACTGTTCATTTTATCAGCTCCACTTACCGTAGAGGAGCACTTTGTATGCAAAGAATCAGATGGACTACAGTCTCTAAGTGTAGAACTACATTGTTTATCCCCTTTACCCTGTACTTGAATGGTCAGGACCGCCACAGATCACATACTATTAGGGAGGTACATCATTCTCAGCACTGTAGTGGCACTGGACTGAGAGTAGTCCACCAAACAGCCAACAGTGTCCTGGTGGCAGCATCTTGTGACCACTAATGAGGAACTAGAGGATGACCAACACAAACTGAGCAGCAACAGATGAGCTGTTGTCTCTGATTTTATATCTACAAGGTGGACCAGCAAGGTAGGTGTGCCTAATAGAGTGGACAGTGAGTGGACACAGTGTTTAAAAACCTCCACTACCAGCACAACACACACAAAAACACCATCAGTACTGAGAATGACCCACCACACAAATAATATCTGCTCTTTGGGGTCCTTTAGGGGTCCTGACCATTAAAGAACAGGGTGACTGGGGACTATAATATATAGTAACAATATAAACAGAGAGACAGATGGACAGTGTAGAACTACAAAGTGCACCTGAGCTGATATAATAAATAGTGTTTGTAGATACCAGGGGGGCCACAATGTGCACGGCTTCCAGTTGTCTCAGGGACAATAGGACGCTTTTGTAAAACAGGTCTGAGAAGATGTTAACAACCTGCAATTAGGTCACACTGTAATTTGATTGTACCTGAACAGCAAATTTTGGTCTGCATGTTTATGCTCTGTATGAATCATACCTCTGGAGGATCCTGGCCTCACCTTAAAACAACAGTGCTTATTTTACTTTAGCCTACAAATTTTTAAAAACAGCGTTCAATACATTTTCAAAAGACTCAAAGCTCAACATAAGACTTTCTTCTGTGGTACTTGCTGACACAGTATTCTATGCTGCTAGCTTTCAGTCACTTTAAGTAGAGATAGAAGGATTGACTGGCTACGTATCGGTATTGGCCAATTTCTAATCAAAATACGCGATCGACCGTTATTTCTCCAATTTAGCCGATCCTGAGAGCCGACCAATGGCATTAAACAAATGCGCCTAATTTCCAGTAAGCGTTTCATCCAGGAAGAGGAACCCTCCATGAAACCCCCTCCGACCAGCTCCCTGCAATTCCTATCTGAACCGCTAGATGGAAATCCACACTCTTTCATTTTCCACAGACTGACTAAAGCGATGGGCTTCGCGAGAACAGTTTATGGTGTTCACTGCATGTGCTGATAAACATGGCATCCGTCTGGCAGTTGTTTACCGTATGTGACGTAGATTCATTTAGGGCGGTTTGTAAAATTAGTAAAATCAACGTGTCTCGTGGGAGAAGCAAGACACAGAAATTTAACACTATTAATCTGATACGGCACTAAAGAATACACCATGCGGCTGAATACAGTGAGTATCAGCAAACAGTAGAGCTAGCACGCACAGCTACAACAAAACAAATAACCCAGAATACCGTGCAGACCAGATCTGACCAGTACGAACAGTACAGCAGCAGCAACAGCCAATCAGCTAAAGGAATCACAGCCAAAGTGATTGATAACAGTGTTTCCACCATGTTTTATGACTTGCCTTTACTAATAATTGCATATAGCCCCGCCCCTCGATTGGTATCGGCAATTGGCTGATCGTCCATCTGTAACTTTAAGACAAAATATAACTGAAATAATTACTGACAGACTCACACAGGGATAAGGCAAGGGTCTACTGTTGTCTCTCCACCTAGTAGTTCTGTCCATTAGTAGTTATTTACACTTGATTTGCGAGGCCTCATCACTTAACATAAAACTAATTCACTTCTGTCTCTCTGAACCGACATGAAGGCCAGCTATGTTTAAACATTATTGCATGACAAAAATAAGCCAAATGGTAATTAAATCCAGATAATTGCTAAGTTTAACAATGTTTGGAGGTGTGTTGCTATGCATTCGGACAAACAGTTCTCAGAACCTTCTAACTGTAATAATACATCATTTTTTCCAGATCTAGCCTTTGGGTTTAGACACTAACAAATCCCCTGCACACTGGTTTCCTGAAAACTGAGCAAAGGTCTTGCTGCTAATGATGCCCTTATCAGACACACTGATCAGTTCTGTCCTCACGTTTTTATTAATGACACTCCACATACAGGTAATAGGTGTGATTATGATTAATGGATCCAATTTCAAGCAAATTCCTTTTTTGCAAACGTGAAGCGTACCATGTGTGTCAAGTTTATTGTTTACGTTGAGCTTCATGTCCAGGAAAATGTGTTGAAGACTTTTACATTTTTGACAACTGTAGGCCAAAGTAAACGATAAGAATGTGGTTAAATATGAAATATTGCATTTTAAAAAGTATCAATAACCAACATTTCTTAAATAGTGGGTTCCATTTTATTAAGTAAAAGTTAAATCCTTTAAATATTTTAGTATCTTTAAAAAAAATAATAGTTTTAGTATTGGTTCTCGGTTTGCTTTAATGACAGCATACACTCTAGCTGGCATAACTCTGATCACAAATCACCTGAGAGTTGCCTGAACATGTTCTTCAATGAGGAAATAAGAGTGACGCTTTAACGTGGTCAGTCACAAATCTGCATATATTTTAAATGTGATGTAGACATACTGCAGAATCTTAAAAAAATGTTTACATTTCTCAAAACTTGATGTTATTTATTTACAGTTTTTTAATCAATATCAATTTTAAGATCATTTTAAGACTTTTGGAGGCCACTTTGGTATTAACTCTTCTATGACTCTACTAATGTTCTCCATCCATACATCCATTACCTTTCGCTTTATCCCGTTAGTTGGGGTTACGGGGGCAAAGGCTGAGTACACCATGAACAGGTCGCCAGTCCATCGCATGACCAACATTCACCCACGCACTCACTCACACCTACGGGCAATTTAGAGTGACCGATCAACCTAACATGCATGTGTTTGGACTGTGGGAGGAAACCGGAGTACCCGGAGGAAACCCACTCAAGCACGGGGAGAACATACACACTCCACACAGAACCACCCGGACCGGAAATCCAACCTGGATCGCCAAGCTGTGAGGCGACAGTGCTGACCACTACACCACAGTGTACTAGTGTTCTCATGATATGGAAAAATTTCACAATATCTGTCAAAATATCTGAGTACTGATACTGAAACGATACTATGGCAAAAATCTAATGGAATAATAGATGTTGAAACCAAAAACTTTAAATTCTCTCTTTTATTGCATGTAATTATTGTTTATTAATTTCACGTTCAATAAAATTGTATTACGTGTTGTTAAAAAAAACAGGTACATCTCTAACATAAATAATTGGATTACTTTTAAAAAATTGGTTAAGGAGTTATTAAAGCTTTGGTATGCAGTCATCTGATACTTCCTGTCATGCAGTGCATTCAGAGCAGCAGCCCAGGCCCACGCGAGGACTGCAAGGCACACAGTCGTGGTAGTGCTGCTTTTGTCTGCAGTTGAAGAGCAATCCAATGTCTGTTTGTTTACAATAAGTGCATTTAATGGAATTTCGAATATCCCTGGACGGCCCTAGTCGGCAAGAGCGCTTGTATTAGCAGCCATGCCTTTTGTCCTATGTGAGGCTTTTAAATTAAAGTAGAAATAATATATATTGAACTAGTACTTGGTATCTGTCAATACCCTGAAATTAGGTATCGGAATTGGTAGCGGGTGAGGAAAAAGTCAGATCTATGCATCTCCTGACTTACTGCAGTTCAAAACACTACGGCAGAGTGTTTTCTGAAAATCGGTTAAGCTTATGCCCGAAGTGTAGTCCACAAGCCAAAGTTGGTCTATAAAGACAGGTGGAAATTACTCCAACCCATTTTTATTTGCTATATGACTTTTTTCAGTAAGTTAAATTAATGAGACTAATACTAATGAAACCCAGTGGCAAATCAGTCACAACCTATTTACACCAATGTCCAAAGAAATTGTGCCTCAAATTAGACTTACTGCAACAATGACACTGTTTCAACTGCAGTGGTTTTAATTGTAAAGAATATTTGCACACTCACAGATATATGTTAAGCAGTGCTCTTATAAGTGTGTACTAGCCATTATGCCAGTGTACAGGTCCTAAGTAAATATGCAATTATGTCTCAGTACCTAAGCATTTATTGTCTTGCCCAGAAAACCTGAAAAATAGTGATAGTCTGGTTGTTGGCACAACTAACTTCACAACTAATCTGTGTTTATGTGCAATAATCAAAATGTTACATTGCCAATCTATTACAATATTAAAGTTTGTTTTTGAGCAATCCATAACCATGCATAACCAACGTCCACTGAACCCTGGAAAAGACCTGCATGCACACCTTGCAACTGCTGACAGGCTGAACACACTGGATGATAACACCAGTGATATGAGAGTGCACACGAGCATAAAGTAAAATGAAAACACACCTGTTTGAAACAAAACCTATATATACACTGAAGTATTAAAACACTTGTACGGCTTTGTACAGGTACTAGCAGTATTGACATCTGACAGAGTGACATCTGACCTTTGATGAAGACTGCTGGGAGGTCATCAGTGATGTTACTAGTCACTCCAAGGGCATGCCAGGGGTCAATGGAACCGTTTGGGAAAACGATGCGTGTTGTTCTGATGTCATATCCTCCATACTCCTCATTGGTCTGCTCCACAGCATCAGCCACTGAGAGGTTCAGGTTGTAGATATCTTTACACTGCTGCAGGTGGTAGCTACAAAGAAAGAGGGAGAGCGACAATCAGAACGTGTATTTGAGTCGGCCCACTGACTTTAACATTCAAGACAATACTGAGAGTGTGTTTCTTAAGGGCTGCAAACAAGTAAAAGAAAAAAAGAAGCAGAGAACCAAGAAACAACAAAGCTAGACTTTCTCTCACCCTCATTTGGGTGACCAACAATGAAACCTTATATTCGGTGAAGGGTAGGAACATTCCTAACAATTCCTAACTGTTCATGGCAGTGAGTTCTCTCTTAACCTGGGCCACAACACCAGTGTATTGCATATGGCATCCAATATGGCATTCCCACTTTATGCAAAACCTTTAATGACTCACTATTTACATCACTAACTGTAACCCCCTTAATTTACATTGTTCTAGGTCCCAGTATTACCTCAGAGTTGTGTATCTATTGCTTAATACCCCTCTGTATTGTCTGTTGCCTGTCTATTATCTAGATCTATCAGACAGCGCAGTATGGCATGGCACAGTGACCCAAAACATTTTGGGAAAGCAACCCAGGAGTTTTTTAAGGCAAAGAAGTACAATATATTTAGCAATGGTCAATTCAATCACCAGATCTCAACCCGACTGAGCATGCATTTCACTTGCTTAAGACAAAACTCAAGGCAGAAAAACCCTCAAACAAGCAACGACTGAAGACAACTGCAGTAAAGGCCTGGCAAAGTATCATAAAGGAGGAAACCCAGCATTTGCTGATGTCCATGGGTTCCAGATATCAAGCAGTCATTGCCTGAAAAGGATTCTCAACAAAGTATTAAAAATGAATGTAATGTTAATGGGTCCAATTACTTTTGAGCCCCTGAAATGAGAGGGCTCTGCAGAAAAATGGTTGCAATTACTAGATGTTTCATAGAGTATTTTTTTTCAACCCCCTGGAATAAACCTGGAAGTCTACACTTCAGTTGCATCCCAGTTATTTCACTGCAAATCCAATGTGGTGGCAAGGAGAGCCCAAATCATGAAGATTGTGTCACTGTCCTAATATTTTTGAACCTAATGGTATGTTTGCATATATTTTATTCCTATATTATTAATATATTAAGCCTACTGTTATACCATTCAAATAAATGTAGTACAATACTACAATAACATTCCCTATACGGTATACAACCTTAATTTTCTCCATAATTCTTATTTAAATATACTATAATTAACATGTTCATGATATTAATGAGGAAACCTGACAATATAATTAATGTTAAACAGTGCACTGCGGTGTTTTACACCAAAACAGCTGCCTCTATATTTATCTACATTTCATGGGTTTCAAGTATTTATGACAGATTTTGAATCCAGTGCGATTAAGTTTTAATTCCAATAAGGGTTTATTTGCAGGTAAAACATTTGCAGGTAAAACATAATTATATATATATATATATATATATATATATATATATATATATATATATATATATATATATATATATACATATATAATTATGCATAATAATATATCTATATCATTCTAAACTAAACTCAATATCTCAAAACTGCACTGAACGCAGACAGATGATTATATATGTAATGTAATACTGCAATCCAGGCAAGATAGCTTTCTGCTGTACAAGCACACAGTAGTTATGACTTCTACACATATACCCTAGAAAGGTAATAAGGCAACATTATCTATAACACGTCATATACAATGGCAATTTGATGTGGTTTGCATAAATAAAAGACAAAAAACAAACAACAACAACAAAACGTACATACATAAGTATAAGGAGTACCTCAAATTTGGTAAGGTTCTTATATACTTACATCAAAGGGAATCCTCTAAACGGTTGGTATGGTGAATCAGTACTTTGATAGAATCCAAACTCAGCACAGGTCTGATATACCCACTGCCTCCCTACACACAATATATAACATTATTAAAAAATCATGGTAACTATTGATAAACAAACAAAAAACAAGAAACCAGCAGGTTATTGTTTTGGGTTTATAAACATACATCTTATATTAGCGGTGCATCGGAATCAATCAATGCACGTATGTGTTTTATTTTTGCCAATATGTCTTGAATTTTTATGATGAAATGTGTAATAGCTATGTATTTGCACGCTACACTGACTTTATTGCTACTTTGGCTAATGAACTATCTGAACTATCCAAACAAACAGCACTTGAATATCGTCGCTATCCAACGAAAAACAAGTCTCTCCAAAACAGTAACTACCGTCTTTACTCTTAATGTAAGTCTATGGTTATTTCGGAGCGTTTCTATTGGTCCATTCATCATGAAATTTTCACACAATCTTTGTCCAATGAAAAACGTCTCAATTTTTGTGGATTTATATTTTTCTACATTAATTAAATGCAGCAGCTGTTGTTTACATTGAGGGAAAATTTCATGATGCATGGACCAACAGACATGCTCCAAAATAGCTTGGAAAAAATCTGGTTCCATCGACTTACATTGAAAGTAAAGACTGTTTTTGTTCTCTCCTGCAAAGTTGCCATTTTGGGGATACTTGATTTTCATTGGACAGCGACGATATACTATGATTACATATGCAAAGTACCACTCCTCCAAGGCACCCCACTCAAACTTTATACCACAAACTTAAGTGCATTTGGACTGTGAGTGCCCTTATATATAGTAATAGCCTATAAAATTATATCAGGCTTACAGGCTGTAAAAATATATAAACGTTCTGTGTCTTCTGGGAAACAGTATGGCTGTTCTGAATGCTTCTTCTGAAGTACATGAACATCCAATGGGGTGTTAGGCTTCTCAGAATTGGCCTGCTTAGCTGTAAAGAAAGAAAATAATCTTCATGTGGAAATGCTATGCAGACACTAACCTCCATTCGCTGCTGGTCCAGTCCAGCTAGTGTTGCGCATCTCTTGCAGGTAATGAGAATACTGGGCATCAGTGCAGGACTGTGAGAAGGTGTCCCGAAGCAGCTGTGCAACAGCTGCATAGCGGTCGTATGGTTCACCCAGCGAAGAGTCTGTCATCATGTCACACAGCACCTTTATAGTGATATTAGTGCCCCTCACACCCTGACACAGACCCAGACAGAGAGAGAGAGAGAGAGAGAGAGAGAGAGAGAGAGAGAGAGAGAGAGAAGAGATACACATTACAAACATTTCTAATTATTATACTGCCACAAACACATGACTGATGTTCTAATTGAGCTAATAGCTGCTCTGTGTGCAGTAGCCAAATCAGGCAGGTCCAGAAGTCAGCATGCTGGTAATGTGATTCATAGGTTCCCAACCCTTATAACCACATTACACCCTTTCACCTGGCCTCACACACAAGTCCCTCTGTTACACTCTGCTCTTCTGCACCTCTCACTTGCTCTCACACATGGAGACCTTTCAAGTATCTTCTGAAACCACTTCTATCTAATTGAATTACTCAATTGGTACCAATAGGTGCCATAATAACAGTATAATGTATAAAAGAGTAATATAAAATGGGATCTATGGTTTGTACAGCACACTTCAGCTTCTCCTGCTCGTCGATAATGCTGCTAAATGTTGTTTTGCCTCAATGTGCATCTCAAACACAGACTTGGATCTAAGAGCTTCAGATCTTGCTCAATAACATCCTGGACTTACATTACCTCAAACTGCAACTGTCTACACAGTGGGAGATGAGAAATTGCTGAAAGATCACTTACTCAGCCAGTCAGGGTCCATGTGTGCAAGTTGCGACTGTTTGTATGCTGAATTATTTGGATTATTTGTGTCATACTGCTTGTCTCAAACATTAAATAATCTCACACTGCTAATGTGTTTGCTTTAGTTAAGATGTATGTTATGCATGCATTACTTGTGACCATCAACTACTGCAACAATTACCAACTTATTACTTATTAAGAACAGCAAAATTATCACATACTTTCTGTGAATACTGCTTATGACCATTACAGCCCAAATTCAAACCATAGCAGTAACATATAACACCAAAACATTCTCTGAATGGAACTGATTAAACTGTAATTCAAGATATTTAAGTAATATAAACATATTAAGTTATTAAACAGAAATCAACAACACAGATAAGAATTTTGTGCAGCTACACCCACTAGGGTGGTGGGGGGTGGTGTGGGATGGAGACACTCCATGCATGAAACAAGAGATGGGTCGGGTACCCTAAGAAGCATTCGTACACTGAAATACTTTTAACCTGAATCAATTTGCATATATAAATAAATAATTAAATAGACAATAGTAACCAACACAACCACTAAGAGTTAAGAACTGAATCATTTGACCTCACAACAGAATCACATTAGTCATTTTTTTTCTTTACCCTTTAAAATTGGCATCTGTACAAAATCTTCATACATCAGTCAGACCCTAGTACATTCTCAGCTATTCTTAGACCGCAGCACTTAGGTGTCTAGTTCTCCAAATGCAGGTAATTTACCCCAATGTGATGCACATTTTCATTCTGATTGCTTCTTTTCATCAGAGCAGGAAAGACTCATAATAAACAACATCACTCATCCAGCCAGTGATCCACTTAAAACACATTTAATCAACACACAAACAAAGACACACACACACACACACACACACACACACACCTCAAAAGCTCTATTGTCCTCGTTATATTGCACAACATCCATAAAGTTTCCAGCCAGTGTCTCCAACAGATAAGCAGAGTCCATATCTGACTGAATCTCAAACTTGGAGCACAGTCTGAGAGAGAGAGAGAGAGAGAGAGAGAGAGAGAGAGAGATTCACATTATCTTTCCAATAAA
Source organism: Megaleporinus macrocephalus (assembly GCA_021613375.1). Lineage (NCBI taxonomy): Eukaryota > Metazoa > Chordata > Actinopteri > Characiformes > Anostomidae > Megaleporinus > Megaleporinus macrocephalus. The sequence continues at coordinate 4,839,976 of CM038716.1, forward strand.
TTATCCAACCAGCACCAAGCACATCAGTGGCTTTAAATTACATACATTGTAAAGGTTAAAGTATTGACCAACACCAATTATAATACAAATATAATGTTAATATCATTTAGGAAGCTAAATAATTTTATGTTTCTTACCCTTCCTGCTGTTAACTTGACATATTAGATTAAACAGCACTGTACAACACTCAGATTTTTAAACATACTGTAATAAACGCATATTGTAAACAGATAAATATTAACCCATCATAAAAGACCTTGTGTACATAATGACAAGTCCTCTTCTGCACAAGACTGTATTGATTAGAAGTGTTACCATTAGCTAAGATGAATAAACCTGCTTCATGAGATGCCCTCTAGAGGCCACAATGATATAAACCAGAGTCAGGCTGCTTCTAATGCATTGGGTTCCTGAAGGAAGGGGTACAATTAAACATTTGTGTGAAGAGGTTTGGGTTATTGAGCCTATCCAACCTCGGGAGTAATACTGCACTGCACTCTCCGGCATGAGCGGCATTCTGAGATAAGAAGAAACAATATACTCTCAAACTCGCACACATGCACATAAACCAAGAGAGCATGTGATACCAGCACAGTCACAGTTCAGTTCAGCGGTGAGAACTGGCCTGAACCCCCATCTCATATGTGCGTACACACACAGCCCCAGGACAGGGCTGGACTGTTGCTGTTGTTCTGCACCATGAATAGAAACAATACTATAACATCACTGTCCAAAGAAAAACAAGAATCTCCAAAACGGCAGCTTTACAGGCAAGGACAAAGACAGTCTTTACTTTCAATGTAAGTCAATGGAAGCAGAATTTTTTGAGCTGCGTTCAAAAGAGGTAGAACACTAAAAATTTAATAATCATTAGAGATATCATTAGAGAGTTTCTGGAATAAATATTTTGGTTACAACAATTGGTTGGACATTGGCTCTAGACTTCAAAGACAAGAAAAGCAAAAATTAAAGGTGGAACTCAGGACCACATGTCTCTGTCAACCTTCTGAGCACCACTTGAGTCTGTCCAGAAGTCTTACTACAGATATTATCTCTAAACTACGCATGCTTAACTCAACTCTGAATATGGGCCAAATTGTAGAACATTAACTACATTTGTGAGGTTAGAAGTATTACATCATCCATTACATCATTTAATTTGAAAAAATTAAAGACCTGTAAATATAACATATGCCTAGTGATGTAATATAGTATTACATAGTACCCACCTTAAAAAAATCTAAATAATACAATAATTAAGCTAATTATCCTAAGCTAATTATTATTTCACAGAGCATAAGATAGAATCCCGTATACATCTATGACTTCTTCTTTTCCATAAGCATATGCATTAATATTACCACCCCATAGAAACACAGAAGAAAGGCTTTTTTCTGACATATTCCAAACTCAGATTGGACCACACCGAGAAGTGTGCTGCAAAAAACATTGTTTCACTGGTCCAAAGTCCGGTAGAAGTGTGCTTTAAACAACTCCAGCCAATGGTTTAGTACACTTGCCCCAGTACAGGTACAGAGAACCAGAGATAGCTGGGCAAGCCACCTACCCTGGACTGGGAATGGACCAGAGCACAGAGCAAGCTAAGACTAGAGGGAAATCTCAAAAGAACTCGGGAGGAACTCGAGGAACAGCTTTATGCTGTCCAAACCTCAAGAAGTGTAACTTACAATGTACTGAAACGGAAACCTAAGACTACACCTGCTGGGGGTGAGAACCAGGCCCGCTGGAGTGAGAGGCCTAGGAGTTCCCACTGAGCTACAGCTCTCTCCCACAGGAAAGAGGGGAATAAAGAAGGTCCGTGAGTCAAAAAAAAAAAAAAAAAGAGGAGAGAAAATAAGATTCTCTTTTTTTTATACTTCCACTGACACAAAGTGTGATTCAGAGAGGAAAAACTGAAGAAAAAGGCCCGGGGACAATTGGGAGCAACTCGAGGAGAAATACTCAAATTACCGTCTTAGTCAGGAGACGCATGCACATGGCAGGTCAACCCAAGAATGAGCACTGAATAGAGTGAGAGCTCCTCTTAAGTAGGCTGGTCACAGGAGATGAGAGGTGCAGCAATCAGCACAGAGGTGGACCAGCCCCAGGCTGGGCTGTTACAAGCTTGGCATTGCTTGTGTAGGCTTGTGTAGAACCGAGCTTCTTTTCCAGGAAGCCTTCAAAGGTCTTGTTCCAGTGTTGTTTTCAGAGACAGTTTGAAACTCAAGCCAGACATGTCACAGTTTTTGTTTACCTGAAGTCTTTAGTGATGTTGTCGAAAGTCTTGGGGTCCTTTAGTCGAGCCACGAGTGTGTCTGACGCAGTTTTAACTAATCCAGGGCACTCAGGATTCTCTGCTGCCAAAGACTGCTGTACCACCTCCAGATACTCTGAAACCATATAACATTACACTATACTAAAGACAATGATATGGAATAAATATCATGATAGCTGACAATGTTTTCACAATACAAGATACATACCGCAATATTATGGTTAGTGATATGTTTGATAAGTAAAATAGACAAAAAGCCCCATTTTAGCCAAACGTGATGTGAAACACTATGAATATTGTTGCTGTTTATATTTTTTTTATATCATTTGAACATGACAGCTGTGTGTTACATCCTTTAAAGGTTTCATAAATAATTGTTTTTCCTTACATAATGTTATCTATTTAATGTTTTACACCCTACAGCGCCCTTAATTTCCAATTAAACAGGGCTCATTATGCTGCCTTTGTAATAAAACATTTGTTTTGCGTTCTATGTACTAACAATATCCATAATATGCCCAGAAATGCACTACTGTGTCATAGTCTTGGGCACCTAAGCCTTAAGCTTATCAATAAATGTATATTCGCCAGTAAGACCACTAGATCTCATTAAAACAGATGTAAAAAATCATAAATACAATACAAAGTAATATGAATATCTTATTGTGAAAGAAGTAGATCATATCTTGAGCTCCAGTTTAAGGAACAAAGCTTTAGTTCCAGATTTCCCCTGGACGCCCCAGACACTGTATTAATCTAAATCAAGATTAAAGTACTGAGTAGTCAAAGCATTACCTAATATAACCAATTGCCTAACCTAAAATAAATAAGAAAATTCCCAATTGAGAAGCTGACTGTATCTCAGCTCCCATTACAGTCTCTGTGCCAAAGAAAGCTCACTTGATTAAGTAGCATTACACAAAGGAGCAAACTAATCTGTCAGTGGAATTAAACAGATTAAGCCCTGAAGAGCTCATCTTGCCGTAGAAATGGAAAAAGTAAAAGTCCAATCTTTCTTAATCATCTGCAACCACAGGTTCTTCTCTTACACTGGTCTTGTCAAATACTATAAGTGGATTTTATAGTAGGGGTGTAAGACAATATTAAATATTGTGAAATTATGTTAGGTAATTCTTTAAGATTTACAATCACAGGGCTCAATCACAGGGCTCAAGTTTCAAGTTTATTTTGTTTGTTATTTGCACATCAGGTCAGGACATACATGCATTGAAATGCCTGGGGTGAGGCTCAGATAATCACTCTACAGCAGGAGAGACAGAGGTTCAATTTGTGTTGTGTTTAAATCCCCGACCACCAGAAAGTGTCCTGCAGTCTTAAAATGTTCTACTCCAACACAAACTAGTAGTGTAAGAGCGCATAGCTGACAATAGCATTAACAAACCCATACATACTGATTTAATTTTTGTACTATGACAGATAATATCTATATAGATTTATATAGATAATATAATATTTATATAAAAATAACTTTGTATATAGCCTTGTATACCGTATTGCAATATATCCCAACGTATTGAATGGGAACCCCTGTATTATGATACCCAGGTTGTTGCCAATACAAAGCTCTATTTTACAGCATATGTCATTAACCAAAAACTATTACTGCAATCGCTGAACACCTATGAGTATACATACAAAATCAAGATTCTAATCCCTGTACACTTTAATGATTAACTGATCACTTTGTCAACACACAACTCTCAGAAAAAGATGCAACATTAGTAGTATCTTGGCTTTGTGGACTACAATTTGATCACATCTGTCGATTGGTGAAGCTCATGCACACGTGTTAAGCTCTTTTTCTGACCACTACTGCGCCAACAGTTAGAGAACCATTATATTTGAATATTTTGGAATATTCAAATATTTTCCATTTTTAGGAATTTTTTTTCTAAATGAAAAGAAAATAAGTGGGATGCAAAACTGCTGCAAATGGTATATAAAGTAAATCTCAGGTATCCTCAAAACCTCACACTGTTCTTAAACTGTGTGGTCGTGACTATGGACTATTGAGACAAATCGTTGGGAATGAATTCTTTATAAAAAGGACCCATATCAACGATATCAAGTAGTCCTTATACTCTAAAACAGAGTTGCATAAGTAAAGTGTGCAGACAGAGTGTAGCAGGCGGTTGCAAAGGCTATACAGCACTGCTTATTAAACCTGTGTAACTAGTAATTTACTTTGTGACCTTCTATTACATTATCATTAAACTTACGTTGTCACAAATGATTCATATTTGGAGTGATGGCTCATCAGAAAAAGGCCACCACCTGAAGCATACAATTCAGTTCTCTCATATAATGCATTTCTATCTGTTACTGTTATTCAGTGTACAAAGCTGTTCATATTATAACTGAGCTGCTAAATTTGTATTTTACAGTTAACTCAATTTTTGTATTTAAAGGTCAGTAATGTTCATAGTAATATATTATTGTGTATTTGATATCCATCAGGTGTGTTTTCACATCACTTATACAACAGTGCCGCAATCTAATTGGCCAAAAAGCATCAACACATATTTGTTTTTCATTTCTACACCATAACTGCATCATTATGGCAAGCGTTTGCCAAGTAATGCTATTAAACACTGGAGATAACCATTATTATGTTTCAGCTTTAAGACATAGAAAAGAAAAAAAAACAAAAAACGACGGATTACATAATGTTTGCAAGAAAACTTTGATATCTGTGATTATCCATGACGCTAGTCTTTGGCTCATAGCTGAAACCAAACCACATCCACAATGTTATATACAAAAACACACTGTCTTGTGTTCTTTTGCTTAAAGTCAAAAGGTCGGGCACACCAAACCAGGGATTCCTCATATTTACAATTTTCCACATTTCAGAATGACCGTGAGAAGGAAAGCGATGGATGACCAAGACGCTGCCTCAATTATAAGCAACAGTGCTTCGGTGCCTTCTGTGTTTGTTTATTTTACTTGTTAAACCTGCACACTGAGTCACACCACTGTTTATGTTCGGCTGGAATACGTTCCTGTACTGTAGGGGCTTAACTTCTAAACAGAAATTCATCAGAGAGATCTGAGAGATCACCAGCCATGCTCCCACAATAAAGACACGAGTAGGTGGACTGCTCACAGCTCTCCTCTCTCTAATGTGTGACTAACTGCTAGTAATTACAAAATCATATCAGAATCACAGCTATGTTGGCCAACAACTGCCTTTTTACAAACCATCCATACATATGGATATATTTCAAACCAATATTGCTAACATATTTATTAATGTACCAGTATATATATATACACACACATACATACATGTATGTATGTATGTATGTATGTATGTATCTGTGTGTATACACACACACACACACACATACATATACATACATATATATATATATATATATATATATATATATATATATATATATATATATATATATATATATATATATATATATATATATATACACACACACACACACACACACACACACATATACACACATACATACAAACATACATACATTCATACAGTGCGCCACTGGTTACAAATCCATAGCAAATTATTAAAAAATGGAATTCCTAACACTCACATAAGAGTAATCTAAAAATTATTTGTAAGTATAATAGACTAATCGAAAATATAATCGTTTGATTAATCGATTAAGAAATTAAGCATTAGGTGCAGCCCTAGTAATGATATTTATTGCTTCAGACATCTGATCAGTTGAAACTGGGCTACATTTTTTAAGAATACTATTGAAAACTGTGAACAATGTTTTTAATCAGTATTTGGAAATTAAACACTTAAATACTTTAACTAGCTCTAGTTAAATGGAACCAATGCTGCTCTCTCTACAATAAAATAGGTAGTTGGTTAGCGTTACTAGAGGTACTGATGATATACATGATATGCTCAGTAAAGACTAACTATGTGATATAATTAATTCCAACAACAACAACACTGTCATATTGCCCAGCTGTAGGATGTACAACAAACTACTACTGACAGTAGACTGCCCAAAAACACTCCAGATTACAACTACAAGCTCTGGCCAACTGGTCATTTTAAACACTCGCATTTAGCTTGCTCTCGTTTGAAGACCATGCAAATGGGGGTGGGCATTGAAAGTGAGATGGAACTTTACAGTCTAGTACATTGCAAACCCTGCTACAGCAGAAGAGAGCAAGTGGTGCTTAAACTGCTGATTTTGCGGTGCCAGATACTCAACAGAACTTAATTGACCACAATCCTCCTTGCTCTATTTAACGGTTACCAAAAAGCTTTGGCGTCAAACGTGATTCTTTCAGTTCATGCATTAAAACACTGTGCTCACTCTGACTCTGTAGCAGCAAAGGTGATCTGTAAAAGCTGTAAACACAAAGTTCCAGTGAGATTTACAATGAGCCTATGCACTGTGTTTGCGGATCTCAGGAGACAGGGTTCGTTATTTCAGTGCAGATGTAAAACTACAGGCACATGAAAGCACTGAGCCAGCATCAAGTGGGCATGCGGAGCAAACAAGCGACCCAGATCTAGACCACCCATTAGAGAAAAAGGGTTAGGACTGACGATGAGAAGATATGCTTTCTCTTTATTGTGTATAACATTTATATTCTTAAAAAAGAGCAGGCACTACAGAAAAACACTCAGGACAGCACAGAGACAGCAATGCTACATGAAAAATGCTATGTGTTTATTTTCAATGCGTACATTATTTCCAGATTAATAAAACCTAAAAGATTGGTGCGATACTTCATTAATGTGGGAACGATTTGCAGTGCCCATTTTAACAGCAACAGAGGACCGAGAGCTCCCCCTTCTGGATATCTGCAGCCATGAGCCAGCATTTTCCAATTAAGGTGGAAAATCTTGGTGGCTTAAGTCTTTTATATTTGAAACAGTTAAAGTGTTTTTTTTTATTGTAGTACTTGACGCCCAAGCCTTACTTTTTAATTCGAAAAACTGGCAATTAATTTTGTCTTGTATCTCTGAATATGTTAATTGTTGCTTGCTCCGATATCAAGGATTGAAACCCCACTGCAATACTGCAATAGTGTAATCTCTTGGCTGTCGCCAAAATAGCCAGCAAGCTCCTAGCACCAAGCGCTAGCGTAGTCAGCGAGAGGACATTCAGCGCCATCAGCAATGTGTTCATTTGAAAGAGGAACAGAATAATGTGACATGGGAGAGAAACTTCTGCTAATTAAGAAAAACCTCATGTTGTGCTTATAAAAAGACAGATTTTGCCATCTGGACAGGCAATGAGCAGCAGAGAAGCAGTACTGAAAGTGGACTGTTGTTTCTTTATTACCTGGCATTAGCTGGTGTATGACTTATGGTTCTCTTTGTTTAATTTAATATTGCATAGTTACATACTGTTAGTGCTGCCATCTGGTGGTCTGTCTCTCTCTCTCTCTCTCTCTCTCTCTCTCTCTCTCTCGTTGTCTTATTTTAGCAATAAAGCTATTTATCAATTGCTAGACAATCTAATATTTCTATGTTTGTGTACATTGTGGTTAAATTAAAGTACTTCCAGGTGGATGGTGGAGCTACACAGCTTTTCACTGCAGAGAGCAGACCGTGATCAAGTTCTTAGTCAGAAAACCAACAGAAGAGGAGTATGTTTTTACATTAACAGCAGAGGGTGCAGGGATATAACTGTTCTGGCCTGAACATGTTCAGTTGCAGGCTATTCTTAGGACCTTACAAGTCTGGCACTGGCACAAGCACAACAACAGCTGGCTGACCAGATTACAGAAGCCCAACAGGAACACTCAGGTTGCTTTGGCAAAGGTTTCGCATATCAGTGATAGGACAGTCTGAGTGCTGAATTACCAAATTATGAATAATAAACCAGCTGCCTCACCAATAGGATAAAACACTTGACCACTGCTTCAGCACCATGAAGGAATCATACCAGGCGCCCTACCTGCTAACTTCGACCATTCCCTTGTCCATCTTTTGTGCCCATAAGCCTAAAACCAAAAGCCTGAGGTGAAAGCAGTTAGGATTGTAGGTAATACTTGGACTCAACCTACTGGGATTAACAACTTTCTGTGTAATTTAACATGGAGCAACAGCAGAGATGGCTTCTATTCATAGCTGTGGTCATTATCTGGGCAGTGTATGAGGCTAAACCATACCGGCAGACTGCCGAATTCACTTCGAGGGCACCATTGTCTGGTTAGCTGCTACTCTCTATTTACAAGCTCTGTCGCATTTCATAATGCAAAGCACACCTGGCTATGGGAGCTGTATAGCTCAAACTTGCAGAGGAGATCTGGTGGTTGGGTCAGATCGGGGTCGGATCGAGGTTGAATCAAGGTCGGATCATGTATGAACCACAAATGAACCACTCCAGCACGTTGTGGTTCGTTTAAGACTAGACCAAGACTACCTCCTCCCTGCCTCCCTGTGAAAACACGCTTAGACGACTATGCAGATGCCATGGCATCTAGTGTAAGCTTCTGTGAGGAGACTTGCATCCCTCTATAGGGACTGACAAATAATCCCCACTCAGCCTAAAGGAGAGTGAACAACTCTGCCAAGAGGTAAGCACACAAATGACTGTAACCTAAGTACTTTAGGGTTTCATGCCTCAACACACCTAACAAATTTAAGATTATATTGAAAGGAAAAGCAGATCTATTGCTCATATATACTTAAGTTAAAACTTTGTGTGTGTGTGTGTGTGTGTGTGTGTGTGTTACCTGGAAAGTTCACTGTGGCATACACAGGTGCGCTCGTTGCGACCGAAGCATGGACAAGGTGAGGGTATTTGAGTCGAAACCAGGCAGCAAGTGATCCTGGGTAAGAGCCTCCAAATGCAACCCATTTGTTATGGCAAAGTCCACGTGACTCTGCGGTCATCACTCGAAAGTGGGCAAGGTCAGCCAGAGCTTGTCGACTGCTTAGAAAACGCAGGCTTTCTACGCTCAGATCCCTAGTAAACAAAGTTTACAGACATTAGCTTACAGACAAAGGCAAGTAAGCAACCTAAGCATGCATTTTAATGTAACTTAACCCTCTACTTAAATACACCAGATACATCATACATAGTCGAGTCACATTACTATGACCACCAGCTAATATTCAGTGTAACTCGTAGGGGCAGCATAGACAGCAGCTACATGGGCTGGGAGACTCAATATGATCATGGTACGTTGTCAGGGGTATCTGGAGACATGCTGATTGCAGTGCATCCCATAGCTACTGGAGGGTACATTGAGGAGGATCCAAAGAGCCAAGAGCCAATGATCAAGGTGGTCCCACAGATGTTCAATTGGGTTTAAGTCTTGAAAATTAGAGAGAGTCCAGAGTAGTACTTTGGTCAGCTCCTCCAACCAATGTGGGACATTTCTAGTTGTGTGACGTGTCACATTGTCTTGCTGGAAAATCCCAAACGTTCCAGAAAAGACGATAAGCATGTATTGGTGTACTTGATCTGCAAGGATGGATTCATACCATACAAATCCACATGGGTGAGTGGGTCCAGAGAATTGCATGAAAACATTCCCCAGATCATAACGCTGCCATCGACGTGCTGCCACCATCAAAAGTAGGTCATAATAAAGTGACTGTGTATTAGTACCTGCAATTTCACATTGCATTCTAGAAAGTGGCTCAAGCAACCATCAAGGTGAAGTGCGAATATCACAACTACCTTACTTGCTAAAGGTCTCTCACATGAGAACATTTAACTGGTACTTACTCTGTTGGGTGACTCTTGCCGTAGAATCGGTGCTCCAGTAACAGACACAAGGCGCCAAGCTTCTGTGCATACGTCAACCATGTTCCATACTGCATCCAGGCAGGGTTGGCTGGACCTTCTCCACCTATCATCAGAAATACTGGCCCCCCAGGTCTGTAGAAACGGTCATTCACAAAATATCTCTGCAGAAAAAGAGACAGCGGGTGTTTAGAAGTCACTCTAAAAGTTAGCTTTCCATCTGGAGTGTACACCGTAACAGGTTACAATATTTAACATGATTTGAGGTGCCATGGTGCTTACAGACAGAGGTTGAAAGCTAAAAACATGTGTTGCTGTATAAGTATAATTAATACTTATTAATTAATAATAATACTAAGGGCTTCTAGGGGAACGCATAGTGCCAACAGAAGATCTTTGGTTGAAGACGAATAACAGTGTGGGATTGTCTTTCAGGGTTTGGGCTCTTTAGTTACAGTAGAGGGTAAAGTTAATGCTGCAAGACCTTTAGGACATTTGAAGCAGCTGAGTAATAAGGCAGATTCTCAGGCATACCTTTATGTCTGCTGCCTCAAAACTTAAGTGGACTACTTCAGATGGAACGGACTAGACAGCGGAAGGTGGTCATGTGTCTGCTGCACTTTAATTTTTACTTCAAACCTGACTGTAACATCCATGACTCAGCTAAAAGAGTTAACGTTATTATGTTATCTATTGCTTGTATCTATGGTTAGTTGTGGTTTACTAGTGTAATTCTTATGACAAAACTTGTACCTAATCAATAATTTTAACTGATATAAGTTAAGATAAAAAAGCAGAACCTAAAGTGTTTTGCAAAACACTGTAGACCCAACCTTCTTCACTTACCTACCGAAACCTACTCTGCATTTCCCATTTAAACTATATGCTAAGAATAGTTATCACTGCATTTCTTCATATGACTCCACCATCTTCACTGCAAATTCAGTAATACTTCCGCATCACCGCCCAATCACCAATATGTGGGGAGTTGTCTGTAGCAAACCCAACACCATGTTGCGTTCAGGATGCTGGTTATCACATGCTTGCTTTTCATTTTGCCAAGTTTCACCAACGCATAAAAGCAACGCCATCTGTGTATTGTGTGTAAATGACATGACTGTTTTAAGAATGCTTATAGAAGCATCCTAAACTCAGGATTAAATACAAAGGGGGGGCTTTACAAATTCTTCAAAATTTCTAAAAAATTCAGTCCTCGGGATGTAAACAGATTCATTCATTAGTTTGGTAGTTTCACTGTAGAAAAATGTACAGACTCTTTAAAGTGGTGACAACGGGAACAAGGAGTCAACAACATTATAAAAAAAAATGGTAGTCAGTGTGTTCAGAACCATTTAATTTTCTGTGAGGGAAACATGTGAGAGACATTAAACTCTTCAGACATGTCCTAACACCACAACTGTGAACATTTCTGACTAACAACGGAGCATTTCACATCAAACCCCTCTGAATGGCTTTATTTACACCTCAACTCTCTCATTATGCAGAATTAAAAAAAAAAAATAGGTAGAGTTCACCTATAACATAAGACAGATAAGCCACATTCACCTGCTGCTGTCAGCTGACCACCTGCATGGATACGATTGGCTAATCTCGTCAGGGTGATTATTCAGGATGCTTTAACTTGCCCACTGTAGCTGCTTTTCTGCAAGCCTCATTGCAACCCACCTATACGGAGGTACTTTCTTTTTTTTTTTTTTTTTTTTTACAAATACATGAGTGCCTGGCGGGAATTCTGTGTCTATCACACAATTCACCAGAATGTTGCTGATCTTTCTTCTAGGAATCATAAAGCCATGTTATAATAAGACGACCCCCCCCCACACACACACATGCACGTGATCCAGATGTGTTAAAATGATGCATGTAGATGTTAGACACATTCAACAAAGACTACATGAATAATACGGGTTTTATGGATACTAATAATACTACTATTAATAATAATAACAATAAAAATAGTAATTTGCGATAATAATTAAAAAATAACAATTTCTTAAAGTGCACAGCAGACAGAACCAAAACCTTACCATTAATCAATAATAAAAATAATAAAAATAATATAGTAATAATAATAATGCATTAAAGTGCAAAGCAGAGAACCAAGACCTTACCAACAAGTAGTCATCATCAACAACAACAACAACAACAACAATAATAATTTCTCAAATTGCACGCCAGAGAGAACCAAACCCTTACCAACAAGTACGTCAGCGAAGGGGTTACCGTAATCAGACAGCTCAGCTGCTTGCTTTCTGAAGTTAACATCTTATTGGAATTCTCAGTTCCACCTTAAACAGCGAAGCAGTTATATGACGGCACTTGATGCATCAGAATGTAACTGCTGCACTATTTAAGGTGGAACTGAGAATTCCAATAAGAAGCTAACTTCAGCAGCCACGTCTTTCTTCAGGTTCGCGCTCAATAACGGCTCCCAGCGAACTAGCCGAACTATAAATTCGACCAAAAGGTTTCAAAAAAGAGCCTCGGGGTGAACTACCGAATCCAAATCATTCATGACTCCACTGTAATACATCATTCTCTCTGTGGAACCACTTGCCTGTTTCCACACTCGACCATCGGCTCCATTGAAGTGGTCCAGCCTCTGCACGAACCAGTTTTCCTCCACTGAATATTCCGAGACGGGACCAGAAACTGTCTCGAACCGGTGAAATCTGGCGAAACGCGCTTCGCCTGGAACCGAGACAACACACGTAAAAATGAAAGTTATTCTCAAAAACGCCAGAATGTCCCTGAGCACTTTAGACCTGAAAGCCATCTTCCGCGCTGATCTAACTGTCTACCAACTTCACAGCTAATTCAGTTGCCCTTTGAATTCTCGCTCCTCATGATCAATCACGCGCGCGTTCACGCGGCACCAAAACAACGGAACGATAAAGGAGTCAAAAGTGCTGTGGCTCTATTTAATACGCAAATCGACGTTAACGCGCAGGCTTGCAACACTTTTTAACCTTTTCGCGATCCGTAGTTGCTGTATTGTTTGGGGCTGATTTCTGCCACAGATTGTATCAGGGGAACCAAGATGGTACAAGTGTGCTGACAGACAGGGCAGCGGGTTGAACAACTCCGAAACCCCGTTCTTTTTCTTAATATCGGCGAATTGGAGATACGCGTTTAGGTTCAAAATACTCACAAGACCCTCATATTTACAAAAAATGGCTACAACTTCTGTGCAGTCGGCGTATTAGGAAAAAAGGCCGAAGCCAGAAATTCATGTTGGTGTAACTGGGGCTCCAATCTCTGTTGTCTACTTAAATCTGGAGAAGATGAGTCGAAAATCGTTTGCAGTGGCGTCTCTCGGCTTCCTTTATACTATCGCTCCTCACTGGGACTCGGGATTCGGTACTCTGTCCGTTTCGCGTCCGTCTGACTAAAAAAGAAACTCAATCGCTGCTGCTGTGTTTAATCGCGGGATTAGACAAACCCAGCCCCGCTCTTGAGTCGCAGTGAACAAATTCGTTCATGAAGAGGTTTTCGATACGTCTACCTCATGGCTCCGGACTTGAGTTAACCTTTTGATGCACAAGCTGAGCAACCCCTTCTAATGCACAACATGTGTCAAACTTGACCCGTATTAATTCCTATGTTATTTCATATATTTCTGAGTATATCTCTGGTATATGTGATTACCGTAAGTCATTATTTTAATTCATAGTTATCTATCTATCCATCTATCCATCTATCTATCTATCTATCTATCTATCTATCTATCTATCTATCTATCTTTTGTCAACATGTTCCTGACTGCAACTGTTTATAAGTTCCTAGTTTCTATCAAATTCCATAGGGAATACATAAGGGTTCATTTTGACCCAGGTTGTGTGTTGGAAGGGCAGTGATAATCAGAAACAAGTTAATTAAGAATTGCATGGAAGCTTAAATGATGAAATTCATTTATTGCAAAGATATAGAAGATAAAATCGGGTCACTTTTGACCCAAGTTGTGCATCAAAGAGTTAACACTGTTTATGGAAAAGCGAACACATCTTTAAGCTCAGAGTGGTAATAAATATGGATTAGAAACAGTAGATAGAATAAAAAGAAAAGCATAAATGTATTCACTGGACGTTGTGGAAATAGTATAAGGCTAAGGACGGCTCCTTATGCTAAATTTCCATTCCACCTTAAACGGCGCTACATTACTGACTGGCACAGCTGCTACATCGTTTAACGGGCAGTTCTAGAGAAAAGTCAGTGTCAGCCTCGTTTATGTTTCAGGGAATTATGACCGTAGTGATTTTTTCGGCACATCACAGTAAATGAGTAAAACCATGCAATGCACACATATTTTTTACATGTGAAATACGTCTCATACAGGAAAGAACAAACTCGCTGTTTGCATATTATCTTTCCTAAATAAAATCTTATTCTAAATGTTGAATTAGTGTCAGAACTGAACACAATCTGCTCTGAACATGCAGTACTTTCACTCAGAGTGTCAGGTCTTCTGGATTGAACCCCGTTCGTACTGCAGCGCCCCTTAGAGGAGGGTCTCTGGCAGTTGGATGGGTCTTACCGTAATAATGCTGAGTTACCAAGGAATTTCCGCTCATAGCAAAGAGGACACATGAAGCCAAGAGGCGCCATTTCCAAGTATTTCTGTGACCCGCCAAATCCCCTCCCCGCGCCTCCACCATTAAGGAGACAACTGAGACTTTTTTTTTACCAAACTTTTGTGTATCTTCTTTTCAGATTACGGCAAAGTTTTAATAAAGTGACCCTTAGTGTAAATAAACTCGGTCCTCTTAAGGTTTAGTTAGCTTTGGTAATGTTGTACTGCTAGTATCTAAAGTTACCTATACTAACTGTTCGCTTTCCATCTCGACATCAACACAAAGTAGATTAAAGTTCTTTCTGTGAAATTTTCAGTATAAGATGATCTGCTTCAGACCACAGCATTGCTGCTAGGGTGAAATGCACCCTCTTGGTGTGACGTAAATTATCTTTGTTTATATGTTAACGGGTGTGCTGGTGTGTTTCTCACACTCGGCGTCGGCACATCTTGGTGTAACGTAAATGATCTTTGTTCGTATGTTAACGGGTGCTTTGGTGTAATCCTTTGGAGTCCTCACATCGAATCATGTAAGTAGTCTTTTAATGCACAATAAACTGTACTTCCAGGTGTTTACTTTTCTGTTACATTTTTTCATGTCATGTAAAGACTCGTCTTCTGTAGTTATTACGTTTATTTCGACTTGTGCTCTGATAAGATGGAGAAACGACACTGCAGTGTAAATATGTGAAGAACAGTGCCTGTGCTGTATGTGGGATTTGGGCTGTTTTAGAGACTGTTTGGTTTATAACGCTGTCTAGACTTTCCACAACCTCTCACTGCTCCCGCGTCTTGTTAAATTAAACTCAGCACATTTGGATGCTGG
Organism: Megaleporinus macrocephalus; assembly: GCA_021613375.1. Taxonomy (NCBI): domain Eukaryota; kingdom Metazoa; phylum Chordata; class Actinopteri; order Characiformes; family Anostomidae; genus Megaleporinus; species Megaleporinus macrocephalus. The sequence goes on from CM038716.1 coordinate 4,855,398, forward strand.
AGACGAGCAACGCGGTCATGTCGTCTGAAATCATTTAACTATAAGAGTAATTTCTCTATAACAGCAAGGTTATATTTACATTAAGCAGTGATGGGTGAAGTTCAGGTCTGCACGAATAGAGAATAGAGAATAGATGTTGGAATGATTCACTGTAGAGAAAGGTTACTATCCAGAACAACCCGTGAACCTACACACGTTCGTATATGTGGTGGTGACTGATGAGGCTAAAATAGTAAAAAACTAAATAGCAGAAAAAAAAACACAAAATGTTTTGTTATGGGGATCATGTTTTAATTGTTTGTGATCTTGAGATAACCGTTCTCGAGCTCAAAACATCTCTTGAGATTACAAGACAATTAAGTTTTGATTTTGATAGTCGAGATGTCAGTTTATAACCCAACACACACAGTTATGTATTAACAGCCCACTTTTTTGGTGGATGCTGGAGACCCGCAATGCGGTTTAACCATAAGAGTAATTTCTCTATAACAGCAGAGTTATGTTTACATTCAGCAGTGATGGGTGAAGTTCAGGCGTTCAGGTGTGCACGACGCTTCAGCTGAAACGAGGTATCACCACTAGATGGCACTGGTGAAGCATGTTTACCATAAAAGATGGAGGATGGCTGGAAGCATACTTTATTGATCCCAGATGGAAATTGAATTTTAAAAAATGCCAGCTCATCAGTTTTGTTGGTCAGCGAGTCAACATTCCCCATAACCACCGACGGAACCGAGGGTTTGTACCTCCAACGCTTGTCCGTGTTCTGAGCAAGGTAGGAGCGTGTCTGACATTGGGGGGAAGGGGGGGGTGGGCTATGCACATTTGGTAATATGAATCAAAAGCCCACCCTATTCCCTAAAATATTACCTATAAGCCGATTACACTGTAGGTAAGGTAGTAAATCACTGTATGTATAGTGACGTAGAACAACATTTGTGGAATTACGGTAAATTACAAGTAAATAAACAAAATACAACATAATCTGTATGTCTGTTTATTATTAGATAAATCCAATTAAATATCACTTTACAAACTAAACTAGATATTCCACATTACATGGTACTGTTATCGGAAAATGTATAAATTATACATGCAATGTCTGGATTGTATACATATATAACTAAAAAATATATTATTTTCTTTGGTGGCGTAGCGCTGAAATAAAATAAAAAAGAATGCATGTTGAGGTTTCCTGACTAGACAAGACTAACATTAATGTTAGACAGTAAGGCTGTGTCCCAAACAGCACCTTCTGAAACATTGCATACTGCACTACTGAAAGCACTTCTAACAATGGCGTCCTTTTATCTATTCATTAATTAATTAATTTTATTTATTATATTTTATTTTATTACGTGTTTAGTGTAGTAGCAGTCTGCAGTTTGGGACGTGGCCAGAGAATAATGTAACTTTACGTTTCAGAGTGCTTTCTGACTAAAGTTAATATAAACATTAGCTAACCCAAACCCTCCTAGTCTGTTACCATAACAACGCATTATACGAAAGCCGTTTTTATTGCATTATATATGGTCATCATTGCTATTCATTGATCTCATTACTGACGAGGCGAGAGCTCAGCTTAGTGAAGCTGCGGCCTGCAGGATATTTTTAAAGCCTTATTGCTTTTTTTTTTTTTTTTTTTTTTTTTTACAGCAGTCCAGAAAGGGTGGCCCATAGGCATGTAAGGCTGTAATAATGTAGCGGCAACCCTGTCAGTATATTATCACAACCTCATTGCAAAATTTAAAGTCACCTTCTCGGCGGAATATGCCCACATGGTCAGACAGACTAGAGTAGGTTTATTAGAGGCAGTGGTGAGTTTTTCTATAACCGATGCCGATGTTTAGAGGTCAGGGTCAGCAGATGGCCAATATGTGCTGCCGATTTTTAGGGCCGATATCTCAAAATTTTCCGCTTTATTTGAATGTTATTAAAAAGTGCATTGAAAAATAATTCCACGCAGCCAACATTTGCTGTTACAGAGAGAGCCTCACTTCACGGTAGTAAAACTGTGGTTCTTTAAGAAGGCGTGTCATACAGGCGTGATGGGATTGATATTTCAGTGTCTGTTTCTCTACATTCAGTACATTCAAGTCGGACATCTGAACTGTTCATGAGCCGTACCGTGCATTACATCGACGACGAGTGGAATTTGCGAAACCAGAGTTAATCTCCTAGGTGAGGATGCACTTGCATCTTGCGGCCATCACTACTGACAACAGAGCGAATATTGTTATGGGAGTCTTACTTACTCGTACGTAACTTACTGGAGTCTTACTTGCTGGTATGCAACTGGTATGTTCTATTAATTGATGTCAAATCATAAGTTGTAGTTTGCCTTATAGCCTGTATTCAGGGAAGGGACAACATTTTATATTGTGATAATTATCGAGATTGATCAATATACAAAACATTATCGTGATAACATTTTTGGCCATATCGCCCAGCTCTACATCCTCCCCAATACGCCAATGGTGCCGTATTGGAGAGAGTCAGCAGGGTTAAGTTCCTCAGCATATTATTAAATATGGGTAGTCAAAACATAACTGTGTTTGTTACTATCCAGAACAACCAGTGAACCTACACAGGTTTTTTTATATGTGATGCTGAAAAATAGTAGAAAACCTAAAAAAACAACACATGTTTTACAGCAGCCCAGAGAGGCTGGCAGGTAGTTAAAACCTTCTGGACTGTTATCTTAAGGTCATGACTTACTTGTTTTGTGATCTTGAGATAACAACATTGAAAGGAACTTAAAGATAAAAAAACTTATCTAGAGATAGCAAGACAAATAGTGGACTACAGGAAGCAGTAGAGGGTCACAGAGTCTTCCCAATATCAGTGGTGGTGAAGTCGAGAGAGTCAGCAGTTCATATATATATATATGTGTGTGTGTGTGTGTGTGTGTATGTGTGTGTGTGTGTATATATATGCTACTCTGTGGTAGACACATCAGCACGTCAGACACCTAACTCTCAACTGCTTCCCAGGCATGTGTGTGTGTGTGTATGGGCGTGTTTTACTCCATGGTTTCATTAAATGTGAGCGTCAAATTTCTCTTCACAAATGGCAAATAGTTTAAAGGAAAATAGCAGTCAGCATTTTTCTACATTTAAACATACTTGAGTATATAGAAGTCAATATTTTAACAGATAAAATTAAGTGTCAGAATTATTATTATTATTATTATTATTATTATTATTATTATTATTATTATTATGGCTAAGAATCATTTAATCTTATTTGCCATTTTGAAATGAATAGCCCAGGCTGCATCATCTTAACCTGTTTTAGAAAACTCTTAAATGTCAATGAAGTTTGCTTAGAAATATAAAATGAAAATAGAATGCCATAACATGTTCAGGTATTAATATTTTATTTTGTTAATATTTCAAATGTGTAACATTCCCTTTGGTAGACAAAAAAAAGTGTCAGTGGCATACCCATAAAAACTGTCATATAAAGTCTATTCAGTTATATTGTAAAGCTTCAGAGCAGGAAAACAAATATTCAGACATGTTAACATTATTTCAGTGCATATTTACCCCAAATAAAGTATTTAGATAAGGGGCTGCTTCTCTGTAAACAATACTGGGGCATTAAAGGAAATATGAATAGAGAAATGTACTCCTTTAAAAAAAAAACTTTAATCAACAGTTTTTAAGATGGCGATACCAAATATGAAGCCATAAAACTCAAGACTGGTTTCTAAAAATGTTCAAGTTGTCTGGCTGGCCTAGCTAAACACCTGACTGTGAGTCCATTAAAGGAAACCATACAGCTTTGCTGAGGAACCGACCAAAAGCGAATCCCAATGCTGCAAAAAGCGAACGACTTCTTGCTGTAGACAAAACTGTAATAGCCAAAACTGACTTTGTGATAAAGTATAATTTGGTGGTGTCTGAGTATTTTGTTTTTAAGCATAGTTTGGTTTTTGCTTATAAATGCACAATTTTCTATACATATTTATGAGTGCAAAGTCATTAAGTGGAAATACACACCGCAAATGTATTCAATAACAAAAACACACAAGTGTATCTGTTTTCCTGAAAGTATGTGTCTATATGACAAGGACATGGTCATGTCATGTCTGCCATTTCGATCCAGGAAAGCCTCTGAAATCATTATCATTCTGGTGTTGTTGTTTTGACTGCTGATTATATCTCTACTTACTCTTTTTTCCCAGGGAAGGCATGAAATTCAAAGCTGACCTGGAATTCCTTTTACGAGGCGTGTCTGAGTTTGACATCCAAGGTGAGTCTGTACCATCTGAGGTACTGCTGCAGGGTCCTTCAGCATTCCCTGTTGGGCTCACACCAGATGGTCAGGTATTCCTAGCTGGGGCTTACTTTGGACCGGGACGAGTAATTGTGGCCAGTCATGAAAGTTACTTGGGTCGAGAATCACTGTCCACTTTCATGACCAATGCTGTCCACTGGCTTGACAAAGGGCGTAATGGGATCGTCGGAGTCGTACCTGAACTGAATCATGTCTGCTCTCTGCTAAGTAAGTCAGGACTACAATGCCAAGTGACTGACTTTAATTAGAGCTTAAGCATCTTTGTCTGTACCTCATACGATGACACCCAGTGTAAAGAGATCCAGGAGTTTGTTGCTGGCGGTGGTGGTCTCCTAATTGGGGGTCATGCTTGGTGGTGGGCTCATTGCAATCCTGGCCGAAATGTAATGACAGATTGCCCTGGAAATCGTATCCTCAGCAAGATGGGTTTGTGCCTTTTGGAGAAAACTGTGGAAGCTGGGGTGTACAAGGCTCCACAGGTGAAGCAAGATGGCAGTGCCTCTACTCGGCTGTATCATTTCCAGGATTTGCTTCATCATTTTGCCGGGCATGTGCTCCAGGGCCAACAGCTAGGAGATTATGAAAAACAATATCTGAAGAAGCTCGGCAATGATTGTGCCAGTTATCTCCGCATGCAGGCATTCGACTGTGACACTTATAAGTCAGCAGTTGTACTTCTCACAGACATAATCAAGGCAAGATTTCCACAGATGTCTCCTACACGTCCTGTTGCAAATGCAGAGGATCACCTGCTACTCCGTGTGGGGACTGAGTTGTTTTGGCTCAGTGAAGACACAGAACTTCTGTCATATCTCATCAAAGACATACCTAACCTGCCAACTGTGTCCAATGCAAGAGTCTGGATCAGTGCTAGTACAGCAGGTAAATACCTTCTTGCAAGCAATTCATTTTTGTTTGTAATTACAGCATTCTCTAAAATTGCCTGTATTTTCCCTACAGATAAAAGTTATGCTAGCAGATGAAAAATGTGGATCTTCTTGGTATGTGTATAGATCTGCATTCCTCCCATCCTCTATTAATTATTTATTGTACATTTAGATAACTGTACTTGTTACTGGTTCTTTTATGGCTTCCATTGTAGATGGACAAAATATATCATTCTAATCTGACTAAAATCCAATAAGAGTCTGACATGCCAAAGCTGTGGTAAACCATCCAAAAGGGTCTTATATATATGGAGTGTTTGCTTGTTTCAGATGATGAAGAATGGATAAGCACAGGCCTGTATCTTTCTCCTGGAATGAAGACTAACGTAACAGTGCCTGGGTCAATAATAGGAAAGGGTTGGGCAGTATTGTTTCATTGTATTTATTATACTTTGTGTGTATATATATATATATATATATATATATATATATATATATATATAATGATAATTGCTGTTTAACTGACCTAATATGCAACGTGTTGAGCTTATGGTGAGAGATGCTACAAACCTTTTTACCACCAAAAATTTTACCACGGCTGCATGTTTGATATTTGTAAAGAACTGAAACGAGCTCCCGTGGTCTGTGTGTCTTTCCCTTTGGAAAAAGAGAATCTGCAAGTTTGTAATCTGGGAAGGACTCATATACCTGATCGCACCTCCTAGAAGTTCAGTACATGAGATGGAGGTTGTGATACAAACAGCCATAAAAGCACCGTACTACAAGTCTGGTAAATGAATTAATGACTTATTTATTTTTAGTAAGCAAAAATTTTGTTTTTAAAGTGCACGGTAAGAGTAAAATGTTAACAATTCTCTCAGGATTGACCAGTGTATCTGACTGGATTGTTGAGATCCGAAAGGCACCTGCACCTTGGGCAGAGCTGGAGTTTAAGAATCTCATCATCACCTTGCCATCAAAGGTGATACGACACCTGGACCATCCGGACAAAGTGGCCACTCTCTGGGATTCCATAATGAGGAGTGTAGCTGACTTGGCTGTTATGCCTGCGAAGTTTACCCGCAAGGAACGCTTCGTTGCTGATGTTCAGATCTCTGCTGGTCTGTATCATGTTATACTTTGTCAGAACGACTTTAATGGGAGAACCATTCCCACCACCAGTAGTGATTACATGATGTATCAACATTTACCATGATTAAGTAATTACATTACTGAAAGATGATGGTCTTGTGTCTACAGGCTTCATGCATTCAGGTTACCCCATTATGATGCACTCAGAGTCAGCCCCAGACTTGGTAAAACCATATGCTGCTGGTGAAAGTAATTTTTGGACACCTATCCATGAACTGGGCCATAACCAGCAGCGCTCAGTTTGGGAGTTCCCACCACATACTACTGAGTGTACCTGTAACCTGTGGTCTGTATATGTACACGAGGTGGTGCTTGGTGTGAAAAAGGCAAAGGCTCATCAGGAAATGACAGCACGCAGACGACTGAGCCGAATTAGGAAATACGTCATGAGAGGCCGAAATCTGAAGGACTGGAAAGACTGGACAGCACTGGACACTTACATGCAGGTCAGTACGACTTGACTGCTGAATGCCAGTCAGGATTTGTATTGCTTAGAGGCTGAGCTTGTGAGATTATTTCGACATTTTACATGCAAATAGTCATTTCTTTAATTTTATGAAAACTCAGTATGCAGGTAAGTGATGTAGGATTTAAGACTTGTCAGTTTGCTGAGCAGCCCTTAATGGCCTCAGCATTTCCTTTCAGAGGAATAACTAACAAAATGTTCCATTGCTGCATTAGTTTTCCATATTTTTGTTTTTACTGTTAAAAAATACTGTTAGAATCTTAATAAGCTGCTCTGTGCCAGTTCAAGAAAGCAGCCTAAACCATCCCTTACAACTTCAGCATAAATGGTCAGGGCTAAACTGCTGTAAGCTGAATAGGTGGATATGAATGTAAATGTATTGGTATTCATGACATTACAAAACCAGTTATTTCAAAACAGGCTGATTTTGCTGCTTAGTTTTCATATACTGGCTGTATGGACTGGTGAGAGAATGGATAGTTTTGAACTTGATGGTTTATGGTTTTGAAAAAAATTACATACAGTGTATCAACTGCAAAAAATGTTATATAAGATTTTAACATACCGCTATCACCCGTGTGTTTTGATCTGATTTTTTAAACTTGATGGTTTATGGTTTCGAAAAAAAAAATTACTAATATAATACTACTACAAAGTGTATCAACTTAAAAAAATGTATCGATTTTAAAAAAATGTGATATAAGATTTTACCATAACGCCATCACCTGTATGTTTTAATCTGATTTTTTAAAAGCTGCAAGAACAGTTTGGCTGGGATGCCTTCAAGAAAGTCTTTGCTGCTTACCATGATATGACAGACGTACCAAAGGACAACAAAGGCAAAATGAACCTGTACGCTGCAACCTTCTCAGAGGTGGTAAAGATGAATCTGACCTCCTTCTTCAAAGCCTGGGGCTGGCCCATACAACCTAGCACAGAAGAGAAATTGTCCAGCCTGCCTGCGTGGGAGAACCATCCTCTGGTCCAGTATGCTGCCAAATGAGGTGCGAGGTTCCTGAAAAAACAAACACAGATTTCTCGTCTAGACAATTGGTACACAGAACAGCAAAACAAAATCCTGTTACCAAATATTGGAACACAGTGGCCTTCTGTCTATTCTCCATCAGAGCAGAAGAAAGGTTAAATGGTCCAAATTAGACAGTTTTTTAGTCAATCTGCCTGGAAAAGTATTTTTTCCAACCACAGATCTTCCAGCAGTACAATGATCCATCTTAAACTGCTACACTGACCACGGAATCAAGCTTCTAACAGTGTCAGATCAGGGTTGAGCTGAAGAGGAGAGTACAAAATTGAAAACCTAATATGGAGAGAGTCTGTACTGATGAGTCTCTGATTCCTTGATGATTCCTTGATGCTCTGGATCCTGCAGTCTCATCAAGCGTTAAAGACTCATTATAGACTTATTGGTGTTATGTTGGGAGAAACTACACAAAGTACCAAATGCAGTGGTGCCAGCAAGTGAGGAAAAAAAAAAACCAACACGCATATTTTTAAAAATATTTTTGGAACTTTTTTTTTACTTACTCATATACTATCACATACAAATTACATATATCCACATACCCAGTGTGATTTTTGTGTTTATGGCCCAAACATTGTAGAGTTGACTGTATACAGACAGGTCAGTAACTAATTAGACTGAGACACAATTTGAAATGGTTGACTATAGTCGATAGTTCAAGGCATTTACCAAAAATATTGCATTTCTTGGTAAACTTTATACATTCTAAACAGTTTGCACAGGTTTCAGTGCAAAGCACGGTTGTAAATTCAAATCATACCATAAGTAAACAGTAATACAGGAAATAAAGTGAGCATTTTTTATGAAATACAGTCTAACACGCGGGAAGCAGTGTAAGATACAGAGGACAAGTAGAAGTACTTTTATCACAAATTACGTTCTTGTTCTTAGCATGACAATGAGAGAAGCTGGACAAAGAGCACAGCCTAATCGGCGTCAGTAATCAGGACACAAGAAGCAAATCGGTCATTCTCATTACTGCATATTCACATTACTCCACTGGCTGCACTGGCTGCAGATGGAAATAAAAATATTTAAATGAACTTTTTTTACAGGTTTGAAAGACAGTTTACCCACAGTGGTCGATAGTCTTTTCACTAGATCATATCGGTACCACTGTGCAGACAGTCTGTCCACCCACTGTCTGTCCAGGGAAAATAATACTCAGTCAGGTAGACTCAGTCGAGAGTGATGATGCTAAGGCAGAATTAAAGCCACATCTGGTTTCTTTCTATTGTTTTTTTTTCTATGTAATGAATTTATTAATTCTAAACCTTGATTTATCATTTTTTTCTCCACTCCACTGTAGGTTTCCACTAACATAAATATATCTATATACTTATATACTGTACTGCTGATTGCAGGACAGATAAAAATCAGTGGCAATGCATTTGACAGCTGTATGTGTTTAAAAAGCTTCATTATATATGTATTAGGAGCTTTAAAAAAGGTTTATTGTTGCTAGCTTTTTTTCTAGTCTGTTTGTTTATTATTTTCCCTCTTTTTGCTCTTTTAACCTCGATTTTGAGTTACAGTTTTTGAGGAAAAAAATTGTACATTTTTTATTGGTTAAAAATGAAATTATCATTATTTGCCTTTTTACAATTTTCCTAACCTTTTTAGTAAACGTTTTATATAAATCAGTTATTGTTTCATTTTAATACTGTTAGTATTAGCAATAAAAATCAGCATTGCATTGAAATACCCTAACCTAGTTGTTTCTGCAGCCTTCCAGTTCAATTTGTCACATCCTGCCTTGTTTTCCTGCCTGTCTGTCTTTGTTTACATTCCCTTGTCTGTCCCATGTGCTTGTGTTTACGTTTTTCGCCATGTGGTTCTGTTTGTTTTGTCGTGTGCTCCTTGTCTCCGCCCCTCACCTGTTTCCTATGTGTGGTCCCTCCTGTTTTCAGGTGTTCCGTGTTCCCTGTGTTATTTAATCCCGCTGTTTGTCCCTGTCTTTGTCAATCTTTCTCATGGTCTTGTTCCTTTGTTTTGTTTCCTGGTTTTCCTGTAAGGTTCCCTTGGCTTCCTCCTGTTCATCATGTCGGTATGTCTTAGTTCCTGTTGTTTGTTTAGTATTTTGTATTCCTGTTTCTTTTGTTTTATTTTTTATTATGTATTCCAATAAAAAGGCTTTGCGTATGTATCCGCTTCCCTCACCCTGCGACACAATTCTTATTCACCAGCCTCTTGTTTAAATTTTTCAATTCCATCTTAAATGGCGCAGCAGTTACACTCTAACCTAAAGTGCATACTCTTGCAATATTTAAGGTGACAAAAAAACTGGTGAATGTTCAGCCTTGTGTGATACATTTGCTTTTTCTGTCTTATCTTTATACAGTCTGTAAGAAGATTGGCTGAATTCTTGCTGAACCCATTTGTTCAGTCAATCATAAGAATATAAGACTCATATTGTCACATAATAAATAAAATCATAAACCTACATCATTTAAACAGGACAGCTGATCTTTATATCCTGGGATATAAAAGATTCATGATAAGTAGACCAATAGAAATGCTTCAGATTAGCTTGGAAACATTTCTGGATCTATTAAATTACATTAAACCTAATAATATTTTGGTCTCTTGTAAAATTACTTTTTCGGAGATACTTGTTTGTTTTTCTTTGCACAGTGACGATAATGCTTTTACTGCATTATTAACTGATCATAGGAAATCAAATTCCTTACTGTTGCAAAAAATATTCTTAAAAAATGGTATCTTTAAGCTTCTACTTCAAAATAGACAAATAATGATAATAATAAACTAGTTAGCCTATTTTGGGGTTAAAATATTATTTTAACATATTAATGGCCAGATCTAGCTGGTTGTTTATGGACTCATATGTTGTTTTTTTTGTGTACCTAAGTGTTTAACACTTCTGTAAGCATTTTCTAATCAATCACAAGGCTGAAATCTCTTGCTCTGCCCACACAAAACAGTTTCAGCGAAAGTTAATGATTTAATAAAAGCTTGAAAAGGATGTAATCATTATAGAGACGATTACTACATTGATTATTAAATGAATTATAATGTACAAAACACAAATCTGCTTGGAAAATGTTTATCCAATCTTTATTATCACCATGGTTAATTAGCAAATTAGCAGCTAGTGGTGTGATAAGTTAGTGGCCAGCAGTTAGCTTTATAAGGCTTAATAAGTGTTTAATAATGAACACTTCAAATATGCAGAGGTTTGTGATGTATAACAGTGGAAACTGGTTATTTCACACTAGTCACTGTTTAATCATGCTGTAATTGGCAGCAGGTAAACTACTAACTACTGAACTTTAAAGGCTTTGTAAAGGAATTAGAATGTCCCCTTATACCCAAGTGTATATACAAAGGTAAAAAAAATCGGCTAACATAAAATTTTTAATTCTAAATGTTGAATTAGTGTCAGAACTGAACACAATCTGCTCTAAACATACAGTACTTTCACTCGGAGCACAAGATTGCGTCTTCTAGAATGAAATCCGTTTGTACTGCAGCGCCCCTTAGAGGAGGGTCTCTGGCAATTGGATGGGTCTCTGATTGGCTGGTTTACAGTGAGACACCACGATGATCACACAGAAGCTACCTGTTGAAATAGATACAGACTCTGTCCTCTTACTATTTAGTTAGCTATGCTAATGTTAGTTACTCGGAGTGTTAACTAACATAACCTATACTAGCTGCTCGCTTTCCATCTCGACATCAACACAAAGTAGATTAAAGTTGTTACTGAGTGTGAAACTTTCAGTATAAGATGATCTGCTTCAACCAGCACACAATGATACACTCACATAGCATGGCTGCTACTTTTGGTTTCCTGTGGGAGTTGTGATGCTAATAAAGTGCTAAAAGCTGAGCGAAGCTGTTCGAAGTTGTTCAAGGTTTGAGAAACTGTCTGGACTGAAATGCTAAATGTCCTACTCCATTCCACCTTAAGTGGTGCTGCAGTTACATTTTGTTGCCTGTGTAAGCTGCAGCGTTTAAGGTGGAACGAAACATCTGATTAAACAGCTGGAAAATAGGAAGAAAAATAGATTTCAGCCTCATTTAAAGATGAACATCCTCCATGTAATGCTGACAGTCTGGTTCTTCAGGAAGGGAATGAAAAGTGCCGACATCACCATCACAGCCTACAGCGCTAGATTTCTACACATAGTCCACCACTTGCGCTGCTGATGCTCTGTTGTTGTGGTTGTATGTGAATGTTGAGGGTGTAAATATTAATTAATCTATTACATAACAGTTACAATTTCTTTTGTAAATGCAGGACGTGTATCTGAATGAGGAACAACAGTGAGGTTCACGGGAGCTCAGTTCTATGTTCTGAACTTTTCTTTAAACACAATTTTGTCCAGCAAAGCCTTTCAGCACAGGCGGGCCGAAACAGGAACTAAAGCGTTCTTTGCCCCAAACAGATGGCCAGAAATGCACCATCTTGGTTTAACGTAAATTATCTTTGTTCATATGTTAACCGATGTGTTGGTGTTATTTCTCACACTCGGCGTCGGCACATCTTGGTGTAACGTTAATGATCTTTGTTCATTTGTTAACCGGTGCGTTGGTGTAATTATCACACTCGGAGTCGTCACATCGAATCATGTAAGTAATTTGTTAATGTGGAATAAACTTTAGTCTGTACTTACTAGGGTTTATTTTTCTATTATATCTTTTCGTTCCGTTTATGGTGTCTTGTAAAGACTAATATACTGCAGTTATTAAGGTTTATTTTGACTTATACTCTGATATGATGGAGAAACGACACTGCAGTGCAACTCTGTAAAGAACAGTGTGCTGTATGTGGGATTTGGGCTGTTAGAAACTGAAAGTGGTTTATAACGCTGTCTGGACATTTTGGTCATTAAAGGGGAATTCCACCGATCTTTCAAACCGCAAAATTCGCATGATCCCGTCGCTGGGAAGTCCCAGTGGTTTAATGTTGGAATAATACATTGTAGAGAAATGTTACTATTCAGAACAACAAGTGAACATACACAAGGTTGTATATGTGGTGCTGATGGTAGTAAAAAAATAGTAAATAAAAGTAGTAAATTTACTATTCCATTCCATCTTAAGTGGTGCCGCAGTTAAATTCTGTTGCATGTGTTAGCTTGCAGGGTTTAAGGTGGAAATGAATATCTGATTAAAACGAGGCGGGGCGAAGCAGGAACTGAAGCTCTCTTCGTCCCATTCAGTTGGCCATTGATGCACCATCTTGGTGTAACGTAAATGATCTTTATTCATATGTTAACCGTTGCTTAGGTGTATTTCTCACACTCGGCGTCGGCACATCTTGGTGTAACGTAAATTATCTTTGTTCATATGTTAACCAGTGCGTTGGTGTAATTATCACACTTGGAGTCGTCACATCGAATCATGTAAGTAATCTGTTACTGAAGAATAAACTTAAGTCTGTACTTACTAGGGTTTATTTTTCTATTACATCTTTTCATTCCGTTTATGGTGTCATGTAAAGACTAATATACTGCAGTTATCAAGGTTTATTTTGACTTATGCTCTGATATGATGGAGAAACGACACTGCAGTGCAACTCTGTAAAGAACAGTGTGCTGTATGTGGTATTCGGCCTGTTAGAAACTTAAAGTGGTTTAAAAAGCTGTCTGGACTTTCCACACCCTATATATATATATATATATATATATATATATATATATATATATATATATATATATGTGTGTGTGTGTGTGTGTGTGTGTGTGTGTGTGTGTGTGTGTGTGTGTGTGAAGTTCAGGTCTGCACGACGTCTTAGCGGACAGTTTTAGTTTAGAATTAAACGCTGCAGAGACATTTTGGTCATTAAAGGGGAATTCCACCGATCTTTCAAACCGCAAAATTCGCATGATCCCGTCGCTGAGAAGTCCCAGTGGTTTAATGTTGGATTGATTCATTGTAGAGAAATGTTACTATCCAGAACAACAAGTGAACATACACAAGGTTGTATATGTGGTGCTGATGCTAGTAAAAAATAGTAAATAAAATTAAACGTAAATTATCTTTGTTCTTGTGTTAACTACTGCTTTGGTGTAATTCTCACGCTCTGCGTCGGCACATCTTGGTGTAACGTAAATGATCTTTGTCCGTATGTTAAGCGGACACTTTCAGTTTCGAATTAAATGCTGCTGCAGAGACATTATGTCACCGCTAGATGGCACTGGTGAGGCATTTTTGGTCATTACAGGGGAAATCCACCGATCTTTCCAACTGCAAAATTCGCATGATTCCGTTGCTGGGAAGTCCCGTTGGTTTGACGTTGGAATGATTCACTGTAGAGAAATGTTATTATCCAGAACAACCAGTGAACCTACACAAGTTTGTTTATAGTAAGAAACAATAGTAAGAAACCTTATATCTTGAGACCATGATTTTATTGTTTTGTGATCTTGAGGTAACAAAAGTTAAATAAACTTAAAGATAAAAAAGTGTTCTCAAGCTCAAAAGTTATTTTGAGATCACAAGACAGTTAAGTTTTGATTTTGACTGAACAATTTTGTTATCTTGATATCAGTTAAGTCTCAATTTCAAGATGATGATAATAATAATATTTATATAACCCAACAAACACAGTTATGTATTAACAACCCATTGTTTTGGTGACCACAACATTACCACAATGTTTAAGTGTAATTCCTCAGAAGGCTTTATTAATGTAGTGGCAACCTTGTCTGTATGTCATCATCTTATCACATCTTAGAATCTTTCATAATGTTGTGCATAGACCTCCACGGAGTTTTGCTAAGCCTGCCGTCACTCAGACCAACAAGGCTGCATTTATTAGAGGCAGTGTTGATGACGTCATGATGACCTTTAATAACTTCTCTATATACAAATTAATTTGACTGTCAAATGTGATTTGTGGAGTTCCTCTTTATAAGGAGAGCTGGGTTTGTTCTATACATTGTACGTTGTGTATACATTTTGTAATTTAAGGTGTGATTTAAGGTCTGATTTCACCCCAAAACCAAGCACACCTGCCATAAGAAACTTTTCAGCCTTGTTTGACTCCTGAACGGAAATTGCTTTTCTTTTCTTGATCTTTTGACAGATTCTTGCTGAATCTGTTTACACAGTCAGTCGCAGAACAGCTCTTTCTCATTTCAGATATTTTGTGCTTTCGCTGCGTTCACATTCAACGCTAACGCTGACCACCCAGTTAGTCTTTCTGCCACTCAGTGAGTGCAATCACACCACCGTGCTAGGCCTCGTCACTCCCACAGGGATGTGGTTAGCACTTAAGAGTGCTGTCAAGAGTGGTGCCAGGGCAGTAGTCTCTGTCTCAACATCAGTAAAACAAAGGAGTTGATAGTGGTCTACAAGAAGCCCCAGAGGGCCAACCTCCCCAATATATCAATAGTGCCATAGTGGACAGAGTCAGCAGTGTTAAGTTCCTCAGCATATTCCCAAAGTGGCAGAGTAAAATGGTATTATTTATATTATTCATTATTATATATGGGTTGTCAATACATAACTGTGTTTGTTAGTATCCAGAACAGCCAGTGAACCTACATAGGTTTTTTTATATATGGTGCTGATAATGTTAAAATAGTGGAAAACCTAAATAAACAACATTTTTTTGTTATGGGGACTGTTTTACAGAAGCCCAGAGAGGTCAGCCGGTAGTTATAACCTTCTGGACTGTTATTTTGAGACCATGACTTAATTGTTTTGTGATCTTGAGATAGCAAAAGTGAAAGAAACTTAAAGATAAGAATCTTGAGATTACACGACAAATACTGGACTACAGGAAACTGCAGAGGGCCACAGAGTGGCCACTCTCCCCAATATCAAGAGAGTCAGCAATTTTAAGTTCCTCAGGGTACACCTCACTGATGACCTCGCCTGGTTGCTACACTAATACAATTGTGAGATCTGCCCATCAGCGTCTCTTCTACCGGAGTAGGCTCAGGAAGTTTGGACTGCCTCCTGACATATAATAACAACCATTTCAATGCAATTCAGGGCAGGGTGGTTCTGTGTGGAGTGTGTATGTTCTCCCCGTGCTCGAGTGGGTTTCCTCCGTGTACTCCAGTTTCCTCCCACAGTCCAAACACATGCATGTTAGGTTGATTGGTCACTCTAAACTGCCTGTAGGTGTGAGTGAGTGTTGGCTATGTGATGGAAGACACGCTACAAGACGCTTCTCTGTCCTGGCACCCAGATGGTGGAACGAACTTCCACTGGCTGTCCGAACAGCGAATTCTCTCGAGGTCTTCAAATGCAGACTGAAGACCTATCTCTAATTGCACTTTATCTTCTAGGAGCACTGGATAAGTATTGCACTTATACTGTATGTAGTCTTGTATTTATTCTCTTCTCTGTAGGTGTTCCAGTCTTGCTAGGTATTGTCTTTTTTCTAGGTATCAGTACTGGCCCTGTGTTTATGGCAGTGTTTGAGTATAGAGTGGTTTGGACTTAAACTTGTTTGTACTAGATAGAGATTCATACTCTAACCGAACACTAAGCACTTTTGTAAGTCGCTCTGGATAAGAGCGTCTGCTAAATGCCGTAAATGTAAATGATGGACTGGCGAACTGTCCATGGTGTACCCAGCCTTCACCCGATGACGCTGGGATTCGCACCAGCTCCCCCGTGACCCTGACTAGCGGGATTAAGCGGCTGATAATGAATGAATAGATGGATTCATTTTGCTAATAATCATTTAAACATATTTGCTATTTTGAAATGTGTAACCCGGACTAAGACTGCGTCAACTTAACCCATTTCAGAAAACTCTTAAATGTTAATACAGTTCAATTATTTTGCTTAGAAAATAGAATAAATGCGTTGTGCATATAGTATAATACCATATCAGGTTCAGGTATTAATAATAAACTGATAATAAATTGTTAAACTGTTAATACTGTTCGACCAGAGGAGGATGGGTCTCTGCTTGTGAGTCTGGTTCTTCCCAAGATTTCTTCCTCCAGTTTGTGAGGGAGTTGTTGGCTTGCTCACAGTGAATAAAGTGCTGTGACTTCATGTTTTCATGCTTTTAAACTCCTGTAAAGCTGCTTTGTGACAACATCGTTGTAAAAAGTGGTATACAAATAAACTTGACCTGACTATATAATATTTTGAATGTGTAACATTCCCGTATTCAGACACGTTAACATAATTTCAGTGCATGTTCATCTTCCCAACATAAAGTAATTAGATGTGATAAAGTGGGACCATCATAAGGGGGTGCTTCTCTGTAAACAATACTGGGGCACAAAAGGAAATATGAATAGAAACATGTACTCCAAGATATTTAATTGACATAGTTGACATAATAGTTTTTAAGATGGCGATACCAAATATGAAGCCATAAAACTCAAGACTGATTTCTAAAAATGTTCAAGTTGTCTTGAGTCCATAAGAGGGAGCCATACAGCCTTGCTGAACTATATATGGTTTCACAAGAAGAACCGACCAAAAGTGAATCCCAATGCTGCAAAAAACTACTTCTTGCTGTAGACAAAGCTGTAATAGCCAAAACTGACTTTGTGATAAAGTATAATTTGGTGGTGTCTGAATATTTTGTTTTGAAGCATAGTTTGGTTTTTGCTCATAAATGCTCAATTTTCTATACATATTTATTAGTGCAAAGTCAAACTTGGAATGGAAACATGTACTGCAAGTATATTTATTACCAAAAACACAAAAATATACCTGTTTTTCTAAAAGTATGTGTCTATATGATAAGGACATGGTCATGTCTGTTTTATCACACCAAAGCTGCCACTTCATCCAGGAAAGCCTCTGAAATCATTATCATTCCTGTGTTGTTGTTTTCACTGCTGATTATATCTCTACTTATTCTTTTGTCCCAGGGAAGGCATGAAATTCAAAGCTGACCTGGAATTCCTTTTACAGGGTGTGTCTGAGTTTGACATCCGGGGTGAGTCTGTGCCATCTGTGGTGCTGGTGCATGGATCTTCAGCGTTTCCTGTTGGGCTCACAACAAGTGGGAAGGCATTCCTTGCTGGAGCTTACTTTGGACAGGGACGGATAATAGTGGCCAGTCATGAAAGTTACTTGGATCGTGAATCACTGTCCACTTTCATGACCAATGCTGTCCACTGGCTTGACAAAGGGCGTAATGGGATCGTCGGAGTCGTACCTAAACTGAATCATGTCTGCTCTCTGCTAAGTAAGTCAGGACTACAATGTCAAGTGACTGACTTAAAGAAGAGTTTGAGTGTCTTTGTCTGTACCTCATACAATGACACGCAGTGTAAAGAGATCCAGGAGTTTGTTGCTGGCGGTGGTGGTCTCCTGATTGGGGGTCATGCTTGGTGGTGGGCTCATTGCAATCCTGGCAAAAATGTAATGACAGATTGCCCTGGAAATCGTATCCTCAGTAAGATGGGCTTGTGTCTTTTGGAGAAAACTGTGGAAGCTGGGGTGTACAAGGCTCCACAGGTGAAGCAAGATGGCAGTGCCTCTACTCGGCTGTATCATTTCCAGGATTTGCTTCATCATTTTGCCGGGCATGTGCTCCAGGGCCAACAGTTAGGAGATTATGAAAAACAATATCTGAAGAAGCTCGGCAATGATTGTGCCAGTTATCTCCGCATGCAGGCATTCGACTGTGACACATATAAATCAGCAGTTGTACTTCTCACAGACATAATCAAGGCAAGATTTCCACAGGTGTCTCCTACACGTCCTGTTGCAAATGCAGAGGATCATCTGCTACTCCGTGTGGGGACTGAGTTGTTTGGGCTCTGCAAAGACACAGATGAACTTCCGTTATATCTCATCAAAGACATACCTAACCTGCCAACTGTGTCCAATGCAAGAGTCTGGATCAGTGCTAGTACAGCAGGTAAAATCTTACAAGCAATTTGTTTTTGTTTTTAATTATAGTGTGTACTGCATTCCTGCTATCCTTTATTATTAATTTATTGTACATTTAGATAACTGTACTTGTTACAGGTCCTTTAAGGCTTCTATTGTAGATGGACAAAATATATCTTTCCAATCTGACTCAAATCCAATAAGAGTCTGACATGCCAAAGCTGTGGCAACTCTTCATATTTATAGGTGGTGTTTACTTGTTTCAGATGATGAAGAATGGATAAGCACAGGCCTGTATCTTTCTCCTGGATTGAAGACTAACATAACAGTGCCCGGGTCAATAATAGGAAAGGGTTGGAAGGTATTCATAGTATTCATTGTATATATATATATATATATATATATATATATATATATATATATATATATATATATATATACACACATTATTTTGAATGTATCAAGGTACAAACCGTGTGGTTTTAAGGTTGCATGGTGTACTATAAATAATAGTAATACTTTAAATAAAGTAAAGTTTGGAGTCAATACAATTTAAAAATATAACTTCAGTGAGTTATGGTATAATTATGTATGTAGATGTATCCCTGAGGGTACATATATATGGTCTCTAAACTGTTTAGGCTAATGTTAAGTTGCCAATTTCTGGGAAAGTTATTTTATTTCAAGAAAACGTTTGTTTTGTAATGTTTGCTTAGGTTAGTAACTGATCTGATATGCGACGTGTTGAGCTTATGGTGAGAGATGCTACAAACCTATTTTACCATGGCTGCATGTTTGATATTTGTAATTAGGTACCACACTCTTGCAGGTGCAGATCGGCTGTCAAACAGATGATTTAGGCAACGCAAAAGAACTGAAACGAGCTCCCGTGGTCTGTGTGTCATTCCCTTTGGAGAAAGAGAATCTGCAAGTTTGTAATCTGTGGGGAGGACTCATATACCTGATCGCACCTCCTAGAAGTTCAGTACATGAGATGGAGGTTGTAATACAGACAGCCATAAAAGCTCCGTACTACAAGTCTGGTAAATCAATTAATTACCGATTTATTTTTAATAAGCAAAAATTTAGCTGTTGCAGTACATGGTAAAAGAAAAACTTGGGATGTTAATAATACTTTCAGGAGTGACCAGTGTATCTGACTGGGTTGCTGAGATCCGTAAGGCACCTGCACCTTGGGCAGAGCTGGAGTTTGAGAATCTCATCATCACCTTGCCATCAAAGGTGATACGACACCTGGACCATCCAGACAAAGTGGCCACTCTCTGGGATTCCATAATGAGGAGTGTAGCTGACTTGGCTGTTAAGCCTGTGAAGTTTACCCGCAAGGAACGCTTCGTTGCTGATGTTCAGATCTCTGCTGGTCTGTATCATGTTATACTTTGTCAGAACAACTTTAATGGGAGAACCATTCCCACCACCAGTAGTGATTACATGATGTATCAACAATTACCGTGATGAAGTATTTACATTACTGAAAGGTGATGGTCTTGTGTCCACAGGCTTCATGCATTCAGGTTACCCCATTATGATGCACTCAGAGTCAGCCCCAGACTTGGTAAAACCATATGCCACTGGTAAAAGTGATTTCTGGGGACCTATCCATGAACTGGGCCATAACCAGCAGCGCTCAGTTTGGGAGTTCCCACCACATACTACTGAGTGTACCTGTAACCTGTGGTCTGTATATGTACACGAGGTTGTGCTTGGTGTGAAAAAGGCAAAGGCTCATCAGGAAATGACAGCACACAGACGACTGAGCCGAATTAAGAAATACATCATGGGAGGCCGAAATCTGAAGGACTGGGAAGTCTGGACAGCACTGGAGACTTACATGCAGGTCAGCAGGACTGGATGCCAGTCAGGATTTGTATTGCTTAGAGGCTGAGCTTGTGAGATTATACAGGCATTTTATATGCAAATGTCAATTTCTTTAATGTTATGAAAACTCACACTTTATGAAAGTATGTAGGTAAGTGATGTAGGATTTAGATACTGGACATCAGTCCAGTAGACGGCAGCCCTTGTTGGCCTCCGCAGAGGAACGTTTAACAAAGTGTTCCATTGCTCCATTACTTTACCATATTTTTGTTTTTATTCAACAGAAGGGCATTGGGGGCAGCAGGGCAGCATGGAGCAGAATATAGAATTTTGGGTTAGGGTTTCTATTGGATGAGCCCTCAGTGGCAAGGGACAGAGCAAAAACAAGTGTCTACTGTGGTATGTAAATGGTAGCTGTTTATTGGCCAGATAACATATTTTTAATACTGTTAAAAGCTTAATAAGCTGCTCTGTGCTAGTTTAAGAAAGTAGCCTAAACTATCCCTTATCACTTTAGCATAAATGGTCAGGGCTAAACTGCTGTAAGCTGAATAGGTGGATATGAATGTAAATGTATTGGTATTCATGACATTACAAAACCAGTTATTTTAAAACAGGCTGTTTTGCTGCTTAGTTTTCATATACTGGCTGTATGGACTGGCGAGAGAATGAATAGTTTTGAACTTGATGGTTTATGGTTTTGAAAAAAATTACATACAGTGTATTAACTGCAAAAATGTTATATAAGATTTTAACATACCGCTATCACCCATGTGTTTTGATCTGATTTTTTAAAAGCTGCAAGAACAGTTTGGCTGGGATGCCTTCAAGAAAGTCTTTGCTGCTTACCATGATATGACAGACGTACCAAAGGACAACAATGGCAAAATGAACCTGTACGCTGCAACCTTCTCAGAGGTGGTAAAGATGAATCTGACCTCCTTCTTCAAAGCCTGGGGCTGGCCCATACAACCTAGCACAGAAGAGAAATTGTCCGGCCTGCCTGCGTGGAAGAACCATCCTCTGGTCCAGTATGTTGCCAAATGAGGTGCGAGGTCCCTGAAAAATATAGAATTTCTTCTAAAAAGAATAGATTGCATCTCACTGATTTCTCATCTGGACAATTGGTACACAGAACAGCAAAACAAAATCATATGTTACCAAATATTGGAACACAGTGGTCCTTCACAGTGGTCTATTCTCCAAGAGTAAGTAGGGATTTTTTCCAACCACAGATCTTTGAGCAGTACAATGATCCATGCTAAACTGTTTCACTGACCACAGAATCGAGCTTCTAACAGGATCAGATCAGTTCCCTTGACCTGAACCCCATTGAAAATCTTTCAGTCTTGAGCTGAAGAGGAGAGTCCAAAAGTGAGAACCTAATCTGGAGAGAGTCTGTACTCGTGATTCCTTGCTCTGGACCCTGCAGTCTCATCAAAGCATTATAGACTCATTATAGACTTATTGTTTTGTTATGTAATGCTGGGAGAAACTACACAAAGTACTGAATGCAGCGTGCCATCAAATATGACACATGGTTTTGTTAAAAAACAACACACATTTTTGTAACTTTTTTGTTACTTACTATTACTTACAATTTTCTCTCATCCACACATCTAGTGTGACTTAGATTTTTGTTTATGACCCAAGCATTATAGAGTTGACAGGTCAGTAACCAACAATTGTTGACTATAAGGTTTAATTCAATGCACTTAACAAAAGATATTACATTAATTGTTTTTCCATACAAACACTGTGTGACTGCCAAACTTATGAACCTAATAGATTCTATATATATCAGCACACATAGTATATATGGCTGTTGCTGTCCAAAGAAAAACAAGCATCTCCAAAATGGGAACTTTACAGGAGAGGACAAAAACATACTTCATCTTTAATGCAAATCAATGGAACCAAAATTTCCACCCTTTTCAAGCTATTTTGGTGTATTTCTAGTCGTCCAGTCACACAGTATAAAAAGGCAACTGTTGCATGTAAACAATGTAGAAAAAAAATGACAAAAATGTAGAGACGTGTTTTTCTTTAGACGCTAAACATTATACATTCTATAAAGCAAACACAGGTTTCAGTGCAAAGCATAGTTGCAAAGTCTAATCATAACCATGAGTAATGCTGGGAATAAAGTGAACTGTTTTAATGAAATGCAACCCAACATGCGGAAACCGGCGTAAGATACAGACGACGAGGAGAAGTATGTTCATTACAGATGATGTTTTTGTTCTTAGCATGACAATGAGAGAAGCTGGACAAAGAGCACAGCCAAATCTGCTTCAGTCATTAGAATTAGAATTTAGACACTCAAATTAGCCACATGTGTTTTTTGTACACAGTGGAATTTGACCTCCACATTAACCCCTCCGTTCAGTGAAACAGCCACATATACACACACATTAGTGAACATACACTAGGGGGCTTCAGTATTTCAATACATTTAGTTTTCCCTGCTTGCACAGGTGCTTGCTACCTGCTTGTTTATTTTTTACTGGTTAAAAATAAAATAATCATAATTTGCCTCTTTATCATTTTTTCAACCTTTTAAATAAACATTTCATTTTGAATTTAATGTGAATCTGTCTTTGTATCATTTTAATACAGTTAGCAGCAATAAAAATCAGCATTGCATTGAAATACCCTAACCTAGTTGTTTCTGCAAACTTCAGCCATCCAGTTCAGTTCTTATTCACCAGCCTCTTGCTTAAATTGATCAGTTCCAGCTTAAATGGTGCAGCAGTTACATTCTAATCTAAAGCGTATACTGCTGCACCATTTAAGATAGAACTGGAAAATCTGAACAAGAAACTGGTGAGTAGAAAGCGTGGTCCAGCCTTGTGTGATACATTTGTTTAGTCTATTGCACAACAGCTCCTTTTCCATTTGAGATGTTTTTGTGTTTTAGCTGCTTTCGCACTGAACGCTAACATTGCCACTCAGTTAGTCGTTCTGCTTCTCAGTGGGCGCAACCACAGTGACTCCCACCAACTGTGACATCACATGCAGACACCCAATACATACCATTCATCAGTGCATATAATCCATAAAGTGGACTAAGCTACAAATATAAACATTTTAATTAAACATGGTTGTGACATACAACAAAGAATGCGTGACCACTCATTCAAATTGACACATCCTCAACAGATCACATGTGTTTTTGTTCCTGAGTGTTTTAAGGAATGTAGTCATATCAGATGTGAATGCTCTCTGGTAACTATGGTGGCATCACAGACCTGTTACATAAAATGTAACCTACATGCTGTAAACGATCTTTCCCCAAGTATTCACAATTGTGTTGTTTGTTATCTCACATAATTAATATTTTGGGGGGGGATCACCATTTAAAACAAAATTGATTGTGATTAGCATTAATCTACGTCTCTCCCTAAATCTATGGTGAAAAGAATGGCAATCTAAATGCAATTATACAAGTTTAAGTAAAGTGTTACCACTTTTTTTGTTAATGCAATGAGCTGTTAAAGCACTGCAGGGTTGGTAGGAATAAGATAAACACAAAGGAAGTTAAAAAAAATCTTAATAAACAATCCACTGTTTCTTATGTCCCCTTCGTTTCTCCTTGCCCTACCAGTTTACAAGAATGTTTTCCTCATAGCAGCATTGCAACAACCACCTATTTGTGAGACAGTAAAATGTTTGCCAGTGTGTCAGTTGTGGCAATTGTCAGTCATTTTTAACCAGTTATATCATATATTTAAAGTTCTACAGACTTGCTTCAACATTTGGAATGTATGCTTCTTTGTTCTGGGTGCTTCTGTTAGCTGTTGGATATGAAGGTAAGTTTTCATTGTAACCATTAATCTAATCAGCATCTGGGTAAAGTATATTTAATGTACATTCAGTCATATGTATATGTCATTATTACATCAATTACAAATTAATTCATCATACAGTTTATGTTAATTCGGCCAAAATACATCTGTCAGACATTTCTTTTAGTGTAGATGCCAAGAAATAACAAACAAATTGCTAAATTGTTTCGCTTGGTTGCTTTTTTTTATGAAATGTAAAATAAAAAATCTATTTAAACAGGTCTGTGTCTGACATGTTAGAAAAGATTATTGCAAAAATTCTGTCCTCTATGCTGTACACTGGAGTTCGATTGTACACTGGAGTTCGATTCCCCACCTGGGTAACCAAGGACCAATAAGAGTCCTTGGGTAAGACTTCTAACACTACCTTCACCTACCTGTGTACAGATAAAAATGTAAGTAGCTCTGGATAAGAACATCTGCCAAACGGCATGAATTTACATCATGGGAATGTTTTAAAGTAACACGTTTTGTAAGACATCTATTCTCATTATGAACTACTCATTTCACAATTTTATTAGGTTATTAATTATTTTTTATTATTATTATTTATATATTATCAGGGCTGATTGTAAGCTTAGAGGTTTAGGGGTGTTCTCCCAAATGACAACAGCTCATAAAAAACTACATGGAAACAACAAATCTTTAAAAAATCCCTTAGTTCACAAAGCTTAGTTTGCAAATGTATTAAGACATTTTTTAAAAGTAAGCTATAATTTATGGTATTGTATCCTTATAGCTTAATATTCTGTAGCTTTAATTAGCTAATACACATACAGACAGCACTACTCTAGCACCTCAGGCCAACCAACAGCACAGCAGCTATAGCTTCTCTCACTGCTCTATAAACGGTAAACACACCATCAGATAGTCACTCCTAGCTAACAATAACAGAATAAAGCGTGCCCCAGAAATATGGACTGCTGATAATGACTGCAATTTGTTGTTTCTGAGTGATGAAGCACAAAAATGCTCCTTTGAAAAACTTACTAGACACTCTACGCCAGTCAAATAAAAAAACTGTGCTGCTGTATTTTTGTTGTGAAAATCATTGATTTAACCATATTCTGATATTCCAGCTTGTCAGACACAAATTAATGTTAAACGAAAAAAAAAAAAATTCTACTATAATTTTTAGGGGTGCTGGGGCTCAATTTAAACTAGGGCTAGCTGCGCCCCTGTATATTATTATAAGAGTGTAAGACTCATATATCACCACTGTAATAAAAAAAACACATGTATCTTAATTTCTGTCCATTTTTTTTCTACATCATTTCAACAGGACAGCTGACCTTCATATCCTGGGATAAAAAATCATGATGAGTAGACAAATAGAAATGCTTCAGAATAGCTTGGGAACATTTCTGGTTCTAGAGTTAGGGTTAGGGTTTTTTTACATTGAACCTAACAATAATTTTGGCCTCTTGTGTAAACTTACTATATTAGAGATACTTATAATGCTTTTACTGCATTATTAACTGATCATAGGAAATCAAATCCTTTACTGTTGCAAAACATTCTTACAAAATGGTATCTTTGAGCTTCTATTTCAAAATAGACAAATAATGAATGAACTATTTAGCCTATTTTGGGGTTATTCATTAATAGTTAACATATGAATGGCCAGATCTAACAGGTTGTTTATAGACTTATATGTTGCATTCTTGTGTACATGAGTGTTCATTGAGGTTGTTTTTGTTCTAGGATATAGTAACCTTTTTGAGGTTGTTTATGAACCTATAGTATTATAGCATGTACAGTAGAAGTTTTAATTTGGCTAATTCCTACTGTAATGAAGACAAGTGTTTGCTGATGTTATTTTTGTGTTGTTTTTATGCCTCTGCTGACTCACCGTCTTGTTTTAATGCAGGTCTCCACATTCAAGGTCCCTCTCATCCTCTTGTGGTCCAGCTAGGAGACACACTTCTACTGCCCTGCTTTTCTCAGAGCCCCCTGCCTCTCAAGGGTCTCCAGGTGGAGTGGACAAGACAGATTCAGAAGCTCTGGTGATAGTATTCCAGCAAGGAGAAAGCAGAAAAGACCTGCAGAGTCAGTCTTATAGAGATAGAGTGAACTTCTTCCTGGATATCTAAATGAAACTTTTCCATCTCACTCAACAATGTGGTCAAAACCGATGCTGGAGTTTACAGGTGTAAAGTTAGTACAGTCCAAGAGTCCAGTGAAACTGAGATGGAACTGAAACATATGGGTGAGTAACCATACTCCATACAATGTCTGAGCTGTGCATACTAAAACAGGTGAATAAAACTTAATTTCAATAAGAAAAATCATTAATTTCTTGATTTTTCCTGATCTGGTACAAATGCGTACACCCAACAGCTGCTCAGCTCAGCCTATGAACTACAGATTTGATAAAACCAATGAAAACAGATAGTAAAGGATGGTTCATTCGTTTTTTAATGGATGTTCTCAAATATAGGTCTCATTTTGGGACAGTGAATACCTGTTGCTTCTGGTGCAGTAGCACCACCGAACATTGTCTTACTGTTTCTAACTTTGCTTAAATATATGCCTAGATGTTTCTGAGCATCAGCTGGTTAAAGGGGCCGACAATGCCATCGTTGCTTCTGTTGGTGAGGAAGTAATACTGAACTGTTCTGTAGATTCTAACGTACCAGCCAACATGATTGAAGAAGTGTCCTGGAGAAAGAGAGGTCAAGACCAAGACAACCTCATTCTTTTCCTTCAAGACAACAAGGTCTTCTCAGAGTCTTCCCATGAAAGTTGGAAGAATGTGAAGTTGGAGGATAAAGGAGAATTCATATGGGAGGTTCACACAAGTGACTGGTCAGCACATACAACTGTGATTCTGCAGAAACTAGGTAACACACCTTTTTTAAGCAAAGCACTTGTTAGAAAATTAGTCCCTATACATTCCTTCATTTATTTTATATAAGTCTGAATTCTGAAATCTGTTATAAAGTGAAACTTTAGATCTCCATTAACCATTTGCAACTAATTAAAGTATTAATTGACAGTAGTTAATGTTTAAAGCCCCAGGAAACGCAAATCTGTGTTTTCTTCCTAAAAAATAAGTTGGTTCCTCTGAGTAACATTATACATATCATCACTGTCTTAAGAAAGCCATCTCCATTTTTGCCTGCTTTTATTTTTTCTACATCATTTGAGCAAGACAACTGCCGTTTACATTTACATTCGCAATGAATGGACCAAATGAATTCTGAATTCTGAAATCTGTTATAAAGTGAAACTTTAGATCTCCATTAACCATTTGCAACTAATTAAAGTATTAATTGACAGTAGTTAATGTTTAAAGCCCCAGGAAACGCAAATCTGTGTTTTCTTCCTAAAAAATAAGTTGGTTCCTCTGAGTAACATTATACATATCATCACTGTCTTAAGAAAGCCATCTCCATTTTTGCCTGCTTTTATTTTTTCTACATCATTTGAGCAAGACAACTGCCGTTTACATTTACATTCGCAATGAATGGACCAAATGAAATGCTCCAAAACAGCTTGGAAGTAATTCTGGTTCCATTGTCTTACATTGAATACAAGGGTGTAGAATTAGCATAGCATATCAAGTGACGTCCCCACCAATATCCAGCGATTATTGAATTGTCCCCACCAATAATTTAATCACCTCCAAAAAACCTGATTTGTCAACATCTTGTTAACCTAGAGGTGCAGAAAGGGTTAAAAAAATGTAAAAATGATGTTTGTTTGTAAATAATTAGAACTTCAATTCATTATGAATTGTATGTTTTCAATATCAATACACAAAATCACATCTTTTGTTTTGTAAAATGTAACATATGTAAATATATCTAAACTTGTTAAGTCAGAACTGATGCAGAGTGTTAGGGGTTTGTAAAATGATGGACACAGTTTGGCCTTAGTCTTCTCTCAGACAGAACAGAGCAATCTAGACCTTTATATCCCCTTTAAATTATTATTTTTTTTGCAGGACAGTTTGAAGAAAGTTAGCAAATTGAGTATGAAAAGTAATGTAAAGATGAAGTAATGTTGAGTAGTATGTGTAATTAAATAATTAAATATAATCCAGGTAGTAGACATTCTCATTGAGTAAAGTAGCTTACATTACAATACAGTGGCTAACAACACTATATACACACAATCAATCGATATTTGTTGCTACAGCCTGTTACATATTTCAGACCAGTCTCAAGTAGTAACACCATCCCAAAGTCTAATAATTGTATTTCATTGTTTTTTATCCTCTCCATGTAACCTGGGTGCTGCTAATCCTGAGTAACACTTCTGTAAGCATTTCCTAATCAATCGCAAGGCTGAAATCTCTTGCTCCGCCCACACAAAACAGTTTCAGAGTCAGACAAAGTTACAAAGCTGAAGCTAACTAAGCAGAACCAAAAGTTATTAGTTAATGATCTAATAAGAGCTTTAAAATGATATATTCATTATAGAGTTCATTACCAGGCAAGGCGACTCAGTTAACTGTTAACACAGCATCAGTCACTGGCTACATCAGCAAGTGTATTGATGATGTCACTGTCTCCAAGACCATCACCATACGCCCAAACCAGAAGACGTGGATGACTCCTGAGGTGCGTGCGCTACTGAGGACCCGCGACTCGGCCTTCAGAGTGGGTGACAAGGCGGCCCTAAGGAAAGCAAGAGCCAAATTGTCACGAGCCATCCGAGAGGCAAAGCGCGCACATGCCCAGAGAATCCACAACCACTTCAAGGACACAGGTGACACGCGGCGCATGTGGCAGGGCATCCAGGAAATCACACACTACAGGACAATGCCACCGTCCTGTGACAGTGATGCCTTCCTCCGCGATGCCCTAAACGACTTTTATGCACGGTTTGAGGCACACAACAACACGTTGGTGAACAAGATCTCACCCAAGCCAGACGAGCAGGCGCTGTGCCTGACTGCAGTGGATGTGAGGAAAACTCTGCGCAGAGTCAACCCACGGAAAGCTGCAGGACCAGACAACATCCCTGGCAGAGTGCTCAGAGAGTGTGCAGACCAGTTGACAGATGTTCTCACGGACATCTTCAACGCCTCCCTGCGCAGCTCCACTGTCCCAATGTGCCTCAAGACCACCACCATTGTCCCTGTGCCGAAGAAGTCCACGGTGTCCTGCCCCAATGACTACCGCCCCGTAGCTCTCACGCCCATCATCCAGAAGTGCTTCGAGAAGCTAGTCATGAGGAACATCAAGACCCAACTGCCCTCTTCATTGGCCCCCCTGCAATTTGCATATCGTCCCAACCGCTCCACGGACGATGCCATCACCACCACCCTTCATCTCTCCCTTACCCACCTGGAGAAGAAGGACACCTACGTCAGAATGCTGTTCATAGACTTCAGTTCAGCATTCAACACCATCATCCCACAGAATCTCACCAGGAAGTTAAGCCTGCTGGGCCTCAACACCCCCCTATGCAACTGGATCCTGGACTTCCTGACAGGGAGGCCCCAGTTAGTCCGGTTCGGGAACAGCTGCTCCAGCACCATCACCATGAACACTGCGGCACCCCAGGGCAGTGTACTGAGTCCTCTGTTGTTCACCCTGCTGACTCATGACTGTGTTGCGAAACACAGTTCTAACAGCATCATAAAGTTCGCTGATGATACAACTGTGCTGGGTTTCATCAGCAAAGGCGACGGGTCAGCATACAGGGAGGAGGTACAGCAGCGGACAGACTGGTGTACAGTCAACAACCTTCACTGGAATGTAGAGAAGACCAAGGAAATGGTTGTTGACTTCAGGAAATCAAGACCGGACCACTCTCTGCTTAACATCAACGGCTCCTCTGTGGAGATTGTTAAGAGCACCAAGTTCCTTGGTGTCCACCTAGCGGAGAACCTCATCTGGTCCCTGAACACCAGCTCTACAGCCAAGAAAGCCCAGCAGCGTCTCTACTTCCTCCGGAAGCTGAGAAAGGCCCGTCTCCCTCCAACCATCCTCACCCTCTTCTATAGGGGAACCATAGAGAGCATCCTAAGCAGCTGCATCACTGCCTGGTTTGGGACCTGCACAGCCTCTGACTGCAAGTCCCTCCAACGCATTGTGCGGACAGCTGAGAGGATCATCGGAGTCTCTCTCCCCTCCGTCTTGGACATTTACACCACCCGCTGCATCCGCAAAGCAACCAGCATTGTGTATGACCCCACCCACCCTTCACACAGACTGTTCTCCCTCCTGCCATCAGGAAGAAGGTACCGCAGCATCCGGTCCAGCACGACCAGACTCTGCAACAGCTTCTTCCCCCAAGCCATCAGACTTCTCAACACAACCCAACGTCTGAACTGATATCTTCTGGTACATGTACACTCTCTCTCTCTCTCCAACCATTTACCCCAGATATAAAAAGGGAAGCATTTTTGCACAAAGCATTGCACTGATAACTTTACTACCTCACTGGACTCTATTTATTACACATTGCACAATTTGCACACTACCGGCAATTATTTATTATTCTCTGTCTGTACTGTGTTGTGTTGTCTGTCCGCACTTGTTTGTTCATGTTGCACTTGTCTTGTATGCACTGTCTATGTTGCACCATGGTCCTTGAGGAACGTTGTTTCGTTTCACTGTGTAGTATGTATGTAGTTGAAATAACAATAAAACCCACTTGACTTGACTTGACTTGACCACGTTGATTATTAAATCAATTATAATGTACAGAACACAAATCTGCTTGGAAAATGTTTATCTAATCTTCATTATCACCATGGTTAATTAGCAAATTAGCACTTAGTGGTGTGATAAGTTAGTAGCCAGCGATTAGCTTGATAAGGCTTTATAAGTGTTTAATAATGTACACTTCAAATATGCAGAGGTTTGTGATGTATAACAATGGAAACTGGTTATTTCACACTAGTCATTGTTTAATCATGCTGTAGTATGCAGCAGGTACTCTACCAACTACTGGACTTTAAAGTCTTTGTAAGGGAATAATAATGTCCCCTTATACTGAAGTGTCACCAGAAGTCCTTGCAAGTGAATGATAAAGATGTTGTTGGATACTAACTTCCCTTTACATATATTACTTCGTTTCTATAGGTTTCTCCATTTGCCAAATATGGATATTTGTGCTGTGCTTTATTGTGCTACAGCTTTCAGTGGCACTTTGTGTTCCCATTTTCATCTTTTTAAAAAGGAAAGGTATGTCATTCCACATCGTCTATATAATACAATCATGCTGTATTCATGCTTATGTATTTAACCTCTTCGCCTTCTTTTCAGTTGCTAGTGGAAATGTGATGCATGCTTCTCTGATCCTCGGTCCAAACGTTTGTATGTGTATTGCTTTCATCTTATGGTCAATAGAAGGTAAATTTGTTTTCTTCTAACAGCTATGCAAATGTAGTTCCAGTAAATATCAAGAACTTCCTTCAATTTTTCCCTACAGGGTCCCTAATGGAGACTGTGACTTGTACAACGGTCATTATCTTACGGCCCCTCATGCTGTTGAAAATATTTCCCTATCTCGACCGATTTCCAAGTAAGTCTTTGCAGACAGTCTTCAACACTTGGTCTTAGGTTGCTTAGAGATAATGAGCAACAAAAGTCATTTCTTCGGACAGCACTTAACATTGGACATTGTACGTCTTACTGTAGCAATCAAAGTTCTGACAAACTCTATGCTACTGTCAAAGAGAGCCAGTAAGATAAGCTCTGAATCAGATGTACATGCAAGTGCATTGTACCTTGATGTGGGTGCAGTACTTACAGTGCGTATCTGCTAACTATGTCATAATGAAGCACATGAGTTTGAAAGGCCATCAGGTTTTTAATGGACCCATCAACAAGCTGCAAAAAGTTCTGTAGTTCAGTTTTCCCCACCAAAACATTCTACAACTAAATCGAATTTTCAGGTCATTGTCCCAGTGATGGAAGTGATGGCCCTAACATCAGCAAACTGCCAACTATATCCCCATAAATTGTATTGTCCATACCAGTGATGCATACTTTTTTGGTCCTCTGTCCAAATGTCTGTATGTGTGTTGCTTTTATCTTACCGTCAATGGAAGGTAAATTCTTTTTCCTTTGTTTCCAACAGCTATGCAAATGTAGCTCTAGATTATCCCTATGACTTCCCTACAGGGTCTCTGAAACAAAAGGCAGCAGCTCCAAGCTTAGAGTTAAAAAATGCCAGATGGGGTTTTTGATGTCAGACGGGTGGCATATTGTTTTAACACAACTAATTGAGCTGGTTTTGAGGGCTTTGGTGTGCCTTTGTCAATTCATTGCTGAGATCTACCTACACTGTTAGAAAAAGAGTGCTGTGCAGGTACATTTTTGATCATTAAGGTATAAACAGTGTACATAAATATACATACTGATGTAGCTTTTCCTGACCAGATGTTTAAAACAGAACGACAAAATAGAAAGGCTGGATACAAGACATGGTGTACAGAGTCAGTATAACTTTAAAAATATAAATTCATGGATTTTGATACAGTTGTCTAGCCTACCTAAGGGTACCTAGTGACAAGAGGAATGCCGCCCCAGTTTTGTACCACTTTATTTCTGTGAGTGTATAACAGCACATAAATTATGTAAATAAATAAATAAATATTTGTTCCCATATTGTATTTCTTGGTATCCATGGAAAAACTAGGGCTCTCCCAACTCCAAGAATCACAAAGAACGAACACTGAATTCAGATGTGCATTGTTCCTTGTAGAAACTGTAAAATAGTTCCACAATGATCTATCATCTGCTGCTTCGTTATCTGTTTCAATGTGTCTGCACCCACCAGCATTGTTCATTTTTGTTAATGTCAGTTAATGTTTGTACTTTGTATACTGGTGCATCTGTCTAGCTGCTATTACTACTTCTGTCCACTCCATTGTAACAATCACTGCATGTTCAGGCAAGTGAATAAACAGCATATAAATAATGACATAAAGCCAAGCAAGGCTAACTTAAACTTCTCAGGTCTACAATGTTATATGTGACATCGAAGGAACACAGTCAGGAACACAGTCTCTTCTTTGTCTACAAGTCTAGAACGCAGCCTCTGGTTTGTCAACTAATCAGAAACAAAGTCTCTGACTGGTCTACAAGCCAGGAACACAGCCTCTGATTTGTCAACTAATTAGAAACACAACCTCTGACTGGTCTACAAGTCAGGAACACAGCCTCTGATTTGTCAACTAATCAGAAACACAGCCTCTGACTGGTCTACAAGTCTGGAACACAGCCTCTGACTTGTCAACTAATCAGAAACACAGCCTCTGACTGGTCTACAAGTCAGGAACACAGCCTCTGATTAGCCGACAAGTCAGGAACAAGCCAACAAGTCAACAAGTCAGTCTCTGACTGCCAGGAAAGTCAGGAAAACAGCCTATGATTGTTTAAAAGTTAGTAATGCAGCCTCTGATTGGACTGCAAGTCACGAATTCAGCCTCTGATTGGTTACAAGTCAGGAACACAGTCCCTAATTTTCTGCAAATCAGAAACACAGTCCCTGATTATCTAGGAACACAGCATTTGGTTGGTCTCCAAGTCAGGAGTACAGTCTCTATTTTGTCTACAAGTCAAAACCACAACCTTTGATTAGTCAATAAATCATAACCACAACCTCTGATTGGTCGATAATTCAGAAACACAGCCTCTGATTGATCTACAAGTTAGGAACACAGCCTCTATTTGTTACACAAATCAGGAATCATTCGACTCTGATTGGTCGAATGACTCAAGCCAAGGTGTCAATGGACAGTCACGCTAACAACAATAACTCTTTTCAACATTGAGAAATTGCTAAATTATTATAAAGGACATTCATTGTTGGATTTGTCATCATGGATTTATTTGTTTTTGATTTCACCAGAACACAGTGTAGTTCATGGCAGGATGACAAGCTTTTGAATGGATTTATTTTATGATTAGACTGAAGCCCTCACTAGAATGACACAACCCTACCCTTCTGGAAAACAAGCAATTTTGTAGCGAGCATTCTTAAGATTTGTTCTTTTATGTTTGATGTCACATGCAACTTTGTTGATCCATAAGGGTTAAAGTCATTGCTGCAGCTGGTTCCTTTAACTTAGTTTAGTTAATTTAAAGAACAGCTCTATTAAATGTATGCTACATGTATTGTTTTTATTTTGTGGGGGGGGCAGTTATTACACCCCACAGATGTTGATGTAGATGTACGCCTGGGTCTGCTGCAATGCAGAACATGTACCAGAACCTTGTTATAATGTGTTATAGTACATAAGACAATTCATGTTTTTAATGTCCTCATGAATGAATATTTTTATGCTTTATGAAACCCATCATTATAAACTTGCACACTCTTGCATTATAAACTGCAAGCCAAGTAAATGCAGCTTCTTATAAGCAATTATACAAGCTTATGACAGGTAATGCAATGTATTTTACACTGCTCAAAAAAATAAAGGGAACAATTAAACAACACAATATAACTCCAAGTAAATCAAACTTCTGTGAAATCAAACTGTCCACTTAGGAAGCAACACTGACAATCAATTTCACACGCTGTTGTGCAAATGGAATAGAGAACAGGTGGAAATTATTAGCAATTAGCAAGACACACTCAATAAAGGAGTGGTTCTGCAGGTGGGGACCACAGACCACTTCTCAGTACCTATGCTTTCTGGCTGATGTTTTGGTCACTTTTGAATGTTGGTGGTGCTTTCACACTCGTGGTAGCAAGAGACAGACTCTATGATCCACACAAGTGGCTCAGGTAGTGCAGCTCATCCAGGATAGCACATCAATGCGAGCTGTGGCAAGGAGGTTTGCTGTGTCTGTCAGTGTAGTGTCAGAGGCCTGCTGTCAGAGGCTGGAGGCGCTACCAGGAGACAGGCCAGTACACCAGGAGACGTGGAGTAGGCCGTAGGAGGGCAACAACCCAGCAGAAGGACCGCTACCTCTGCCTTTGTGCAAGGAGGAACGGGAGGAGCACTGCCAGAGCCCTGCAAAATGCCCTCCAGCAGGCCCCAAGTGTGTCTGCAGAAACGGTTAAAA
This sequence comes from Megaleporinus macrocephalus, assembly GCA_021613375.1. Taxonomy (NCBI): domain Eukaryota; kingdom Metazoa; phylum Chordata; class Actinopteri; order Characiformes; family Anostomidae; genus Megaleporinus; species Megaleporinus macrocephalus. The sequence goes on from CM038716.1 coordinate 4,890,707, forward strand.
ACCGACTCCATGAGGATGGTATAAGGGCCCGATGTTCACAAATGTCGGTTGTGCTTACAGCCCAACACCGTGCAGGACGCTTGGCATTTGCCAGAGAAAACCAGGATTGGCAAATTCGCCACTGGCGCCCTGTGCTCTTCACCGATGAAAGCAGGTTCACACTGAGCACATGTGACAGAGTCTGGAGACGCCATGGAGAGCGATCTGCTGCCTGCAACATCATTCAGCATGACCGGTTTGGCAGTGGGTCAGTAATGGTGTGGGGTGGCATTTCTTTGGAGGGCTGCACAGCCCTCCATGCGCTTGCCAGAGGTAGCCTGACTGCCATTAGGTACCGAGATGAGATCCTCAGATCCCTTGTGAGACCATATGCTGGTGCGGTTGTGCCCTGGGTTCCTCCTAATGCAGGACAATGCTAGACCTCATGTGGCTGGAGTGTGTCAGCAGTTCCTGCAATATGAAGGTATTGAAGCTATGGACTGGCCCACCGGTTCCCCAGACCTGAATCCGTTTGAGCACATCTGGGACATCATGTCTCGCTCCATCCACCAACAGACTGTCTAGAAGTTGGCGGATGCTTTAGTCCAGGTCTGGGAGGAGGTCTCTCAGGAGACCATCCGCCACCTCATTAGGACCATGCCCAGGCATTGTAGGGAGGTCATACAGGCACGTGGAGGCCACACACAATACTGAGCCTCATTTTGACTTGTTTTAAGAACATTACATCAAAGTTGGATCAGCCTGTAGTGTGTTTTTCCACTAATTTTGTGTTTGACTCCAAATCCAGGCCTCCATTGGTTAATACATGTGATTTCCATTGATGATTTCTGTGTGATTTTGTTGTCAGCACATTCAACTTTATACAGAACAAAGTATTCAATTAGAATATTTCATTCATTCAGATCTAGGATGTGTCTGAGCAGTGTATATGCCATGTAACAACTTATAAGTGCATTTATAGTGAACTGTGGATACAGGATTTAAAGGAAGTGTTATCCCACTTCTGTTTTTTGTTCTTGTTGTCTCATTTAGTGTTTTCACAAAACATTGGCAAAGTGCAAACAGAGAGTGAACATATTTTGACAGTGCTGGTGGTATTAGAAGCGATGTGTTTCATTGGGGCTGCAGTATTAGGTGAGAAAAAATCAGTTTTTTTGTCTTATTTTATTGTAGCTGGAAAATGATGTCCTTACGTTTAACTAGTCAGTCAGATTAATAATACATTTCATTGTCCTTCAGCTGTTTGTGCTCTCCGGATGCATTCGACTGTGGTTCTACAAATATGCAACGGTGCTGTACTGTAATCGCTTAAAGTACAGAAGATTTTCAACGTACGTATAGTTGGTTTGTGTGCAAATAATTGGATGTAAATAGTTTAAAAAGATGTATTTTTTAAGAAATGTAGGCTAATGTTTCTTAATACAAGAGATCTTTTCTCTAAGAAATCCATGCATATGTCTCTGGACATTGCAGAGAGCTTCTGGATACCTTCAGTACTGAGTCCTCTTATAATAGGAATTATGATGGCCCTCACTCTGCAAAGGCACTACTTTCAAAGAAAACCTTTTAGATGTAAGTATGATAACTGGTCCATTATCTATGTAACTCCTTAAACTCCAGTCTTATGGTATTATTACATATATTATTACAATGTATATTATTCCGTAACTATAGAGATTGCAGTGCTGCCTGAGGTATTTTTTTTTATATCAGATTTTTGTTTAATTTCTTAGGTCCCCACATTGTTCTATCATCTGTTATTCTGACTATATTAAGCCTGGCTGAGCTTAGTTTTTATATTCTCATTGGCATCACCCTCAGCAATTTCACTACACGTAAGTATTTCAACATATTTCATTGCAAGATAAAGCAGCCTCAGAGAGTATGTACCCAATAACATGCATGATGGCTTTAAACATCTATGGTTTCAGTGTTATGTTCAGTGAAAGCAGGGTTCATTTTTTAAAGCTTATGCAAAATTCTCAAAGACTTTGTTTAGATCTCGTAGATCTGAACAAAGTCTTTGAGAGAGAATATTATAATATTGTTGTAAAATCTAGTAATGAGATACATAAATTCCCCCCCTTAGTATCACTGTAAAAAAAATTAAAGCCAAAGTCAAATTAAAATGATAAATGATTACACTGCTTTATATATGCAAACAAAATCATTTGGACAATCTGATGTGAAATCAAGTACAAACCACTCTGAATTGTTCTAGAGACAGTCATTCTAGAGAAACATACCAATTCAGATTTTCTGATTTTCTTATATCACTGTTGTGTGATATAAGATTTGCTAGAATTCCACCTTTAAATACACACATTTGTTGTGTATGATTGTGCTGCATTTAACATGTTTTGATGATGTTATTTTCAGCGTGGATTCTTCCAGTCGAGGCTGTAATACATGTCATTGCATGGCTATCGGTGGTATTTCTGTTGTGTTGTCATAAAAACCATAACCAAAGATGTTGCTTCCTACAGAGAGGAATAGGATGTGAGTATGACGCATCCATAGTTTTGTGAGGGTTTTTGCGCAATACACAACACTGGCGCACTTATTTATTTTGCTTGTCTTTGGTTCATTCTTATTTCAAGAGAATTACTTCATTCTACTATTCATGCAATTTCATTTGTATGTAGGCTGATGGTTCAGCTGGTTGACCACTATGACCGACCTGGCAAAGCTCATCTGATGTTTCTGTCTAGTCTAGCTGGATGTCATGTTGTTAACCACCTAGATTGGCTTAGACCTAGTGGCTGGATAAGGTAGTAAACTAGTTTACTGCTAGTTTATTCATATGTATGCAAGTTACATTGGTGAATAACAATAAAAACACTTGACTTGTCATGAAATCAATGAATTATTTATTGCTTCAGGCAACCTTTGAATTGGATGGATGTTTTACACTTTTCTTGAATTTAATACGGTTAATTTCCTTAATAATTCCTGATTATTATTAAAAATACAGATGGCCATTCATGGTTCAGTCTTTTTTTGCTTATTGTATTTTAGAGGCCTAGTGTTTTTTTATTAATGCTTAAATGTATTGTTCTTTCCAGATCTATGTTGCACTGTGTTTGTTGCAGTTCTAATCATTGCATTTGGTGCAGTGTGCATGTACTATGTAAACACTCACATGGAAAATAACAAAGGTAAAAAAATCACCTCAGTACAGTGTCTTTATGATCTTCTTTTTAACTCTATAATACATTTAATAATAATAATACATTTTATTTATATAGCGCTTTTCAAGAAACTCTACCCAATATCCTCCTGAAATCTACCAATCTACCAATCTTTGTCAGTAATTTTGAAACACAACAAAATTATGCCACTACTGTTACTTCACATGTGTATAGTAATGTACTTACAATCTTTGCACATCTATTTATTTTGTAATAAATATCCCAGTTCTGTAATATATCTACTGATACCCATTTTTTTTCTCTTACACATTACCTAATTTATTACTGCACTATCTTTTTTACCTTTAGTCAGGTTGTATAGTTTTGTTTTCATATGCTCTTGTATATATTCTTTTTGACTATTGGAATTCTTTATTCTTCTTTATACTTCTTTGTACTGGGTTTTGTACTTTGTTTTGTTCTGTGAAACTGCTACTGGTTGCTAAATTTCCTTCGGGATCAATAAAGTATATATCTATCTATCTATCTATCTATCTATCTATCTATCTATCTATCTATCTATCTATCTATCTATCTATATGTACTTAATTTGTATATGGGTTAGTGTAAGTTTTTGTTTCAAACCCTGGGCAAAGCCTTTTCAAGGGCTTCTGCATTTTTAAGCTGTCTATGGTCAAATTAAAGAGATACATTTTTCAATTAAGATGACATTTTTTGATGGTGACAGATTGTGGTGGATACATGGCTTTGTCTGCATTGCTCCACGTCTTAGCAACAACATCTCTCTTCAAACATCCAAAACATTTGCCTGGTTAGTGTAATCTTATTTTTACACTATAATGAGGAACTTTTGTGATTAACATAACAAATAAATCAATTCATAATAAAATTTCTTCTGAATTACAGAACTTCCTCACATTCTGATTTACATGTTTGGGGATGTAGGCCTAAATGTTGTAAATTCCATCACACTCATCACAGAACTGAGCCTGAAAGCAGGTAATCTCCATACTGTTTAAGCCAAGTTATTTTTTTTAAGGAGATATTTCTCCAGAAATTAGCTATACTTTTACAAATTGAATTGAATGTGCCTGGGGCTACTTGGAACAGGAGAAGCAGAATAAGAAACCAACATTTAACACTGAACTTTGGAGGTATGGATGCAGATTTCCTTAAAAAATAAAAGTGAGTCCCCTGAAAGGAATGGAAGACGGGACACACTGATTACTGAAAATACTATGCTTTTTTACAGCACAAAATGAAGAACTCATACTTATAATATCTGTTTTGACTGAAAGTGAAATAAATGAAGGATGGGCTCTGATTCTTGCTTGGTTTTATTTTACTTTTGTTAATATCTAGGAAAAGGAGCACCAACTATAGAAGACTTGCGTGTGATTGTCTTACCATTTGAAATGGCCTTTGTCTCTGCTTGGCTTGCTTTGCAAATCTATAATTTCTGTATCTTCTGTACCTTCAGCAGCATGTCTAACATGTTCCAGGACGATACATTACCTGACCACAATTATAGATACACCACCTTTTTATCAACTCCACTGACCATATAGGAGCACTTTGTAGTTCTACACATATAGACTGTAGTCCATCTTTTTCTCTGTATATCTTTAGTTGTTTCAACAGGACCACCACAGAGCAGGTATTAGGTGGGTGGTGGATCATTCTCAGCACTGCGGTGACACTGAAATGGTGGTGGTGTGTTAGTGTGTGTTGTGCTGGTATGAGTTGGCTGGATGTTGCTGGTTTGTAGACTATTCTCAGTCCAGCAGTGACACACTGAGATGTTTAAAACCCCAGTCACATTGCCGTGTCTGATTCACTACCAACACAAAGGGGCTACAGAAGGCCTACAGTCTATAATTGTACATCTATAGAGTGGAGCAATAAGATAGGAGGCTAGTGAGCAGAACCATTTGGTTTGATTCAGAGCTACAAAAATGTATTTGCAGAAGTGGGGAGTAACTAGTTATATTTACTAAAGCACATGTACTTGTATAATATATAATAATAATGATAATTATAATTTGTATATGAGTAAAGGAATCTACATTTACATTTCAGCCATTGATATTCAGTTACAAATTCTTCCTTGTGTTCTTCATTGTAATTCTGTTTTGTTGTTTGGGAAGGGAACATTTTATTGTAGACTAAAAATATAAAAAGATCAGCCATACACTTCAGTTCCTATACTGATAGATATTGTATTTACTAAGAAGCTCCATTGCAGTTCTATATGTAACTCAGTGGTAAGGAAGTTCCTGATTTTATACTTTTACTCAAGTTGCTATATATGAAAGTACTTTTACTTCTACTTGTATCAGTATTAACATTAAGTATTAATGTTTTTATCTGAGTATTAAATTATATGAACTAATATGCTCTATTTGTAGGGCATCAGACTGTGAGTAGTGCTATTATCTAACTTTGCCTTTCTTGTATGATACAGGGAAAGAAACTAGACACAGGTAAGCTTGTTTAAAAAGCTCAGTATTTGTTTTTAGTGATTTTTGTCTGTCACCACAGTCATCTACTGATTAAAAAAAGCTTGAGGCAGCACAATAAGAAAAAAAACATAGAAGTAGTAGTTCTTTTATGATTCGAAATGATGACAAGTCTGCACAAGTCTACATTTTCCCATTATTGTGGAATGCCAGGCTCCCCCCACTGCTTACTCTAGATTAGATTACTGCAATTCTCTTTTCTATGGTTTATCATCTTCATTACATCAAAAATGATGCCAAAGTCTCAGTACCCACTAACAAATCTGCTCATATCATCCCCGTTCTTAATCTGCTTCACTGGCTACCAGTCACTGAACCCATCCAATATAAAATCCTGCTGTTGACCTTTAAAACTTTGCATGGCCTTCACCCACTTATCTGTCTGCTCTTCTACATCCTTATGCCTTATCCTTTGTTTCTGCTCTTCTGATTGTTTAGGCTTTCCAGGTCTTTTATTGTTGCTGCCCCGACTCTTTGGAACTCTCTTAACTTCTTCTATTCACTCATCTCCCTCTCTTACTATCTTCAAATCTCAGCTAAAACATTTTCTCGAAACACTTTCATTCTCTTTCATTATTTATTTATTTATTATATTGTTTATTAAATTGTAAAGCTACCTTGGCTATGTGAAAGTTGCTAGGAAGTGTAATAAGTGTAACTTCTTCTTATTATTATTATTCTTATTGTTCTTCTTCTTCTTCTTCTTCTTCTTCTTCTTCTTCTTCTTATTATTATTATTATTATTATTATTATTATTATTATTACAAAATATGACTTTTTGCTTCCTTATTTATACCAGAATAAAGGAAAACTTTGAAGATCAAGGGGAAGCAGGACCTCAGGTATGATGCACAATGTTAAAATTATTTGCTTGTTTGTGCTTGAAAATTGGTTTTCCTTGCAGGTTAGTCCCCATCAGCTCCCATTAAGTCCTATTAAAATTTATTGAAATCACTGTTTTTAATATTGTTAAACCAATTTGGTTACAGATTTATTTATAAAATTATTTTAATTTGATACTACAATCGCTGTAGGATTTAGCTCATACTTATAACTTGGAAAGATAAGAAATGACCATAAATAGATTACAGTATATTCTCTTGCTTTTAAAAGAATTGCATTAAACATGGTAGGGTATGATTTTATGACTCATAGATTTCCATATAAAACACAACTTTTTATTTATTTATTTTCATTTACTATTTGTTCAACTATGCAAGGTTAAATTGTCCCAAATACTTTTTTTAAGTTACACATTATACCAGTTTGTTGCCCCAGGTTAATAACTAACAAGTTATACAAAACTAGGAATGAAAAAGTATATCATTTTAAACCAACTAGTTTTAGGCACACTGTCACTAAAGTTTATTTTTTTATTTCTGTCCTTTTTATTACAGGATGTGAAATCTTTTACTTTTCTATTTCTGTTCATCAGTTTTATATTTCTGCAGTATTTTGGTCTTATGCTTCTAGTTCTACAAATGATTAGTTGACCTACAAATGATTTATTTCTGCATGTATTACTAAATATAGAAATGACTCATGTTCAAAAATATATAAAAAATTAAGATGGAATAGAAAGACATTTGTGATGGTTCATGAAAATATTCCCTGCATAGTTCTAGCATTTTGCATAGTTGAATGAATCAAATAATAGATTTTGTTTTTATTTTCATACAAATTATTCAAAATAATAGTTTGTTCTAATTTGTTTCTTCATGTAGAATCCTCAGGAGATGGAGGTTCTGTCTGCATCTGTGCCTAATGAGGTAATCACTTTAACATTAATATACCCAGAAACACCATCTTTTTTCAAAGTCTGTGCTGTGTGCTGTCTGATAACAAGTACTGTGTTATTTCCTGAAAAAGCTGCAGTTTTTTGCTGGAGTGTGAGATTCTAAAGAAATGTAATGTTTACTACAGGATGATCCATTGTCTTAAAAGAGGACCGATAGCAGGAGATGTTCACCATCACTGGAAACCTCATAAAATGTCAGGATAGCAGAGATTATTTGAAAAGATGCTTTATATTCACTCTGGGTGGGTTGTTAGTGGCTCGTTTCCTCTATCCCTGATAACAGATTCTATATTCAGTTACATTTTCTGGTCTTTTCAATTCAGTTAAATTTTGTAATTCACCACCAATTTCTTTGTCTTACTGATGTTAACACTGGGGCAGTTTCTCCTGCACCACAAGGCTAAGTTCTCTACCAGTGACCTACACTCTTAGCCTCCACAAGTAGCATGCAAGCATGGAAGTCTGATTTGAATAGGAAGGGATAATAACTTCCTATAATGCCCCAGTGCGACTATGTGTGACACAGCTTTGGAGACCGTCAGCTTGCTTCCCAATTACAGAGGCAGAATGATGTTGAAGGCCCTAGGGAAATCAAAAAAACATGTTCCTGCCAGGGCTTTGTCCGAATTCCGTGATGAACGTTGATCAGAGCATAATCCAAACTTTTGAGTCTCTAGTAGGCAAGTGGTAGAAGGTCCTGGTGGTTCATGACCTGAGGCTATATGCACTATATACCATATTTGTATACCATATACCCACCAAGGCTGTAAAGAAAGTCTGCCAGAACTTTTATGTACAGTTTCAGAAAGTAAATAGGTACACTGCAGAGCTGACAGGTCTTTAACACTATGCGGGAGCATTTAACTCATATGAAGAGTTGCATGATGCAAAATGAACTCCTGTAATTGTTGTGTTTTGTAATTGTATTGTATGAGTTGTAGTCATATAAATAAAGATAAAACATTTAATCTCTCATCATGTTGTGGACTGTTAATTTATTCAGCACTATGGTAATGAATTACAGGAAATCAAGATTTTTGGTAAAACTTCCACCTTGTCATAGTAGATGTCATATGCTGGTATCATGAGGTATCATGTCGGTTAAGAAAAATGCCAAAAATGTTTATTGTCAAGACAGCAAACTACAGTATACTTAGCATGTGGCATGAGCTGCCATGCCACCAAACATTATGCCATTTTCCATAACAATTAATGGTAACTGTGACTTGAGACTGCTATATTAGTGGACACAACTCATGACAGCAGGACAGCATATGACCTTAACCATTCCCAGTAATTAAAACAATGTAATGATTATTGAACAAAATCTCTCCTGACAGCCTATAAGAGCGAAGACATCCATAACATTGTCGCAGTATGGTTATGTTATTGTAATGTGAGCAGGCCTGGATCATAAAAATATCACCAGGGGACAGTTATTTAATGGTATCCTACCTTGTCCCTTTTTTCAAAGTGGTCATGTGATGTTTTACATTAACCCAGCAGGTTATTCAAAGGTTATGCAGCATCATGATGGTATAATACACCCCAGGGTTGGTCATGAGACCGCCATAAGCACATTTCTCTCTTCCAATTATGCATATGCTAATGAGATTACCCAACAACCACTGCAACATTTCATACAATAAAACAGCTCATTGACCATCGTACAGCTAAAAATGGTTTCTAAGCTGTGACTGGAGAAGAAAATAAAGCAGACGTTTAGGAAAGACTCGGAGAACCGCTGTGTCACTAGTGTCGCTAGTGACGCTCTCATGGCAAGTCAAAACAACTGTTTATGATTTCTTATTTAAATTATACATGGGATATTAAAGGAACGTCTCTGTATGCTGCTAAACATGTTATGAAAAAGGATGTAGATGTAATTGAATATAAATGCAAGGTTAAGCTATAGTTTAAACCAGACAGTTAACGTTTAGTACAAGTATTGTGATTGGAAACTCAGCATAACTGCTGTGTAAGGTCAAACCCTATTCTACGGCTTGGAAGGCGGAGGGTGATACCCACTAAACTATACCAACCACAATGCCACTTTTTAGCTCAAAAGATGATAGTGAATCACTGAGAAAGAGTGGAAGAAATGAAAAACTGCATCTGATGAAATAAAATTCACTGATGATGTACTTAAATCAACCAGTGAGTGACTCAGTAAGAGAACGTTGAGTTTTGTAAGATGAACTGTTGGGTGATCCAGCAAAACCACATGATGCTGGTTACTTACTTCTGGCATGGATTAAGTCAAGTTGCTTATTACCTAAATGAAAATCACAGTGTACTAAACTTTGTCCGTCATATGACCATTAAGGAAACAAATATATTTTTCCTGATGACTTTGTTTACCACATTCCTTCTTTTACATAACTGCAGAACTTTGCACTCGGCAGTAACTATTAAAAATAAGCCACTTTCACATGTCCAGATTTAATTACTTTTAATAGAAAGTCTATGATTTTGTGGGGGCTTTTCAAATAATCTTTTCATCATAAAAGGTACTTAAGGGCTCCATACAATGCAACATGTAGGTATGTGGTTTTTTGCAGTTACCTATGACAAGTATTAAAATAAAGAATTTTCATTACAAAGTGATTGGCGGAAAATTATTCTAGACAGTTACAGTGATGTCGGCAGTTTTATATATATACTGTATATAGTTATATATACTGTATATAGTTGTTCTAAATTGTTTTGAACTCAGACGCTTCAGGGAAACTCATGATGATTGCTGTCATCAACATTATTTAGTTTATGTGGCCTTATCTTATCTACGTAACATCTGCAGAATTTATGGTATCTTATGACGTTAATAATAACGGTATAATTACAGACCAAAGGTTTAATTTCAGGTATATTTCCAGACATTTCAGCTTGTGATAAGGTTTCAAAATTTTATTATTGACAGTAGATGAGTTTCTATTTGCAATATAAATATTACATTCTGGGATCCTTCCATCATTTTTGCAGTCATGGCCAAAGTGATCGCTTTGGTGTTGCTGCTCCTCAATGCACTGGTGCCGATTATAGGAATCAAACTGGATGGACATGGATACACTAACATTCTTATTGCCATCAATCCAGCTGTGCCTGAAAATGAAGAGCTCATAAATCAAACAAAGGTATTTATTTACAAACACATTATATATATAATGGCAAACCAAAACGGAAATATTTTGTGAACTTTGATATATGTGGAATGAACATTGATATATATATGAAAATTATTATACATGCCAAGTCAGCGTAAGAGCCAAATCAGGATCACTCCAATGGAATAATGTGTCGCAGTTTCAATTATTATTTACTCCCTCAGTTATTCTCACTTTACACCACTTATCTTCCTGGATGGGTGGCTGAAGCCTATCCAAGTGTAAAAGGCAATTACATACAGTAAGAATACAATCTAAGAAAAAAACCTGTAAAACAGTTCATTAGAATTTAAAACTCCATCACCGGTACTTTTATCTGTCTCTCTGCCTCTTCCTATCTAGGGTCTGTTATTTTCAGCTGTCTGTGGAATCCACAAAACACTGCAATATGCCAAATTTAAGTGCAAAGTTATTGCTTAGTTTTATACTCACATTTCACGTATATATTAACTGTTGCTATGTCACACTGTTTACATTTTCGCAGGGTTAAATGTAAAGGCATGCTGTGTAATGATTTAACCTGAGGCAATTTAGGGTTTGCACTGTTTTGCAGTGTTCTAAAACAGTATGTGTAGCATGACTAGTGGTCTGCAGAATTAAGACACTTTTAAGACATGCAAAATCTGTAAAATTGAACCTCCACCTTTGAATGAAATTTTAGATAGAACCTCAATATACGTGTATCTAAATAGAATACCTCAAATATGCTTTGCAAGGCACTTTAAATAATATTGATTTAACAAATTACTTTATTACATTCTTAATCATAATTACGGTGCTGTGAAAAAGTTTTTCACACTTGAAGACATGATTATATTTAAAAAGCTATTTTCAACACATTTAAATTATTATTTATTGGGGTAGATTCAGCAGTTGTATGAGCCTATAATGCAATATAAAAAGACTCATGGCTGCACAAAAAAGACCTGCGTCTATAACCCAGCAGGCAGACCCTAAACACACCTCAGGTCCAGCTTCAGTTCTTGAGAGATACGGGCGGCTGCTATCAACAAATGCTTTATGTCGTGTATGAATGGTGGAAGAAGTGATACATTAAAATAAATAAATAAATAAAAAAACATTGCATTTCACAGAGATACTTCACTTAAATTATAGTTTATATATCAGATTACTTGCATTTTAGCACATCTTCATAACAATATCTGCTGTCAGAATACTGCATCAACCAAGTACTGTTGTTCTGGTTGCTACCTCACTGACTGCTATGGTCATATACACCAGGCCACCTGCTGTTAAGTCAATATATGTTACATCCTTCCTTGCATCATTGTCCAAAAAAAGACAAGCCTCTCAAAAAAGGCAATTTTACCTGACTTTTAATGAAAGTCAATGGAACCAGATTTTTTTTCAAACCTTTTTTGAGCATTTCTATTGGTCCATTTATAGTGAGATGTTTTACACAATGTAAACAACAGTTTTTGTGTTCAAATGATGGAATCTTTTTTCATTGGCTAGTCCTACTTTAGGGGTAAATTGAGTTTTTTTTCTTTTAATGTCAATTTGTCTCAAACTGGACATGTTAAAACCATAGAGAGTATATGGTTAAGACAATTATTTTAACAACGACAATACAGCAGTCTGTGTGCTAGAGAAGTGCTGTCTGTATGTGTATTAGCTAATTAATGTTACAGAATGATAAAATATGAAGAGATGATACTACAGTATAACATAACGCTGTGTGTGTGTGTGTGGTCAGCAACTCAGCTATAGATATTTGATTCTTATATTCGAGTAAGGCCAACATGATCTTGATCATATGCTCAAAATCTGTTGATAATCGTAATAATATTGATAACTGATTATTGGAATTGGTATGTCTGATCTAAATTATTCTAAATTTTCTGTCATGACACACTCACCCCAAGTCAAAATGTTAAATTAGGATAAACTAATATTTATCCTTTATTATATTTTACTTTTAATAAAATGCCTTATTACATTTGTAAACTAAGCTTTGTGAACTAAGGTCTTTTTAAAGATTTGTTGGTGTCCTCAACACTGATTTTGGATTGATAGTCTGAAATAACTTTAAAATGTAGTTTTTTTATTAGCTGTTCTCATTTGGGTGCTCAGCACCCCTAAACTTCTAAGGCTACAATCACCCCTGGCGACGATATTCTCAGTACCTTGTACTGTATTTGATTGTGTCATGTTTTGTATTTATTGTGTGTCTTTGTATTTATTGCACTATTTTGTCTGCACTGTGTATATTGTATTGTTTTGCATTTGTGTTTTTTGTTGGACCGTATGGTTCTAGAGGATCAGTTGTCTGTGTACTTGTATATAGCTGGAATGACAATAAAGCCTCTGAATCTTGAATCTTAAGATCCCGTATTTCCACCCCTGCTTTTAGTCTCTGGGCTATCTTGTGTCTTAAAAAGCTGTTTGTAGTGATGTTATGGACTCACTTGACACTTGCCACCTTTCGGTTGAGCAGTATTCTCTAAAATGTGACCAGCAAGTGGTAGAAGTGGTTAGTACAAAGCAGCAGCCCCCTCTGTTGGCCAATACAAGCACAACATAAGACATTTCTGGGGACCGCTCCAGCAGAGACATCTAGACACACTATTGTAAACTGCTGGAAAAAGATATTGTCCGATTCTCCATTTTTCTGATTTTTATTTATTTATTTATTTATTTATTTTACATCAATGCCATTTATGTTGTGAAAAATTGTATGCCAGTGGAAATGCTCTAACATAGCTTGGCCTCTTCTGTAGAGTTACTATTTTGGAGAATTTTTTTTTAGACAGCGACGATATGAATTTTGGGTGGTTTTGAGCCCAAATACATGTATTCAGAACACTACCTGTTGGCTTGTTCATTCATTTTTTCATAAATCTGACATTCCTTTGCAGAGTCTCTGCTTTATCATGTGTCAACTGTGTCAACAATTAATAGAAACAGAAAACAAGCTGCCTGGAAGCTGTGAGATGGTTATTCCCACCTGACTTCATTCTGAGGGCTGCCTGCCGGAGCTATAAAGTTGTTATCCTGACATATCCCTTAACAGTTTGTTGTGTATTTAAATTATTTATTTTTTGTCCATAGAGCATGATTATCGACGGATCCAAATATCTCTTTCAAGCTTTAGGCAACAAGGTGTTCATCAAAGATGTCAAAATACTAGTACCCCCAAACTGGAATGGAACTTACCATAAAGCAAGAAGAGAAACCTACAAAAAGGTACAAAATTAATCAGTCTAACTTGTTAAATAGGGGCAGTGGGGATAGATTAGTGTGTAGTTATGGAATAATAGTAAAAAATAGAATAATAACTATTCTAGAACTTATGTATGTTTTCTGTTACAGGCTAGAATAATCATTGACTACCCACACCCAGCATTTGGAGATGACCCATACACTCAACAATTTAAAGATTGTGGAGAAGAGAGCGAGCGCATTCATTTCACCCCAAACTTCCTCTTGAATGACAATCTTCTTAATGCATATGGGCCTCGAGGTAAACACCAATAAATATCTGAGGTTATGTTCTGAAAAGTGGGTAACAAACACAATCTAAAGGAATAAGAAAGACATGTGTGCTTGAATGTACACATCAAGTCACATTATTATGACCAACAGTTCATATCCAGAATAACCGCCGTGTGCTGCACAGACAGCAGCTAGATGGCAGCCAGCAGCTAGACGGGCTGGAAGCCTCAATAAAGTCCTGGTTGGTTGTCACAAGTATCTGGAGCCATGCTGACTGCTGTGCATCCCACAGCTGCTGGAGGGCGCATGGGGGGTGGTCCATACAGATTCTCAATTTGGTTCAGGTCTGTGGAATCAAAGATCCAGGGTAGTACTTGTAAGTCTTGGTCAGCTCTTCCAACCAATGTGGGACATTTCTAGTTGTGTGACGTGTCGCATTGTCTTGCTGGAAGATCCCATCTGCCCCAGGGAAGACAATCAGCATGTATGGGTGTACGTGATCTGCAAGGATGGTTCATAGCCAGATCGGTTGAGAGAGCCTTCCACTTGACTGAGTGGGTCCAGCGAATGACATGGAAACATTCCGTAGACCATAACGCTGTCATGTATGCACTACCAGCTGTCGAAAGTAGGACTACTGGTCATAATAATGTGCCTTGACTGTGTATAATCACATTTTAGGTAAGCAGACATTTATGGGAATGCAATCACACACATAAATGTAAATGTTTTAAAAATGTTTTATTCACAGGAAGGGTTTTTGTGCATGAATGGGCTCACCTCAGATGGGGCGTGTACGATGAATATAATGAGAAAAGCCCATTCTACTTTGATAGTAACCAGCAGATCCAACCTACAAGGTCGTATGAGCTTTCTGAATTCATAATTCATAAAAACCATTCATAACATCAAGCTTTGTGTATACTTATGAATATCTCTCTGTGTATTTGTTAACCTCAGATGTACCGGACAGATATCTGGACAGTGGCATGAACTGATCAATGAAAAACCTTTACCTTGCCGCAGTAATGCGGAAGGTTTGCCCACGAAAGAATGCCAGTTCTTTCCAGACAGTCAGCAAAAAGCAAATGCCTCAATAATGTACATGCAAAGCATTGACTCTGTAAGTTAAACATATAATATTAATATATTTCTAACTTTTACTTTTATTTCTAAAATTATATATATATATATATATATATATATATATATATATATATATATATATATATATATATATATATATATATATATATATATATGCTAATAAAACACATGCAAGTAGCTAGAATCACTGGGCCACCAATGAGGGTACGTTGGGCTACCAATGAGGGCACAGCACAGCCTAACACAGTTATTCTCTCTGTAGGTGACGGCATTTTGTCAAGAAGGAGAACACAACGCTGAAGCCCCAAACCTGCAGAACGAAAAATGTAAGAATAGGGCTACATACACAGTGATTTTTGAAGACTCTGTGGACAGGGATGCCCTTCGGAGTTTACCGGCTCTACAATCCTTACCACAGCCCCCAACATTCACGGTGATCCAGAGGCGACATCGGGTCATCTGCCTCGTCCTCGATGTCTCTGGAAGCATGCACGTATGTTAAACGTAACACACCTTTACCATAACAGAAGCAAATATAACAAAATCTGTGCAAAACAGTGATGAAAATAGCCATACGAACAACAGACAATACTTTTTATTGACATGGACATTATCTCTATTTCACACTGTAAGAGTCACTGTAAAAAGTGGGGTGACACTGTTGAACTCAATAATTATTTTATTTGTGACTACTACTGATAAAAAAACAGATGTGGCTGCTAATTTGTGTCTCAGAAGATTTATAATAGTGTATCAGTGTACAGGACAGCATATAATTCAGAATCAATAGAATGTCTAACAAAACATACATTAATTCAATTTCAGACTTCTGTTGTTTACCAAATCATTTTGCATAAGCAGAAAAGCCAGGATTAGATCAAACCGAGGTTATTAGCTAACTTACAAAGCTGAACAGTAAAGCGTGCTTCATTTGACTGGCCTCTAAATGTCAGAGTAGGGCTGGGCGATAAAACGATAACGTGTTTTGAGAGACAACACAAACAGCCAATGACAACGAGTGTAGACGTGACGGCAGCTTAACCCGCGTGCTAGTAATCTGGTTACTGCAGGCGTCATAGTCGAGCAGCCAGAATTAAATAAGAAAAAATGACGACAGAAAACGTTAACTACTACTGAAAGAAACATGTTACACGTGTTAATAATCTTGAAATAATCTGCTAAGATAAGAAACACAGGTAAACAGGTGCTGTCCTGCTGCTGTGTTGTTGAAGCTCTACGGGATGTTTAAGCTTCAAGTGCTCGTGAATAGCAGCCTTACTGTTGTGATCATCTCCACTGTGCAGAGCTGACAGAGCACCACACTGTTGTGTTTCTGTGTGAAACACTCCCACAACTTTAGATGTACGCGAGCGATTGTTTGTAGCTGCAGCTTGCACTCTGGATAAATCCATGCTTTCAGTGCGCGCGACCACCTTTGCAATGCAATGACGCACGTTATGCTAATCGTCGTAGTTTCGTAATGGATAAAGATAAATATGTATATTGTAGGAGTTTGAGTGAGAACGCTGAGACAAAGTTGACTTTATAACCAAAAATTCAGAGGAGGGAAACTTTATTTTCTACTGAAAACAGAATCGCTAAACCAACTACGCATTTGAGCCGACAGAGAGTCGACTCACCGCTATGAGTCCTTTCCTTAGCCCAAACTTAAAGGGCCAGCAGCAGCCTGCTTAACACGTGTAAATACTGTTTATACTAATAACGCCCTATATATATATATATATATATATATATAGGGCCATCTGTACCATCCTGATGCAATCACTGACCCTCCAAGGTCCCCTGTGCACTGATTTGCAAATACTCTGGGCCACTAATTAAAGGCCAGTAGACAGCAAAACTGTGGAACCTTGAAATAAAGTTCATCCTTGAGGGCACATCTCAAAAATATACATTCAGTTCCTCCTCAAATTCCTGTTCTGTTGATAAATCATGTTCTCCGACACTGCGCTGAAACAGTGAGCAAAAGAATGGTTGAGAAAAAAAATTATAGTTTTTAAAGGTGATTTGATTGGATAAAATCTAACTGCACTTGTTAATAATGTATAAGTTGTAACTCTTTTTTAAAGTATTTATTTATTTATTTATTTACAATTGTGTTGCTCTTAACCAGGTTACACTAATGCTCATGAAGATCCCTGAAATATATCATGTTCCACACACAAAGCAGGTGAAGCTGTGGGGTTAAGAGTTGGGTTGAGAGCTAGAGAGAGTTAGATTTCAGCACCTGAAAGTATCAAGCCAAAAATGGCTCTACGGTCAGATGTTCTACATGTCTCTAAACACCATCAGGTCCACCACTGAGTGAACAAAGTGTATCTATTTAAAGATAAATAAAAAGAAAACATACAGAATGAAAATTTAAGCAGATTCATATGTGTTTTTATAGTTACAATGTGGCACTCTTTGTAACAAACAAATTCTACTGCCTACTGATAAATGGACATCTGACCTGTACATTTGAGAAGTTCTTGTAAAAAGTGCTGAACATTTGGTGGTTTTTCCTCTTTTATTTAAAGGGCAACAGGATACTTCGGCTCCGACAAGCTGCTACGTTGTTCCTGAGCGAGATTGTGGAGGAGGGAGCGTATGTGGGCATTGTCAGTTTCAGTAGTGAAGCATACAGAGTGAGCCCCTTGACTAAAATAGAGGGGAAAGCCTCGAGAGACCTTTTAATTGCCAAGTTGCCAACAGTTGCTAATGGAGGGACATATATTTGTAAAGGACTTATGAAAGGCTTTGAGGTAAGACACAGTATATGTGATTTTTTTTTTCTAACACTGTATTTGTTGGCTTGTATTTTGTACTGGACATGTTTGCTCCATTAAACCCAGAAAGTCAAATCCACTATTCTTATTTATTCCAGGTACTTCAGGAAGATGATAAAAGCTCAGTAGGAGATGATATCATTTTTCTGACAGATGGTGAAGCATCAGATGATGTTGCAACTTGTTTAGGTTCAGCATTGAGCAGTGGTGCAATCATCAATACTTTAGCACTTGGTCCGAGCGCCTCTAACGTGCTGCAAACTATGGCGACTCAAACAGGTAGTACAGATAATGGAAGTGTAATCATACAGACTTTATCTTACAGTTAAATACATAGATTCTCAATTTATTTACTTTGATATCAGGTCTAAATATCATTTGCTCTTTTATTAGATGGAAAGTTTGTGATCGCTGAGGACTCACTGCTTTCTAACCAACTTGTAGAAGCATTTTCTTCTTTTGACATGTCTGATGGAGATCCCATTAAACAGACAATTCGGGTGAGCTACATACAGTTTCTTTACAAAAAAAACTGCTTCTGCTTATTCATTTCATAATAAATAATAAATTCATTTTTGTTTTTATATTGTTTTAATTTTTATTTCTCAACAGCTTGTGAGCACTGGAACAAGTACAAAAGATTGGTTTAATGGAACAGTGCCCATTGACCCCACTGTGGGAAACAGCACCACCTTTACCGTAATCTATGAACGAAGCACCCCTACCGTATATGTAGAGGCGCCGAGTGGTTCAGTGTATGTTCAGGCTAATTTCAGTAATGATGCAAATACAAAGACAACCACTTTAAAAATTCCAGGAACTGCAGAGGTACGACATCATTTCTGAAGAGGCAATGTTTTACTTCCACTGTACTTTTTCACTCATTTAATAATTCACAGCAATTGAAACAAAACCTTGTATTAGCAAAAGAAGAAGGAAAAAACATGGTTAACTTTAAATGTCAATGTAACCAAACCATTTTAGACCATTTGTTTGTTTCATCATGGAATTTCTTTTCAAACACTGAAAAAATTAGATACAAAGATTTGTTTCGTCAGCAACAATATGAATGAATGACAACAACAACACAGAACCTGTAAAGAATACACCCATCAGTCTACACCGAAATGTTATGTTATGGAATTGAATAGCATCACATGTTTTTCTTTCCAAAGAAAAACATGTACCTCAATTTTTGCCTTTTTTAAAAAAAAATTGCATTATTTGAACATGAGAACTGCCTTTTATATAGTTTACAAATTTCCAATGGACCAATACATATGCTCCAAAATAGCTTGGAAATTAAAAGTAAAGAAGGTTTTTTGCCTCTCATGTAAAGTTGGAAATTTTGGAGGTACATGTTCTTCTTTGGGCATATGTAAGATGTATCAACACTGCTATTCATGACTTTATGACTTTTGGTAAATTATCCCTGCTTCCTTTTGTGCCTGGCAGCCTGGAGACTGGAAATACAGCTTCCTCAACACAGAATCAGCGGCTCAGTCTATGACTTTAACTGTAACGAGTCGCCCAGCTCGTGAAGATGTTTCTCCAATCACAGTTGAGGCCCAAATGGACCAGCTAAGCAGTGATGGCAGTGAACCCATGAGAGTTTTTGCTCATGTCAAACAGAAATACATTCCTGTGTTGGGGGTCAAAGTCAAGGCCACCCTTCAGTCAGATACTGGTCATAATGTACAGTTATACCTCCTGGATAACGGAGCAGGTACTATTCTTTAATTCGGTCTACTTGTGTAAATTACATCATTAAGATTAAACTAAATTAGGTTCATTAAATAAATAAATAAGAATATGTCTGTTTATGTATGTTTATATATATTTTTGGAATTATGCATATGGGTAAGTATCAGTTATGTGCATGTTTATATGTATATACAAGTTATTAGCCATTTTTGTCTCTGCCTCACTACGCAAGTCAAGTCATTTTATACTCAGGTCTTTTATACTTTTATCCTCATTTTACTGGCACTGCGCATTATTGTGCATCTATTTTTGCACAGTATGGGTTTTTTACTCCAACTAGTGTCCATATATGTGGTAATAGTCTCAGGAGGGGCTACTTTTCTGCTCTAACTAGTCTCCATATATGTAGTAATAGTCTCAGGAGGGGCTACTTTTCTGTTCTAACTAGTCTCCATATATGTGGTAATAGTCTCAGGAGGGGCTACTTTTCTGCTCTAACTAGTCTCCATATATGTGGTAATAGTCTCAGGAGGGGCTACTTTTCTGCTCCAACTAGTCTCCATATATGTAGTAATAGTCTCAGGAGGGGCTACTTTTCTGTTCTAACTAGTCTCCATATATGTGGTAATAGTCTCAGGAGGGGCTACTTTTCTGCTCTAACTAGTCTTCATATATGTGGTAATAGTCTCAGGAGGGGCTACTTTTCTGTTCTAACTAGTCTCCATATATGTAGTAATAGTCTCAGGAGGGGCTACTTTTCTGCTCTAACTAGTCTCCATATATGTGGTAATAGTCTCAGGAGGGGCTACTTTTCTGCTCCAACTAGTCTCCATATATGTAGTAATAGTCCCAGGAGGGGCTACTTTTCTGTTCTAACTAGTCTCCATATATGTGGTAATAGTCTCAGGAGGGGCTACTTTTCTGTTCTAACTAGTCTTCATATATGTGGTAATAGTCTCAGGAGGGGCTACTTTTCTGCTCTAACTAATCTCCATATATGTAGTAATAATCTCAGGAGGGGCTACTTTTCTGTTCTAACTAGTCTCCATATATATGGTAATAGTATCAGGAGGGGCTACTTTTCTGTTCTAACTAGTCTCCATATATGTGGTAAAAGTCTCAGGAGGGGCTACTTTTCTGCTCTAACTAGTCTCCATATATGTGGTAATAGTCTCAGGAGGGGCTACTTTTCTGCTCCAACTAGTCTCCATATATGTAGTAATAGTCTCAGGAGGGGCTACTTTTCTGTTCTAACTAGTCTCCATATATGTGGTAATAGTCTCAGGAGGGGCTACTTTTCTGCTCTAACTAGTCTTCATATATGTGGTAATAGTCTCAGGAGGGGCTACTTTTCTGTTCTAACTAGTCTCCATATATGTAGTAATAGTCTCAGGAGGGGCTACTTTTCTGCTCTAACTAGTCTCCATATATGTAGTAATAGTCTCAGGAGGGGCTACTTTTCTGTTCTAACTAGTCTCCATATATGTGGTAATAGTCTCAGGAGGGGCTACTTTTCTGCTCCAACTAGTCTCCATATATGTAGTAATAGTCCCAGGAGGGGCTACTTTTCTGTTCTAACTAGTCTCCATATATGTGGTAATAGTCTCAGGAGGGGCTACTTTTCTGTTCTAACTAGTCTTCATATATGTGGTAATAGTCTCAGGAGGGGCTACTTTTCTGCTCTAACTAATCTCCATATATGTAGTAATAATCTCAGGAGGGGCTACTTTTCTGTTCTAACTAGTCTCCATATATATGGTAATAGTATCAGGAGGGGCTACTTTTCTGTTCTAACTAGTCTCCATATATGTGGTAAAAGTCTCAGGAGGGGCTACTTTTCTGCTCTAACTAGTCTCCATATATGTGGTAATAGTCTCAGGAGGGGCTACTTTTCTGTTCTAACTAGTCTCCATATATGTGGTAAAAGTCTCAGGAGGGGCTACTTTTCTGTTCTAACTAGTCTCCATATATATGGTAATAGTATCAGGAGGGGCTACTTTTCTGTTCTAACTAGTCTCCATATATGTGGTAATAGTCTCAGGAGGGGCTACTTTTCTGCTCTAACTAGTCTCCATATATGTGGTAAAAGTCTCAGGAGGGGCTACTTTTCTGCTCTAACTAGTCTCCATATATGTGGTAATAGTCTCAGAAGGGGCTACTTTTCTGTTCTAACTAGTCTCCATATATGTAGTAATTGTCTCAGGAGGGGCTACTTTTCTGTTCTAACTAGTCTCCATATATGTGGTAATAGTCTCAGGAGGGGCTACTTTTCTGTTCTAACTAGTCTCCATATATGTGATAATAGTCTCAGGAGGGGCTACTTTTCTGTTCTAACTAGTCTCCATATATGTGGTAATAGTCTCAGGAGGGGCTACTTTTCTGTTCTAACTAGTCTCCATACATGTGGTAATAGTCTCAGGAGGGGCTACTTTTCTGCTCTAACTAGTCTCCATATATGTGGTAATAGTCTCAGGAGGGGCTACTTTTCTGCTCTAACTAGTCTCCATATATGTGGTAATAGTCTCAGGAGGGGCTACTTTTCTGCTCTAACTAGTCTCCATATATGTGGTAATAGTCTCAGAAGGGGCTACTTTTCTGCTCTAACTAGTCTCCATATATGTAGTAATAGTCTCAGAAGGGGGATCATATGAGCTTGAATTTAATAACAGATGTTGTACATGCAGAGAACATTTCAACAAGATTTTTTTTTTTTACAGCGGCTGATAATAAGAAAGATGACGGCACCTATTCTAGATATTTTACACAGTTACAATCTGGAAGGTACAGTCTGAACGTGGTGGTGACAGACCATGATCAAAACAGAAAGAAGAGATTTTCACCAAACAGATCCAGTGGTGCTCTGTATATTCCTGGATACATTGTAAATGGTATGTATGGTAATTCTTAAAGATATTAATAGGCTTCAGGAACAGTCAGAGTGTACAAACACTAAACCTGGGTTCCTTGTACCATGCCTGAGCCACAAGCCATGCGGGCTTGTGCCCACATTGCGCCTAATGTTCTGGGCCTGAGAACCGCTTACATCGTTGATCTGAGGGTTATTATAGCCATAGTCTAGGTTTGATGAAGAAATAATGTAATCGCAGCGCCTACACTGTGCGCTGGCCCCACGTGTTATGCAGTCGTAGCCGTGCACCTACACCTGCCGTTCAATTTGTGGGCGGGGCTTTTTTTAAATTAAACAAATTTAAAGGAAGCTTTGCAGAGCAGGCACGTATATAAAAGCTGTATCATATCATTACACAGAGATACTGCAGCGACAGAAGAGCTACTAGAAACTTGTTTACTTACAGCGTTTCACAGCCATTATCCAGATCTCTGATGCTCTAATCTCACACAAGTTAAGCTTCTTGTTTGAGCAGCAGTTACTTACTTGCACTTGAGCGCAGAACGACCTCTTTGCTGTCATGTTTGGATGCATACCGGGCTTGGCAGAGTGATGATACTTGTCAAACTAACTGGTTTTTAGGGGTCAAACATGCTCGGGCATGGGTATGGATCTCCCAGTATAAGTACTCCCTTAGGATATGAAATACAAGGGCGGACATCAACCATTCCCACTGTTGTGGGACTTCTCCCCATTTGTCTAACCACATACACAAAGCTTGAATACTTCTCCTGTAAAGTGTGTTTGCTCTTAAGATTTGTAGCTATTTTAATATCCACTAGGTCAGAAATCTGAAGAATGAGCAAGTAACTCAGTATGTTTGAATTTGTGTGAAATGAACCACAAAGACTGCCATTGGGCTCTTCTTTTCAGGTCAAGTAGAGCTAAACCCTCAGAAGCCCCCGGTGAGCGTGCCGTCAGCAGATGTAGGCAGCTTCACCAGAACAGTCACAGGGGAGAGCTTTGTGGTGAGTGTGGCCCCGGGCGTTACCCCACCAAAATTCCCTCCCAACAAGATCACAGATCTGAGAGCTGAAATCCAGGCGGATACTGTGCTCCTCAACTGGACGGCTCCTGGAGATGACTTTGATCTGGGAAAAGGTAAGTCCTGCACAGTTCCACTTTAGACATACGAGTGATACATGCTACTGCATACAAACAACATTAATTATCGCCATATGTTCCAAAACAGACAAGCATGGTATGTTTTTATTTTCTGCCTAGTTTGACATCATCTACAAGCTGTTCCTCGCTGATGACCAATAGGAGGACAGATGTTAACATGTTAATATTTATATGTAAATATGGTGTGGAGAAAGAGAGATGCAGGTGTTGCAGATGTTAGGTTGCATAATGAGTCACAGATCACATACAGAACTGTGCAAAAGTTTTACTTGGGGATCTATTACATTACATATATATATATATTATTAGCTTTTAAACAAATTTACTGTTCTCATCTAATACCTGCTTTGACTGCTCAGTACTTCATTAAGCTAAATCAAGATTGCTGCTGAAGGAACTGAATACATTCATACAATGTCTGGGGCGTCCAGGAGAAATCTGGAACTACACTTTGTTCTTCAAACTCGAGCTCAAGATATGATCTACTTCTTTCACAATAAGATATTCATGTTACTTTGTATTGAATATATATTAATTTACATCTGTTCTAATGATATCTGGTGTTCTTACTGGTGAACCTGCGCTTATTGATAAGATAAATAGTTTGAAACAAACAGCTTAGGTGACTCAGATTTTTTGCACAGTAGTGTACATCACAATAACATAAAACAGTGCTACAAACATGTTACCAAGATGCTAATAAATAGGTAACATGTAAACAAATATAATATAAACCATAAATAAGTGCTAGTCAAATCTAAATAATGGCTCACTATATTTAAAGCACTTCAGTAAAAGTGAAACTGTTCACTCTAAAAAAAAAATAAGGCCAACTAAAAATATTAAGGCCATGTGTCATGATCTGCATTAGTCTTTTTGGCCACTTGCTATTAGAATTATGTTGATCCAGACCAACTTTTATGTACAGTGAATTAGCTTTTCAGTCATACAGTGTTTTTTAGATAACATAACTGTCAACATTAACATATATTTTTAATTTGACTGTATATATTAAAATATATATTTTTTTATCCTATTAACTAAGTATATTAGTTTGTGTATACAGACCTTCGACACAGCCACAAAAAGAGGAGAGTTTTTCGTAACACAACAGCAAAATAGTTGGGTGGGTCATAAAAATATTTTTAACAGATATAACAGCGGTATATTACCAAAATAAGTGGACTGACCAACTAACTAACCAACTAACTAGTGCTTAGGTCATTAATTCATTCTTGTCCATTGACCTTCGATGCCCACAAAACGGGCAGAGCTAATCATATCACAACAGTAAAATATCATAGAAATGTATGTAACAGATATAACTCTCACCTTGCTCATGAAAAAGCTGCTTTAGTGTTTTGTCGTTTGTCCATATAGTAAGGTTTGTGGCATCCAGCATGCAGGGAATTCCAACATGTTCAAGTGGAGAAATTAAAACAAGTAATAAAATTAAGTTCTCCAGACTATTTAATTAAGTTGACAGAAATTAAATATTTATCTTTAATAATGTGATAATGTGTTGAAACAACATGTATAATTTACAATACATATATTTAGGTAAAATAGAGTGTACTTACTGTGTTAACACATAAATTACCTCATATTCTCTTAGAAGGTTAGTCAGTACTCTCCACTTTGTAAGATCTAGTAATGGCTCCACTCTTGCTTATCCTTTCTTTTCTTTTTCTTTTTGGAACTGCCAGCATTCTGTAGCCAGAGTATCCCTACTCTCCACCACTATGACCTGTGAACTCACATGATTGCACACACTAATTTATGGCACTGTGTTTGCCTAATCTGATGTAGTGAACATACAAAACAAAAATATCTTCCAGTCTGATCCCAGCATTACGTTGCATCATCCTAACAGTTTTCTCTCTTTTCTTTTTAAGCCAAATCTTATGAAATTAGATGGAGCGCACGATTGGAGATGCTTCAGAACAACTTCAGCAATGCTAATCTAGTAAACACATCAGCATTCCTACCGCAAGAGGCAGGTTCAGATGAACAGTTTTCCTTCCGACCTGATGTCGTAGTACAAAATGGAACCACACTGTTCTTCGCTGTCCGGTCAGAGGACATGGATACAATACAGTCGGAGGTGTCCAATATCGCTCCAGCAACAAAGTTTATCCCAAGTCCCCGACCTCCAGCAATTTCAAATCCAGGCCTGAACCTGAATGTTATAGTGGTCTCAGTCTGTGTGGTAACCATGATAGTATGTGCCATAGCAGCCATAACCGCATGGGCGTTGAAAAAAAAGAAGGTAATCAGAGTTTAGATTAGGGCCTTACTTTACAGAACATTTCAACCAGAAGCTCACAGCATTCAGAAATACAATACCAGCTACTTTTTCATTCGTTACTAGGAGTCAAAAGTGACCCAACTGAGATTCTATATTCAATATCTTTGCAATGAATTAATTTAATCATTCAAGCTTCCATGAATTCCTCAATGTACTCGTATCACTGCCTTTCTACAGCACAACATGGGTCAGAATGAACCCTTATGCATTCACTATGGAATTTGATAGGGGCTATTGACATTTGCAAACATTTGCAGTCAGTAACATATATACAAAAAACTATTTTTGTTCATGAAGTAAATACATAAGAATTAAAGTAATTTTAGGTCAAAAACAAGATTTTTGGAACATTAAATAATAAAATAAACTGATTTCTATAGATTTACCAAATAAATACTCAGCAATACTTACAATAACATAGGAATTAAATACAGGTCAAGATGCTTAGCTTGTGCATCAAAAGTTTAAATCTTTCTTTCAGTATTAGTAGTGCTGATCCTAGTACTTTGTCTCCTGTTAATCATGTTAGCCAAATGGTTCTGCCGTTATATTGAATTGAATTCAAGCCTTTATCAGTTTGCCTTTCATACACTCAGTTTTAATAAACTGTGACAAAGACAGTAAAATCGAAGCCCCTCATTTACATGGTGTTGACCAACAAACACTAAGTAACACATTTGTTAATATGAACAACACATGAGGTTAATAATGGTATAATAATATTGAATCAACATTATTGAATAAACAATTGTGTTGGTCACTTCTTTATTCATAAACTGTGTACATAAATAATAACTGTAATAACATATTAGAATGTACTAAATGGGTGTATGTTTATGTGCCTGTTTATGATGTATGTATAAAAAAATGCAGAACATTATTACATTGTTTTGTGTTTTATGTGTTTATGGCAATAATGATCATACACACCATTCTGTCAGTCAGGTCTGCTTAATAAATACTAAGTAACCACCAAGGATTTGTGCTGTGCATTACCTATACTAGATGCAAGTGATAAGCATTTAAACAGACAGGAAAATTTTATTTTTAATATTTAAAAGTACTTATACAGTAAATAGTGCTTTTGCATATATCAGTGTTTATTTAACCCTTTCCAAGCTTCCCCTTGTGGAAACAACCTAGTATTATTTACAGTTCTCATCTAATACCTGCTTTGACTGCTCAGTACTTCATTAAGCTAAATCAAGATTGCTGCTGAAGGAACTGAATACATTCATCCAGGTGTCCAGTAGAAATCTGGAGCTAAACTTAAGAATAATAAGATAAATAAGATATTTATGCTACTTTTTTGTATATATGCTTATGCTTACTTCTGTATTAGTGATATCTGGTGTTCTTACAGGTGAAAATACACTTATTGCTAAGATACAGTGCTGAGGATTTTTACTTTAATAGCTTTCGGTAAAAAAATAATAAAATTAATAACAACAAACAAGCAAAAAAACCATTATGATATATGATACCAAGTCATACCAAGTCGAAATGCTGGTCGACACTTTGACTTTTCTTGTTTTTCATCGTGAACAGCTCTTGACAGTTAATTTACCAGTTTAAATAACCACAACATCGTTGCTTACCAGCCACTGCAGCACAAACTCTGCTCACAGAAACGGTTTCCATAAGTCCAGAACTGCAGATCTTAATTCTCTTCAAGATTTGAGATAGAAGAGACAATTATTAGAAATAGTGCATGAATGAAAACCAAAGACAAACAATATTTTTAAAGAATGTTGTGGCAAAGAGAATAAAGGTTGCAATTTGCAATGTAAACAATTTGAAATATAAACAATTTTATTTTTATATTATTTCCTTTTGGACACTAAAAATGAACTGTGTCTAAGCACTGAAACAACAAATTATATTAAACGTTTCCTTAAAAAGGGTCAAGAATGTGTAGAGTTGCCAGACATTAGAGTTTTTCTGATGTAAACAGTCCGTCAAGCATTATATAAAGTTCCTTAACTCTTGTTTTCCTTGGGTTATCCGAAGGGAATGCAAATACTCCCTTAAAATTATTTGCCAGCATAAGAAGCTAAAGCTAGGAGCAATAAAAATCTATATAAATACTAACAATAGCAAAAAAACAAACTTAACCCTTTTTTTTGCAGTTGAACACAGAGGTAACACAAATACTAGCAGTCAAAGGTCCCTGCACACTGACCCAACAGGCCAACTCAGTAATTCCTCCCTGGGTGGGATGTTGTATTTGCATTTTAAAGTATGTTTTAGTCCATTACTAGCAAAACAACTGCAGCATTAACAACAATACAGTTAGCTTTACTTATATATGAGAATGATACATATAAAACCAATGAAAGCACTGAACCATGTGACAGTAGATGTATAAGGAAAACAAGTAAAGATGTATGTTAGAAAAAAGATAAAAGTTTTAAATTATAAATATAATACATATGTAATTTATAAATATATATATAAGTTTTGACTATAATGTTAAAAAGAACATTAAGCATCTAAATCACTTTAAGATTTGTTTGTAAGAGAGTACAAATGTGTGAACTGGGTCAGCTATACTCTAGACTTGTTTGTGGTTTACTTTTAAAAGAATTGACATCAGAACTCTGAATGCCTTGGTTAAACAAACGGAAACAACAAAAGAAAAAGCATCTCATGTGAACCACATTGTGTCATGTTAAAATGAAAAACAGGAAACTACACTGAGAAGTTGGCACTCTGTACAGTGGGTTTACAATCAGTTCTTAAATGAATTTCAAGCTAATAACTGAAATATCATCAACATCAACATGAATAAGGCTGTTAGGACAATGGCAATTATATTGTAGACCAAAACTGATCCAAATTTGGCAGCCACAATCAAAATTTGTCATGGTAAGAAAACAGCTGGTGAAGTTATTGCCATGTTTGTATGGCAGACTCTGAGCAACAAGCTTGTGCCAGATGTGGTGTCTGTAAATGTTATACTTGAGTGGGTCTCACAAATGTATCAGATGGTTGTATTTTAAGAATAGTATAATAATAATAATAATAATAATAATAATAATAATAATAATAATAATAATAATAAAGTCTTTATTATTAGTATTACTGTTGTTGTTGTTATTATTAAATAAAAAATGTCCATTTTGTACTGCCAACTGGGAAACAGGGTTAAAAAAAAGGTTCATATTCAGCACTGTGTTCATCACCTGTAAGCGTTTAGGAACTGAAGAGACTATTGCTGTAGTTCTGAAAGTTAAAATGTTTCCCATTCTTGCTTTATAGAAGTCTCGATGTGCCAAATATTTTCAGTTGGTGACTGGTCTGAAATTATGATGTGTTGGACCCCAGGAAATCTTACCACGCCATTTTCCATTAGAAGAAGGGGCAGTGAACAGCTGGGAACAGGAGGAACACCAGATTCAGAGCAGGTGAGGGGTAGAGACAAAAGGAGCACATGACCAAAACAGTAGCAGATGGGAATGACAGAACGTAAACAGGGAACGTAGACAGCAAAGGACGGGTAAGGCATGACAGTACCCCCCTCTTAAAAGCGCAGGAACTGGGACGGAAAGGCTCACAGGAACAAGAACAGAGAAAACAGACAAGACAGGAACAGGAACACAGACAGAGACAGGGACTGGGACAACCAAGGTAATAGAGACCAATGCAACTCCAGAAATGGGAGACAGGACGGGAGCAGAAACGGGACGAAGAACAGAATTAAAACGGGGAAAAGACATAGGAACAGCACAGGGAACAGTCACTGCAGGAATAGTCCGGGGAACATAGTCAGGATCAGCCTGGGGTACAGCGACGTCCTCGGCCAAAGGGCCTACAGCGACGGCTGTGGGAGCACACACATATCATACACAGGACACACACGCACATATCATACACAGAACACACACATATCATACACAGGACATACACACATATCATACACATGACACACAAAATCATACACAGGACACACACATATCATACACATGACACACACACATATCATACACAGAACACACACATATCATACACAGGACATACACACATATCATACACAGAACACACACATATCATACACAGGACACACACATATTATACACATGACACACACACATATCATACACAGAACACACAAATATCATACACAGGACATACACATATCATACACAGAACACACACATATCATACACAGGACACACAAAATCATACACAGAACACACACACGCACATATCATACACAGGACACACACATATCATATACAGAACACACAAATATCATACACAGGACATACACATATCATACACAGAACACACACACGCACATATCATACACAGGACACACAAAATCATACACAGAACACACACATGCACATATCATACACAGAACACACACATATCATACACAGGACATACACACATATCATACACAGAACACACACATATCATACACAGGACATACATCATACACAGGACACACACATATCATACACAGGACACACACACACATATCATACACAGGACACACACACACATATCATACACAGAACACACACATATCATACACAGGACATACACACATATCATACACAGGACATACACACATCATACACAGGACACACAAATATCATACACAGGACATACACACATCATACACAGGGCATACACACATCATACACAGGACACACACATATCATACACAGGACATACACACATATCATACACAGAACACACACATATCATACACAGGACATACACATACCATACACAGTACATACACACATCATACACAGGACATACACACACATATCATACACAGAACACACACATATCATACACAGGACATACACATATCATACACAGGACATACACACATCATACACAGGACATACACATATCATACACAGGACTTACACACATATCATACACAGGACATACACACATCATACACAGGACACACACATCATACACAGGACATACACACATATCATACACAGAACTCACACATATCATACACAGGACATACACACATCATACACAGGACACACATCATACACAGGACACACACACACATATCATACACAAGACACACACATATCATACACAGGACATACACACATAACATACACAGAACACACATATCATACACAGGACACACACACACATATCATACACAGGACACACACACACATATTATACACAGGACACACACACACATCATACACAGTACTCACACACACATCATAAACACACATCAGAAACAGGACACATACATCATACACAGTACTCACACACATCATACAGAGGACACACACACATCATACACAGAACACACACACACACACACACACACACACATAATACACAGGACTCACACACACATCATCCACATAACTCGCACACACACATTATACACATAACTCACACACACATCATACACAGGACTCATACACACATCATCCACAGAACTCGCACACACACATCATACACATAACTCACACACACACATCATACACATAACTCACACACACACCATCCACAGGACTTAATTAAAGAATTAAAACGGGGAAAAGACATAGGAACAGCACAGGGAACAGTCACTGCAGGAATAGTCCGGGGAACATAGTCAGGATCAGCCTGGGGTACAGCGACGTCCTCGGCCAAAGGGCCTACAGCGACGGCTGTGGGAGCACACACATATCATACACAGGACACACACGCACATATCATACACAGAACACACACATATCATACACAGGACATACACACATATCATACACATGACACACAAAATCATACACAGGACACACACATATCATACACATGACACACACACATATCATACACAGAACACACACATATCATACACAGGACATACACACATATCATACACAGAACACACACATATCATACACAGGACACACACATATTATACACATGACACACACACACATATCATACACAGAACACACAAATATCATACACAGGACATACACATATCATACACAGAACACACACATATCATACACAGGACACACAAAATCATACACAGAACACACATACGCACATATCATACACAGGACACACACATATCATATACAGGACATACACACATATCATACACAGAACACACACACGCACATATCATACACAGGACACACAAAATCATACACAGAACACACACATGCACATATCATACACAGAACACACACATATCATACACAGGACATACACACATATCATACACAGAACACACACATATCATACACAGGACATACATCATACACAGGGCACACACATATCATACACAGGACACACACACACATATCATACACAGGACACACACACACATATCATACACAGAACACACACATATCATACACAGGACATACACACATATCATACACAGGACATACACACATCATACACAGGACACACAAATATCATACACAGGACATACACACATATCATACACAGGGCATACACACATCATACACAGGACACACACATATCATACACAGGACATACACACATATCATACACAGAACACACACATATCATACACAGGACATACACATACCATACACAGTACATACACACATCATACACAGGACATACACACACATATCATACACAGAACACACACATATCATACACAGGACATACACATATCATACACAGGACATACACACATCATACACAGGACATACACATATCATACACAGGACTTACACACATATCATACACAGGACATACACACATCATACACAGGACACACACATCATACACAGGACATACACACATATCATACACAGAACTCACACATATCATACACAGGACATACACACATCATACACAGGACACACATCATACACAGGACACACACACACATATCATACACAAGACACACACATATCATACACAGGACATACACACATAACATACACAGAACACACATATCATACACAGGACACACACACACATATCATACACAGGACACACACACACATATTATACACAGGACACACACACACATCATACACAGTACTCACACACACATCATAAACACACATCAGAAACAGGACACATACATCATACACAGTACTCACACACATCATACAGA
Organism: Megaleporinus macrocephalus; assembly: GCA_021613375.1. Classification (NCBI taxonomy): domain Eukaryota; kingdom Metazoa; phylum Chordata; class Actinopteri; order Characiformes; family Anostomidae; genus Megaleporinus; species Megaleporinus macrocephalus. Next base: position 4,923,836 of record CM038716.1, read on the forward strand.
GGACACACACACATCATACACAGAACACACACACACACACACACACACATAATACACAGGACTCACACACACATCATCCACATAACTCGCACACACACATTATACACATAACTCACACACACATCATACACAGGACTCATACACACATCATCCACAGAACTCGCACACACACATCATACACATAACTCACACACACACATCATACACATAACTCACACACACACCATCCACAGGACTTAATTAAAGAATTAAAACGGGGAAAAGACATAGGAACAGCACAGGGAACAGTCACTGCAGGAATAGTCCGGGGAACATAGGATCAGCCTGGGGTACAGCGACGTCCTCGGCCAAAGGGCCTACAGCGACGGCTGTGGGAGCACACACATATCATACACAGGACACACACGCACATATCATACACAGAACACACACATATCATACACAGGACATACACACATATCATACACATGACACACAAAATCATACACAGGACACACACATATCATACACATGACACACACACATATCATACACAGAACACACACATATCATACACAGGACATACACACATATCATACACAGAACACACACATATCATACACAGGACACACACATATTATACACATGACACACACACACATATCATACACAGAACACACAAATATCATACACAGGACATACACATATCATACACAGAACACACACATATCATACACAGGACACACAAAATCATACACAGAACACACATATGCACATATCATACACAGGACACACACATATCATATACAGGACATACACACATATCATACACAGAACACACACACGCACATATCATACACAGGACACACAAAATCATACACAGAACACACACATGCACATATCATACACAGAACACACACATATCATACACAGGACATACACACATATCATACACAGAACACACACATATCATACACAGGACATACATCATACACAGGGCACACACATATCATACACAGGACACACACACACATATCATACACAGGACACACACACACATATCATACACAGAACACACACATATCATACACAGGACATACACACATATCATACACAGGACATACACACATCATACACAGGACACACAAATATCATACACAGGACATACACACATATCATACACAGGGCATACACACATCATACACAGGACACACACATATCATACACAGGACATACACACATATCATACACAGAACACACACATATCATACACAGGACATACACATACCATACACAGTACATACACACATCATACACAGGACATACACACACATATCATACACAGAACACACACATATCATACACAGGACATACACATATCATACACAGGACATACACACATCATACACAGGACATACACATATCATACACAGGACTTACACACATATCATACACAGGACATACACACATCATACACAGGACACACACATCATACACAGGACATACACACATATCATACACAGAACTCACACATATCATACACAGGACATACACACATCATACACAGGACACACATCATACACAGGACACACACACACATATCATACACAAGACACACACATATCATACACAGGACATACACACATAACATACACAGAACACACATATCATACACAGGACACACACACACATATCATACACAGGACACACACACACATATTATACACAGGACACACACACACATCATACACAGTACTCACACACACATCATAAACACACATCAGAAACAGGACACATACATCATACACAGTACTCACACACATCATACAGAGGACACACACACATCATACACAGAACACACACACACACACACACACATAATACACAGGACTCACACACACATCATCCACATAACTCGCACACACACATTATACACATAACTCACACACACATCATACACAGGACTCATACACACATCATCCACAGAACTCGCACACACACATCATACACATAACTCACACACACACATCATACACATAACTCACACACACACCATCCACAGGACTTAATTAAAGAATTAAAACGGGGAAAAGACATAGGAACAGCACAGGGAACAGTCACTGCAGGAATAGTCCGGGGAACATAGTCAGGATCAGCCTGGGGTACAGCGACGTCCTCGGCCAAAGGGCCTACAGCGACGGCTGTGGGAGCACACACATATCATACACAGGACACACACGCACATATCATACACAGAACACACACATATCATACACAGGACATACACACATATCATACACATGACACACAAAATCATACACAGGACACACACATATCATACACATGACACACACACATATCATACACAGAACACACACATATCATACACAGGACATACACACATATCATACACAGAACACACACATATCATACACAGGACACACACATATTATACACATGACACACACACACATATCATACACAGAACACACAAATATCATACACAGGACATACACATATCATACACAGAACACACACATATCATACACAGCACACACAAAATCATACACAGAACACACACACGCACATATCATACACAGGACACACACATATCATATACAGGACATACACACATATCATACACAGAACACACACACGCACATATCATACACAGGACACACAAAATCATACACAGAACACACACATGCACATATCATACACAGAACACACACATATCATACACAGGACATACACACATATCATACACAGAACACACACATATCATACACAGGACACACACACACATATCATACACAGGACACACACACACATATCATACACAGAACACACACATATCATACACAGGACATACACACATATCATACACAGGACATACACACATCATACACAGGACACACAAATATCATACACAGGACATACACACATATCATACACAGGGCATACACACATTATACACAGGACACACACATATCATACACAGGACATACACACATATCATACACAGAACACACACATATCATACACAGGACATACACATACCATACACAGTACATACACACATCATACACAGGACATACACATATCATACACAGGACTTACACACATATCATACACAGAACACACACACATCATACACAGGACACACATCATACACAGGACACACACACACATATCATACACAAGACACACACATATCATACACAGGACATACACACATAACATACACAGAACACACATATCATACACAGGACACACACACACATATCATACACAGGACACACACACACATATTATACACAGGACACACACACACATCATACACAGTACTCACACACACATCATAAACACACATCAGAAACAGGACACATACATCATACACAGTACTCACACACATCATACAGAGGACACACACACATCATACACAGAACACACACACACACACACATAATACACAGGACTCACACACACATCATCCACATAACTCGCACACACACATTATACACATAACTCACACACACATCATACACAGGACTCATACACACATCATCCACAGAACTCGCACACACACATCATACACATAACTCACACACACACATCATACACATAACTCACACACACACCATCCACAGGACTCTCACAAACACCATCCACATGACTCACACACACATCATACACAGGACCCTAACACACATCATCCACAGGACTCACACACTCATCATACACAGGACTCACACACTCATCATACCCAGAACACACACACATCAAATATGAAAGTACTGAACCATGTGTCCATAGAAGTATAAGGAAACCAGGTAAAGATGTATGTTAGAAAAAAGATAATAGTATATATATATATATATATATATATATATATATATATATATATATATATATATATATATATATATATATATATATATATATATATATATAAGTTTTGATTATAAATCACTTTAAGATTTGTTTGTAAGATAGTACAAATGTGTGAACTGGGTTAGCTATACTCTAGACTTGTTTGTGGTTTACTTTTAAAAGAATTGACATCAGAACTCTGAATGCCTTGGTTAAACAAACAGAAACATCAAAAGGAAAAGCATCTCATGTGAACCACATTGTGTCATGTTAAAATGAAAAACAGGAAACTACACTGAGAAGATGGCACTCTGTACAGTGGGTTTACAATCAGTTCTTAAATGAACTTCAAGCTAATAACTGAAATGTCATAAACATCAACATGAATAAGGCTGTTAGGACAATGGCAAGTATATTGTAGACCAAAACTGATCCAAATTTGGCAGCCACAATAAAAATTTGTCATGGTAAGCAAACAGCTGGTGAAATGATTACCATGTTTGTAATATTTGTACGGCAATAAACCTTGCTTCCCAAGTGTTGCCAGATTGGTGTCTGTATATTTTATATTAGAGTGAGTATACTAGTGTTTGAGAGGTGAGTCAGGTCTGAAAGTGGTGGTTTAAAGGTGCCCTCTTGCTACTGTATTAGGCAGTTGTATTATTAATTATTATTATTATTATTGTTGTTGTTGTTGTTGTTGAAACTGGGAAAATCATTGTTTTTTAAACATTGTACTGAATGATCGCAAAACATAAAAAAACGTTCAGCACTGTGTTCATCACCCCCTCTTTTAACCACACTCTGTAAGTGTTTAGGAACTGAAGACACTATTGCTGTAGTTCTGAAAGTGAAAATGTTTCTCATTCTTGCTTTATAGAATTTTAGCTGTTCAACTATTCAGTATCTCCTTTATTTTTATTCCTTTTTATTCATTTTTTATTCCTTTTTTCAATCGATGGCAGGTCTGAAATGCAGGAAGTCAAGTTTAGAACCCAGATTATTTTACCACAGAACCATGCCTTTGTAATAAGCGCAGAATGTGGTTTAGTGTTGTCTAGCTGAAATAACAAGTAGTCAGGTTGGCAGCAAATGTTGTTCCAAAACCTATATATACTTTGTTGAAATTGATAATAATGTTTCTGAAACTGTCTCAGTGACCTGTGGTGTCCCCCAGGGCTCAATTCTTGGGCCCCTCTTATTTAACCTATATATGCTTCCACTTGGTGAATTTCTACATGACTATGGGATGTCTTACCACAGCTATGCAGATGACAGTCAGATCTACTTGGCCCTTAGCCCGAATAACTATGGTCCCCTTGACTTACTCTGCAAGTGCCTGGATGTTGTGGATGGGTCAAAACTTTCTGCAGTTGAACAAAGACAAAACAGAGATTGTTTTATTTGCGAATAGGCTCGAGAGGCACGACCTGGCTGCATTTCTCAATTCCAGAGCCCTGAAATCTACAGAGCTAGCTCGTAATCTCGGTGTTTTAATGGACTCTGATCTCAGTTTTAGAAGTCATGTTAAAGCCGTTACCAAATCAGCATTTCATCACCTTAAAAACATCAACAGGATTAGAGATCTTCTGTCTAAACCAGACCTGGAGAAACTCATCCATGCCTTTGTTTCCAGCAGGATCGATTACTGTAATGCTCTCTTAACTGGACTTCCAAAAAAGACCATTAAACAGCTTCAGCTGATTCAGAATGCAGCCACCAGAGTTTTCACTTGGAGCAAAAGAAGGGAACATATCACCCCCATTCTTAAATCCTTACACTGGATACCAGTCTGTTACAGAATAGACTTCAAGGTCCTGTTACTGGTCTATAAATGTCTAAATGGTGTTGGACCAGCATATCTGTGTGATCTAGTACAGCGATATGAGCCGAGCAGATCTCTTAGATGGTTAGGAAGTAGTCAGTTAGTCCTTCCTAAGGTAAAGACTAAACATGGGGAAGCAGCGTTTAGTTACTGTGCTGCTGTTAAATGGAATCAGTTGAGCGAGAGTATTAAAAGAGCCCCAACACTGGACACCTTTAAATCCAGACTGAAAACATTCCTGTTTGAGCAGGCTTTCAGCAGTTTAAAACTCTTACTCTTACTGAATTGTTAGTTATTCATTTTAATAACTTTCTTCATTTTTTATGTTTCATTTTCTTTCTTGTAAACATTTTATCAGCACACAGTCCAACAGCACTTTTAAACCTTATTCTTATTTCCTACTTCTAGCTTGCTATAACCATCTGAGTACTACACTCAAGAAAAACAGCCTCAGCGTATTTATTTCTTTTAACTGATTTTTTTTAATGCTTTGTTTCTTATTTCTTTATTTATGTAAAGCACTTTGAGTTGCCACTGGGTATGAAAGGTGCTATACAAATAAACTTGCCTTGCCTTGCCTTGCCTTGCCTTGCCTATACAGTTTAGTGTTAATAGAGTGAACAAGTTACACAGTCCATGTAAACTAATGCCCCCCCTATACCGATGTGGATCCTGGCTTTTGAACTGTGTGCTGATAATGAGCCGGGTGGTTCCTCTCTTCCTTAGCCCGTAGGATGCAGCATCCATGAGTTCCAAAAAAGAACTTTAAATGATGATTCATTGGACCACAGAACATTTCACCACTACGACTTGAATGCGCTTGGGTCCAAAGAAGGCAGTGGCACTTATGGATCTGTTTATGTCTGGTTTCTTGTTTGCATGGTTGAGTTTGAACTTGCGTTTGTGTTAATGGTGTTGGAAACTGTTCCGGAGCCCATGCAGTGATTTCACTACAGAATCATGTCTGTTTTTAATCAATTGCCATCTGAGAGCCCGATCATTACACAGCTTTTCTTGCTTGTGCCCCATGTTTTTGAAATATATTGCTGGCATTAAATAAAAAACATACGATAAAAGATACAATTTCTTAGTTTTAACATTAGATATGATGTCTTATGACGTAATATTTTGAGTTAAATATATGATTGACATCTTTGCATTACATTTTGCACAGTGCTCCAACGTTTTTGTACATGAGGTTGTAAATCAATTAAGTATTCCATTTTTTATTCAGCAGGCCTCTGGACCAATTCTGTCTGTCTTCGGGACTGCCCTTCAATGAGCAATGTGGGACTCTAATGTTGGAAGTGGCCCAGGTTCTTCTCACCCTGATCTGCGTTTCATAGACTATTTACTTACTGGGCTTTCGCACAGGTTTTGGGTTGGTGCTCTCCTGTTATCTTCTTTTGTCGAAAAAAGAAAAAAAAAACCCTCCGGTAGGCCTGTCTCAACCTTATGTCGTGTCTGCTCTCTCTTTAAGTAATAAAGGTTACGTGGTCGGTCCTTTTCTTTCCCCTTTCTTCTCTCCCTTTTGCGTGAACTCCTTTGGCATCGCAGGTTCTCTGGTAAGAAGTGTTTGATTTTTTGACATCTTCTCCTCATGTAATTGTTGTCGCTGCCGTTTTCTCTGTATTACGCTTCTGTAGATGATGCTATTCAGCTCATTAAAGTAGCAGGTCAAGGCGCTTTGCTCCCTAAAGCTTGCATTTTGGACGCTTTCAACGTTATGCCTATTCATCCTTCGCACTGGCCCCTACAATGATACACTCTACTGCTTTCAGGTGCTGACGTTTCTACGTGCTACTCCCCACCACCACCAGTTGATCCCTGTGAGGGGAGAAGCGAGACAAGGGAGATGGATACATTTGCAAAATAAATGGACACGGTGAAACGGGAAAGGAAAACGGACCATGGGGACGAGGCAAAGACAATGTCAATGAGAAAGAACGACAAAGACAAGGAGGAAACGGAAGGATATATAACACGCTAAACAAGGGACACCTGGGAACAGGAGAAGAACGCAAACTACAAACAGGTGAGGGGCGGGGCAAGGGCATAGACAAGGAACACATGATCAAAACATAAACAAACACACATGGGAAAGACGAGGGATGTAAACAATGACATAGACAGAGGAACAGGGCAGGGCGTGACAGAACTCCGAAGGCGCAAACACGCTCCTGGAGCCCGCCTAAAGAAGAGGCCAGAAACAAAACAGGACAAAGACTAGGCAAAGGACTGGAAACTGGAAGGGGAACTGTGGACAAGACTGGACAGGGGACGGAACAGGAAATAGGAGATGAGACTGAACAAGAGGCTGAACGAAGGACAGGACAGGGGGATAGACGAAAGATTGGACAGGGAACTTGACACCTGACTAAACCAGGGAAAAGACGAAGGACATGACAGGGAACATGACAAGAGACTGGACTGGGGATGAGAACAACGACAACATGGGAACAGGAACAAAAACAGTCCGGGACAGGGACAGACAGACTTACAGGAACGGGAATAGACAAACCAATGCAGAGAGAGACAGGGACTGGAACAAAGACAGTGACAGAGACCAACACAAACTAGGAACAGGAGACAGGACAGTACACGACACAGGGGCATTACTACAAACAGGAAAACACAAACCACGAACAGGTGAGGGGCGAGGCAAGGCAAGGGCGTAGACATATTGGATTGTTAATGTCAGCTGGTTTTCTATGTACACACCATGTTATTTGGCCCAGCATGGATAGGAAGAAACAGTGAGGGTATACCTTGCGGTGGTAAGCATGGACATGAGCTCCGTTTCTGTATTTGTACTATTGTAAAATATTTAAAGGGTACCTACTTTCCTGTTTTTTCCCTTTCCTGTAGTGTATTATGTACAGGAACTGTCTCTTACAGAAACTACTTTTCAAGGTGACATCAACATGGCATAAGCTTAGACGACACAGAAAGATAAAAAGTACAAGCATACCACTCTGAAATTCCCTGCCAATGAATCAGGTTAACTAACTTGCTGTACCTGACTTTCAGGATCAATCTCCAACCAATACAGCTTAACCGCTGCCATTGTAGGAACAGGCACAAGGTGTGGTGGCAGGGTGCCATGCTGGTGGTTGACTAATCAGAACAGAGTGGCCATGTTTACCAGAGCACACTTGGCTCAAGTCTCTAACAGGGTGTTGCAGACAGAGGGTGAATACAGATACACAGTATGAGATAAACTGAAAATTGGAAAAATGAAAGCATGTAAATCTGTTCTATTCTAGTAGACCCCAAAAATAAAATTATAAACACTGAAAATGAATATGACAGGTATTGTCTTTCAGGCCACAACTACACATACTGACTCTACTTAAGAGCATCAAGTAACTTTTCTTGCTTAAATACCATATGAAAACTTACCTTAATGATCAACTTCATCTGGCATCCAAAACAGGTGTTTTTTAAAATGAATGAAGATGAAATGCTGAAAAATGACAACCAAATGTTTCTCACATGTATTTTTCAGTATCACGTACCGGCTTGGAGGAATTTCATATAGAATTGCTTCAGCACAATAATATTAGTTGGATTTCTAGCACAAACTGGCCTCAGGTTCTGCCACAACATTCCTATTGGATTGAGGTCTAAACACGGTCATTGTAAATCACTACTTGACTTCTTTAAGCATTCTAATATGCATATTACTTACTGCTTCTCTATGGAATATGGAGAAAATAGTGGAAATATGAAATACTGGTAGATCATACAATACTATATATTTATTTAAAAATACAGTATTTTAAATACATTTTTATGTATTTGTATGTTGTCCTTGTCCAAATAAAAACATGGATCTCCAAAACGGCAGCTTTACAGGAGAGGCCAAAAAACTTCTTTCCTTTTAATTTTAAAAGTCAATGGCACCAGATTTTTTCCCAAGCTTTTTTTTTTACCTTTTATATTGGTCCTTTCATCATGAAAATCAGCTGTTGTATTCAAACAATACAACAAACTTAAAATCGAAAAAAAAATTGAGATATATAATTTTCTTTGAACAGCAGTGATGTATAATAATAAGTAACTAGTTGCTAACTAAAATATGTAACAGGTCTGAAATGTCTACAGGTCAAGACTTATTTTAATCACAATTCTTAAACTTCTGTTGACTAAAAAAAAACTCTGATATGATACAATCTAAGTATCTTATCAAGTATCACATCTATACTTATCCAATATATTTATCTAATAAATTAATTCTACCAGGCCAAATACTGAAAATATCTGGAGCTTTCAAGCTACACTGAGTTGCCCGTTCATTATATATACCTATGTAGATAACTATATGTGGCACAGCCTTTGGCCTTTAGCCTGTCAGTTTACTTGCACAGTTCTTAATATTGTTCTTTTTCCTCTGATCCACAAGCTGTTTATCCTTACTTTTGCTAAAAATTCATGTTTAAACGGTTCCTCTACAGTTTTTACGATCTTTTATTGCATTTTTATTTTGGTACTTTAGTCAAGGCAAATTAATGTCTGCTATGTGATTTGGAACAGTACTGTAAGTAGTTGTTAATATTGTTTTGCTATCAGGGAATGAAAAATGGCCGGAGTCTGGCCCAGTCCCAGCGAAAAACCCTGCCAGTTACTGACCTAAACCATGACTGCTGACTCAAAATTGTAAAACTAGGTCGCTCCACCGATTTGGGACTGCAAACGCCATAACCATTTTGTGAAATAATCCATAACCACAAGGATATAGGGACCCAGGATATCCAAGCCAACCCTCTTCATCAGTGCACTGGAGCATGGAGACTGAAGCGGGCATGCAGCTGCTGTGGTGGTCCCTTCTTTGTTGTGCACAGCAATGCACACAGTCTACTTTTGTGCCTCCAAAGGAACCTCCGCTATAACCACTTCAGCATCTTGCTCACAGCTGGTCCAAGAGGTAAAATATAAGGTCTCAAACAATCATTACAGTACATTGTTTGAAGATTTAGATCAGTTTCATTTTCATTTTAAGCTGATTTATACTTTTACTTTTGATCTTAATTACCCAGTGGAGTGATCAAAGCAAGACACTGACAGAGAAAAACCCCACCCTTTTACTTTCTTCTCACTTGCACAGCTGACCTGTACGGTAAAGCACACACACACAGCTCTTTAGCTCCTTACCTGTGAAAAGGGTAAGCTCAACAGTAATAAAGTAATTAATATACTTTATATTCCACATCAATTTATGGTAATTTTTTGTTGATTTTTTCCTTTTTTCTGTCAGTGATTGGACAGATGTTGCATGTACTCTGATGGAGAAAGGATGTCTACAATATAAAGGTAAGAACTTTTTTTCTATATACTACTTTATCACAGAACTGAGAAATGGACAAATATTTTAGATCGGTTTAGATCGGTTTCACTTTTGGTTTAAGCCTGAAACCACAGAAAATAGAAAGTATTACAAAACACTCCTCCCTAAATGCAACAAGCTGTGTTATGTGCATGTGGTTGTTATAACTGTGAGGCATCTCTCTTAATTATTTAATTATGTTTAATATGGAAATTAAAGGAATATGTGGGCTGCTTAACAGAGGGATACATTTTCTCCCCATAGTCAGAGCCTGTCAGCTCTTGAAAAGGATGTTATCACAAAGCAGCCTTACAGAAAATCGGTGTCCAATCTCCAGTGGGCAAGCCAAGGAAAAACACCCTTGAACAAGAGGAAGTAACCATAAGAGAAAACCTAAGTTTAAATAAACGTTTTATAATAACCTACAAGTTTTAGTGGTCCATAATATCCCAATGATATAGTTGTAAAAATATTCCCAGTCTGTGGGTAAAGACTTGCCAAAATATTAAATATTTATCAACAATATGTCTGCCAATGTCTGATTAATCGTCTCAAGGAGTAACATAAAAGTGGCAACAATGCCCTCCAGTGTTTGGATTGAAAACGCTCACCTCAGAATAATTTACTTTAGTTAATATATACTTTAGTTATATATATATAGGCAGCACGGTGGTGTAGTGGTTGGCACTGTCACTTCACAGCAAGATGATCCAGGTTGGATTCCTGGTCCGGGCCGTTCTGTGTGGAGTGTACATGTTCTCCCTGTGCTTGAGTGGGTTTTCTCTGGGTACTTCGGTTTCCTCCCACAGTACAAACACAGGCACGATAGGTGTGAGTGAGTGTTGGCCATGCGATGGAATGGTGAACTATCTATGGTGTACCCTGCCCTCACCCGATAACGCTGGGATTGGCTTCAGCCCAAAATCAATGCAGAGGTGATAACTTTCATTGCGTAGAACTATAGCTTCTAAACTTTGGGAAGCCTTTCCAGATAGTAAATATTATGAAAGCAAGCACAATGGTTGTTTTTAACTTCAGTTTAAAACATATTTGTTTAGGCTAACAGATTCCTACAGGTTTTGTTTTCTCCTGTTTTTACTGTATTAACTTATAACACTGGTTGTGTGCGTATTAAGTATATGTGCACATCACACACATGGACGGTTCTGAACTTTTTTGACATGAGGGCTATATAATTTCAATAAAATATCTTTAATTGCTTGTCTTTCCATCTTTTAATCATCTCTCAGGCTAAACTTGGTGGGCCAGTCTGGTCTGGATAAATTAAAACTTTTTTTCCTTTTGCAGACAGTAGAGTGATTAAAATTCAGAAAAAAATGTTTGTGGTTTATCAGAGATATGGCAGCATAATAAACATACATTTCCTAAATTTTGCAGATGCTGTTCATTGATCAGCCAGCCTGGGATGGATTCTAGTCCTGAAACATCTGGGGATCCAGAAGGTAGAGTAACACACAGATTAGCTGTTGGGGAAGAGGGTGGGTGCTGGAGCTTATCTCAGAGCTCATTGGGCAGAAGGCAAGAAACACCCTAGACAGGGCAGAGCACTATTAAATAATATAATATAATATAATATAATATAATATAATATAATATAATATAATATAATATAATATAATATAATATAATATAATATAATATAATATAATATAATAATATAAAGTGTATTCCAAACTCTGTTATCGTAGTAATAACACTGTCTATGTCTTTTCAGATTATAGTGTAAAAATAAGCCAAGCATGATAACTACATGGTTTCATCCACAACAAATTGAGCTGTTTACTTGGTTATTTCATATTGAAATGCAGTGATGAAAAAATATTAAAATGTGTTACAGTGCCCTTGTAACACATTTTGGGCACCCCTGGTAGAGATGAGTAAAATGCTTTATAGAAAATTAATCTTTCAGTGAATTCCTTTAATTTAAAACTGAAGAAATAAGATAAATCTAACATTTAATACAATTGTTAATTAATTGTTAATTAATAATTGTATTCTGTGATGGGTATAAATCCTGTATCAAGGATTTTATTTTTAAACAAAACCACATGTGCAACCATTATTTGCACCCCTGCATTTAATTATTTGTATAACCTTCCTTTGCCCAACACAATTTAATAACACTTTACAAGCAGAATTCAGAGCAGGGTATTTGAGACCATTCATTTTTACAGACTCTCCAGTGCTCTCTTGTGCACTTGTTTTTTTTGCTCACCCTAAGCAGGCTGAGATGGCCATGGCAGAAGCTTGATTTTGTGTTTTGTGTTAATCCAGACATCATAGATCATTTTCCAACTGGAGGACACAACAACAATGCATTTGTAGTTACTTGGTAGAGGAAAGGAAAATTCCCATTTTAAATTAATCTCTATTCACATCAATCTCGAGAGAAAATCAAAGGCTGAAAATTGCTGATTTAAGGTCATATGTTGGAACATAAAATGACAGATATCCAGTAAAGTACACAGGTGCTAAACATTTTAGGTCTTTAAAAACCAATAAAAATAAAGTTTTTTTTTAATCATGGGGTTTTATGCTCTCCCTTTAGCATTAGTTAAGATCCACATTCTAACCTTTTTCTATAAACTGTAGATGCTAGATCGTTTTCATAGTTAGCTCAGTAAGGAGAGCATTAGAGTAATGAAGTAACAAATGCATGGACTAGTTTCTTTGTATCCCTCTGTGGCAGAAAAGGTGTGACTAACAATATTCCCCAGATGTTTAAATGCAACCGTAGTAACATCATTTTAATGAAGGATTAACAAGGATGAGAATTTACTCTGATTTCAGGAATCCGATTTCAGTTTTTGCCTGATTAAAACAGTTTTTTGACATTTGAAGATGTCTGCCTTTTCAGTCTGTCAGTAGACCATGTAACTCCAATATGTCCTCCCAGCGCTCAACAGAAAGTTCAACCCTACTAATTCTATATTTTACTCCTGGGCATAGTGTAATTCTTACTTTACAGCTAATGCTCTTACTTTGGCTAATGATACAGCAAACAACACTACAAAGTAACAAAGTAAGCAAAATCATTGAAAAAAGGCTGTATGGCTGCGAGTATCAGCGCAGATATTTTGAGATAATTGATATTTTGAGATCCTGAGCGTTCTTCCTTTGTCTTCCTATTTCGATCTCTGGTTCTGACTTCCCTTGACTCTGACTCTCTCTCTTGTTTATCCCTACTGGTTCTGTTTGCTTGTGTTTTTTGAGAGGAGATTCACCACTGCACCCATACTACAACACCCAGATCCCACACGACCATTTGTTGTAGAGGTGGATGCCTCCAACGTGGGAGTGGGTGCTATACTTTCACAACGCAGTGGTGAACCACCAAAACTGAGACCTATTGCTTACTTTTCTCATAAATTATCCCCTGCCAGCAATTATGGAATAGGGGATAAAGAGCTTCTTGCTGTTAAGCTGGCTTTTGAGGAGTGGCGCCACTGGCTAGAGGGTGCACAACACCCCTTTATTGTATACACTGATCATAAAAATCTAGAGTATCTCCGTTCTGCCAAAAGACTAAATTCTCGTCAAGCCCGCTGGTCGTTGTTCTTTTCTCGTTTTAATTTTCAAATTACTTGTCGTCCTGGAACTCGCAATACCAAGGCTGATGCTTTGTCTCGAGTGTTTGAGGTTGAATCCTATGATAAAGAAGAACCAAAACATAACCTGGACCCTGAGATGTTTCTAGCTCCCATTAGATGGGATATAGACGTTGACATTGAGCAGGTAAATTTGGTGGAACCTATTCCGGAGGCGTGTCCTCCGGATAGATTGTTTGTGCCTTTGCAATTTCGTGATCAGCTTATTATCTGGGCTCATACTTCTCTCACCTCAGGACATCCCGGAGAGACTAGAACTCTCCAGCTTCTCTCTGGGAGGTACTGGTGGGAGAGTATGAGTTCCGATGTACATCGTTTTATATCCTCTTGCACTGTTTGTTCAATTTGTAAAACTCCTCGCACGTTACCTGCAGGCAAACTAATGCCTTTACCCATTCCGTCTCGTCCTTGGTCTCACATCGCTGTTGATTTCGTCACTGATCTTCCTAATTCCCAGGGCAATACTGTCATTCTCACTATTGTCGATCGATTTTCTCGTGGGGTTCGATTCTTACCTTTCCCACAATTGCCCACCGCATTCCAGACCGCGGAATGTTTGTTTAATTTTGTATTTCGTTTCTTTGGCATTCCAGAGGATATTGTGTCTGACAGAGGTTCCCAATTTACATCACAAGTTTGGAATGCTTTTATGGAGAGGTTGGGAATCTCTGTCAGTCTCACTTCAGGTTATCATCCTCAAAGTAACGGGCAATGTGAACGTGTTAATCAGGAACTTGGGAAGTTTTTGAGGGTCTACTGCCACGATAATCAACATGATTGGTCGGTATATTTACCTTGGGCTGAGATGGCTCAAAACTCCCTCATTAGCTCCTCTACCACTATCACCCCTTTCCAATGTATGTTAGGCTATCAACCGCCTCTTATGCCATGGTCTGGTCAATCTTCGGAGGTGCCCTCTGTGGACCATTGGATGAGACGAAGTGAGGAGGTGTGGGAACAGACACATCAGCGTATTGAGTCTGTTCTAAGACGGCATAAACGTTACGCTGATAGACGCAGAGGTGACACCCCCTCATATAGTCCAGGAGATCGAGTATGGGTATCCACCAGGGACTTCAGGCTTTCTGAGGGAAGTAGAAAACTGACTCAGCGATATATTGGCCCATATAAGATCTTAAACAAGATTAATGACGTTACATATAAAATTGACCTGCCTGCTCATTATCGTGTTTGTCCTTCCTTCCATGTGTCTTTATTAAAGCCTGTAGTTCCTGGTCCCCTAGATGAGGCTCTTCCTGACGCCACCCCTCCTCCACCAATCGACGTAGACGGAGCTCCTGTGTATGCTATTCGTCGGCTCTTGGACTCTAGAAGGAGGGGAGGGATCCTCCAATATCTGGTAGACTGGGAGGGTTATGGGCCTGAGGAGCAAAGTTGGGTCAAGGCAGCTGACGTGTGGGACCCCATCCTCATTGAGGACTTTCATCGCTGCCACCCATCACGCCCTGCTCCCAGGCCAAGGGGTCGTCCTAGCCAGGCATCTTTGGGCCTGTCCGCTGGTAGCAGACGCGGCCGTTCCAGGCGTTGTTCGTCCGGCCCGTCTGCGGGTCGCCCGAGTGCTGTTATTAGACGCCCGTCTCTTAGCCCGTCCGGCAGTCGCCAGAGTTCCAGAAGGAGGATCCCCGTCACTGGCCGTGGCAGGTCCAGGAGTTCCGGTTCTCAGTCGTTCGGTGGCAGGGGGGTTGGTCGTCCAGGTCGTCTGTCGTCCAGTCGTCCAGTCGTACTGTCACGACTATGGTTCCTTCCAGCACTTCTGATCTTCCTGACTCCAATGCCCAGAGTGCAACTCCCGATGACATCACACCCACATGTTCACAACACACCAATCACACATCACTTCCTCGTTCTGCCTCCCCAGAGTATTGAACACACACCTGATACTCATTAGACACACACTATTTAAACATCACACACACTCTCTCTCCTTGCGAAGTTTTGCCAAACCCAGTTTGCAATCCTGAGCGTTCTTCCTTTGTCTTCCTATTTTGATCTCTGGTTCTGACTTCCCTTGACTCTGACTCTCTCTCTTGTTTATCCCTACTGGTTCTGTTTGCTTGTGTTTTTTGACCTTCCTGGCTCTGACTACTCTTCTGTTCTCTTGACTCCTCTCTTGCCTATTCTTCATGATTAGTTTGCCTGGCTTACAGATCTTTCGGTTTCAACCTTTGCCTGCATCCTGGACTACGATCTTGCATTACCCCTGTGTTCTGTTTGTTCGCCTGTTGCTGTTTTATTTGATTGCTAATTCTGTTATTAAATCTAATCTGACTTTTAGCTCTGCGTGCGTCGTGCCAAGTTCTTTGTATTTGACAGGCTTTCATGAAAGAAGGAGCATCAATAGAAGCAACAGAAGCAGATCTGTATGGATCTGGAATCATTTGTCTAAAGTTGTTGCTGCTTAAGAGGGTCATGCCAGTAACTGAAGGCAGGGGGTCGCATATTTTTTATTATTATTATTTTTTTTTTACTAACAATGACATTTAATGAACAGTAATTGAATACAATGTGCTTGTAATTACTTATGTTATTGGTTTTCCTAGGTTTCCTTTTTCTATTATCATGACTTAAATGAAGATTTGATCACATTTTAGGTCATATTTATTTAGAAATTCACAAAATACTGGGGGGTTCACAAATTTTCAGGCATCAATGTATATTCCAAACAACTATGATATATATGATATATAATTATGAGGAGACCACATCTTGGCAAAGTGGTAAAGGAATCATTACCACCTACCCAGCAGCCGAAAATGTACTTAAAAACCAGCAGAGGCCAAAACTGGCTTAACGTCTGTGTCCAGACAAACATTTAAAACAGGGTTTAAAAACACAACAAAGATTTATTATAATGTATGTAATCTGTACATACCATAATGTACATTTAACAAATGTATTGACTCCTATAGCTTGTGAATGATTTTCATTTTGAAAACAGCCTATTTATTTACATTTGCTTTTATGGACTAACTGATCTCTTGTGGTTTATCAGAGACCACTGTGGTTTATCAGACACACGGCAGCATGGATATTACACATCCGCTGGATCCTGCAGCTGATGTCCCATCAACATCCCAGCACCATTTTCCTGACGCGTCTGAGTCAGAAGGTATAGTAACCTGCCTCAGGTATTTCTAAATCAGTACACACTGAGCAGTGGTATTAGAAGTACTAAAACCATACAGTTACATTAGACTGCATCCTCTCACAGAGAGCTGAAGGGGTGACTGGGATAGCACTGGCGATTACTGAAATCTGATTTGCCGTACATAATTTTCTTTGTGTCCACTCTCTCCTCCACGCCTCTCTGTTCATCATCATTTTCACTAACGTGGTGTGTGTTGTTGTCGCTGATGTCAGAAATGTTTAGTTCTAACTCAAACTGCAAAGGCTGGACAGTAGACATGTTTAGCTAGCTAGCTGTGCTCAAGTGCAAAAATGTATCAAATTTGCTAAATTTCTAAATCACTGACTGTGCATTTAGTTGGTAGGTAAATTTTTAACTGTGGATCAAAGCAGTGGTTTAGATTTATTAGATATATACTCATAAATGGCACTAGATGCTTGGGCCCATATACAAACACACATAAAGCCCAATGGACCTGTGAGCTACCCATAACATATTAAAAGACAATATACCAGATATGTTCAGTTCAGTTTAAGACATTAAGATTAGGACACTACCTCTCCGTGGCGTGAATAAAATGAAAGACAGTAACATAATGAGCGTCTTGTTCAATTTCAGTGCTCACGTTAATGCTTTCACACAAGCCGTGTAAACTCAGCTTCCTAAATGTAATAAGAGAACACATTTTTGTGTGCTGCACGCAAAAGTGAAATTACGTATAAACAACAAATAATACAAATGCAAATTCCTCAATTCATGATGGAATCACTTTCAGTAGGTTTATTAGGCTTGACAACTGATTCTACTCTTTGTACAACTGTAAAAAGTGTGTCTTGCATGCTGTGTTGTTCTCCAGCACAATCAATGTATGTGTGGAAGGCCAAAGTGGATGAGCATTTTCACTGCCATGTCTTTAATGCCATGCAGCGGTAGCATCTGTTAAATAGGCCCCTGAAACATTGTCTTGTGCTTTTTTCACTTTATTTATAGACCCCAATAGTGGAAAGCAGCAATTCAGGTAAGAATGTTTCAAGTAAAACACAATTTTATGGAGGGTTTTATTTTTACTTCATGATAAGGGATGGTGGGAGTAGAAAGTGAAACATGAAATTATAGAACATGAATACAGAAACACTGATATTCCTGTCCTTAGCTGAGGCCAACTCCACCATTCATGCAATACTTTTTGCAGCCTCTCTTTGCAAAGATAACAGGTCTTAGTCTTCTTCTGTGATGCTTAATGAGACTGAAGAACACATGGCAAGCGATCTGAGTCCTTTCTTTATACTGTGGTCCATGAAGCATTTTTGAATTGATTTTGTACCTTAGATCACTGTCCTGCTAGAAGCTGGACTCATGTTTTGATTTTATTTCTGCTGATACCTATTGGATTCCATAATAGCATGTGTCTAAAGAAACTGTACAGGACTCTTATAGTGGACATGTGGCATTTTTCTGCATAGCTATCTATGTCTACTTTAAACCCATCTCAATGGTTTGTTGCCAAAAAACTTTGGTCTCAATTGACCTTTAAATCAGACCACAGTTTTCATGGTTAAAGTAACATCTGGCAAACTGTTTGTTGGTCCTTGCCAATACTAAAGTATACTAATACTAATAACAGAAAACCAATCAGAAAAAATATGCAAACCCTGAATTCTAGGCTACATAAGAGAGTGTTGCCAAGACAAGCACATGGGCAAGTGTAAAGATTCCCACTGACAGTCTATGTTAGAAAATATATTACAAAAGAGGTTATATGCAAGAGAACAAACCACAGGTGGTAATATTTAGGAGAGGCATTCCACTGGGCGCACTATGTCGCATGCAGATCCATGACAACCACCTGACATCAAATGGTTGAAATGTATTTGAATAGATGTCTATATACCTTGGCACACTGTTAAAATTGAATGTGGTTAGGAAACACCCTCTTGTGTAAAATTGTTTTGGCTGCTGAAAAGTGCATTCAACCAGCCATTCATTATTTCTAATGCATATTTGTTATGTTCTGACTGTAAAGAGAGATTAAATGTAGGGTGAAAGCTAGTTTAACACAGTTTTACAAATTAAAAACAATAAATGCCACTTCCTTTTTATATATACACACAACAACTTTAAATATTTAAATATTTAATTTAGACCATTTTCTGGCATCATTAATGTCGCCATGAGGAAATTGGGCTTACTGTTCATTGTTAAGCTTTTATTGAGCATTTACATGTATATAGGGATGATCTGAAGGCTGCTCATGCTTCTTATTTTTGGTAGCCATCAATAATGAGTGTAGCAGTAGAAAAATGGGAGACTTTCTTCATTTATTTTAGG
Source organism: Megaleporinus macrocephalus (assembly GCA_021613375.1). Taxonomy (NCBI): domain Eukaryota; kingdom Metazoa; phylum Chordata; class Actinopteri; order Characiformes; family Anostomidae; genus Megaleporinus; species Megaleporinus macrocephalus. Next base: position 4,943,944 of record CM038716.1, read on the forward strand.
ACAGCTAGTAAAATCAGTAAAGTCAGATTTTCCTTTCTATTTCCTGAAAATATCACCTGAAGAACATCTAGGTACTTGTTAAACAGCTTTACCGTTACAAACCATTTCTCTATTGCTGAGATAATCAGTAAACCTAGTTGATCCTGCCCTAACTTTTTTTCCGAGGTCCTGTGCATCTGTAAATTACCTGCCTGTGTCTTATTTACAGCTGGTACTGTCCCAACTGCCCAATTAGAAGCAATGAATAATTCTTTAATAAACACCAAACTTTCTTCATGTGAATTTTTGAAAACAGTTGTAAAACATAGCTGTTAAAACATTTATTTTACTTTGTAGTATTTTAAAAGCAGATCATCACAAATCTCTGTCCTTTTGTCACTTAGTAAAAAAATATTTAGTATTTAATACACAATTCCAATTCCAAAAGAAAAATGTGGGATGCTGTGTATAATGTTGATAAAAGCAAATGGAATGCAATGATTCGTAATACTTATAGACACAAATTTTATTCACAATAAGATATACAATACATTAGATATTGAAAGTGAGACACAAAAAAGATTAACTCATTCATACAAAACAGCTGGAAGACCAATTTGCAAAAAGATAATTACTAGGTGGCATAATGTAATTATAATTACTGGCATAATTACTGGTGGCATAATTACTAGGTGGCATAACAGCAGCTTTACAGACTTTCAGTTACAACATGTATTCCACAATGGTGTTGAGTGAAAACAGTATTTACAGTTTATTATCAAAATAAAAACAGAGAGAATCTCTGTTTAAAAGTCTGGATGGTAAAAGCTTTAGAAACTGCACAGGTAGAGGCAGTCTCTGACTCAGTCTTTGTAAAAAGCGAGAGTAAACTGAACAGCCCCATTACATGGCTATATGCTTGAATGAATCCAGTGTTAACAATGGGTGTGGCTGAAGTAATTAAATTCACTATTTAAAAGGGAGGTCAAACAGGGAGAGCGCAATAAACTACTTGTGCAAATTCTGTGGCTTTCACATCACATGCACACAAGATCATTTTCTTTGCATGATTTTTTTTCAGTCTTCCACTGGAAGTTGTAATGCAAATAGAGGAAAAATGATCTTCAATGTATGTTTTTTTTTCTTTTGGTGGTTTACATTTCTTGTCACCCTGTCATGCATTTTGGGGGCATGTTGTACATGGTATGTGATAAATGAAAGTTATTTAATACTAAGTATTAAGTCTTGCACATAAGTGAAAAGTGATTATTAAAAATCACTTTCTTCTTCTTGTCAATGCTATTTAGAGTTCTTTTTATTTGCCTCCAGTGAAGTTGAAAACGCCAACAATTCTTGCTGTGACCTATATGTTGATTAGGGCACAGGATGATAAAGACATGGTGACTGTGGAGTTCTACGCTGTTTTGCGAAACAGTGCCTCTTTTTGCCCTTTTGAAGAGTCCATGTTCATCTATGGAAAATATGGGAAAATTGCTAAAATGTCATTCCTCAGGTAAAGTTTTCACCGACACTGTTTTTCTGTAGAAGCATTTTTTCTTATTATTTTTAAACATTGTTGCAACAAATTGCCTGAAATGTGTTTCTCACACATCAAGATACAATATAACTGTCTTTCACTACTATCACAATATTATCAGTATCTTTTCACCTTATAGCTGAGCTTGTCGCAGAATTATGATGTATTGCTAAGAATTTGCCTTTTCTATGAAATTTTAGCGGTGCACCAAGTGGAACATTTTTTAAGGCCTCCGTCCCCGTGGATAAATCCAATAAGCTTATGTACAAGTACTATCGTTTCAAGAATGGCAAGGAAAAACCTGAACAGATCACTGTGGATGGAAAGGACACATTTTACAGGACACTGAATGAGAAGGAATTGCTCCAGCCAGGCTGCAGAGGTATGATACAGTTTAAGCTAAAAACTTTGCATGTAAGCCTTTCAATGTGTTCAACTAAATTCAGTTACCTATAATCCATTGAAATGCAGTTTATACTTTAGGAATAAGCAACTGAAAATATGCTATTCTGTGTATGGTTGCAGTTAAAAGACACTAATAGCCTGGAAGAAGAACCCAGACCAGCATTCATTTTAGGGCTGCACCTAACAATTAATTTCATAATCAATTAATCTAACAATTATTTTTTCAAATAGTCGATTAATCTAATGACTAATTTTTAGATTACTCTAATATGACTGTGTTAGGATTTTTTTTTTACTTTGTTATGGATTTGTAACCTATATATATATATATATATATATATATATATATATATATATATATATATATATATATATATATATTAAAGGGTACCTCAAACGCATGTGATCTATAAATGGTTAAAGACTAAAAGTCTAAACACTCTGACTCGACTTTTAGAGGCACAAATGACACGTAGCCTACACGCCTCACAGACAAGAAATTGGACAGTTTGTGGATTGTATATTTTGCCAGAGAGCTGTTTGAGAAGCAGCTACGTGTGACTTAAAGCTCTCGCAGTATCGAGAACAGTCTTAGGTTCTACACTGCATGATTAAGAAACGGTTAGCAATGTGACACTACTGAAAGAAACATGTTAAAGGCTCAGCATTATATATACAGATACGCATGGAGCCTTCTGTCCGTACTCTGCGTTCATTTCGCACATACATTCGTTTTCGGAAAGCTTACGGATACAGACGGGTTGGAGCACTAACGCTGGAGACCGTGGGGGCAGTGCAAAACGTGACCACTTTCATACGGACACGACAAAGAAGAAACGGTGGGACATTCTGAAGAGAGGTTCTGCACGTTCATTAGAAATTCCCCGAAATACCTTCTTCTCGGCGCGGAGACAAACAGTAGTTTTTAGTAGTTTTTTTGAACTAAAAAAAGAACTATGAGCTCATCCACCATCGCCAAATTTGATTTACACCGAACTGCCCTTTACTGAATGTGTCTACATGTTAATAATTTTAAAATCTGTATTTCTGTGTGAAAAACTCCCACAACTTTAGATGCACACAGATATATCCATGCTTTCGGTAGGTGTGGCCTATTGAATTTTGTAATCGATTATGTTGATTACGTCAACGTGTTGTCCCAGCCCTAATTCATTTATAATGATGTTGCACACACCATAATTTTTTGAGTGTTCAGAGTTAATGTTAACATTGCTACAAGCTTTAAAACTCACATTATTTGGTAACTCTTGCACCCTGAACAACTGAACTGCATTTCATTGGCTTTGTACCTGTACTCTGCACAATGACAATAAAGTTAAATCTAATCTAATCCAATCTAAAACTGACCCTGCGCCTGAAACCACTGGCAATAGAAGACTCATTACCCAAAGGTGAATGTAATGGTGTGGCTGAAGCAGGTTGCATGTGCAGAGTGGCTTGATGTGGGGCAATCCAATACTCAGGCCAGACAAGCAGGCAGGTAGTATCAGAGGTATACTGATATGAAAAAAAACAAAAGCAAGAGTTAAAACCAAAAATACAAATACAATACAAAAGTGCAAAATGTACAGTATCATGCAGGCACAGGAGGTGGTAATATGTGCCCAAATGCTACCCATAAGGCACAGTTTCATAAGTGTAACAACAGGCAGGTCCTGAGCATGAGGAGTCAAGCCCACAACCAGCAAAAGATCCAGAGGAGAGGGCCGTCCATCAATTATGCCAACAGAGAGGATAGGGGCAAAAACAGCAAGTGGACCCACTGAGTAAGGAACTAGGAAACTGGCTGTGAAGCCATCCATTGGCCATGCACAGAAAGAGCAGGAGCAGTTCTAGGAGCAACTCGGAAAGCCATCACTTGATGATGAGCAGCTCTGCAAGCCGGCACTGGATGGGGATTGCTGGGACAATCCCCATAGAAACTGGGACAGAAGAAGACCTGGAGAAACCTTGCAAAAAGCCAGAATTGGAAAAGCCTTGCAAGGAGTCATGCAAGGGAGCTAAAACTGAAGGAGCAGTGGCCTATGGAGCTCCAGTAGTGGCTGCCACACCAGGAGCAGTGGCTTTTTTAGCCAGATAAGGTGTTCTGAACCGTTCTGAAGCAGAGAGCTAGAAAACACTAAATGCCCATAGGGGACAAGAGACTTAGGACATAGGACATTTTTGTTTCACCTATCCATTTTTCAAGTAAGCAAAAATGTTGCGGACAGGTGTTTCTTTTTGCTCTGTTAGATTGATTGTTTAAACAATTAATAGTTCTGAAAGATAACTCTTGGTTTGAGGTCTGGGCTCCATCTGTGAAGACTGCATTCATTATTGGCAAGGATAAATCAACCTGAAGAGCTGCCTACTGTAGAAGCTATTTTAAAACTAAGAAAAAAGGAGAAATCACTGGGCTGCACACTTACACATTGATGTGAACAGATTGGACATATCCTGACAAAAAAGCAGACATTTAATAGACTAGCCAATGACAATAACAGAAGTTAATGACAGAAACAATGTAAAAGCTATGGAGAAAACCATACGAAAGGGTTGATTATAAGAAGGAGTAGAAATATATTGGCCATACTGCAAGATGCAAGACACTCATCAGGAGTAGGTATGAGAAGGCCAGATTGGAATTCATAAAATAAAAACGCAAAAGTGCTGGATTTTATGGTTTATGGACTGAAGAATCCAAAACATATTAGTCAAGCACAGTGGAGATAGTATCATGGCATGGGCTTGACTGCCTCTGGAATGGGCTCACAAATCTTGATGTGATGTTTACAAAAACATTCTGTTTACTAATTTGCAGAGAAGTGCAGCAAGACAAGGAACCAAAACACACTGCCAGCCTTAGGTGCAAACTATGCCTATGCCTTCTTTGTCATGACATCAGGCCTGTTACTCACAGAATATGGCATCTTCTGTACCACAGTTACAGCACAGTTATGTCAGTATTATGTTCAAGGTTCAAGTAAAATGTTGCCTGTGTTTAAGTTGTCCACAGTAATATGAACACAGTAACGCTCTGTATGATTCTAAAACAAAGAACTAATATAAAATGTACATGGGTGAAGTGTCAAATTTATATGAAATATATAAATTCTTCTTTAAATCATGTGAGCCACCAAGGGAATAAAAAAAATAATCAAAACAGTAGCTTGCTTGCAGCAAGAAATAAATCAAGAACCAAACATATGCTGTTCAAACTACATGCCTTCCCTGCACAACAGTATAGTAAATAATGAAGTCTTACAGAGGGAGGTCTTTACTGGATGTTTAGAATAAATTTTAAATTAATTTAAACATTTAAAATATGTTATACTATATTGCTTGGGACTATTGTTGGCTTTAATGACTGTACTAGCCAGGTGTGTTCAAGAAGAGCCACAGGTATCCACCAGGTAATGGAGAGTAGCAATTGTTTATTAGTTTACAATTTAGCAATTGGTACTTGTATTAAAACATCAGTATTTTCTACTGGTTCTCTTAGTTCTCTCCTGAATAATAGTGACGCCATGACTAGTCAAAGAGATAACACACAGACCGTGCATGTGATGTATTCAGTATGCTTTAGGAAATGTCCTCTATACATTAACATATGAAAATCACGGTAATGATCATTACAACCTAAGTATTAATAAAGAATAATAAAACATTACAACCTATATGACTGACAATACAATGTACAATCAGAACACAATAAACACTTGTGTCACGCCTGCCTGTCCACGTGCCCCTGTTTACGTCCTGTCTAGTCCACGTGGTCTTTGTTTACCTTTTGTCATGTGTTCCATGTCTCCGCCCTCCACCTGTGTCGTGTTATGTTCACCACCTGTTTCCGTTTCCCTCTTGTTGTCATGTGTATTTAGCCTGCCTGTTTTGCCCTCTCCTTTGTCGTTCATTGTGTGATTGTAAAGTTACATGTTATGGTGGTCCCGTCCGTGTATTTCCATCTGTTTCATTTATTAAATCATTCCTGTTAAAAGCTTGCGAGTGTGTTCGCTACTTCTGCTACTCCTGCTCATCACTGTGATAACTTGACATTATTACTGGAGTTTGAGTCCTGAGAGTACTGACAGGGGGGTAATATTCATAATATTTTGAGAAAAATTGGATTTTTGGATGATATTTTATTATGTTTATACATTTTATTTGAATGCTTTTAAGAATGGCAATGCAAGGTTTTATTTACTTTTATTTACTTTTTTTTTCATTTTACAGTCATTGAGCAATATGATGACATTTGTATGAAATCCGAAAAACTGCACCATATGGGATGGAAAAAAACTGAGATTAAAGGCTTGCGACCAAAGTTTCTACAAACTGTGCTGCATTTTGCCCTGAGGTGCAATGACCATGAGTTAGACCACTTGGAAAACAAATTCAAGTACATCTTGAAAAGTTTTCAAAACAGACAACTTCTGGATTCTGAGTCAAATGAAATCAGAGAACTGAAAGTGAGTAGCAAGATTTAGATTTTCTTTAAAACTTTAACACTTATTCAATCACATTTTCTCAGTAATCACAATCAGCCAGTAATCAGCCATTAACCTATAGATCAATCAGATTTAAACAGAAGGGGGGCTACCAATAATGTGGGACAAAATTGAGAAATTCTGTCATTCAGATTTTAGTCATTAGTCTACATGTAATGTTGGCGCTACATAGACTTCTGACTGTTGATTCACGTTGTAGGTTGTTTAAACCATAATTTCATATAACTGTGTCCCTACATAAACTGTATTACACAACTCACAGATCCAAAGACAATATTTAGCCTATATGTCTGCATTTATAATAAAAGGGAGTCAGAGAGTTAGTCAAAAGAGAATTGAGCTCAGTTGAAAGCATTTTAATCTAAACGTTGGTGCTGGTTTATGTAACATAAGTTTATGTAAAAAAAATGAAGCCTGCAAGATATGCTGTGTTGTATAATAATAATAATGAAAATAACAATTATAATATGCTATCTGATAATATGCTGTATGGATAGCAGCAAACTATTAAGAAGGAGTAGCGTATGAATTAAATAAAAACATCAAAATGCTTCATACTGCATACTTTATTTCATACTGCTAATGATAATATATTAGCAATAGGAAATGCATATTGATGTCTTTAGTTCAATTCTAAACTTCTCCTTTATATAAGTTTGCTGATATCCAAATAGTATATATGGTGTACACAATGATTTGGAATTTTTCTGTATTGTAATTGAAGGCAACTGTGTATGGATCATGTGCCACTGCTCACAAGGATAGGGAGTAGATAATAACAGCCTCAGTTTTTTATTCATGGTATGTACACATCCATGAACAAAGTTTGACAAACACCAAATCATGCAGGCCCCTATTTATTGTACAGACCTATTGTAATTACATTTGTACATGTATGTTGATGTAGATTTTTATACTATTATGTAGCATGTTTGCCCTAGGCTCACAAACTCTTTTAATGTCACATACATGTAACATTGCCTCTGCCAAGACTAACTATGTGTTCATTACATCTTACAGGTGGAACAGTACCATAACTTTGCAGAGCCACTAAAGGATGTAATTGAGTCATTCAGTGTCAACAATCCAATTTCCTATCTTCTAGCAACTATGTTCTTTGCAAACTACACACACACAGATTTAGACCAGAACTCAATTGAAAAGCTCTCTAAATTTGCAAAGACACAAGCTAATAAGGAAATACCAATGCCAAACCTTACAGACTCCATGAGAAGGTTTGTAATAAATATAAATATAATATAATAATACATTTCCCTGAATTTATTTGCATTTCATTCCAAGTACAACGTGTTATGGCACACAATTAATATAAAGAATACAGAGTATTCTGAACTGGGCCATCTAGCTTGGTGTAATAATGTAATAGTTGAACATAATGACAACACCTGATGTAATAACATGAATAAAAAATAATAATAATGTAATAAATTGCTGCCAGTTTTCCCATTCTACCAGAATGTACCTGCCACATTTTTAAAGGTAGAAGAGGAAAAGTGGCAAATAGGTTCTTGAGTAGAAGGAAGTCTGGAGGAAAAGGCAGTTTTTGAGTAGAAGGACTTCTGGAGGAGAAGGTAGTTCTTGAGTAGAAAGACATCTGGAGGAGAACGTAGTTCTTCAGTTGAAGGTAGTTCTTAAGTAGAATGACATCTGGAGGAGAAGGAAGTTCTTGAATAGAAAGACATCTGGAGGAGAAGGTAGTTCTTGAGTAAAATGACATCTGGAGGAGATGGTAGTTCTTCAGTTGAAAGTAGTTCTTGAGTAGAAGGTTGTTCTTCAGTAGAAAAATGTCTTTAGTTAATTGAAAAAAAAAGTCTTTATAATATTAAGACCATTAGAATCTAACATATTCTGTGATGTTTGTATCTGTCTCTTGTAATAACGTAACACAGTATGGGCTCCTCGCCTCCATCTCTTCTATTCTGATTTTCACTTACTGCTTCTGTCTATGATTGTAATGACATAAGACAACCTATTCATAGAATTATGTAATATCATTCTGTGCATCAATGCATCAAAGTAAAAATGCATTTTTTTATTTAGTACTTTTATTTTTTAATTTATTTATTACATTGTGCATTGAATTCTAAAAATTAACCAACTAAATAATGTAGTGTCAGCACATCATCAAAACATCTTCACATTAAAAAATGTTTTTACTTTATCAACAGTATACCATTTGAGTTTTATATCATATGTGCACTAGTTTAAGCAAGTTATTTTGCCATATGAGTATCAGCTTTTAAATTTTGTTTATTATAAAGTGACTTTTGTTCATTTTTTTTTAGGGCAATATGTATTGAAGTTCTGCAGCTTTTTACAACATCATGTGAAAGACACTCGCCTGGTGCAATATGGCTGTTAGGATTGTTTTATAAAGTTTCCTCTCCTGCAATGACACTTGATAAGGACATTAAACAAACTACCTTGAATTGGATTCAGACTGACGCACACGTTCAAACGTAAGTAAATAAGAAACACTGAGCATATTTTTACATTAAAAACCTACCTATGAATGTTAAAGAGAAAAAAATACCCCCTTCAACTACAGGCCAATTTACAGTTATGTTGAATTATATTTGTGTGATAGTTAAGCATGTACAGCATGACACTGCATTAACCAAAAGCAATTAGAGAAAGTAAAAAATACCCCACTACTAATTTAAGAATCCTACTGATGAATACTGCATCAGTCAATTTGGTATCTAAGTTCATAGAATGATTTGTTTGTCAAATAAATTATAGTCCTGAGAGTTTTTTTCAAGTTCTGTTATTAATCAACACAAAGAATATTATATCAATTAATGTTGTAATGACTCCATTTGACAAGAATGTCACAGTAAAACAGGAATTTAGAAAAAAACTATTCAATCCATTCGATCCAATATTATTTAATAAATAAAGAGTTATTGTGATTATTAACTGCATAAAGAGATACATATTTGTATTATATAGATCATATAGGCTTATTATTAGTAGTAGTAGTAGAAGTAGCAGCATGGCATTAATAACAACAATATTTGAAACAACATGTGCAAAACATGTTAATGTTAATTATAGATAGCTGGCCCAGGGTCAGCACCATTGCATCTTAATGCAGTTAGCCTACCTGCTGTTGAACAAAACATTGGGAATTTGAATAGTGTTAGTTATGGTGGTGTCAATTTCTCTCAATTCCTTTTTAGGGAACTTCTGGAAATGGTAAAGCATCATGAGCAGCAGCTTCAACAACACCCTCGCTTTGCTGAATTTGTGCTGTGTGACATGTTTTCTGTGGAAGGAGGACATCATAATGTATTAGAATATTTGGGATGCAAACCTTTACAACTACTGAGTGAGCTTCAGTTGTGGATGCTGAAATATCCCCATATTGTAAGTATAAATATAACATATTGCAAAGTTTCACTGTGCTCTGATCAGTAAGGCTACATTACACTGACTTCATTTATTAGGTGGCCTCAGAGAAGCTGACTGTCATCATTGAAACAGTTGCAGATATTACCAAGAAGTGGTTTCAGTCAAGGTAATTGCCTAATGTTATTGATTGATGTGAAAATAAAACAAATATTAAGGCCCCTGAATAGCTTCACTAGGCATTGCTTTCACAAACTCTAAAACTGAAGTCTTAAAATGTGATAATATATGTTGCTTTTAACTGTCATTCTTCTTCAACTATTTAAACAGACTTCATTTAATTGCAATAAAAGTTTGTACAACTGTCTCATAAATGGTTATAGTTGTATATGTACATACACATTTTAGGGAACCTGATGGCATTTTACATAAAGACATATCAGCCTGTGTTAGTCTCGCACGGAAGATCATTGAAGGATTGAAGATGGATAAACAAGGCCAACAATGTCCTAAGAACATTATCTCATCACTGAAACTTCTGAGCTCTTTTTCTAAAGTGCTGCAACTGTTGCAAGAAGATAAGGTCAGTAAAAATGTATATTTAGATATTTAGAGTTTATTTCTGAATAATAATTGAACACCCTTGCCAAAATGTAAAGCTTTATGAATCCAGAGTCTTTAATTTTTCAATAGACTGTTTATCGATTTGTTAGTTAGCCTACATTGCAGGCTAGACTATGTAAGTAAACCTCTGTGTCAGTGGCTTTAATACTTTTAATCTGTTTTTTAAGAAAGTGTGAACTATGCCCTGATACAAACATGTGTTTAAGATGTGTTTTAGAGAGGCATGAAACTGGAAAAGGCTACGAAAGCACTGCTACAAATGGAGAAAATTCAGGACAATCAATTCCAGTAACAGGCAGTCCTGTTGCTCCTTGGAACTTTTTAGCAAAAGATCCATACTGCTATGCTTGGTGGAAAAAAGACATTGCACACCAACACAAAAACCTTATCCCAACTGTAAAGCATGGTGGTGGTAGCATCATTGTTTGGAGTCTAATTGCAGGGACAGCAGTTCATGAGCTCAAACTGAAGAGATGTTGGCATAAAGAAGAGTTGTGGGCTGGAGGTTAGGGAATGACCTTGTAACCAGAAGGTCGCCGGTTCGACCTCCTGAACTGTTAAGATGCGACTGAAGTGCAAGACACCTAGTCCCAGCTGCTCCATGGGTGCTGTGGATAGGGCTGCCCGCTCTGTGTGCCTAGTGTGTGTGGGCATTTCACTGCATGGATGTGTTAAATGTGGATGTCAAATTCCTCTGTGTGCAAACACAAGTGGTACTCTAGTTTCTCTAGCCTGCACTATGGATGTAACTCAATGTGCTAAAAGAAAAGTGCAACTGCTTATCTTTTATCACTTTAGTCTATAATTGTGATTTGTTCCAAAGAGTTTGCTTATTTTTTTCTTACAAAAGTATAATTGTCTTTAGCTAACTGGCAGGTTGGAACACATTGGCTAATTTTTGGCTATATCATCTTGTTACAGTGTAACGTTCTTGTAAAGTACAAGTAATTTAAATGTAATTTGAACCCTTTAAAATCTATCCATGGTTCGAAGTCCATGGTTACTAGTTGTAATAAGTTCTTATTCTCCCATCACTCAGGTAACACAACTGGCAGTTACATTCACCTCCAAGCTTGGGGGAAGTCTCCCAGCCTGGTAGCATAGTGTGATAGGAGAAGGCCTACAGTTAACCCAGTTGCAGTAGTTCTCTTTTGCAAGTTCTGGCTACAAACAAACAGCATAGTGAGGACCTACAGTTATGCATTGTGGCTGTTCACACATGGGGAAAGCATAATCTTAAAGTACAAATAGTTCCACTCTGTAAAAAACTCAAAGGACATAGCATGAAGAAGCCTCTGCTAGCAAGAATGGCACAGCTTTTTTGGTAGACAAATATGCCGATGGCAAAACAAATCTTAAGGGTGCAAACACCCTCCCCACAGCAAGGTGGAATGAGATGACAGTAATTTGGGGTTAGCATCAGGAGTGGCCAGTCACAGTTCAGGGAGGGCATTAGCCAAAAAGTCAATGTTAAGGATAAACATCTCCTAATGTGGTATCATCAAGAACAGAAGAGTGACGTGAGGTCAAAAGGATACTGGTAGGATTCTGAAAATCAAATGTCAAACTACACAGATAACCAAGTTATTATTCACAGCCTGATTATCTAAATATGGATTTATCACAGTCTGGGTGGCTAAACCTGGATAAATCACAGCCTAAGCATCTAAATCTAAATTATGTACAGTTTGAATATCCAGAGGTGTCAAGTAGCAAAGTATAAATACTTTGTTACCTTACTGAAGTAGAATTTTGGTTATTTATACTTTACTGGAGTAACTACTCCTTACATTTAAAAAATAGCCTCGTCACCCGTGCCATACCATGATGTGCTGCACCACCCCACAGCAAGAAGTTGCTACTCAAAAAAAATCCCAGATTGGCAGGTTTGCTATTTCATTTTCAGCTTATTTTCATTCATGTACATTTACATTCCAGTAAAGATTTTGATAACATGCCTTTGAAGTTTGACTTTTTACACCATTACAATACTTATAGACAACTAGTCATCATATCTTCTGCTCCATGAAACACGTTAATGCTCAGTAGTAACAGATATGCTTCTTTAATATATTTACATTGTACTAAACTACATTCATTTTCAATGGACGTATATGCGGCTGAAACAGGAAGCCTAGCGCATCCCAAATTTATCAACATTAACATTTTAATACAACATTATAGTCATTATGGCTTTTAAAAGAATATTTGTTTTTGGGGAGGTGGGCTAGTGCACTATAGACCCCTGTGGTGCGGCCTAAGCTTTTGTCCTTAATGGCATTGTTTTTACCTTACATTACTTTTTCTTTTATACTTTAGGTAGTTTTCAAAGCAGTACTTTTACACTTTTACTGGAGTAAAAAGCTTAAGTTGATACTTCAACTTCTACAGTAGTATGTTTAAACCCTAGTATCTATACTTCTACTTGAGTAATGAATGTGAATACTTTTGACACCTTTGTGAATATCTAAATCTGAATTCATCACAGCCTGATTATCTAATCCTGGATTAATTACAGCCTTAATTTCTAACCCTGGATTATTCTAAACCTGCATTATTCAAAATCTGAGTATCTGAAACTAGGCACAAATGCTACTGAGTTCTAGTCAAGTATAAGTACAAATGCTACTCAGTCTAAGACAAGTCTCAGTACAAATGCTACTGAGTCTAGGACAAGTCTCAGTACAAATGCTACTGAGTCTAAGACAAGTCTGAGTACAAATGCGAAGACAAGGCCAAGACAAGTATAAGAAAATAAATAACAGGTTGTGCCTCGAGGCCCTAATGCACTGAGATTAGTAAAACTAATCAAAACAGGACTTCCAAGATGCTACACAATACATATACAAAAGCTTGGCATTTTTCTTTCAGTACCTGTACATGTAGTCAGTACTACATGAACAGTGTTAAATATTTTCTCGGTTCATTATTTCCCCAGCAACATCTCTCTGGAAAACACTAATGTAACTTGCCAGTTTACATTGAAAATGTAGCTCAACTAAAAGACAAGAAGCTGTGCATTCCACAGGTCATTCCCATTTCTTTTCTTGTCCAGTTATAGAACTAGTTTTTCTCCTCTCTCAAACATGTACAGTAATAAGGCAGAAGGTGTTGGGCAGAAGCTCTTGTGGTTATAGGGCTCTAAAAAAGGTGCTTATGTTGCAGAGCTGGCACTGCAAGCCATTAAGCAAATCATAGTGAACATAATCTAGAATGACTATATCATAAATATTTAGATACTTTCTTCTGACATGAGTGGAGGAGGAGTGTTATTAGATTTATTTGACCACCACCCCCAACTAAAAGTTGTCCATATTAAATAAGGAATAATTTATTGAATTGTTTTTTTGCAATATTTTAGGAGACAATGAACAAGATCATGGAGAATTATCCAGAAGTGGAGAAACATCTTAAGTTCTGCATCAAGGCTACCTCAGAGAAAAACAATGGAGACAAATTGCAGGTAAGTTCATTGAACTAAGTAGGACACAACGGTCCGATCATTACTGGTGAATGATTGGCATTTACCCACCCCAGAAGGACTTGAGCATGTTCCCTTTTTCATGTGTATTATAATTGTCTTTTTGAGTTATTCTTCAGAAGCTATCACAGAACTTGCAGGTTGGCACCAGTTCCACAACCTTCTTTGGTATTGGGTGCCCCCTCTAGTGCAGTACCTGTGCAGTTCACTTATAAGAGTGAATTTTTATGTTATTCTCCTTTTATATTTATTATTTAAGATTTTATTTTTTGTTATCAGTTAAAACGGCTGTTAAGTACAAAAATCTTTTTTTCAGTTTTTCTTTACAGTTTTCCAGATTGAATTACCATCACTTTGGCAAGAGAAATGGAAAGAAACCTTGAAGGAGTTGTTCACTGAATGTGTACAAAAGGCAAGTAATCAAGAAAGCGTGATAAAAGCTTTTGTGTTTAACTGATCTCTTAAATCCAGTTATTATCTCCTTGAAGTTTATCCAATTCTTACAAGTTGTTAGAGGTCAGTCAGTTCCCGCAACGGCCGCCAGAAGGTGCTGTAAGTCCACCAAGGCGGTAAGGCAGGAATTTGACGAGGCCTCTTTGACAGCACCTGAGAGATGGCTTATAAAGGACCAGCAATCCCACAGGTGACTGTCAAACTGTCAAACTCTCACTCTGTGTTAACTGGTAAAAGGTAGCCCTATGGAGCACAGAGATCGCGTGTTTGAATCCCGACGAAGCTGCACAGTTGTCTCCTTATTATCCCTCGCTCCTTTATTTTCTACATTCTACAAATAACACATTTTCACACTCTCTGACAAAAGCAGCAGGGAAACAACTAGGTCCCTCATGCTCAGGGGTGGCATGCAGGGACCTACAGAAGCCCAGTGGTCTCAGTTATCCAGCTTAAGGCTGGGTTGTCTTGGGGTATTAGGTCACAAGCAACCTTGCCAGCCTTTGTGGATTCTGGGGCTGCTTGAAACTTCATGGACCAAGGCCTCGCACACCAATTTAAGATCCTGGTGAAATGGTTAGACAGACCCTTTCCCATCACTGCCATTGATGGGACTGGGCTCGGGACCCATCACCCACCACACGTACAGAAACACAATCCTCGCTTGGATTGGGCCATGAAGTCGGTTTATGCCTGGGGTCCACAGTGCAGATGTCAGTGTTTAGATGTTGAGTAAAGAGAAGGTCATTCCCCACCAAAAATATGACTGTTCCATCACTCTCTTTCCTAGGACTGCCTTTAGAGGGCAAATGTTTGCCTTGTTCCCTGCAGGCATTATAACTGGGGTTCATTAAAACCTCCAGCTCCGTAGAGGGCACAAGCTGCTTCTTTGCCAAAAAGAAGGATAGAGGCTTGTGTCTCTGCACTGATTACAGGGGTTAATAACCGCTACTCTCTGCCATTGCCGTTGTCAGCGTTTAAGGCTCTACAGCAGGCAACAATATTTACTAAACTGGACGTGCATAGTGCCATAACCTGATCCGCATCTGGCAGGGGCGTGAATTCATCACACCCAGTGGGCATTACGAGTACAAGGTAATGCCCTTAGTTCCATTTAATGCCCTGCCATCTTTCAGCGTTTTTTTTAAGAGGTGCTGCGTGAGGCCTTGGGTTAGTACGCCTACATCTACTTCGAGGATATACTGATCTACAGCCAGTTCCATGTGAGTGTTCTTTCTTAAATTCATAGTATCCATAGATTCCAGGATTGTGATTCTCTCAGGTGTTCTCCCACCCAATAGGACCTATGTCCCATCTGCGGTCTGCAGGGAGGTAATGACCTGGGGACACTGTTCCCTATTCCCAGGGCATCCTGGGGTGACGAGGATCATGGACTTTCTTAGAAGACAATCTTGTTTTCCGAGCATGGAGAAGGACCTGTGGGCCTTTCTCAAGGCCTATGAAACATGTGCCCGAACTCCCTTCTGTCGCTGAGACTGCTCAGCTGTTGCTATGGCATGTGACCCTGGTCCATGGCATGCGTACATATTAGGTGTCTGATAGAGAACCCCAATTTGCTAGCTGCCACTAGAAAGCCTTCTGCCAGCTTATGGAGGCTTCAGTGAGCCTGACCTCTGCCTTCCACCCAGAGTCCAACAGCAAGTTGAGAGACTGAACTAAGATCGTACTCTCAAAACACCCAAAACGCCCTATGGCACTAATAGTTGGTGATGTCCCGATTTGCGTGCCAGTTTGGGTTTGGGCGCACTGGGCTTGGGCGCATTACTCCAGTGACTTATTGCCTGCGTCTCCCACCGTCCTTATTGATTCACCCCACATTCAACGCCAATGTGGTGGGACCACGCCACCCGCTTGCCGGGAATAACCTAGTACCTGGTGGAATGGGAGGGGTATGGACCTGAGGAATGTTCCTGTGTCCCGGCCTGACACATCATGGACCCAGAACTGATCCGGGAGTTTCGCTGGGCTCGTACCCTTAAGCTAGGGTCATCAGGAGCCACCCATAAGAGGAGGGGTCCTGTAATGGGTCAGTCAGTTCCCACAACGGCCGCTAAAGGGCCTGGCTTATAAAGGACTGGCAACCTCACAGGTGACTGTTGTATTCCCACTCTGTGTTGACCGGTAAACAGCAGCACTACAGAGCAAACAAAACCAAAAAGGAAAGCTAGAAAAGGGATTAGAAAAATCTATGCTTTTCCAGATACGCTAAATATACACATTGCAATATTTTTTCTATGTTGAACAGATGGTGCCGGAAAAACAGATGGAATACTACTCTAACTACACTGAGACCAACAGTACAGTTGAAGTATGCCTGATGAACTGTGCTTTACAGACTGTCAAGAACAAGGTGAGGAGTTTGATTTTCAGTGTGGCTGCAAAAATTAAAGATAATTTTCTAGAAATGAACACTACTTTACAGGAAATAACTCATGCTGTGCTTTTGTGTTTTAAAGTTTGAACACCTTCGCATAATCAGGAAAAGCAAGAAGTATGCAAAGCTCATGTCCTATTTGATCTGTGATATCTGGAAGGACCTAAAAGATGAAGCCAAAGACTGGGAATACCTTCTCACAAACCCTCATTGTTCAGGACTTTTTAGAGAGATTGGTAATTTAGATATATTTGCCATATCCAATGCCTTCTTTGCATAGAAAAATACATAACTACAATTATTGTAGCACTAGTATTAAAAATGATTGTTTTTCTATTTCATATTTTTAAATAATTTTAAATAACTTTCTATTTCATATTTGTTTACATAGAACAAAATTATAATCTCCTTCACATTTTATGATAATATTTTTTTTACTACAGTTGTTTTGTGAGTATCTGTTTGAACCTCCAAAATTTGAATTAAACCACCTTTGTTAGCTCTGTTGTTTTTAGTTTAGCATCAGCGTCAGCCTATGCTATTTTGTGGTTTCTGGCAGAATAGTCAACTATCTAGTAGTATATATATAAGCCTTGTAAAAATATATCAAGACTATATGACAGGGAAATCAGTCTCTTTTAATCAGGTTGTTATTGACTTTAACAAAACTCTTTATCGTAATTACCAGCAACATTTAAAACATCAGTCACAAAGTTAACACCCATCACCACAATGTAAGCAATAATGGAACAATTCCTATTTTTTAGAGTTGCAGCTTGCATCCCTTCTTACCTTTAATTCAAACAACTATTAAGATAATCCTGATAATAATTAAGATAATTTTTCTTATGCACCTTCAGTGGAATGCCAACATCTATATCTTGAAGGAACATTTCAAAAGGAAAAGCTCTGCTACAAGGATGAACTCACAGAGCAAGCCAAGGGGTTGTTAACAAACATACAATGTCTGTTGTCAAAATTACATCAGAATCTATATGTGCTACCAGCCAGATTGATGCTGGTTTTTTTGGAAAATAAGGAATTAGCCAACACCATCCAATTACATTTAAGCACAGGTAAAATATTTTTTTTTGTTTATTGCCTTTTATATTGACTTACCAAATACTGAGTAAGGGATTATTATGAGTAATATCCTTTTTTTATATTAGAGGATAAAAGTGTCTTAAGCACGGCCTTGAAAGAAGTAGAAAACAACATTAAGGAATTTAAACACAAACAAGAACAAAGTAAAGCACTGCTTGAGCTTATACAAGACAACTCTGGTAAGTTTTGTGGATGTTAATGAAAAAGATTAGCTCTTTTCTTACCTTTTTTGTGCTCCCAAGACTGTCATGACATGCTTTTTTTCCCCTTTCAGCAGTCAGCACAACACAAATAAGAGAGAACATATCAGTTGTTTTATCTAATGAGAATCGCTCACTGAGTCAGCTTTTCCAGCTCTGGGAGGGCATTGATGTCTTAAGTTTTAAAAACATCAAAGTTGCCACCAAGAGCATATTTTTCACCAATCACTGGAAGTCAGCAAGTGAAAAAGACAAACAATCTCATAACGCTGCAACCATGTCATTATGTGATCTTCATGAAAGAGTATTCAAGCCTGCATTTGAAGTTTTCTCCAAGTCCTTTGTGATGATCAGAGATCTTTCCATGCATGTGGAGGAGTTTGAAACCATTCTTGCTGACTGCCATGTGAACCAGATTGAGGAAGAGCTGAAAGTGATGCAACAATATATGAGTGACAACACAGAGACTAAATGGATTAAAGATGCCTGTGACTGCATTCAACGTTACAGAGAGCTGTGCCATCTTGAAAAACAGGCACAGGCTATATACTCTTTAAAAAAGGAACTCTGCCTTGAAGGAGATTTTCCTGTTCTTCTTGGTATCCAAGTAAGTGTTATGCACAATTTTAAAAGTTAGTAAAATATTGCTTTATTTATTCAAAATGATTAGCTTATTATTAGCTTACACATGTAATACATACATTTATTTCACACCGGCACACAAGAACCAGTAGACATTTATGTTCCATTTTATTATAATTTAGTTCTTCCTAAATAGTCTGATGTAAGTGTGTGCCTGGGTTATTTTTTAAGTCTAATGCAAGTTAGGTTTGGTTTATTAGATATCTCCCCATGTGTGTTTTATTATTTTCAATAAATCTAAAAAGGACTCTTAAAGAGCAGGGACAAGTACTGACTAGGTGGTGTTGTAGCAAGGAGTGGGTTGTAAAAATTGTGTTCTGAGCAGGATTGGCCGTTTGGCTGGCTGGTTAAGTTACTCAACTCCTGTGAGAGAGTTAAATCCCAGCAGAACAAACGCTCTAGTTAGGCTGTTGATCTTGTCTCTAATAATACTTATACAATATTTACAACTACAACAATGCCTAGTGATTATTAGTCCTTCAGAATAAGAGCCCTATATTCAGGCACATACAAAACCCTTTTGTTACATAAACATGCTATGTTTTCTCAAAACGTTTGCACATTCCACAATTATTGTGTTTTTGTGTAGTTAATAGAAAGTAACTTGCAGCAGAGATTGTGTTAATTTATTTTAATTTTAAAAATCATTAAAATATTCAATTTAGCTGCTTCTTCACTTAAACATTTATGAGACGCAGTTTGCATTTCTGGTTTAAATTTTTAATTTTCAGCTTGAAATAGAAGGTTTTTATTTTGATTGAATTCAACAATATTCTCACATTGTATACTGTATATTCATTTTTTTACTGCACTTCTCTCACATTCTTTATGCTTTACAGCAGAAAGACATTCTCAAAACCAAATGTCTAGGGGATTTCACAAAAGAGATGGAGCAAATTGCAGAAAAACTCAGTCAAGTTGATGACCATGTTCTCTGCCTAATAGAAGAATTTACTGACTGTGCAAAAAAAGGTTTCATCAATTGGATCAAATCTATTATAACAGGTAACATAAACAATATCCTAATATGCCATAATAATACGATAATACTATGTGTAGTATTTGGGGTTTTTACTTTTCTGTTTGCACATGTTAGCTCCAGGTGATGTCATAGGAAGCAGATATAATTTTTTACAGCTATGCTGATAACACGCATTAATACAGTGCTATACTGTTGACAGACTTACAAGCTTTGTGCCAGATATTTCTCAGTGGATATCACAAGACTGTCAACAGCTAAACAGAAAAATAAAAAAAACTGAAATACTAATTCTGGGTACTAAAACCTGGTATTCAGCAGACTCAGCAGTTTTCAGCTACAAAACTAATCTGAAGTATGAAACCTGTGTGTGATCTTAGACTCTGAGTTCTATTTTATCTAAAATGCAAAAGCAGTCTTTAATGTAGTGTTTATCATTTAAGAAGTATCGCTAAGTATTAAGTATTAATAAGTGAAGTATCCAGTTATTGCAAGTTAAATTGATCACTGTGATGTTCTTCTTTATAGGGGTTCATATAAAAATAATCCAACCCCTTCAACTCATACAGTTGTACCTGTATTTTATAGAATACACTATCTATAAAGCTATAAATAATCTAAAACCTGCTTACATTACAGAATGTCTCTTTTTTTACGTTCCAGCTTCTGATCTTATATCTTTAGTTACTAACCTTCTGAACATACCTGCTGTAAAATGTAGAATAATTATTTCAGTTATTCTGCTTCTATTAAGCTCATTACTCACTTTTAAGAATCATATCTATTCAACTCTGTGTATAAGTAAAAGATTTTCTTGGTACTTACGAATTTGATTTGTCCTTGGCTTATTAAAACTCAAAACTAGTTCGACAACTGTCGGTAAAGCACATTGAGCTTTATAAATAAATAACAATACTACTACAACTACTACTACTACTAATAATAATAATGATAAAATAAGGATAGCTTTAAAATACATCTCAGATTACTTAAGATTTAGATTACCTGCATTTCTGCATCGATTACTAAGACAATGTGGTTGCATTGTCTTTTTTTAAGCATATTGAGTAACATCCACAGTGTAGGCTAGAAAAAGTGAGTGAACCCTTGAATTTAATAACCTGTAGATTCGCCTTTAGCAGCATCACAAACTGCTTTCTGTAGCTGCAAATAAGATTTGCGCAATGTCAAGGAGGAATTTTGGTCTTTGCCTCTCTGCAAATTTTCAGTTCATCAATATTTTGTAATGGCCAAGTTGGTACACTGACCTGTTGCATCCCCCATCATCTCTTCGGCTTGAGTTCACGAGCTGCAGCCCTTACATTCTACATTCTTGAATTCTTACATTGAATACGTTTTTTGCTTAATGACTGCAGGATGTGTAGGCGTAAGCTATCAAGCTCACCGTGGACAGTTTTTGTTTGAAACTGTGCAGTTATTGATCAACAGAGCGTATTCAGAGACCCCACTCTGGGACTTAACGAGTTTCTGCTGTTCCTAAATGTTTCCACTATTCAGTAATACTACTTACAGCTCATTGTGGAATATCTAGAAGGGAAGAAATTTCACTAGCTGACCTGTTGCCATAGTTTTATAGTCACTGTGTATACAACATGTTATTTAATAAAGTATTATTCATTAGAAATGTAATCATTCTTAATAAAAAAGCAACTGATTTTTTATTTTGCGTGATAAACACAAAAGAAACTGTGAACAATCATGCTGATAAATACTTTCCAGAATGCCAAAGAGTAAAATGTTAGTACTGCAACACTTTCAGAACTTTCTAGGATTAGCTGGCATGCAAGATAACCCTGCTACTCAACTAGACTTCTGCATTGTCACAGAACAGAAAATATAAAAGAATAAAAATAAAAAAAATAAACAGTGATCTTGACATAATCAATTCAACAAGGCAGCAACAGGTCAGCCAGAAACAAAACTACCTTTACTCACATGAGCTCTCTGACAGAGCAGTAGCTACTGTGCATAAATGTATTGAGGTTGGAGCTAGCTAACTGTTTGTGTAATGTCTATTTTGTGCTTGTATATAGTATATATTTTTTTCTTTTTTATTTTAAATTAAGTTGACACCTACACCAAGAAAATTTCTTGTGCACCTGGTTTGGCAAGTAAAAAAATAGTCTACAGTTAGATTCTGATTCTGTAAACAGTTTCCATCTGTGGAGATATTGAATAAGTCTATCACTAACAGAGATCATTTCCAGTGTTGAATTTCAGACTATAACTAGCCATGCATTGGCACATTCAGTCTTTAATCATGTATAACCCTTCTCTACATACTTTTTAGTGGTTTCCGTTCAGCCTGTTGCAAGAGTAATACTGAGCTTTAACTATAAATGTCCAAGTATTTAAAACAGTTTACAGAATGGAGTATTTTATGTGACTAAGTTGATTATTGTCTCTGACATTTTGGAATTGTCCACCATGATTTATTTTTACATTGGTCAATTACTGCCATTGTATTAAAGTCATAAACATTTATACATTGACAAAGTTATTTTAGCTGTCCAGCACAAGTTGAAACAGACCTCAAAGTACAGATATTTCATTTGATGGTACTGGCATCCAAACTGCATGATTGAAACCCAGAGTAGAAACTACAACCATTTTCATATTTAGAGGCTACATTTTTTGACAGCTAATTTTTCAAATGTTCCAAGACGATGTCTGTTTATCCCTTATTGTTACTAGCAAGTGGATAAAAGGCCTAGAGTGCATTTCACTGACAAGAATTGTATTATGAAGTGTATCTGGCTACAATATCTGCTCAAATAGAGAGTGTCCTGAAGCATACATGCAAAACTGAACATGCATTTAACTTACTGAAGGCAAAACACTCCAAAAACAGTTGAGAACTGGAGACAGTGGCAGTAAAGGCCACTAGATTGTTATTTCTAAGCCCCTAAGAAAGTGTGTATGGGGGAACATTTTTCAATGTATAAAATTATTTAGATGCAATTTTAAATGTAGCTAAGCTCATGTTCCTCATTTGGTTTCAACTTCAAAATGCCGTGCTGGACAGCTTAATTAATAAAAAGTGTGTTGATGTATAGACAGTCATGAACCAAACTGTGTGTACATGTATGACAATTAGAAAATTGCTAATGCATATTCTTTCACTGTTATATGTAATTTTTTATTCTTTTTTTTAGGCCAAAGAGAACTCAATGTCTTTGTAGAACTTGCCTCAGCATTTGCTGGTGAAAATCAAATGGACCTTGACAAAGTAAGATATTTTAGTGATGCAGTTTTTGCATGTGCCCCTTTAATTTTTGAGCTTGATGTGGGAGCTGGTTTTGATAGACTAATGGATGAAATCAGAAAGCTCAAGGAACCAGCCAGGAATGACCCTGATCTTCCTGAAAAACTGGTAATTATTAACCTCTTTCTACATTAAAGATGTACAACTGTGATAATGTATGTACAGATATACGCAGTACTTTACCTAACTTATTTGAGGAGAAAAAGTAACAGGCAGCCAGCACAGTACATGCATTTTGGCATATAAACATGTAATAAATATGTAAAAAATTTAATAAAACATAACGTAATACATTTCTGATAATGTAATCTTTAAGAATTACATGGCAAAATGAGCAACAAAAAGTAAGAATAATGTAATAATGACAAATTTATTCATTATTAATCAGTATGTATTTGTAAACATAAATATAAAATATGCATTGGAAGAACATTTGCTAATTACAGACACAAAACAATTCTTCTGCTGATAAAAAAAACAGAACATTATGTAATAATTTACTACAGTATGTACACTATTGGATGAGGACTTTATTACTTGGCAATAATTATAATTGGCAATTTATTACATTGTGAGCTTTTATTACACTTGCATTATCACGTTATGTGTTGCTAGAGACCAGAGAGTTTTTGACACTCTCTGGGTCTGAATTAGGGCTGCACGATATATCTTGTTGTTGCGAACTGTGCATGCACAGTAGTCACATTGCAGGATGTGCAATGTCACTTAGGGCAAATGAAACATCACTGCAATGTTTTTTTGCTTGACACAAAAAGTACATTTACATTGTTCTATGTAATCCAGAAGATTACGACTGCCCAATATCATTTATTTTGGACCAATATTGGAATCATTGAGTTGTTGTTTTTTTGGGGTTTTTTTTTTGCTATTTGTAGTGAGTCACATGTATTTTCTGCGTAGATGGTAACGCATCCACTCATTTTTAACAGTCAACAGCTGAAGCAGCCCCTCCCCTACTGTTCGTTCACCATAGGGTTAGACAGAAAGGGAGGATTTAATTGAAAAAAAAAAGAAATCGACATCAAATATATGGAAATATTTCGGCCACAGAAAGTACGATGTTGACCAAAAACATGTAATTTGTCAACATTGTCTTGCAGTTCTTGCACCACACAAGGCAACGCGACTAATTTGTTTGTTTATTTAAAGTAGAAAAGTGTTTTGGATGCCTTTGCCTATGACTCACCATATGAAAGAGGTACTAAACAACATCGAGAAATCATGGTTGCAATAACTTTTTACCTCATAAAAGACATGATACCAGTTAACACAGTTACCAATGAGGGCTTTATGAACATGATTCAGTCACTTATTAAGCAGTATGTAAGACCATCACGCATTTTTGATTTGTAAATTACTATCCCAGAATTGCAAGGCACAAGCTAAAACAGAGCTGTCACAAGTGGACTATTATGCAGCTACAACAGACATGTGGTCCAGCTGGACAGCGGTCTTGCCGGCCATAACATTAATGAGGACTTCTGTTTGCAAACAACTTTTTTTTCTTGGAGGACTATTTAGAGTTAGAAACATGCATTATTATTATGATGGATCATTTACGTCTCATGACTTTTGGTCAAATGTGGTGAAAAATCCTGCATTGTCCCTGTATAATGTATAACACAGCAAAAATAAATATTGCAATGTCAAATTTTTCCTATATTGTGCAGCTCTTGTCTACATAGTCAAAAAAACATGACAAAAATGTCCACTCTATCAGCATCTGCCTTAGGCTTTCCCCTTTCTATACCATCACACTGCAAATTGACTTTACTGGGGGAGTCAAACACAATACAGGAAGTCTTACTAGCTTAGGGTTGAGGACTGTTTGTCTTTTGTGCCAGACATTTGTTATAATTATTTAATTTTTGTCCTTGCCTCATTATCTTTTAGTTTTACCCATGCATGCACAATACACTGAAGCTTTGTCGGGTTCAGGGTAATTCCATGTGACACATTGTAATGTTTTGTTCTTTTCTTGGTAAAACTAGAAAGATTCTTGCACGTGCAAGGCATGGCTGGAGACTGCTTATACCGCTCATGGATCAGTTGCAAAGTCATCTTTGCTGCAGGCGGATGAAATCAACAAACATGGAGTCTATTCTATCATGCAGCCATCCTCACAAAGTCTGGTTAGTATTGTCATTTTTTTTATGTTTAACATACTAATTTGGCCAGCCTAATCACTACCTCAGTTTCTCAGCTGTTCTTTAAAAAACACAATTATAAATTTCCTGACTTGCCTCAAGCTTTCAGCTCATTATAATTGCCATTTTATTTTACTTAGAGTTCCAATAACTCCTGATTATAACAAGATTATAACAAAACAAATCTGGTGACAATCAGTTGAGCAATAAGGATCTTATGGCCTATTCAAACATGAGAATAAAATACAATTCAGTATCCATGTCCATATCTAAGCTATGAATCTCATTTGGTGTCCCCTTCTGTTCTTGCAAACTGCTCATTATCTGTTCATTTCTGTTCATTATCCCTCCAAACAATTAAATGAAATATCTGCCAAGCTTCATAGTTCAGTTTGAGCTGCTTGTGGAGATTCTGATCATTTAGGCCAGCCTAATCACTGCATCAGTTCCTCAACTTGTCTTTGAAAAACACAATTACAAATTTCATGACCTGACCTGGAGTATTTTAAATCACACACAGAGACGCATACAAAGCTTAACTCAAAGTCATGTCAGCAGTTTTGTGGTATAATTTTTATTTTGCTTAATTGGCTAAGCCCAATCATATTTTTTCTTGTATTCATTTGTCCAACATGAAAACGTTGTTACCCACATTTTGTGAATGTAAACTTAATATGTAAAATGATTTAAATATAAATACAGGATTCAAAACAGAGGATGCACCAACGGGTCCTGCATCTCTCATAAAGGAAACAGTTTGAACTTTGAGGGTTTTGTGCTATTTCCTTCAACAAATACCAACTTTCTGACAAAAAAAAAATCTAACTACTTCTACTTATAATACTTAACAGATTAGGTAGGTCAATTGCCAATATTAGCTATTCACATTAAGTTAAAGCTAAAAACATCTTGCCCAAGAGGCTCTCCAACTGCACCTTGTAAGGCACTAATGTCCCATAGTCCAAGGGATGGTAAAATAATGTATGCGTTTTATATTCGTTGCATATATTAACATTATTTGTAAAATATGCAATATAACATCATAAACATAACAGCTATAAATATGGTGTTATATTAGAACCATGCCCTTGCTTTTTGGTTTTATGATATTTCTCACAGGAAAGGTTTAAACTGGCTTAATATAAGCAATCAACCAAGTAACCCCTTTTAGACCTTTTTTTCACACAATAGGACAAGTTTAATAAAACCTGAACATCGTTTAATTCACAATGTTTAATTCACAATGAACTATAGATTGTATCTGACTGTGTTGGTGTGTGTTAGCATCAGACTGTGCATCGATATGTAAATTCATCCTTCGTTTTAGCCCCTCTTCATTTTTTTATTCTTTATTTTATTTATTGTATTTTTTCTTAGTTAAATATTTGTTACTGCACTGTATGCTTCTCTCTCTTAGCATGTCATACATGTGTGTGCTCATCAAGACTAATTCTTTGTAACATACTTGTGTAAAATATCACTGTGATCCTCAGTTTTGTGAAATTAACTGTAGATAAAAGCAAATGCAAATGAACAAAGGAACTGTTCTATCATATACTATTTTGAACTATGACTGTTTGTGATTGTCAGTATTACCAAAATATTTCAGAGTGCAATTTAAACATCTTACATGTTTCTAATTTCACTTTCAAACTTGCTTTACAGATGACAGTGGAAGATTGCATATCCTTAAACGTGCAAAAAACATCGTTCACACTCTCTCAGCTTCAAGAACTTCAAAATAAACTCATGCTGATCCCTGCAGTAGATCGAAAAGGATCTAACAATACAGTTTCTCAATTTGTGGAAGTAAGATCACAAACCTGCTAAGCTTTATGTCCAAGTTCATGTTGACGTTTAAGATCAAAATGCTCATTTACAAAAAGTAATGATATTTATTTTCTTTCACATCACCAGGTTTTGGAGCAAATACTTCAGGCAACACAGTTGTTGATTAAGCTCAGGGAAGCAGGGCACATTTTATTTACAGACTGGTCTCTTACTGGCTTTTGTGAAGATAAAAGCAGTAAGAGACAGAGAGCAGTGTCTGTACATGTTGACTTTGGTATTGCTGGACTGAAAATCACTGGAAACCAAAGGCTCCTAAAAGAGTTACAGGGCATTTGTAAAAGCATGCAGGATTGTTTGGAGAAGTGGGTGAACTACACCACACAACACAGAGATGAATATTACTATCTCAATTATTTTACTGCCAAACAGCTGTCAAGACTATGTTGTTGTATGGCTGACATGAAGAAGAGTGGACAGGTCTCATCTAGTATACTTAATATGCTGTCTTTCATAAAAGAAAATGTAACCATGACTGATCTGATAAATGCATTTACAGCCGCTCTCCAAAGCCCAGTTCAACATACAAACAGCATGGATCTGGAGTCATGTGAGGTTAGGGATTACTTAGTTCGTTTTCCAGAACTTATCGAATATGTTGTGGATGCTGGGTACTCTGAGGCCTCCGCTAAAGCTGCAGTGATGGTCTGCAAAAATCCTGGTAATAGAACAGAGAATACAGTTGTAGACGAAGATGCTGTCATGGACTATGTTTATGAAAACAGCAATAATAATGCATGGGTTGACGAATGGAGTCTGAAATATGATGAGGAACGGGAAAGTGTTCTTAAAAGTCAGATGAAATTTACCGGTGGTCATGCACCAGGAGAAATGAAACCAGCTTTCTCAATGTCGGAGGAAGAAATGAAGAGGATGTTTGAAAAACCCACTTCCTGCAAAGAGAAGATTACAATACTATGGGAGGCCTACTGCGGGAAACTGTCAGGATTAGTTTCAGACAAATACGTGGGTCTGGATCTTGTGGGTGAAACTCTAAAAGAGTTGGCCCAAAATGAAGTCCCAGTACAAAGGAAACTGTCCTGCTTTCTGGAGAAAGGAAAACCGAACCTTGTTTCTTGTAATATCATTGAGATGCTGCCCCAGTGTCTCTCGTTGTACCTTAATAAAGAACAGCCACTTCCAACTTATGATGAAATTTTGATTTGCACTCCTGAAACAACATCAGAAGAGGTGGAGCTGATCATTAGAAGATCTGTACAGACTGGGAGCAGACATGAGAAGATATATTGTCTCCTCAATGCTGAAAACCTGAGGCCTGAAGTTACTAGAGTTCTAGAGTCCAATTTTTGCCACCTATCACAGAGTCAGAAAGTAACAGAGGCAAAAGAATACAATTTTGTAATATTCTGCAATGCCAAAGCACACCACAGTTATGTTCTAACTGCTTTTGATGAATATAGAAAAACTCTACAGGCCAAAGAATACAAAGAAATTAATCGGCTCTTGAAAATGAAGCACAAGCTCTCAAGTGCAGCTGCATTCCCAACAGCTATCATCCAAGAAGAATTCAGCCAGAGTATAAAGATGATCACTTCTGCTAGAGCAGGCATGGGTAAGTGATGACAATTTCCAGAAATTGTATTTGTTTGTTGTATTATTACAGCATTATATTTTATATATTTTTGAATATATTTTTGCTCACAAATGCTTAGATGTAACTGAACACCAAGTTTTAACAGAATTGTACTTCAGAATAAGATGGCAGATGGTACTAGAATTCTTATTTGACCAACAGGAAAAACACTTTTTGTGAAAAATCTAATCAGGAGATCAAAGGAGAAGCTTGGCAGTCAAGGATTTACACATAAAACCATCAGCATCACTGATAAAGAAATAAAGCCAGGATTCATTTATGGCAAACTGAAAGAATACGAAGATGAGCCAAATGACAACATCCCCAGGATTTTCCATTTTGATGTACCACATGTGGTTAGCTTGAGTCTCACTATGTTGTAGAATGTTGTAGTTTTAGAACATGTTTTGTGATCTTTGCTAAAATGACTCAAAGTTGATAAGACTTTCATATATCACCTGCAGCAATCAGACCCGTTATGGTTAAACCCTTATCACTTGGGGTTTTTTTATTAAAAGCTAAATTGAGTTTTTTTCATTAATTAGCATAACATATTAACATCTCAATGTCTTTATTTTATTGCAGGTATGCAAAGGGCTGTACACATTTTTAGTTCAGCTCTTCGTGCTAAGATGTTTCCAGAGCTTGGATGGTTTCATTTGGAAATGCAAAGACACCCACATTTACTTGGTGGAGTACGCAGAGAGGAAACACAGACAGTGTGACAGAGCAAGCTCAGAGGTACCGAAATTTGCACGCTTTCCACAATTTATTTTTCAATGAAATTTATGCAGAACACTCCCTTTTTAAATGACTAATGTTTAACAAGTTTCAGCAATAATTAATTTGACCCATGACATTTACACACACACACACACACACATATATATATATATATATATATATATATATATATATATATATATATATATATATATATATATATATATATATAAGAAGGAACTAAAATTTCATCATAGTGGCACTCCAGCTTAGCTGGAATCCAATCACACTTCTGTTTGTATTTGCAATTTACACTCTCAATGAGGCTTCCAGTCAATCAAACGTCAGGAGGGTCATTTTAGTGCAGGGCGGGTTTTTAAAGGAAGTGATGTGGCAGTTCGGTCGCAGAGTTAGATGTTTTACAACACCAAGTTAGCAATAGCATTTTCCACATTTTCCACAGCGTATTAAAAAGGCAATTTAAGTTATGATTATGTTAGCTTGTCCAATTACTTGAGTACCTAAAAATGGTGGGAGATGTATGAATATTGTTGTAATTCCCACACAATTCACCCAAATTGAATGTAAATACCTTCCAATTATAGCTGGAAAAGAATTCAAGCTCATATTTAGATTTAATTTCTGCTCCAATATGCTGTGCCAGACAGCTAAAATAACAATAACTTTGTCTACATTAAAACATTTGTGAACATAACTGTATATTCATCTATGTACCATGAAAGTCAACTCATACCTAACACTACTGCTTGACTTTTTATCTTAATTCAGAAACAATACATGTTTTCATTTGCATTTTTAAGATGTTTTATAAGCTCTAAAATGAGAATAAAGAATAATTAGAATACAATGTTTTTTGTTAATAACAACAAGTTATAGCCAACTTAATATCTGAAGGACAGATCCATTTTTATTTGGCAATGTAAAAACTAACTAGGTGAGTGTGGTAAAATTGTTTTAGTACTCATGATGAACATTTTTAAAAAGTTGTTTCTGTATTTGGAAATCTAAATTACTAACAGCATTGCCTGGTTATATGAAAGATTTAATATTTCCAATGAATAGTTTGAATAGTCATAATAGTCCCCTTTTATGATTTTTGCAAAATCTAAGCCAGCATTTAATCAGAAAATAACTACATAAATATCACAGCCCTTTTTATTTTAATTACCTCAACTACATGTACCGCTGATGTTCTCAGATTGAGCTTAAGAGCCATGCATAAGCAGTGCTTTCATAAAAATATATGAAAAATATAATGTATCAGCTTGTTTTCTTCTCTCTTTCTAGATTTCCAACGATCTAGAGGACAGTCTGCTAGAAATGTTTACAACTGTCAAATGTTTTTCCCCTGAAGACACTCTAAAACATTTGAAATGTGAAAACACTGACATCAGCGATAAACCGTATGAATTTCAGTTAATGGATGACTCAAAGTTCAGAAGTGAAGAATTCCAGAGGACCTACCAGTACCTTAAACATTTTCAAGAAAACAATCTTGAGGAGCTCAAATTTGACAGACAAACATGCATTGGCTCTCCAGTGGAATGGTTGGAATGCATTTTACATTACTGTAAAATCAGTAACCCATCATGGGCAGAACTTTGCAACTTCACACAGTTCCTTAATGTGCAGCTGAAAAGATGTGATGAATCTGTGTTCTGCTCTGCTGCAGTAAGCCGAGACTTAACTGGCTTTAGAAACTTTGTTGTGAAATTTATGATTACAATGTCCAGAGATTTCATCATGCCATCACTAGAGACTTCTGATGAAAGTTGTGGACCAAAAGATGAAGATCCGTATCATGTTTTGAGCGAATTCCAGATAAGAAAACACTGGGAACAGGAGGCACACCCTTATGTCATGTTCAATTCTGATGGCACATCCATGACTTTCTTGGGGTTTCACATCAGATATCAGAATGCCATTGATGTTAGAACTGGCAAGATAATCGAGAGAAATGTTATGACCTCATTGCTAATTCAACAGTTAAAGGCCCAAGGGGTGCCAATGAATGTTGACTTCAAAAAACTTAATCGTTCTAAACAACTTGAGATTTTGTGCCAAGTGCTTGGAGTTGAAAAAACAGAAGACCCAGATAGCACATATCAGCTGACCCTGGACAATGTGCTGAAAATTCTTGCCATTCACATGCGATTTCAGTGCAACATACCTGTGGTGATCATGGGTGAAACCGGATGTGGGAAGACACGACTTGTTAAGTTTATGTGTGACCTACTGAAGAAATGTGATGACAAAAGAAATTTGATTGTGGTTAGTGTCCATGGGGGTACAACAGCAGACATGATCTATGAGAAGGTTAAGCAAGCAATTGCCATATCCAAAATAAACAGTGGTTTTGGGATGTATACCGTTCTCTTCTTTGATGAGGCAAATACAACAGAGGCTTTGTATGCCATCAAAGAGGTGATGTGTGACAGGGCAGTCAATGGAGAACAAATCGACGCTCCTGACCTGAAATTTGTTGCTGCCTGTAATCCCTACAAAATGCACACAAAGAGTGCAATAGAGCAGCTTGAGAAAGCAGGATTAGGATACAGAGTTTGCGCTGAAGATGCATCTGAAAAACTTGGACAGATCCCAATGCGGCAGCTTGTCTACAGAGTACAACCATTACCACCAACCCTTTCATCCCTTGTATGGGACTTTGGAAAGCTAAATGAGCATGCTCAAAACCTTTACATCTCCAAGATGGTTGAAACATTCTTCAAGGAAAAAGAGCTTAATGAACAACACAAATCAGTGTTCACAAATGTGATTTGTATATCTCAGATTTATGTGGCAGCTGAGAGCAATGAGTGCAGAATGGTGAGCCTCAGAGACATCGAACGATGTTTGAAAACAGTCATGTGGTTTTATCATCAGAGGGAGACACTGTTTCCTCTTGTTGATCAGAAGAAAAACACTGATGATTCAATTCAGAGAAGAAGCATTGATGACTTAATTCGATCACTGATTCTTGCCATTGGAGTTTGCTACAGTGCCTCCCTTGAACACCGCACAGAATACATAGAAAAGGTTGCTAGGGCCCTCAACCTGTCTGCCCATGAAGTTCTTGAGGAAATTGACCTTTGTCAAGAGGTCTTTGTTGACAATGTGGATATTCCAACTGCAACAGCAAGAAATGATGCCCTAAAGGAGAATGTATTCATGATGATTGTCTGCATGAATTTACGGCTGCCTCTCTTTCTTGTGGGAAAACCTGGAAGTTCAAAGTCTTTGGCCAAAACAGTAGCTGCAGATGCTCTACAAGGGAAGTCTTCACGTAGCGAGCTCTTCAAAAGCTACAAACAAGCACAACTTCTCTCATTTCAGTGCAGTGCTCATTCAACATCTGATGGTATAATTTCCACCTTCAGGCAATGTGCACAGCTTCAAGTAAAAAAAAATTTGGATGAATATGTCTCAGTGGTGGTATTGGATGAAATAGGGCTAGCAGAAGACTCACCCAAGATGCCCCTGAAAACATTGCATCCTCTTCTAGAATGTGGATGCATTGACGATGAGAAACCGGAGGAGTTTAAGAAAGTTGGCTTTATTGGGCTGTCCAACTGGTCACTGGATCCTGCTAAAATGAACCGTGGCATACTTCTGCTCCGTCCTTCTCCGGGAGAACAAGAACTTGAAAAAACAGCCAAAAACATATGTTCTGCACAGGAAGGTAAACAAATTGAAGAAAGCATTCAAAAACTCACCCGGGTATACTCAGAAATACTGCGGAAACAAAACCAGGCAACTGGGGAAACCAGACAACCATGCAATGAGTTTTATGGACTCAGAGACTACTACAACTTAATCAAAGTGATTGTTACCTATGCTCAAAGCTCTGAACCCTCCACTGATGATCTGGCCAGAGCTGTCCAAAGAAACTTTGGGGTCCTGGATTCAGTCAACAGTCTTGAAATATTCTCTAAAGAGTTCAAGGTTGAAGTCAAACCAGCCAAAACAATTGACCTGGTGAGGGAGAATTTGGAAACGAAGAAGACAACTGGGCTTGAATCAAGGTATCTTTTGCTTTTGTCAAGTAACAACGCTGCTCTTTCCATACTGCTGAGGTTGGGAATCATCACTGATGATAACACAGAGGTCATTTTTGGCTCAGGATTCCCTCTTGATCAAGAGTATTCTCAGGTCTGTCGTATAGTGAACAGGGTAAAGACTTGCATGGAGACTGGAAGATCAGTTGTGTTGCTAAACATACAGAGTCTCTATGAAAGCCTCTATGATGCCTTGAATCAGTGTTATGTCAAATTAGGTGGGAGTGTTTATGTGGATCTGGGACTTGGTGGTCATCGCGTGAAATGCAAAGTGAATGAGGATTTTCGACTTATTGTCATTGAGGAGAAAAACATTGTGTATAGACAGTTTCCAGCGCCGCTCCTTAGCAGGCTTGAGAAACATTGCTTGGAATTTAATACAATTCTTCCAGAACATGCAAAGCAGCTGCAGACTGAGTTGGAAAAGCAAATTGAGGAGATATTTTTGGACAACACGCAAAAGAAACGTGATGCCCTCATTGGATTTACACAGGATTCATGTGCGTCTGTGCTGTTGCAGTCTTACCCTAATATCCTTTTGGACAACTGGGATGCAAACCTGAATGATGTCATTCTCAAACAATGCACAGAGAAGTTGGTGCAGTGTGCAACTTTAGACTCAGTAATACGAGTGGAAAAGAATACAGAGGAAATTCAGAAAATTTATTTCAAGGAACAAATTCACACCAATCTGATGGATGTAATTAAGAAGTACAGGAGTGACAGTGGCAAAAGGATGTGCCTTGAGGTATTTATTCTGTCTACTCCATCAACCTGTGTTCAAATCCTTGACAAGCTTATGCAATATAGAACCATAAAGCATATTTTCTAGAATAAAAGTAAAGAGTAAAGTAATGCTGAGCTATGTTTTCAATTAATTTATTTTATGGTATAATTTTTTATTAGATTATATATTATATTATATTTTAGTATTTTGTTATTTTAAAGATTAAATATCTGTCATTCATGTTTGGGAGCTGTGGAATCAAAAACAAGTCATGGTATTACATGTGTTGCAGGTGTCTACATATTCTCTGCTGCTGAATCAGAGAAATCTGAAATTTATTAATGAAGAATTAAACATCTCCAAAGAGCAATCCCATCTTCTCCAAATTCGAGAATTCCAAACAGAGCAGGCTTTTTGTGAAACAGTGAGGTAATGCTTGTACTTATATGAAATCTGTAATTTGTGAATGCATTTGGAATCTCTAGTTTCAGTTGTTGATGAGTGGTTTCCATTTTTAGTTGCAATCACTCACTCTTTTACTCACTCATCATCTACACTGATTATCCTTCTGAATCACAGGAGTGTGCTAAAGCTACAAAACAATCTGGACAGGTTGCCAATCCTTCAGAGTCATATGTTATGACATAATGCTATGGCATTTATATCTTACAAACAAAGGGGAAAGGAATGAGTTACAAATAAAAACAGTTTTTTTAAATGAATATATATTTATTTCTTAAAACTGGAAACCTAAACAACACTTACCAATGAAGTATGTTACACTATTTATAGACAGGTTTCCAGTTTTCAGATTATAATAGGTGTGCCAAGCATGGAGGCAAAACCACTTTAGTAACTCAGCCGGTCACAAGATTAGTCAACTGTTGCAATCAACAGATTTCACACTGTATGCAAATTCTTGCTGGGTCAGTAGTACTCTGTTTATTTGTGTAACGTTGTGTAAAATGTTAGCAAACAATAGTTAGCTATCAATTTCGAATAATCGTCTGGGGTCATATTCTCGTAAAAGTCTGTGGAAAAAAAAGTTATTCTTCAAATAACATAAGAAGTGGAATTCTTGAAAACAAAAAAAAATCTTGCTGGATTACGAAAGATTTCTTAAGAAAAGACTCACAAAGCCACAATACAAACAATAAAAAGTTTAAAAAAGCTCTCAAATAAATTTTAATTTCTTAAGATTTTCTAAGATAGTCTACCATGTTTCACCACATAGAATGAGGACTGAGCAGGATTTTACTGTAATACAGCCAAATGAGGAGCTCAACGGTTTAGTTTTAACTACTAAGTTAACAGATATAATTATAAAACTGAAAGAAAAGATTATTTACAGTGTCAGCACAGCTCGTGATAGAATAAATAAATTTGTACAGAGTCTGTACAATCAGAGTAGGTTTTAATCTTTTTATTCTGCTGTTCCATGTTGCACCATGTTGTTCCTGGAGGAATATAATTTTACTCCACTGTGTACTTGTACGTTAAGCCTTTTTCTGAGCTTTATACAGCGTTTAGTCTGTATCTAGGCTTTATACAGCGTTTAGTCTGTATCTGGGCTTTATAGAGCGTTTAGTCTGTATCTGGGCTTTATACAGCGTTTAGTCGGTATCTGGGCTTTATACAGCGTTTAGTCTGTATCTGGGCTTTATAGAGCGTTTAGTCTGTGTCTGGGCTTTATACAGCGTTTAGTCTTTATCTAGGCTTTATACAGTGTTTAGTCTGTATCTGGGCTTTATAATGTGTTTAGTCTGTATCTAGGCTTTATACAGCGTTTAGTCTGTATCTAGGCTTTATGCAGTGGTTAGTCTGTATCTGGGCTTTATACAGTGTTTAGTCTGTATCCAGACTTTATACAGCGTTTGGTCTGTATCTAGGCTTTATACAGTGTTTAGTCTGTGTCTGGGCTTTATACAGTGTTTAGTCTGTATCTAGGCTTTATACAGTGTTTAATCTGTGTCTGGGCTTAATACAGTGTTTAGTCTGTATCTAGGCTTTATACAGCGTTTAGTCTGTATCTAGACTTTATACAGCGTTTAGTCTGTATCTAGACTTTATACAGCGTTTAGTCTGTATCTAGGCTTTATGCAGTGGTTAGTCTGTATCTAGGCTCTATAGAATTTTAGTGTGTATTTAGGTTTTAGTCTGTATCTAGGTTTTATACAGTGTTTAGTCTGTATCTAGGTGTTAAACAGTGTTTAATCTGTATCTAGGTTTTATACAGTGTTTAGTCTATATCTGGGCTTTATACAGTGTTTAGTCTGTATCTAGGTGTTAAACAGTGTTTAGTCTGTATCTGGGCTTTCTTGGTTGCAATCATATACTAAAAGCTCTGCTCTCCATGTGTTTTATTTTAACAGAGTTGCATTTCTGTAAATGTTCATACTTTTTAAAATAAAGTCTGTATCTGGGCTTTATACAACGTTTAGTCTGTATCTGGGCTTTATACAGTGTTTAGTCTGTATTCAGGTGTTAAACAGTGTTTAATCTGTACCTAGGTTTTATACAGTGTTTAGTCTGTATCTGGGCTTTATACAGTGTTTAGTCTGTATCTGGGCTTTCTTGGTTGCAATCATATACTAACAGCTCTGCGCTCCATGTGTTTTCTTTTAACAGAGTTGCATTTGTGTAAATGTTCATACTTTAAAAAAAAAAAGTTAATTCATGGTAAATAATAACTTCCCTAAATATCAGTTAGCGGTAATTTTGATTACTAACAATTTGTATCAGCCCTTGAAAATACATGTCTGTCGACCTACAGATCCAAACAGATCAGTAGCCAGAAACTAGAACCAAAGTTTATAACCAGAGTAGCAAGGGAAGAAATAGAACGCTCAGAATTGCAGGGCATGACCGATACAAGACTTCCTAAAACTTCAAACCAAACCGAGGATATATATACACAAAAATGGGAGCCGATTAGAACCAGGTGTGAACACCACGTTTCACTTCTGGAAAAAAGCAACCTCTGTGGGTGAGGAGGAGATGCAGCTGATGTGACATATTTTTTAAGACAAAAGTAATGAAGCTCTAGCCCCTGGCACAACTGCATTGAGTTTACACAATTGCTGCACTCCCAGCAGTGGGAATTTGCATTTCATCACACAAACCTGACATACGGTGCGCAAGAAATTTATCAAACTGTATACTATAGAATTTCATTACTAACAATCAAAATCAGAATAATATATAACTATTTTAGTAGATTAGATAATCTTTCTGTAAGTCTTGGATTATTCAAAATTGTCACAGTGTGCTTTAAACATACCTTTAAATTCACATTTATTCCTGTATATATGATTAATTGCATGTTCAATTTTTGATGTAGTTCCCATATGATTCTTTATTTAAATAAACCACATCTTGTACATGTTACTTGCTCTCTAAATTGTTAAAATTGCCATGCCTGGTTTCAAGCATGTGTAATGAAACTTTTGATGAGTGCAAAATGAAATAATGAAAAATGGACACAGTGTTATGTTTTAATCTTTATGTGTTTTGTTTGTTTAAGAAAACTATTTCGACCAAACTCGGAAGAGAGAGTTCTAATTTTGCTTCAGTTCTACTTTGAGAACTCAAATTTGAGCCAACGACTGCTTTCCTGTGCAAGGTACAAATTGTAAAGCATA
Organism: Megaleporinus macrocephalus; assembly: GCA_021613375.1. NCBI lineage: Eukaryota > Metazoa > Chordata > Actinopteri > Characiformes > Anostomidae > Megaleporinus > Megaleporinus macrocephalus. The sequence continues at coordinate 4,981,683 of CM038716.1, forward strand.
TGTATTATTTAGTCTAATTATCTCCTGGGAGTCCTTGTTTAACTTGTACAAGAAAATCATAGATGTTACTTGCACACTGTGAATTAAAGTCCCCATTTGTTTTTAGGTATTGCATTTCAAAACTGCTGAAGGAGGCTGAGAAAAGTGTCATGGTTGATTTCATTCTCCTTATTCGACTTCCACGCATACTAGGAGGATGTGGTTACATCTCCATTAGTAGAGGTAAATAATTGTCATATGGCAAAAGCATGAGGACAATTACGCTTTATAATCTTGTTAATATCCCACTTATGTCTGTTTATTTTCTCTGCGTTTGCAGATGACTGGGATTGTGTGCATTTGGATGAACTCATGCCGACAAAGGGACTCCCTGCTGATATGCAAATACTATGCAGAATGCCTTTGTCTGAAGTTTTTGAACAAAGCTTGACCTACGATGACGGTATGTTATGTGGCAGTTTTAGTGAAGCATTTTTTCCCTGTAAGTTTGGTTATATTTAATATTCAGAATAATCAATGGTTTTACATGTAAGAACACAGGAAGACACAGATGGTGATGAAAAAAACAAAAGAAAAAACAGAATTCTTCTGTGCTTAGAAAACAGATCCTATTCTTGAGCATATGGTGACAAATCCAAAGCTATTCTAAATGTTACTTGCAGCAAAAGGAAAGGAATGCCAAAAGTATTCACAATCATAATAACACTGAGGTTTGACCACAGATCTAAGAAGTTACAGTCTGAATTACAGATTTTTTTCAAGGGTTTTGTCTGTAACGCAACATGCTAGGCCAAATGCTTGCAGTTAAAACAAGGTTAGAGGCTTTAATACATGAACAAGGAATCCAACAAACAGTAACTAACTTTGAATTTAGTTGGACCTTGTCCTGTTTTTTGCTATTATATTGCTTTATCTTCTACATATTTTGGTCATACTTTGGTAATGCTTGCATTAAATTCTGTATTTACAATGCTTTATAAATATAACTTTATAATGTTAGCTATGATATTAGAACATTGCAAACAAGGTTCTTCTATGTTTTCTGTATTAAATCCTTCAAAACAGTGACTGTCAAGTTAACTAAAATGAAGCAGCACTTAAGCATGTTTTGTAATAAACAAAACTTTTATATGTAGTGCGAGTAACTTACTTTAGCTTGATAATCACTGAGAAACACATTATTGAACATCAATATTGAAAGTCATATACACTTGCTTTATCAAGTGTTAGGCATGTAATTCTAACATTATCACCATCATCAATATCATTGCTTGCATACATGCTTGTATTTATATAGTGCATTACACACATAGGGTCACGGAGAGGGCTGGAACCAATCCCAGCGTCACTGGGCCCAAGGCGGGGTACATCATGGACAGGTCGCCAGTCTATCGCATAGCCAACACAAACACCCACGCACACACTCACACCTACGAGCAATTTAGAGTGAGCAATCAACCTAACATGCATTTGTTTGGACTGTGGACTTTACAATCAAATAACATGGATACAATTAGTTATTTAAAAACATTACGTCCACGTATAAGACGAGTGCTGATAACATAATAAAAAGAAGTATGCCCTTAACGGAAACTTGCATGAGGATAAAGAAGACGCATGCTTGGAAAGACTTGGAACGAGTATTCCATAATTGCACACATAGAGGCCAATTACTAATCACACAAATATGAACTGATAATTAAGCATTAGATGTATGTTTTTATTAATTAATTAATTAGTAATTGAGTACCCTGTTATTGTATAGTTTAGTTTGTTTGCAGAATATTTACTCAGTAACTATGCTGATTATTACACCAATAATAACCAAATATGTGTGTTTACTCATATAAACAACTAACATTTTTACATTGTCCTCCACACTGCAGTCCTTGGGATTTACTGTTCAATTAGTGAAGCACATCACTATCCTTACAACTATCTTTAAATTTTAACTACAAATTTTTCTTCGTGTTGTATTACTGAAGCCTTAATTACTACTTTGTGTCTCTCAGTACAAGTGACAATTTTTAAAGTGACAATTTTCAATACAAATATGCTAATATACTAATTATACTACAAATACATGAACAAACTGCACACACCTCACATGAATCACAGCAGAAACTTATATGGACATAGTGGTTAGGCCCAAACACAGAGTATTTGGTATGTAGACAGAATAAAACATGTAAAAACTGGCAATTACTATCATACTATTATCTTAAAATTTAAAACCTAAAGGTGCCAGAAAGGCTCTTTATTGGAGTGATACCATGGAAACCAATCTTAGATCCAATCTGTAACTGGATGAGATCTGTCAAGGATTTATTTTAGTTAAATAAAACATTTTTTATTTAAATTGAACGGTTCAGTTTATTGTATAAAATCATTTAGAATAAACATTAATTGATAATGTGTGATAATGTTCCACTTTACTTGAGGGGACACAAAGTAAAGAGAAATTAATATGTCAGGATGAAGTCAAGTCATAATCATTTTGTAGCATAATTTGCTGAAAAAAGATAACTTTACTGGCAGCAACACAAATGATTAAAGCAAAAACAATGAGTAATAATAAAATCTGTAAATTATAATAAATCTCTAGATTAATTAACAAATACTTAACAGATAGTTCTTATGTTAGTTGTTTATATGAGTAAACACACTTATCAGTTGCTCAACGGTGTAATAATCAGCAGTAATAAGTAAATAGGCAGTGAACTAATAACAAACTAAACTGTCGGTTTACAGTGTACTAAAACACTAATTACTAAAAACTGACCACTAATGCTTAATATATTTAACATGGTGTAGCAATGCTTTCAAGACGCTTTCAGGATGCACCATGCTCCCTTTTACAAAAGACACTTATTGTTGCGTTTGTTGCTGATTTTGTTGTTGTGTTGGTGTAGTTGTGCTTATTAGTACAACTTTGTTCAAGTAGGGTGGGCTTTGTAGTGTAGTTAGTGGTCAGAAATGGTCTACCGTCCTTGAATTTCAAGACCAAGTCTAAATAAAAGCGAGTCCAAATGAGGTAAGCCCTGGTTAAGACCAAAAGCAAATCAAAACATTTCTGCATTTCAAAATACCCTGAATGAACCAGTGCCCAATCTAAATCAACTGACCCAATGCCCACTTTAAATGAATACATTCTCTAAATAATTGACTTTGTTATTTTAAGTAATCCTTGTTTGTTAAAATTATAGAAAGATATCTGCTTTGCTGGTTCCACATGCATACAGTCTTTTTGGTAAGGAGTCCCTATTGGTCACAGGGCCCCAAGTAGGTGCATATTTCACATAATTTAAAGAGCCGGCACTAGTGTTGATAATCTCATATTCAACAAAGGTACATGTCGAGGTCTGGTATACGTGAATATATTAAATGGTAAAAGAAGAGATGGTTCTCATAGTTAAGAGAAATGGGCACGCATGAAGACCTGAGCAGCTATGACAAGGTCCAAATCACAATGGTAAATTGACTGGGACAGAAACAGCAACACTTGTAGGGTGCTTCAGGTGAGCAGAGTATCTACTGACAGAGATTAAAAGAGGGACAAATCCAGAATCAGCGACAGCTTGCAATTTCTAGTTTTGGTTCATTTGGGTGTATATGTGTGTGTACTTTAAGTTTTGTATATATATTTAATGTTTTACGTTTTATATGATGCATCTTCCCTTTTGCTATTGTTTAAGTAATGCAAACTTTTGCAAATACCATTCTTTGCCATTAATTTAAATTCTTGCCATTCATTTAAATAGAAATGTTTCCAGTCTTTGAAAATTAAACTGACTCATTGTGTGTGTTTTGTGGGAGTTGCAGCTTCATAGCTTATTTTTGGACATATTTCTCTGTAATATTTTTCCTAACTGTTTCAATATATGTGTATTATTAACTGTCACTGTTAGCACTCTCAATGTCCTGTAAGATGGGCTGGAATGGCTTTATTTTTGTACTTATGTATTATTTTGGAAGATTTCTATTTTACTTCAGTATTAATGAAACAATACATTTGTGTTACTGAATTATGTTTTCAAGAGAAAAAAGATACTTCAGATGTTAAAGTTTATGTTTCAACTCTGTCCACAGTATTTGTACCTTAGCTTGAATCACCTTGCTAGTCTTACTTGACATTGTGCACTTTCTTTGACAGCTAAATGTAATCTTACTTTTAGCCACTAATGGCTGCCTCTACTGCTTAATAATTCATGTTGACAGCTAAAATCATATTTGATGTGTTTTCTAACAGATGATATTTGCAAACCAGCCCCTGAGAAAAGTCAGGAAATGATAAGTACATGTACAGTAGGTATCTTTTGGCAGTAAACTTTCTGTTTATACCCATTTACTAAATAATAATAACATATTATTATTATTCATTAATTATCAACAATTTTGTATACAGGACAAACTAGTTGACACATGGCTGTTAATGAAGAAGTCCATGCAAAAGGCAATAATCCAGCTGAATGACAAAGTCAAAAATTCTCAAAGAGCCCAAAAGAGAGTGGAAATTCTGCATGACCTGCTTCATGCAAAACTTGATGGTAAGTTCAGGGAACATAGGAGCTCTTATTTCTGATTGTTATGTTAAATTGTGAATTGTACAGTTGTCTTTCGTGCTATGCAATCTATACAAGCCTGTGTGCTTCTTTTGGTGTGTAATATTACCAGCCAGGATAAATGTTCAACCTAATCTGTGTAATTACCCCGATTAGGTTATGTATTAAATAAATTATCAGGTCAGAAAAATAACTGGGAGTCAGACACAAGTGGGATCATTATTGTGGAGTATTGTGGAAGCGAAGTGTTACCCAAGTTCAATTTTTTGAATTCTGATTTACATCAAAAGTATCTTATTGAACTCTTGTCATATACTTTCAGTGTCAAGAAATTTTATAAAAGTCTTGGAAAGAAGAGTTGTTAAAATCTTGACTGCTCGGGAGAATGAGAAAACAAGAAGCTGGGTCATTACTCAAGCACAATCCAACAGTTTTGTGGTGGAAGGAACTTCTTTTCGGTAAGGTTGAAGAGAACTATATATGTATAATATATATATATATATATATATATATATATATATATATATATATATATATATATATATATATATATATACTGCAATAACTGGTATATAAAGTCACTTAGACCCCATAGACCCCATTCAAAATCAAGACACATTGAAGCAGTTTAAATTGCTGACTTGACAAAATTAATTTTAACGTTGATCTTTAGGGGACAGGTCTTAAGAACTATATCTTGCACACCAACCATGATTGTTTTGGATGTCAATAATGCAACCTGATTTTATTCATCCTATGTTTCTTTTACTCCCAACACGAACTAACTGGCGAAGTAGCTGTGTCCCAAAAGCTGAAACTTTTTAACTAGCATCACAAGGATTTTTTTGACCTTGGTTTCCTCATGAATGGTGCTAACATCTCCAGAAGCAGCACACTTTTATTTCAGAAATGAAAGGAAACATGACATGTCCGAATACCCCAGCAAGTAATGGGTCCCGAACATGGCCATCATCTTGAAAACCGCCATATTAGATCAAGGGCAGTTTTTTCCAATGTGAAGGTCGTCATGTAGCATATCAAAGAGCAGAATTGCAATTCTCTGCAATATTTCTTGTGGTCTTTTTAAAAGTTTAAATGACACAATATTTTATGGCAGTAACACTAACCTTTCTTAAAAGTATATAACTACCATTTCAATTCACCTTTATCATTTTAAAAAGTTATCCTCATAAGAGAATATAATTTTCCTAGAAACTACTTTAACTTCAAAGATGTTGTTAATTTTATATAGTTAGCATATGTCATCAGTTAAAATAGTGAGGGAAAATAAAACTGCATTAAATAAATAATAAAAGGAAGTTTTAGTTAACTTCTAGGAAACCAAGTTCACTTCTAATATAATGAATATTTACATTCGATTTACATTTCACACAGCTGTTTATGCTAATGTGCCACAATGCTTTGTTGTGATCTTTTTAAGACATGTTCTATGGATACAAATGGAAGATGCTGTAGCATCTGCCATGGCCCAAGTCTTTGCAGTTGTGGATGGAGACAATAATCTGGATCATGTGACCACTGGGCAACCACCTGAAAAAACTGACCTCTGGATCAATATTTTTCAGGATCAAGATCTCTTGACTATTCCGGTTTTGCCAAAGTAAACCCCATTCATTTTTGGACTGAAGTTAGAACAAATGCTATATTTGAAAGAAACAAATATGGAAGAAAGGGATAAATAATAAGCTTATTTTTAATTCACAGATTGTCCTACTCTGTTCTGTCTACAAGTAACGCAAAGGAAACAGCAGTTTCATGCAGATTCCCATTCAGTTGGGTGGTGAAAGCAAGATTTGACCAAATCTGGACACAGGTTCACAATCTGCCAGGTACTTTTAAACCAGGGCATTGCATGCATTAAGACTCTCTGTAGTAAGTTAATGTTGCTACCCAAATATTCTAACCAGTGTAATACAACAGAAAGCAAACTCTGAATTGCTATACCCTGATAATCCACAAGGTCAAATGCAGAATCAGAAATTTGATACTTGATTAGGAAATTATTTCATGTAGTCCAGTTTATTCACTTAGTTGTCAAAGTTCACTATCATACAAAAACTGCATTTCACTTTATAATTTTCACATAGTGTATGGCAATTACAATTCACATTGTCATTTATTTTGGACAAGGTGTACCATTATTACTAGGTGTACCATTACTATTGTAATGAAGAAGATGAGGGCCCAAGAGAGGGTGGGAACCGTAATTATCACAATTTGGTCATTTTCTGTTTGCACTTATTAGGAATCTCATCAATGCCTAAACTGGAACAAATACAAAAATGTGAAGAATTGATAAAATTCCCCTGGCTCTATGGCCTAAAAAGCACACATCCACTGTTCAGAATGTATGCAGAAGACCTGGTGAGGATGTCTATGCCTGAATACCCAATTGAAGTCAATCAGGTTTGTATTTCATATTTTATAAGATAATTGCATTTATTAATACATTTATTAATACAGAGCTGCCTGAATACCCATGTTATTCCATTCTAGTTCTCTATTCTGTTTCAGCCAACATTGCTGCTGGCATTGGTGCGCTTTCCGAGAATATACTTTCAATTTATTTTTCAATTTTAATGTTGTGGAGTTTGCTGTACATAAACAAATTAAAGACCTTAGCTGCACTGTTTAGTAGTATTCTTGTAGGCAGGGAAGGCCAATGCCAACACATTCATTAACTGTGAGGTCTTATACCTGATTCTTTTTTTTTGTTTTTACCTTGCCATAAGTATCTAGATAGTAACCTATCATATTCCATATATTGCTTGGTTGATATCTTTAGCGGCAGTGTCTGAAAAAGATACAGAATTCATAGCAGAAAATTCATTTTAATCAAATCTACTCTGGAACTCCAACTTAAGAAAGAAATAACATATAGCATAGACTTGTATTATTCATCCAATCGACCATATAGTTAATGTAATTTAATTTTGAGATCCAATTTTTTTTCTAATATGATTAAATGGGTAATTAAATGTGATTACCTGGGTTTTTTGTTTGTACGGCTAACCTGAGAATGACACTGATTTTTTCTAGAAGGCACATTTGTATAGGCTGAGCAAGGTATATCAATATGTCATATAATAGGAGTGTAGGAGTGAGAATAGGAGTGGTGCGGCACGACAGCCCTGTTTTGTTCCTCTTTGTTAAATAAATGAACTATATAGACGGTCTACTATATTGCTGTAAATATTTCTATAATAGATTTGAGAAAGCAAAATTTTGATAACACTTTGTATAGGAAAGACCGTCTTCTTAGCATCTAAGCTTTTAATGGTGGCCTCTATTTCCTGTTTTGTGGTGTGACTCATAACATGCAATGTTCTTGTCTTTGTCGAATTAAACCTCTTAATGGATGACTTCTATTAGGATATTTTCTATTCTTTTGAACAGTATGTAGTCCACATTGAATACATTTTCCCATAATCTAGACTTTGTTTGCTTTGGTGTTGTTTATTGCGTTACTGACTAAACTACTACACACTGTACAAGGCCCAGAGCTCACAAGCAGGCTAAAGCGCCCCTGCTAACACTAATGTATGTAATGCAGTCAATCAGGAACCTCTGAAGAGGATAATTAGGTGTGGCAGATTATGGTTGGAACTACTATCATGGTTGGTGACATCTGCTTTATAGCTTTACAATTCAGGCCTCAATTACATTGGACATTGTCCAAATCTTTTCCTTCATCTTTTTGTATGTTTGTGTACAATATTATTGTGAAATTCACAGGTTCTAGCTTTCCAGCGAATGATCGTACAGCAAGCCAATGATCGTACAGCAACCTAATGATTTTGGATGGTCCTTTTTCATAAAGTCTGAATTGTAAGGTACCTCTGAGACATTTGTGAGGACTTAATTTACTGGTTCCAAACATGAATCCACTACATTATGTTGCAAGTTTTATTTTACTATTTTTCATTTAACCATTCTGAACTAGTCTTAAATGACTAACCCTGCCAACCATTTGAGTTGCTCATTATGTGTATTTGGAATTACTTTTTGTGTTTCAGGCTTTTTCTGGGTCTTTAGTGGAACTTTCCAAAAGTGTCTACAAGGACTTGATGCAAGCTGACCCAAATGATGTTACCCTGCTTTGGCTACATGTGACATATGAGGGGATGCATGAAAACCATCAAATCTTCCACAAATTATTACAGCAGTGTGGGAAGATGATCAGCACTAAAGATGTAAAAGAAGCAACTGAGGTACCAAAGCCTGTCTTTAATTGTAACCATATACAACAAAAATGAGACCATTGTTAGTGTGGAAGCATATGAGTAACACAATAATAATGAAAAAGTAAACAGCAGTGTATTATGTTTGCATTTATATGCAGTTTTCGACTTAATGTGACAATTCAATTGGTGTACTAGTATTGACATTTCATTTACACAGAGATTCTGACATTTAATTTAACTAGCTTTATTTCATTTATTTATTTTCATGCATTTCTGTATCTGCAGATTCATGACTTATGTGATTATACAATGATGTCAAAATGAAAATGAAATTGATCTTACATGCATTTACATTTCTAATTATGCATTTGAAATTGCATTATTAAAGAGAACTGTACACAATGTAAAAAAGAAACAGTACCTCTGCATTCAGCCCATTGCATTTTTTATTTTCATACATTTTTAAGTCATACCATCAAAGTGAAAGAGAGCAATATATCCACTTTTGATGATTACTGCATCTTTATATATGAGCCATGAAAAATATTTAATCAAACATGTTGCAGATGTTTCTGTTTTAATAATTGGGTCTTTAATATTGTTCATGTTAACCAACTGTAGGCTACAGATAGAGATTAATCCAGATAGAGATTAATCCATATAATGTTGAAATATTGCTGTGTTTAACCTAATTAGTTGCAAGAAATGCACTTGTAAAATTATTTAGTTCTAACGGACCTGGTGTACATATGTGTAAACCACACAACCATCTAATGCAGGTACCATGACATATTTCAACTGAATTTTTCTTGGGCATCTCTAATGTTCAGCTTTCCTTTATAAAATTTTATATTTAAAAATCACTGATATATTTAAGACGTTGTGAGCTGATTCATGGTCAGCATCTTGTTAGGCATCAACTGGGATCTGTATTTTGGGTCTCCATGGTCCCCAGACCCCAGAATGTAACTGCAGCACCATTGAAAGGTGTCTAGTTACATGGTGTCTAGATAAGGGTGTCTAGATAAAGCCTTTTCCACTGAGCATGCTGTTGGCCCTGCTCCGATGAGAAGATTGGGGAAAGTGGATGTCTATGGAAATGAATATGCAGTTAGGTCAAATGTATTTTCAAAGGCATTCATCCCTAGAATGAGAACAGTAGATGAGAATACGAAAGTGCAAAGAGGATAGATGCTGTTTCCTTTTTCAAATTTGAATTTTGTCATTTTTCTATGTTGGAGTCTTTGATCATGTATAATTTCAAATGTATTATTAGAATGTGCAAATGCATAAGGTACATTACATTTTCATTATCATTGATTACCATAAAATCACAAAGGTTCTGAATATGTGCTTCTGGAATTACATTGTACTACATAAACAGACATTTGTAATTCAGAAGTCTTATATGGGTTACTTCTGTTTTGTTGCATTAGATTTTTTTATGAATCTTGACTATCAGCATTAGCCTACTGTTCATAAATATACATTGAAATATTAATAAATAACATATTAACAATATATATATATATGCAGTTAGGTCCATAAGTATTTGAATGCTGATAATGCTACTGTTATTCTAGCTGTCTAGCAGAGCATATTGGAATTGAAATAATCTAATGACTGTCAGCTCAAAATTAAGATTTTCAGGTTTATTTTCATTATAAATATATCTCTTGTCATACATAGAGCCCATTTTAAGAGCTTTTAAATAATTGGACATTTGACTGCCCTCGTTATTGAATTTCAACAAGTAAGCTGATAAAAGGTCTAGAGTTGATTTTAAGTGTAGCATTTGCAGTTGGATTCTGTTGCTCTTAAACCTCAATATGAAATACAAAGAGCTTTACTGCCAGTAAATCAACCTTTTGGTACGTTCTTAAAAAATAAAAAAGAATGCACTGGTCTGCTCAGACACACAAAACCCCAAAGACGATGGAAAACAACTATATTGGATGACGTAAGAATTATTTTCCTGCTAAGGAAAAACCCTTCACAACAGTTGACCAGGTCTAGAACATCTTCCATAACTTCCACCACCCTTAGATCTGTATCACAGTCAAGTCAAGTAAAAACCAGTGAATGCAGTCGGTTTACCACGAGACTAACTACATTAAAATAGCAAAACAACAAAAGCCCGTGCTGTTCTGGAACAAAAACTTGGTTGGTAAAATATTGGTAGGCCAGTCTCTCCTCCACTCTTCTCCATTTGTGGATAATGGCTCTCACTGTTAGCAATGGCTTTGTAAATCTTTCCAGTTGGTAGATGTTAGTGACTTTGTTTACATCTGTAATCTGATCATTGTGCTGTTTTTTGAGACCTTCTAGCTGCTTTACATCACCAGGCATGTTCCTTTTAAGTGACCTTTAGATTCAGCAGGTCCGGCAGTAATCATGCAGCTTGTGACGTTGAATGCAATAGTCAATTAAATTTGGTTAACTGTTTGATTTAATAATTTTAATAATTTAATAAATAGAATTTCATTTTCACATAAAACATTTTTTTTATTTTTTACTTTGGTGCTTTATTTAATATTAAAAGTAGTCAGAAACAAGAGGGGCAGATATGCTAACATACAGGAAACAGCACTGTATCTTGCTGAACAAGAGCAAGTATTTTGTATTTTATTTACTTTGTGTTCCTAAAATCATTATTTTATTTTTTTACTATTATCAAGCACACTGCTATAAAATGACTCACTATTTTCTCTAAAACAGAAGAGCTACTGTTTTTTTCCTTTGCAGTTTTCAGCTAGTACAGATTTGTAACAGAAAAATAAATTATGTTGTAGTGTGAGAGGTGTATTTAGTAATTTGTAGTAAATGATACATTTTTTGACTGATGAATTTTTTGACTAACTACCCCAACTCTGATCTCTTTATTGAAATAAATAACAAGATTATAAAGCATATATATAGTGCTCTGTACACTGCTATTTGTGGATATAAAATTGGAGCTTATAATGGCACATAATAGTTCAAGAAATAGTTCAATTAGTTTTTCACATTTCAATGAACACACTTTTTTCCCAAATTGTATGTATAAAGCTTTATTAATTTGTTTGTTTGACTGTTTGGATGCATATTTGTATATGTTTATCATGTATTGGATAGTGATTTTTTATTTTATTTTTGTTTCTTGTTTTAATACCTTGTAACTCCAAAAGGAGACACATAAACTATAGAAAAGAATAGCTTGTAAAGCATTAAATTGTTATAAAAAGTGGTTCTCAACTTCAGTCCCGAGAGCCCCTCTGTTCTGTACGTTTTCCAGCCTACAAACATACCTGAATTAGTTCATGAAGAGCTTGATAATTAGCGATACGTGGGAGTTATAATGCATAGTGACAGTATTAGGCTCCCAACCATTAACTCTGAAATTTAAGTTTATTGTTTATTTGCTAAAGTTAATGTTTTATTTAAATTAAATATTCCCACAGGCAATGCATCTTTTACTGGAGAAACTTCAACCCAGCAATGAATTGCTTAACAGCTACACTAGTTGTCAGGCTTGGCTTAACAATGTGAAGTCAGTGTCTACATCAGTAGAGCTGATTGTCTTAGAGGACTCTCTGATCCAACAACATGGCCCAAGAGGAGAGGAACTGATCCAAAGCATCAGGTAGACTGTTTACATCCAGTAATACAACTCACAGATGATGGAATTGTCTACCGCTAAGAGACAAATGAATTTCAGCATTTGCTGGCCAAATAACTGTATGTGGTGTGTTTAAAAGACAATGAACACCAAAGTATAACAGGAAAACATGGTAGACACCCATGAAAAACTAGTCTTATTCTTCCTACAATGCTGCCATTGTTTGTGCTTTAAACACATTTATTCAGATATGATGGTAAAAAAACATGCATGTCACTTTATTCTTAATTTGATGAAGGAAGTACAACCCTAAAACCAAATTTAACCTTTCAGTATGATAGCTTTTAAAAATATATTTTATCAATGAGGTACAAATATGTGAAGTGTGAAAGCTGGGGACCCATACTGGGTTCTTCTATGGCATCTCACGACAAACCGTTTTGGGCACTTTTAATAACAATTTTTTTTCACTTTGTCTCAAGAACACAAAAAAGTCGCTATGTAACCTAGATCCACCATTCTGGTAAAAATGCTTATGTCCTTGATCATTTTCATGGTAGCTCTTAATAGATAATCACTAAGTTGGCCACCCCATAAGCACAAAGTGTCTGTAGACAGGCAGGAATTAACACAGTTTTTGTTTTTAATGTTTTCCCAACAGGCGTCTCTGGAATAGTACACAAGTGGTCTATCTGCTAATGGATAACTTATTGCAAGACGAACCCCAGATGGAGGAGAAACTTTTAGGCATTATTACAAAGAACTTCATCCACTTCTCAAAGGTAAAAAAATGGAAACCCTAGAGCAAGACAGAAGCAACACATTCAATATATCTTTGAAATGGCATTGAACAGATACACAAGAACACACTACAAAGCTGGTCATAGCAAAAGAAAAGTTCAAAGAAACTTCAAGCAATATAAGAACTTTAGAACAAAATTATTAGAGGTGGGTCCAAAAAGTGGTAGTCATGCAAAAACCACCAAATGTCAGTGTTTTCTGAGTTGTTCAAATATTAAATGAGAGGAAACTGTGCTGTTGTGATGGTTAAGGGAGTCCATAACATGCAAAGTGATAGGTGAGGACATTGATTACATACAAACAACGTGCATGTTATGAACTAATATCCATTAACCTTTACAACAGCACTGGTTGCTTTCTGTTCAAAGATGTAGAAACCAACTGATAAAACAAGAATTACTGAACTAGCAAAAAAGCCTATCTGACCATTTGTTTGGCCAACTGGCCATGTCTAGAAAGTGAAGATAACCTTCTTTAAAACATCAGCATATAAAAGCTGGCTAATGTTCTTAGTGAGCTGTCAATACAATGGATTCTACCACACCACCCAAAAGCCCATTTCACTTGCACTAAGGCATGTCAATCACACACTCTCCTTGAGTATTAGGCCATGTCTAGCAGTTTTTTAGACAGATCTCATAAATGATTTTTCTGTTTTGTGTTTGCATCGAATTGTTTAATGCAACACTCAATTTTAGTGGCATACATTTTATATTTTACACTGTGTTCACTCTGGATTTTAATATTTATGCTTACACATAATATTTTAATCACAAACATCAGTGCAGTGTTGTTAAATTGAATGTTATGTGATGTCATTTATCATTTATTCTTACTGCATGTATATTTTGAGGAATTTTCTCAATGTTTTTCCTTCACTTATTATTGATTATTGTTTGTGAAGGACACTATAGCAGGAAGTGTGATTTAAAACTGTGATGTTGTTCCTTTTACTGCATATCAGCGAATTCTGAAGAAGGACATGGACCTGGAGCAAACCTTCATGGAAGTCACACGTGTTCTAAAACAATGCAACACCAATGCTTGCAAAACTTATCTGTAAGTTTGCATTTCTGTGGACTATTTATTCAGCTGTCACAGATTTCATGGCAATGTCCCAGTTGTAAATTTTGTGAAAGCAATGGGAGCATTATATTAATTCCTAAGTACATCTAACTCTTGGAATAATTCCAGTACTTCTGTCAATGTACGTTTGTATTTTTTAAGTTTATCAACAAAATCCAACAGGACGAAATTAAAGAAGATAAACTTTTTGTAATGAAAAAAAAATGTAAAGCTTTTAATCTGAGGATAACATATCTGTCACTAAAGTGCAAAGAGTGGAGGTTGAAATGAACTTTTTGTTGATTTTAACTATTGGTTTTGTTGAGTTAACACATTCTTAACAGAGATCATAAATATTGCATCATATTTTTATTTTCTAGTTGCTATTTTTTACCATTAGTCTACAACTCTGCCAAGGGCACGGTAAGATCAGTAGAGTAGATTATGTTTTAAGTTATTTATGTAACATCAGTTTTTCATCAACTCTATATAGATAATTAATTCACTACAACAGTAAAATCAGAAACACAACAGCAAACTAAGAAAAACACCAGTCAATTCAAAACAAACATTTATGAAATGCAGCAGCCAATTCAGAAACACAACAGAAAATGTATGAACACAACAGCTAATTTGAAAACACAACAGCAAGTTTAAAAACACAACAATACATTAAAAGCACACAACAGCAAATTCAGAAACACAACAGTACACTAAAAACACACAACAGCAAATTCAGAAACACAATAAATTAAAAACACACAACAGCAAATTCAGAAACACAACAGTTCATTAAACGCACAACAACAAATTCAGAAACACAACAGTACATTAAAAACACACAACAGCAAGTTTTGAAACACAACAGCTGGTTGAGGAACACAACTGCATATTCAGTAACACAACATCAAATTCAGAAACACAACATCAAATTCAGAAACCAACAGCAAATTCAGAAACACAACAGCAAATTCAGAAACCAACAGCAAATTTAGAAACCAACAGCAAATTCAGAAACACAACAGCAAATTCAGAAACACAACAGCAAATTCAGAAACCAACAGCAAATTCAGAAACATAACAGCAAATTCAGAAACATAACAGCAAATTCAGAAACACAACAGCAAATTCAGAAACCAACAGCAAATTCAGAAACCAACAGCAAATTCAGAAACACAACAGCAAATTCAGAAACCAAGAGCAAATTCAGAAACATAACAGCAAATTCAGAAACACAACAGCAAATTCAGAAACCAACAGCAAATTCAGAAACATAAAAGCAAATTCAGAAACACAACAGCAAATTCAGAAACCAACAGCAAATTCAGAAACACAACAGCAAATTTAGAAACACAACAGCAAATTCAGAAACACAACAGCAAATTCAGAAACCAACAGCAAATTCAGAAACCAACAGCAAATTCAGAAACCAAGAGCAAATTCAGAAACCAACAGCAAATTCAGAAACACAACAGCAAATTCAGAAACACAACAGCAAATTCAAGAACCAACAGCAAATTCAGAAACACAACAGCAAATTCAGAAACCAACAGCAAATTCAGAAACATAACAGCAAATTCAGAAACACAACAGCAAATTCAGAAACCAACAGCAAATTCAGAAACACAACAGCAAATTCAGGAACCAACAGCACATTTAGAAACACAACAGCAAATTTAGAAACACAACGGCAAATTCAGAAACACAACAGCAAATTCAGAAACCAAGAGCAAATTCAGAAACCAACAGCAAATTCAGAAACCAAGAGCAAATTCAGAAACCAACTGCAAATTCAGAAACACAACAACAAATTCAGAAACACAATAGCAAACCCAGAAATACAAAAGCAAATTTAAAAAACACAACTTTCAAGTCAGAAACATAACAGCTAATTGAGAAGTGCGCAGTAAATTCTGAAATAAAAAATAATTTAGAAAAACAACTTACAATTCAGAAACACAACTGAAAGTAAAAACACAGCAGCAAGTTTTGAAACCCAACAGCTAATTGAGAAACACAACAGCAAATTCCGAAACACAACACAAAATTCAGAAACTCAACACAAAATTCAGAACCACAATAGGAACACAACTGCCAGAAACACCATGGCACATTCAGAAACGCAACAGCCGACTAACATTATAAAATCAGGACACATTTAAAGAGAGAGCCATCTGTAAAGAGAGAGAGCCATCTATGGCATGAATTAACTGGGCTTAAACCCAGAATATATAAGTGCAACCTATTATTATTATTATTATTATTATTATTATTATTATTATTATTATTATTATAGAATTACCTTGCAACCCCCCTATGCAAAAGTGATGTAAAAATAGTGTAAAAAACATTATTAAATAAAAACTAGTTTATTCTGTTTCTGAATCAGAGCAATGTGCTTGGACACAAAGTCAGTGCCTATTGAAAATACAGTCATATTTAACTAAATTGAATTTAGTTTTGGACTAATGGAATGTCAATGCTGAAAAGTAAACATGGTCTAAGCTTTGTTTAATCTCTCAAAGGACAACTGATTGTGCATCCTGTGGAAATGAATTCAAGGATCCTGTTAAATTACACTGTGGGCACATTTTTTGCATGTCATGCATCGAAGAGATTAAGACCAAGGCTTGTTTCACATGTAGTAAGCCCATCGGCAGCCAGTACGAAAAGTGTGAACCAGTGAAACGGTATGTATGCATATATTGTGTAAGGTTAAATTTTAGTTATTGTATTACTATCACTAAATATAAAAATGATGCAACAATATTCAACTATAAAGGTAAGTAATTAGATGTTACAAAAACCCCATTAAGTCATAGTAAATAACTTAAATGTACTAACTATGTATTACACTGAGCGCAATTCAATGGTAACCTTTTAAATATTATAAAAAATATTGCATTTGTATTTTATTTCCAGAATTTGATCGTCCCTTATGTCTTTTATTTCTTCAGCATTGTGTTTAAAACATTAATTTTGAATGTATGATTTTTCATTATGCTGTAACTGAGAACTGTCTTCTGGAAAACAGCTCATTTCGCACATTTGGCAGCATCTTCTTCCAACGCCTTTCTTTTTTTAATCCGGCCTTTTTGGCTGAACCTGGCCTCTTTCTCCCCGTCATCACTGACTGACGTTTGCACTATTCTGTTGCTATATTTAATTTTACCGCTCCAGAAAAGACGACTCGTGGGCGAAACCAACTAAAACATTTAGGAGGGGAGAATTCCCTCAAATGGTAGAACCCACCTAATCTACTGCGATGTAGGGGCTGTGCTGTGAGATAAATAGAGAATGAATACATAGTAGAATGGAGAATGGATGCAAAAAGAAATTTAGATAAGTTACAGATAAGCATCGAAATTATTTTTATTATCTTCCAACCGCCCCAAATTCCAAGTTGACATGAGCCGGCCCATCGGGAATCCTCCCGAATCTCCCGATTAGCCACCCTGGGCCTGGCAGTACCAAAATCAAACTTTTGCACAAAATAGTACACACTTCATTCATATTACCAGATTTTTGTCTAACCAACTACACACTGTTGGGATAATGAAAAGCACTCTCATCTTTAGCAAGCTCTGCCATAATACTAAAATAGTCCAGATTGTAGAAAATTCTTCAGATTGTTCACATGCACAGAAATATTTGTAGATACACACACAAGCTGCTGTTATTTTTTTATTTTTCACCAAACAAGTCAGTGCAACATATGCACAGCAGATACATTTACATTGGAGTGAACCTAAATATGCTCACAAAACACTGAAAAAGAAAATTACAGAAGAAAATGCACAGAAAAAATATATAGAAAAAAAGAGGCAAGAAAAATAATTTGGCAGTGTCTTGCCACACAGCTGGGTCTGACCACAACACCACGTCCACATCACAGGCAATAACTTCCCTTGCTAGACATTGAGGGAAGAAGCACCTGGAGTGCCACCCAGAACTTCAGCCCCAAGTTTCTCGGAGTTGCCCTGCCTTGCCCTGCCATAGTGGGCTGCACTTCGCAAACACCCTGTTGTGCAATGCTCTGTCACGCGACACGTGGGCTCATGGCTGAGCAGCAGGTTGTTGGTCTCTGACGCCACGGTCACAGTTCATCCCGACCTGACCTAGTCACTATAAGCACTTCCAATTCTCTCTCACACACACACGCACATGTCCCATTTAATAAATAAGTAACTAAATTAATAACATTAATAGATAAAATAAATAATAAAACCTGTTTGCCTGCTACTAAAACCCATACATACACGCAAACGGTTTCCTCCCTGCACTTGGGTCCATCCTGGTAACGTGACTGGTGCCTTTGAATTTCTCATAATTTGATTTCATTATTTTCCCAAACCAAATTTACAATGGCAGCTTCCTGTACCCCCGTGAACATTTGAGCCCTTCCTCCACCATGGTTGCCTCTCACAGTCCTTTAGAAAAACAAAATAACAAAAATATAGGGCTTGAACAATGCAGCCTAAAGATATGTGGGCGATTCTTCAATTGCGGGCTTTTTTTTATTTTATAAAGTAATGCCTTTCACTTGAATTTCACTATAAAATCACACTGTTAGACTTAATAATATTTCATTTCTAAATAATTTAAAAGATACTGATGGTGAAATTGAAAACCAGTCATTACCATTAACAAATGTCAGTATCATCTCAACAGGTTATGTGTTGGTAAACGAACAAAGCCATGGATTTGGTAAAATTAGTTAACAGCTAGTACAAGATGCACTTTAAATACACATACATAAATAATGTGTAAATGTGATGTTTTGTTGTAAAGTACTTCCGTACTGATGTAAACGGTAATGACTCTGAATAAATGTACTCTATGATCAGGAGCAATACATAATTCAGTTACTCCCATTTCTAGATATTAACATGTCACTCCTCACTCATGGCTGTCATGTGCTCCTTTCTGAGTCTTTGTTTCCATGGTTACAACATGAACAAGTGCTACCTTTAAATAGTTCCCTGCAGAAGTCATACACTGTTGCAGTAATGACAATAATGTTGGGGATGATAATATATTGCTCAAAAATATGCATTGGTTGTACAAATATGAAAGTAAACAGTACATTTTGTTTCTGTTTAAGTTATTATGAAACTCATATCATACTCATCTTTTTCATAAATTGATCACTTTATCATTTTTTTGGTACACAGAAGTTATAAAGTCTGGGCTGGGGACAATGCCAAAAATCATTATAAAAATGGAAATCATAATTATTTTGGTGTGTCATTTTTTGGTGATGAAAGGAATGATCTTTTTAATACCAAAAATGTTTGTTATGTATTAAAGCAATTTTAACACAAATTTACAACCTAGGGACGTAAAAGTTCGCCTAATTGAAGAATTACCCATATATGCCCCACAGTACAGTAAATTATACAGGAAACTTGTAAAGTTAGTGTTTGACATCAGCCATTCATGAAGTAAACAGGTGTCACTCAACTGATACCCTATACATAGTGTGAAAGAAACTTTGGTTACATATCTGTACTCCAGTCTAAGTGTCTGGATGACAGAGGCGACAGTAGAGGCGACACTCTGTCTAGAGTGGCGTATCCACCACTGGCATGCTACCTCATCAATGTCACTGTACGCTTCCTCCATCGCCTGTAGAAGAGGTATGCGTTGACTGGGGTTGGCGATTATACTTTCCACCTCAAGGCTAAAAAGAACTGCAGCAACATTCAGCTCTACTACTCTCTGAAACCAAACATTACAATATTGTATGACAGTATGAAATAGACATTATTTCTGAAAATAGTGTTACACAGGACAGTGGATTACAGAACCAGTGAGAGGACAGCACAGCATACTTGCACATATTCATAGCACAGATACTTCAGAGTTGCGCTGAAATGGGACCCTGTCTAGTTGTTTCATGTGTACTTCATGTCTTTTCAGGAGGCGGCCCAGTGTAGATAAGACTACAGAATGAATGTTGCTGAATATGATGTCAGCATTGAGGTGTTGTAGTTGTAAACCATGTTTATCATTATGTCTTTTCATCCTTTGGGGTGAACCGTTGCTCTTTCTCCAGCAAGGGGCAGTATAGCAGTTCTGCAAAAACATGATGGGAATGTTTTATTGCATGAAAAGAAATGTTACTATAAGTTACTAAAACTACTGATATTGTTCTACACTGCAGTAGTACAGTGGTAAACATTATGAGTTCAGCACTATGGTATAGAAGGTAGAATTTTTTTAAATGTCTGGATGATGTTGGCCACAGTATGGTAGCTCAGATTAGGCTAGACCCCATGGGCAACCAAAGGGGCCTGGAGCTCATCCATGATGGTTGCTCGTGCTTGTCCTCTTCCTTGTTTTCTAACTCCTCCTCTTACTCATCCTCTTTGTCCAATATATCCTAAATTGTTGTGCAAACCAAGATGTGTAACCTGTGCCCTTTTTATAGAGCTTAGGTGCTGATTTCTAAAGTGTTTTCACCTGTGAGCCCTGGGTTTGAGTAATTGGTACATGGGGGTCTCATTTGCAAGGCAGAGTTCTCTAACAGAAACACAAGGTTTTCAGTTTTTACTGATGTATGTAATTGATGTATGTGTTTAGCTAAAAGTGTGTGTTTAGATTTTGTAAATGAGTATAGAGCAATGTGCTTATGGTTTAGTGTACCAGGTCAACGGATGCACAAGTTAGTGGTTTCCAAAATTGTGCTACAAGTACCAGTTTTTTGGATCTTAGAGACTGCAAAAAACCTGTATATGTCCTGCATTTCTCCAGAATGCTTTCATTTTTTCTTTCCTTTTTGTTTCAACACTGTGTTTCAGTTCTTTTAGTGCCATTAATCTGAATGACCTTTCATTGTAAACCTGAGGTAAGATTGTACTCTGTTTATTTAGGGAGGCAATGCTTCAAATGAAGAAGTTCCAAAGTCGTTGTAATACATTTTTTGTGGAGTTCATACTGAAGTGCTGTGTTAAAGAAAACACAGAAATACCTGAGGGAGTGGTGAATCTGCTTCTTGATTTTGTCAGAGGAAACCCACAAGGAAAAGGTATTGCTTGTTAATGGAATTATTCATTCATTGACCAGCTCCTGCTACTTCCTAGCAACCACTTAAAAAACCATAGCAACAAAAAAGGACTCACCTCACAACCACCTGGAATAGCAGATGAGCCACCTAGCAACTGCCTAGCAACCACTTAGCAACACCTTAGCAATAATCATGGGTACCATAGCAACCATCTAGCAACACCTTGGCAGTTACCTGAGAATGCCATATCCACCACATAGAAATTAACTGGAATAGCATAGCAACCACATAACACTCTAGCAGCCACTTAAGATACCAAACCAAGCTGCACTACGGCAACCACTTGCAGTATCATAGCAACAGCCTATCAACACCCGAGCAACCACCTAAATTACCCTTTAACTGCATGGCAATGGCATAGCAACCATCTAGGAATTGCTTAAGAAATGCTACTGTCTTGTTTAGGTTTACTATATTGTAATACTGTATTACTATATTGTTTTGCATTATAAAACTATTTATATGTAAGATCAGCCCCACAAATCACTGAGCAAGTTCAGTTTTGCATTGATAATGATCTTGTTTTTGTGTAGAAAGTTACTTGTTTAATTTTGTTCAAGGTAAGCCCACCAGAAAGACAACGGAGCTGTCACCATTTCATGAATTCATGGATCCAAGTCCTGCTGTGCAGTCTCTAGTGCTCAGAATACTTCTCACAAGCAGGTGGTCACCTCTCTTGCTCTCTTTCTTTTTTAAATCTATTACATACATGTACATTATTGTCAAAGACCACCTGTACCTTTTCTTTCCCAGTGATGCATATATCAAGTGGGTGTAATACAATATTTAAAGTGATATGTATCTATTTTAGGTAAAATGGAGGTAATCTCTTGCTGGCTACAAGTTTTTTACGGTCATTCAAGGGCGTAGGAGCGGGTCTGACATTGAAGGGGGGGCACATTTGCTATGAATCAAAGCCCACTCTACCTCCTAAAATATTATCTATAAGCTGATTCCACTGTAATTACTGTATGATTAGTGACATAGAACAACATTTGTGGTAAAGTGCATTTACAGTAAAGTGCAAATAAATAAACAAAATACACCATTATCTGTACTTCTGTTAAATTCTGTTAAGTCCAATTAAAGCTCACTTTATAAACTAAACTAGATACTCCACATTACATGGTACTGCTGTCAGAAAACAGCAGTTTAAATTATATATGCCATGTCTAGATTATATACATATTTAAACGATTTTTTTTTTTTTCTTTGGTGGTAAAATGCTGAAATGAAATGATAAATAAATGTATGTTGAGGACGAACATTAATGTTAGACAGTAAGGCTGTGTCCCAAACAGCACCCTCTGGAACATTGCATACTGCACTACTGAAAGCACTTCTAACGATAGAGTCCCTTTATTTATTCTTTCGTTTATTCATTTTATTTGTTACATACATACATACATATATATATATATATATATATATATATATATATATATATATATATATATATATATATATATATATATATATATATATAAAATTGTTTTTTTCTTTCTTGTATTTGGTGTAGTAGTAGTCTGTAGTTTGGGACGTGGCCAGAGAGTATGTAACTGTACGTTTCAGAGTGCTTTCTGACTAAAGTTAACAAACTTTACCTAAACCAAACCCTCCTACTCTGTTACCATAACAACACCTTATACAAAAGCCATTGCAGTTTATTGATTACATTTAGCCGTTCAGTGTTTCCTTTTACCTGTCACTTTACTTTCCTTCGGATTAGGTTAAAGATACTTTTTTTAATAGGTAATCAATGAGGCGAAAAATTGCAAACACAGATAAATCAACAACAACATGCATCTCTGAAAAGGAATGCTTCACTTCAAATTTTCTGCAGCTTAGAAGCTTTCAATGAGCTGGTTCCAACGACGTAGAGCAGAACATGTAAAAGCTCTAGCTCTGGTTTAAAACTAATGTGTAGTCTAGTTTATACTTGAGGCATCTCTAAGGACTAGGGTCAAACTAAACCGCAGTCTCTCAAAACATTTAATGACTAAAGAGGTTAGGATAACTGGTCTGTAATCATTCAGACAGGAGATATTCAGCTTATGGATATCTCCATTAAGGGGCCTTAATTCATAAAATGTTCATAAAATGTTATTTTTACCTTTCCCACCAGGATGGATCAGGTGGGACCTCATCTGCAAAGGTACATTGAAGCAGCAGTAAAATCTAACCAAAAGAATACTGATGAATTCTACTTCATGGTGGTTCGCTGCACAGAGGTAAGTTTGTTGTGCAGTATTTTTATGGGTGCACAAAACTGTTATTATGTCTTAATGCTACATGTTTTTTATGTCCCTATTTATATCTCTAAATCCCTACGGGTAATTTTAAAGACCTCAAGGGTATAAAGGTGTACCAGGTCAGTTAATGTTCTAATCAGGGGTGCGTTTCCCGATAACGATAGATCTTAGTGATTTACGAACAACTTTAAGAACGGCGTAACTTTAAGAACCCCAATTTCGTGAGTGTTTCCCGAACGCCTTCTTAGTCTCCAAACTTACAAACTAGTTTCAAGTAGCTCTTTGTTGACTCCGCCCCCCACGTCAGCGCTGAATAGGCACTTGCCAGTCTAAAACTAAACCACCGATTTACATACGTTTCCTTATTATTATGCCACAAATGTATCGATATGCAAATAATTATAATAAAAAAGAACAACAAGAAAGGATTTACATAAGTTTTATGTAAAAAAAAAATGTAAACTTTATGCTTGCAATTGTTGTCTATAGCATGCTGAGTCTATAAATAGGCACACGATTAACCTTACTAGCACAGCACAACTGCCACGCAAATGCAAGTAATTTACTACTACGGCTGTAACACTGGAAGAAAATGTATTAAAAATACATTTAAAATGTATTTTAAAAAATGTATTTGCTTCCCACTACAGCATGATACAAGCGAACACCTGTTTATTCTAGAAGTGTACTGTTTATGTAACCTGGTCCTAATATAGTCTGGTCACTGAAAGAGAAAATTATCTGTCAAGGAATCAAGGAATCACCACAATTCAATTGGAAAGTGTCCCGGGTTCGGAAGTGTACAGAGAAACTATGTAAATGTAGTTTATACATATATATAAATAATATATAAATGTAATTTACTCGCTCTTGCGGCCAAAGGAAAAAAATAATAATTAATTTAAAATTTAATTTGCACAATAAGCACACACCACAGCAGTTGTATATATTATATATATATATATATATATATATATATATATATATATATATATATATATATATATATATATATATACACACTTTTGAAGGCATTATTATTGAGAATTTGTGTGATTCTATGAATCGGTAAAGTGTCACAAATATTGTATTCAACTCAAACATTTACCACAAGTGTATGAATGGCCATTCATTAAAAGAAAATAAATTTAAAAAAATAGCTGCAGCTTAAGTCTCGTTGGTTTGAAATAGACCGTAGTGTATTGGCAGTTTGAGGAACAGTCTTACTGTAGATCTGTAGAAAATTCTTTCTCTGGATTTATTGAGGCAGGGCAACACCACTACAGTGGTGCTTTGGATGATGAGCAGTGATCGAGAAGTTTCTCTCTCTCCTCGCTCTCTCGTTCGATGGCAGCCGCTCTTCCAACGAGTCCCTCTTTCCCTCGCGTGCTCTCTCTCTCTCTCTCAACAAACCTCGCTAGTATGAAGAATATAATTCAGACACACCTAGTGGGCTTTTCTGAATTAAACAGCGAATATAATATTCGCTATGACTATGTTTACGAGCAGCCGAACTATCACTCTAAACTGCAATACTGCAATAAACTGCACCACGAGCCTGACCTTGAACTTTACACACATCTCCTGGAAACAAATAAATGTACAAAAGCACAATATATAGCTTCAGAATGAACAAAGAGCAAATACAACAATTAATTAACACCTTATGAATTATTTTTGTACCGAACTGAACCTGGTACATGCATTCAGTAGCTGGCTAATCTCCCCATAGTTGGCATGAAGCATACGGTGGCTGGTACACGTGATCAGAAGTTAAAATGTAGAAATAAAGTGTAAAAATGTACAGGAAAACTTAACATTTTCTTACCTAATATGAAGAACAATATAATTTAGACACACTTAGTGGGCTTTTCTGAATTAAACAGCCAATATAATATTCGCTAAGGCTGTGAGTTTACGAGCAGGCGAACTGTCCCTCTAAACTGCAATACTGCACCACGAGCGGTATGGCGTTATTTCACTGCCAAAAGTCGAGAGCACACTTTTTAAGTGCGAGAGCATGATTTACGCAGCACACACGAATTTTCTTTGTTCTCACGCAAAATATAAATGTGCTCTCTCATATTTACTCTGCTCGCTCTCAGATTCGCTTTGCTCGCGCGCTCAGATATATCCTGCTCTCGCAGGAACTTACTCTTCTTCCGTTTAATGGAGCGTGCGTGCGCGCTCGCGAATCTTTTTATGCTCTTGCGCTCGGAATTCACCACAAACAACACTGCCGTAAGTCGTCAGCCAATCAGAAAGCAGTAACAGATTTTGACCAATCACATTGTTCCTGCTGCTCTTCTCATTGGTTGCGAAAGGCACGATGAACACATCAGTAGCTTGCTTCACCGTGGATTGAGTCAAAGTACTGCGATTAATTACTATTAATATATACATATATATATATAATGTTGCATTCACACCTTTCACCTAGAAATGGCGCTAAAGATGCATATTTGCTGTCAGCTATTACCTGCAGCCTGTGTATTAGTTTAGTATAAGTTTTTAAGTAATATGGCAATGGCTAAAGTGTTTTTGTATTTTATCATGTGCCCTCTAACTAACCCTCACAAATAAATAAATAATTTGGTGATCTCAAGTAATGGTGCAAAATTATTTAAGAAAATAATTTGTTGATAATTTGTTATTTTTTAGCCCTAATCAGTGGTAAAGACGTCACTGTGAAATGTTTTATGGGTTGTTTCTGGTCGATAATTAGTGTAAAATATACTTTATAGAAATGGCTGTGTACTACAGCAAAATAAAGATTTGTTTTAATTGTTTAATACATAACTGTGTTGTGATTTTGCACATCATCCAGGTTTTTTTTAGAAAGTCTTTATCTGTATGGGGAAAGAAAAGATTCTCCCCCTATAAGATGGTCAGCACCAGTGGCAAGACTGTATCCATGCAGTTTTACCTTATTTAACAAAATGTGGAAAGAACACCTAAACCTAGCGGGTATGGGGCCCACGCACAATCAAACTACCAGAAAGTGCAGAACCTTGTTACAACCCTGTCATATACACTCACTTTTTTCACTTTATCACTTTTTTACAATGTAAAACTTACATTGTAGGTAGACCATAATAATAATAATAATAATAATAATAATAATAATAATAATAATAATAATGTAAGCCATCACTTTTCAACCTGGTCCTGGAGTAGCCCCTGTCCTGCACATTGTAGTAATTCCTTGTTTCCTCACTGCGAGTCAAAAAGGGGTTGTTATTGATAAGTTAGGTGTGTTGGAGGCAGAGGAAACACCCTGCAGGGCAGGAGGTTCTCCTAAACCAAGTTATTTTATGTAGATATTGTATGTATTAACTCTGTACAGTTATATAGCATCTATTCTAAAGCAACCATGCGATGGTTTAAGTACCAAAAAGTGTAGATAATAATAATAATAATAATAATAATTTTATCCACACCACTTTTCCACATTCTCCATAAGTTAACTTGTTATTCCTTTTCATTACAGCCATGTGTTAAGAGAGGAACGAAATACAGTTTCTTCAAAACACAGTGCTCCATTTAACATTAAACCATAGCATAGATGCTTTAGTATAGAAAACACTTTAGCCATTGCCACACTACTTAACAACTTAGCTAATGCACAGGCTGCAGTTAATAGCTGACAGCAAATATGCAACTTTAGTGCCATTTCTAGGTGAAAAGTGTGAATGCAACATAATAATATAAACATATTTTCCTAAATGCACACTGTGTGAACCTGAAGACCAAATATAATATAAAAAGATAAAAATAACCATGTAAATTAATTACACTGTATTGTGTGGTTATTACGAACTGTATAATTCATCATTTTTATGTATTTATATATTTGCTTTTTTTTCCAAGGATCAAATACAAACATCTGCTCGTAAGGCCTTGATACCAAAAGCCACTGAATGTCTGGACATGGACTTCTCATCATTTGCGAAATCAGAAAGTGATGTAACATTTGATGTCTTGTACAACATCGCCAAAATAAGGTTTTCTGTTTCAGTTGCAGCGAATGTTATAGGAGTTTTGGTTCAAGCACAAGGTGAGTATTACTGTTTTTTTTTTTAAACAACTCCTGGTGGTCCCTTTGCTAACTGGCATTTTTGTGTGTGTGTGTGTGTGTGTACTTATGCATGTAAATGCCTTGGACTCCTGCCTTCTTTACATAATATGTATGAAATACAGAAGTTTTATGTGTCCCTCTTCAATTTTATTTGTATTTTTTGTTAATTCTGTTGAAAAAGGCTCCTTTAGGGCAACTGTATTCATTACTCATTACTTTATGTGTCATAAAGCTGCATATCCTTTTGCCATTTGTATGTTATTTTTTCTGTCATGATTCTGCTATACAGTAAATGTGTAATCTATTGTTCTATTTATTATTTAGACAATCTGAAAGTTGAAGATGAAACAACTGATCTTTTCCAAAAGCTACAAGAAGTTGTGACAAAAAATCCCTGGGCTCAGATATTCTTGCTTCGGAATCTGTGCAATAAGTTTGACTTCAAAATCATTGAAAGCGTTCAGTGTACAGAGAAACTGAGCTGGATTGTGCCTAAGGGAGTCCAAACCACAAAGGTATAGTTCATTTAGTAGTCTTATGAAGTGTGTAGTACAACACTGATGCATATTTTGTAGCAACTGGTTAATTAAATAATAAGACTTTATTTTAACACAGTGAATTGAACATTTGGTGAACTGCTTGTGAATTAAAACAGTAAAAATTAATGTTTAAAACATGATACGTCACATGCTTTCACTTTGGTTCATATTACAGTAGAAAGTAAAAATAAATCCTAACATTTAATGGAGAATTAATTTAAATAATGGTCTGATATACAATGTACAATATATTGTATTTTTTCGTACAGGTTGAAACTGACTGTACTGATAAATTTCTTGTATATGGCACAAAGTACACTGATCTTGTAGACACAACCAATTTGAAAGAGGTGAGCTCTTTTTACTCTTTTTACTGTGTATAGTTCGATTTCAGAACACTGATTTTGTGATCTATTAGCAATATGTCCTATTCTAGACAAATAAAGACATTTTTTACTTCAAAGTGTCATATATTCATGGTTTATTCAGGTACAGTTTACTGACTCATCACTTTTAGAGAGACTTGATGTTAATACTTTGAACTCAAGCATGTTTAAATACAAATGGAGAGATACGAACAGCATGATGTATATGTTAAATTTAAGATTCACCAAATGTAATAAGGACTTATTCATTACACTATCATATATCATACGTCATTGTTATTAATGCTAAAAATAATAATACATAGCATTTGTCAGTCAGATCAGAGTACATTACAAACTGCATATTGTCGCTGGCCAAAGAAAACCTTCATTTTTGCGATTTTTTTATACATCATTTTAGCACAGCAGCATCTTTTTTACTTTGCGTTAAAATGTATAATAATAAAAGACTATTAATAATGCTTCAAAATAGCTTAGAATAAAAATGCTTTACATTAATTTACACTGAAAGTTAAAAGTGTTTTTGGTTTCTCCTGTAAAGTTACTATTGTGAAGATACTTGTTTTTCTTTGGACAGTGATGATATACAACTTTTTAGACATGAGATTTGTCCATTTTTTGTCTTACATATATATGTAGAATTATAGAAAATGTTTGGACACTTTTGTATTTGTTGAAAATGCTGTTTTTCCTTCTTCACCCAGATGGCAGCAGAAGACAGTAGTCTAGTGTTCTCGGTTTGTGCAGCTCTGGCAGCAGTGAGGGAGATTTTGAATCCCAGTAATGCGGACAAAGAAAATAACTCACTGGTATGGTGTGCCAGTATGTGTTTGAACTCTGATCAGAGTATAATGTATACTTCATGTTGATCAATATCTGCTCTACACTTTCAGATAAAGCAAGTGGAGATGGTGTCGAAACACAACAAAACATGGCAAAATTTGTTTGCCATCTGTAAAACCGTGATGCAGCATGGACCCTCTAAAATCTCAAAGAAGCTCTGCCTCTCACATACTTCCGGTCTAAACCAAGTCATTCTCCATACTGTTATTGTGGTAACCCAGTCCACAGCTCCAGAGATGAAACTCCTGAAGACTTTTTGTTCTCAGCCAGAGAAACTTCAGGTATCGTTGTTACTGCAATATCAAACTAGCAAATGCTAGAAAGCCATAGATAATTATGTTTCATAATCTTCTCTATTGCAATTTTGGCATTTTTTTGAGTGTGGAGTGGAGACTGTTGTTTATCTGTTTCTTTGTATACTTTGTTACCCTGTTCTTTAATGGTTGGGACTCACACAGGACCACCACAGAGCAGATATTATTTGGATGGTGGGCATTTCAGTGTCACTGACATAGTAATGGCGTGTTAGTGTGTTTTTAAACACTATGTCCACCCACTGTCCAATCTGTTACATCTGTTGGTCCACCTTATAGATGTAAAGTCAGATAATTATAAAACTGCAGTAGAACTCCTTAGACAATTCAGCATCTGTTAGCACAGGGACTGTCAGTAACCAGTATTTATCAGACAAACCTCAAAGAAAATTATACAGTTTAAATCATGGATTCCCTAAAACAAATCAAACTAAATACTTTATTTAATTAATGCAGCAATTAAACATTTAAAAGCCATGGTGCAGATAAGTTTTTGTGATCTCAGCAATGTCTAAATCACATCATAATTTCTGAGTTTAACTATATGGAGAACAACTTAACAAATGTATACTACTACTACTACTATTACTACTACTACTACTACTAATAATAATAATAATAATAAACTTAAATATATAAATTCACGTAAGGGGTTTATTTGGAATACCTCTTTTGTAAGGGGATGTAATGTTTCCCTATATGTAATACTCCTACATTCCAATCAAACTTATGACTTTTGTGTTTCTGATTGCAAGAGATGGTGAACATCGCCATGAGATCAAAATGCCTGTTCAACTGAAAACCCACTTTAGAGGCCTGTTTAAAGGTCCCTATTTTTTCTCTAAAAAGCAGCTGATCCTACACTGTTCATACATTTATATGCTATATGACATTATCATATTCTGTCTGTTGCCATATATAACTATAAAATATCCATATCCATTTTGTAGAAATACTTTAGGTATATGTTGTTTAAATGTGAGTCATGTGAGATTATAAGGTTACATGATGCAATAGCTGACAAGATTGTTTAACATTTACAGAAAACTTTCATTCCAACAATGCCTGATCCTCAACAAGAGATGGAAGGACTGAAAACACCCAGTTCAATGGAGACATTCTGGAGTAAGTTTAGGAAATTCTATGCTGTTAACATTTTGAATTGAATGTTGTAATAGAACTAGAAAAGCTGGCCCCATTATATGTCTAATCTACTATAGTTGTACAGCATTCTTTAGCTGAATATTCATGGCTAGTATTACTGTAAATATAGTAGATACAGGCCAACATTGTTGTTACAGTAGTTACTGTGATTGTGGTAATTCACAGATGTGTAATAAATAATACATTTGATTAAGTAATTAATACATTATAACAAGCTTATATTGCCCAATAGTAAAATGCATTTCATTTTATATGGGGAAAAACTTATATATAACTTAAATATAATAATATTAATCATCTGATGGCCCTTTACATCCTAAAACGTGTGCTTATGTTGTTCATAAACGTTATTGTTTTGTAATAAGTGCAAAGTGAACAATTTATTTACCAATTTTAAATTATTTTCTTATTTATTGGAATAAGTTCAACTGGATATCATATTTTACCATTTTATTACCAAACTGTTACTCCACAATTATTAATTGAATAATGTTGAATTCTAATATTAAATAATGTATACATAAATACAATATGTTACCATAGTGATGCCACAGTATTATCTACTTCTTACCATTCTTTACAGTAAAATACCATCATGATTCATGTTGTCTTAATAAATGTCTTATAGTGCATAGCTCTGTAATTAGTTTTTTTTACATTAAATTATGTGTGCTAAAAATAAAAAATCCAAAATTACCATTACTGTATTTTAATATACTTTAGTGATAGCCTGCATTGGTTGTAAAGAGCTTGACTACAAATATGACTGTTTGAAAATATCAAATAACCACTGCATCTTATATTAATATGTATTTATTTTAACACTTTAACATCCTGAATTAGTTGTTTCTGAACATATTATCTAGATAGCTCGGCTTTACCCAGGTTAAAGGAAATACCTTTAAAAGCCATTATTTTATATTCTTCAGGTGATAAATATGATTATTAATATGAACATTAATGTATGCATTTTGTGTTTGTACCAGAGTGTCAATGTGGCCTGCCAGTCTTGATTGAAAATGTAAGTAAAACACATATCCTTAATGCAGGGGAAGACAACTAAGGACCACTATATCTCTACCTAAATCTAAGGAACATATGGCAACTTTTCAATACATATGGATATTATTTAATGTAACTTGCTAGGCACATCTTTTTGGTACAAGTCTTAGCTACTAATCTGAAGTTTACTTTTAAATAGAAACAGTTTTTTAATTAAGAGGTGATTGGTGATTACTAAAAATAAAAAAAACATCAAATGTATCCTTCTAATGCAACTAAATAGGTATTTAATTACATGTTTTAAGAAAGTGCCATTTAGATCCAATAATATTGGATGTGCATAAGATTGTGATGTACAGTAGACAAATTAATAAACTCTACAAGATGCTTAAATCACTATAGTTAATGTTTAACATATTCCAGACATTTTTTTGACTTGGCAACAAGCTATTGGGTTGGTGAATTGAAGCCTGTAAAATGCACAAATATATATGCTCTAGAAAAGGTGTAAATGACTATTAATAATATATTGGGATTAATCACAGTCTGAGTATCTGAAGATAGATTATCACAGTCTGAGATCTAAACCTGGATTAACCACAGTCAGAGTATCTAGAGCTGGATTAACCACAGTCAGAGTATCTAGAGCTGGATTAACCACAGTCAGAGTATCTAGAGCTGGATTAACCACAGTCAGAGTATCTAAAACTGAATGATTCAGTCTGAGTATCTAAAACTGAATGATTCAGTCTGAGTATCTAGACTTGCATTAATCACTGCATGAGTATCTAAACCTGGATTAATCACAGCCTGAGTATCTAAACCTGGATTAATCACTGCATGAGTATCTAAACCTGGATTAATCACTGTCTCAGAATCTAAACCTGGATTAATCAGTCTGAGTATCTAAAGATAGATTATCACAGTCTGAGATCTAAACCTGGATTAATCACTGTCAGAGTATCTAAAACTGAATTATTCACAGTGTGTCTATCTAAACTTGCATAAATCACTGCGTGAGTATCGAAACCTGGATTAATTACAGTCTCAGTATCTAAACCTGGATTAATCAATCTAAAAATGGATTATCACAGTCTGAGATCTAAACCTGGAGTTATCACAGTCTAAGTATCAAAGCCTGAATTAATTCATTATAGCATGAGTATCAAAACCTGAATGAATTAATCTCAGCCCGAGTAGCTGAACCTGGATTAATCAATCTAAGTATCAAAACCTGGATTAATCACAGTCAGAGTATCTAACCTGGATTAATTGCAACCTAAGCATCTAAACCTGGATTAATCACAACTTCAGTATCTAAACTTGGATTAATCATAGTCTAAGTATCTAAACCTGGATTAATCACAACCGGAGTATCTAAACCTGAATTAATCACAGCCCAAGTATCTAAACCTGGATTAATCACAGCCTAAGTATCTAAACATCAGTTAATAGATAAAGTTGTCAACACAAGTTAACTGCATCTGTGTTTGTGAAGTATTGTAAAGCTGAAACAGTGTAGGTTAAGCATGCCTCTGATTCAGTGTATCCACATTCATCTAAACTGATTGCAAATAAAATAATGTATTTGCTCATAACTCACAATAATATACATAGAAGATTATGTGGTTATGATATTGCTGGTATTTTTAATTGCATTTTTAAAAAATATTTCACAGTGAGCTTTTTTCAAGTGGGCTTTTTTAGGTGTTTTAAGTGTCATGCTTTTTTGAGTATGTGTTTTTGATGTTAAATATAATCTTATTCTCTCCTTTTCTGGTAGTGTGGGAGACCTTGGGTTTTTGGTATTTGCCCACAATGCAGAAGAATGATTGGTGGAGAACATCATAAACCAGTCTCTGGTTTCACTGAAATACAGTAAGTATAATTCTGTTTGTCTCAATTCTTGAAAAAATAATGAAAATACATACCTCTGTTTTGAATTGCATATAATGTGACTGGTATAGCTATAGCTATGTATTAATTTTCTAATGCATATATCTGTATCTCTGCTTTCTGTTACTTCCTAAATTAAGGATGTCTGCTGAAAATCAGATGGGTTATATTTTGGGAGATGCCAGCAAACGCATTTACCCAGGCTGTGAGAGAGACTTGTCTGAGGCTTCTTTGTGTCTTGTTCGAGCACTCATACACTCCTGTCTGCTCTGGGGAGCAATTGATAATCAACAGGTACAGCCTATAAAATATGGTTTGAAATTTGCAGATATATATACTAGTAATTATATAATGTAATAATCACATTTGTAATTGATCTGCTTACAGAAAAACATGCATGAGATAAACATTAGTCACAAGATTGATTATAGCTTACTTTAAATACTTCATTAACTGAGACTGTTTAATGCATATTCAAGTTTGAGTAGACATATATTGTAAAAACTATTATTTATTCTATTATATGAATATTTATAAAAAAAATACATCTGGATGACCTAAGGATGGACTCGATGATTGCTGTGTAGAACTGGACCATTAGGGTGTGCAGCAGGTTAAATTTCTTTAGCTGACTCAGGAAGAACATTCTTTGCTGTGCTTTCTTGGCTGTGGAGATTATGTTCCTATCCCACTGTAGTAGAT
The DNA here is from genome assembly GCA_021613375.1 of Megaleporinus macrocephalus. NCBI lineage: Eukaryota > Metazoa > Chordata > Actinopteri > Characiformes > Anostomidae > Megaleporinus > Megaleporinus macrocephalus. The sequence continues at coordinate 5,016,159 of CM038716.1, forward strand.
CCAGCAGAGGGTTTGTAATGGTCTTAAAGTGAGCTAGAACCAGGCATGACTACCCTTTCATGACTATAAAGGTAGGGCAACTGGAATGATGGTAGAGGTTTTGAATTTGGGAACAGATTTCCAATGATTTGTTGAAGATCTAGCAGTATTATAGGGTGGATGGTCAGAGACTAAGTCAGGCCCATGGGCTTTGTTCAAAGTTTGTCTGCTGAGAAGCCTGTTGACATTTTGCACTCTGATGGAAAGAGAAGAGAGAGAAGTGAGAGAGTCAGGGTGGAGGAGGACAGGGTTGGCTGGGGGAGAAGGTCTGAAGATTGTCCTTTAAGCATTCAAATCTGCAGTACATCTAATTCAGGTTGTTGGTGAGCTAGCGCCCATTCAGGAGAAGGGGTGTCGTTCTCACCTTGTATTCAGTGATCTCTTGAAGGCCTTTATCCAGACTCAAGTTGGGTTGTTGGGTCAGCTAACTGTAGATTCAAACATTATACATTTCACAGTAAAAAAGTATCTTTGAGATTTTTGAGAGTTTTAGCAAGGACTTTGGGTGTGTCAAGAACTACATGATGCACAATACATTTTAAATATGTACAGTGCTTCCGGAAAGTATTCACAGTGTTCACTTTTTCCAAACTTTATGTTGCAAGCGTATTCCAAAATGGATTGGAAATGGATTTTCCCCTAAATTCTAAACACGATACCTCATAATGGCAAAGTGAAAAAAAAGTTTGTTTAAATTATTTGCAAATCTATTTTGAAAAAAAATAATAATAATCACATGTACTTAAATATTCACAATCTTTGCCATGGCACTCAAAATTGAGCTCAAGTGCTCCTTATTCCACTGACCATCCTTCAGTTGTTTCCACAAATTGATTGGAGTCCACCTGTGGTAAATCCAGTTTTTTGGACATGATTGGGTAAGGCACACACCCGTCTATATAAGGTCCCATAGTTGACAGTACATGTCAGAGCACAAACCAAGCCATGAAGTCCAATGAATGCCTGTCTGAATTGTATTGAGGTACTTATTCCCAATGGAATGGAATAAGTTTGGAACCACCAGGACTCTTTCTAGAGCTGGTAAATAGGTCTCTGTGTCACGTCATATTTATACCCCAGGGAAACAGGAAGTGATGAATTACTAATTAAAGGTTTCTAGATACTCTGAAATTATTATTTTTTTCTAGGAACTGTTTGGGGTGACAATAATATGAAAAATAATGATTTATTAGTGAGGGATTTAAATTCACTTGAGTTAAAGGTAACATTTTTCAAACATTTTTAGTGTTAGATGAATTTATTTTAAAGCTTTTAACATATCTTAATGAGGGCTGGCAATAATTGTGGAGGGTGCTGTACAATAAGTTATTTGCCTTGATATTTGATTGCCATATTTCGAAATCATTTTATACAATATTTTTAATTGCTTTGTATTGTATAATACATTGGCTGCAAACATTCGATGGATGATTGCAAACCAGTATATATTCAATAGGTTCTACAAAATAGTGCTACACAGTACATTATAGTAAGTCAAACAATGAGTACAGTACAAATAAACAAAATGTATATAATTTAGTGTTTTTTATAAACGTTTGTTTGACTCTTTTGCTGTCAGGCCACAAAAAACCTTATAACAGTTTCTACCAGTGATGTTGGAAAGTTTCTCCTTGATCACCTTCAAAAGGATATTGAGTTGCTTGGAAAGGCCCTGGGAAAGAATACTGAAAATGCTGAAATCGCTGTTCACATGTTCTTACGGCACATCATCGAAAGTGCCTCAGGTACTGAAATTAGAATTATATAACTTTCACTGATTGTTCACATCTTAATGTGAGATTCTTTTTGTTTCATTTGAAGCATTTTGTCTTTTTTAATGTATTTAAACTTTATCTGATTCTGATTTTATTATTATTTATTGCTACTGAATATGTTCCTAACAGTAAAATTGTTACCCAACAGTGCTTATCTTTAGCCTTCGAATCTAGCTCTAATATTAAGATTCTATGTGATTTTAGGGTTGTTCCTTTATCAAATTAAGAATAATTAGACATGACAGGCATATACATTTTTTTTTAATTGAAAATAAATGTTTTCTAAAGAAATGGCAGCCACAGTAACACAAAAAATATGACTGTGAATATGACTGTTAAACAGTGAACAGTCCGTAATTGCTTTTCATCCTTGGTAAACAGTAGTAGGAGCTTCATTCTAGTAATCTCTTTCCAATGTTATGCGCTTTGAACAAGGAAAACCGATAAATGTGTATGCATTGAGGCAAAAGCACAAAACACCAATGACTACTTACCAAAATAGGATTTGTGAGGGCGAAAACATCAGTAAATTTGCTATGCAGTGTTTTATGGCATCATGAGGCATGCCTTGAAATAAAACCGACAAATTTTCAAAAGCCCTATCAAAAAAATAAATAGGAATGCTAATGTTGCAGTTTGAATAAGACGGGTTGTTTGTTTCTTTAGTTTTGCACCTTAGCTGTGAGGCTAAAATAGCTAACAAGCCATGGAAGCGAATAAGTATTAAGTGTCATTTGAACTGTATGCCTAAATCACACCACTGTTACTGTGTCCACCCTGAGTTGTTAAGTAATTTCGAGTACTTCCTCACAAGTACAGATGCTAAAAATACACAAGTACAGTAAAAAAAAAATACGTCATTCTAAAAAAACAGTAGCAGTCTGAATAATGTGTATACAATGTCATAAACCACATAAGTATTACTGAACAACTCATTCCTTATTGTGGCTTGAGGCACGTGGGCGTACATGGTGTACAAAAGCTTCTGTTATCTAATAGCTACCTCTGTCTGTGTGTAAAACTAAATATAAAAACTTAAAACATCAAACATGATTCAGCTGAATGACCACATTAGAGGCAAGAAAAAAATCTTTATGTACTTCATGTAAAATGTACAATACGGACTTGGTAAGGAACATACTATACAAATACAGAACTCCAGCTGAACATGTTTTACAGCTGGATGTTATAAGACTGTTTACAATAGCAAGGCCGTTTCTGCTATTTAAAAGAAACAAAATTACACAAAGTGCAGATCAACATGTGAAGAAAATCATAAAACATCACATTGTTCACTTATTGTTATTTAGGCATGGATTGATTTGTTATGGCCACAATGGGCTACAGCTTAAAATATATGTTCTTTTATATTTAGTATTTTGTGTGTGTATATTATCTAAAACCATGTATGTACTTCTACAGCTGACTGTAACACTGACTTTTGTACAACTGAGACCAAAAAGAAACGAAATCAGTGGGAAAATATAATGCAGTCCAAAACAAGAACCTTTTTTAAGGTACTGTATTCCAGTATTTGTATCTATTTATTCATTAATTTTGTACTATGTGTGCATTTGGCCATTTTGTTTGTTTGTACGAAAATATGCAGAAGAACTTTAAATCACATGTCTTCATGTAGGCAGTGCAGGATAAATAACTACTGTTTTCTCACTATAGGATTTTGAAAAAAATCTCTCTGAAGTGCACAAAAACATTCTGAAATGGAGTGAAGCAAACCCTCTGGTAAACATTCTGTACAAAGATGTGCCTAAAATGGAAGGTCTGTCCACTGTTGGCCCTTTCAACTGCCCCATCATGTGGAGGTATGAACAGAAAATGTCAGTTCAGCTCTTAACACATCTGATTGAACAGGACAGTTCTTCAAATGAATATCCAGTGCTTTTGGACCTTGTGAGAAAGGTTAGTAAATTCAATAAAATTATATTAATATTACAGCATTTATATTATAATAGCCACATTACAAAATGCTCATACTTTAATGTTAACCTTGGATTTTAACAGCATGGACACATCAAGAACATCAGGCATCTCCCTCAAATCCTCAGCTGTCAACAAAAACTGATGCACCACTTTCACTTTGTTGACTCATCAGAGTGGAAAGACTTATCATTTAAGGAATTCTTGACAAAAGCACCACAAGGTATTATGCAAATCATTGTTGGAAAAATGCTGAAGTTTGTGTTTTTGTCTTTGTTGAATTTGTCTTTTCATTTGAAATTTAGAAAATGGATTTATATGATTATTATTCTATATGCCAACACACATCATAAAATTATACATTCAGTTATAGTATACAGGCTTATACAACATATATAATATAAATACATATAAATAAAACAGATTACAATGATGTGCACATCATTAAAATATATTTTTTTTAGTTTTTTGAAGGTAGATTTTGGTGCTAGCCATGTGTTAAAAAAGTTTGGACTGGAACAACGAAGTCGTGCAATGAAAAAAAAACTTGGGTTAGAACATCTTTCAACTTAATTGGGTTAATTACAGTCAGTAAGGTAAGGTCAGTAAGATAATTGGGTATAAAAAGCACATCCCAGAGAGGAGGTCTGTCAGAAGTAGATCAGGAGGGGTCACCACACCACCGTGAAAGACTGTGTCAGCAAATAACATTTCGCAACATAACATAGTAGATTTCATCATCTTCATAACGTAATATCATTTAAAGATTCAGACAAGGGCGTAGATTTGGTCTCAACACTGGTAGGGAAATGGCAAAATCAACCGATCCACAAAACCAAGGCATGCAGTAATGAGAGTGAGAGCTCGTTGAGCATGTTGGCTGGATCCAGACGAACTGATACCACACCAAATTATTATTCTCCAAATAATAGACCATTAAAAGTGGTTCATACCAAAGCACCCCAAGGTATCATGGAAAGCATTGCTGGAAAAATGTTAAAGTTTGTTTTTTTGTCTAATTGACTAATTGTCTAATTTAGATCCGTTACCTTTTCATTTTGAATTTAGAAAATGGATTTCTTTGATTATTACTCTGTTAGAAATAAAAAAAAGAATGTTGTCTACTAACTAGTAAGTTCACTATCTATGACTTGCTAACATGTGGGTCTGACATGAAAAGAAAGTAAATCATCTGAAAGACTAAATTTTGACCGGTGCTTGACTTTTGTGGACTGGAGCTCTGATAACTCACCGCTAGCTCATTGATCCGCTCTTGATTCTCCGAGTGGTAGGTTCAGCCATCAGGCAGGAAGAGGATACATCATCACACACTGTAATTAGACTGCCATTTGGTGTTTCTTTAGACAGAACAAAGTATACTTTCTAAAAAGCTCCAATGTCTTTAACTAATATAATAATTTATTTAATTTATCGCAGTTGTTATATGTTTATTTGAAGATTTTAAAATTTTAAGCTCTTCTATGTTTAGATAGCACTTAGATGCAGCTCAGCATGTTCTCAACATGTTAATTTTATTCCCTCTAATGAAACACTCCACAGCAAATACCAACAACATTTAGAACATTAGGCATGATGTTAACAAACAACACCATTGCATTAGCAACTCACAGAAATTCTCATTCTGGGGATGCAACTGGCACAGCCATCATTATGTTATTTTTTGCCTTTTATTTAAATAGATATAAAGATAATCCAAGAAAAAATTACAAACACCAATTTTCAGTCACTTGTCACTGGTTAATGCCTATCATCATCTTTTTACTTGTTACTTAATCTTTCCAAATAATTTTGGTTAACGGGTTTTCAGGTTTATTCTCTTAACATTCGTTCTTTTTCTTTTTTTTCTACTGATTGAGTGCCTTTTAAGAAATACTTCTTTTGGTAGACACTGCTTTGGTGTTTCTATGTTAGCAATTTTGCTCTGTTCTTTGTTCTATTTGTTCTGTTCTGTCTCTTTTTCTTCTCCTCTGGGTGAGAAGCAAACCAAACATGTATGCGATTTACAGTTATATACAATACTGGATGTAGAGAAAAAGGAAGAAAAGTTTTAGAGTCCCATCAGAGTAGCAGTGAGAAATAGCTCAGTGTTTTGTTATGGAGGAGGAGAAATGACGGGGTAGTTTGTAAAAGCAGGAGAAAAACATCTGTGATTAAGTTTGCAAGCAGGATCTTCAGGAGGGCCAGCAACATGCAGGCTATGGTCTCAGCAGATGAAGCAAAAGCATCAGACCATACAAGATGGGCAGTTGTTGTGCATTCGGATGGATGGATAGATGGATGGATGGATAGATTGATAGATTGATAGATAGACAGTATTTTATTGATCCTGAAAGAAATTTAGCAGCCAGTAGCAGTTACACAATACAGCATAGTAATACGACAGTTGCTCTACATTAGACTACATAGGATGGGCAGTTACAAAGAATCATCAAGATAGTTAGTTCTGCTAGGCGTGACATATGGATATGGATGTAAAGAATTATAGATAATAGACATCCCAGGAGATCAAAAGGTAACGTGTGTGTTGAGTACTGTGCATGTACACTCAGTAATTACTTAGCATATAGCTGCAATTTGTAGTCCTACACCTGATGATTATGGTCCATCTGATAAAGACCACTGATAAGGTGGTGGCATGTTGTGTGTTGTGCTTGTATATTGTGTAGTGTGAGTTGACAGACACAGCAGTGCTGCTGGAGTGTTTAAACACCTCTTTAGCACTGCTGGACTGAGAACAGTCCATCAGCCAACAGTGTCCTGTGGACAGCGTCCTGTAACCACTGACAAAGTACTAACTAAGACAAACTGTGAAGCAGCAGATGAGCTGTCGTCCCTGATTTTACAGCTACAAGGTGGACCTACATGGTATGTCTGATGGTGTGGACAATGAGGGGACATAGCGTTTAAAAACGGCAGCAGCACTGCTGTGCCTGATCTACACATGCCAGCATAACACACCACCACCACATCAGGGTCACTGCAGTGCTGAAAATGACCCATTACCCAAACAATACCTGTAGTGGTCCTGTTGTAAAAACAAGAAGGTGTAGCTAAGTGCTCAGTATGTTCAATAGTTTTTTTGATTAGTTAGAACACAATTGGGCCTTAAAAAGATAACTTCTGGAAGAATTGTACCTGTACATATATTTTAGAATAAATGTCTACAGTTTGAAAGCTTCTATGTATTTTAATATGATTTTGTAATTAATCTCACTACAGGTGACGTGACCTTGTTTGAAGAGACTGCCAATGTGTTGATAAATATCTGGGAAAATTTGAAAGACTCATCTGGTATGTTTTATGAGTTACTGTCATGTTTGTTACATCATTCTCCATTTCTTTCAATTTAATATTACACTGGTACATTTAATATAATGTATTTACTTTTTTATTTGCTTATTTGATTATGTTTCAGTGGAAGTGGTTGTTCCTGATCATTTGAAGGAGAAAGAGAAGAGCACTTTAATGATCAGTGATCTCTTGCCTTTGGAAAACCCTCAAACTATGATTCTAATAGTCACTCAATATCTTGCCAAAATGCAAAATGACTGCATTAACAGTGCTAAAATTCAGCAAAGCAGGTACGTGTTTAACACGTTAAATATATATATATATATATATATATATATATATATATATATATATATTAACACTACCCAAAACTATCATCTATGGTAACACAGTTTTTTGCTGCTTCTCAAATGCAAGTTAAAACTCTCCCAGCCATAAAAGGAACTGGATATATACAGATTCAGAAACCACTGGCACCTTTTCTGGAGCCTGGCCTTAAGTTGGACTGAAGCCTGTGGTCTGACCAAAAAAAAATTTCATTATTTTTAAAATAATGGATTGAACTTTAATGCTGTTCCATGAATACTGAGTAATATATATATATTGCACATATTACAACAGCATGGCTGGTCATACAGGTCACCCATACATTATGAAAGAAAAATAAAACAAAAACAAAGGAGATTCTAAAATGTTGAGCTGTTAAAACTTTATATCAAGCAAGAATGGGAAACATTTCACATTTCACCTAGGCAGCAGTTGTGCTCCTAGGTTCTGAAAGTGTTCAGAGTGCAGTTAAAAGAAGAGGAGATGCAGCATTCTCCCAACTATTTTGATCAAATTTAAAATGGGCACACATTTCTCAAAAGACAATCATATTTTCTCAGTTTCAATATTGGATAAATTTTCTTTGTAATATTGGTAGAATTCAGTTATTTGCACAACATCATATACTGTTTTCATTTACATTTACACAGTGTCTTATTCTCCCAACTATTTTGTTTTAAGTTTTCTTGTAAACTCTTTTTAAATGTTTAGTTTAAAAAGTAATAAACTTGACACAGTCTAGTAAACATTTTATCATCAACAAATAATAAATCATAAAATGATAGGTAAAATTAAATTGTATGACATATTTATGACATATATATTATTTTTTTGCATAATTGGAAAATTTATATTACTCTTTGACCAACCAATTTTGAAATTTTCCAAAATCTTGGTTTTCTTTCAATAACTCAATGTCATATACAATGTCAAATACATACACTAGTATGGAAAGTTGTAATACCACAAAATACATATCTTTTAGCAAATTATACTATTTATTTACAAATTGGAAAAAATAAAACATACAAAATGTGCCATCATTTTTGCACTGGCCACATTTGGTGTTTAGGTTTTTTTTCTCCCAATATACTAAATACTCTGCATAAACAGAATATTTGGAGATGTGTGTTCTGTGTAGAGGATGTGCACTTATTTTGAAATGTTGATCATTTTCATGTCTATGCAGAATGATGGAGTCTGAAAACCTCAAACCTTCACACATGATCACTTGTGACTTAGAGGAAGATTTCCTTCCCATTGCCATCTCCAATATCGCATATGCTGTGAACGAGGATGGCACGGAGACCATCGATTACAACTTCAAAACACTTGAAAAACAGCTGATCAGTCGCTTCATCAGTGAGAAACCTACCATAAATCTCTCGGTATGTTTACACTCAAATAAAAATTGCTAATCTGATGTGCTAGGATGTGCTTTTTGGTGGGGCATGCACAGTAAATAAATAATTCATATAATTTCAATATAGTGTAATTTCTTTATGTATCATTTTAGAATTTACCCGTGATGGAACGTAACCCTGTGAAGACCCTTCAGTCTTTCTTCTCGAATGTAAAAGACAATCTGGTAGAACAGTCATTTTAATTTTTTTATTTATTTTTCTATTTTTGTATCAATCTTAGTATTATTTTAAAGTTCCATTTTTTCTTTTTTTGTGAACATTTTCAGGTACCTTTGAGTGTCCAAGACAAGAATTACATCATGAATGAAATGAAGTTCATAGACGAAATTTCTGCTGCTCTGTCCACTTTGAAAATAGCCATTGGCTTTCTGCAGTTATCTTCATCTATCAGTTCTCCGAACATGCTTCTGGTGAACTACATGAAAAACGAACTAAGAATGGAGGACAGGTCAAAACACCTTCAGCTTCCGGTAAGACAGATTTCTAAAAAAATAATCCTGCCTGTGACTTGTTGCATACTGTTGGCAAAAAAATAGTACTGGGTTTTGAAGTGTATGAAAAAAAAAAACATTATTAATTCCTTTCAGGTTTTGAGGACTTGCCAAATAAAGCACATCCAGTCACTCTGGGAGGTTCTGTTTACCAGACGCTCAACGCTGCTCACTGAAATGAACCAAGTATGTGTCCTTATTTATAACACGACAGACATAATTTTATGTAATTTAATATAATTGTATATATTTCGTTTTTTCATTTTGTTTTATTCTTCTACATTTTTTGATCTCAGCAGCATTCTATATTTACATTGATTGAGAATTAGGAACATCTCTTTACATTAAATTGTATTAATGTCTTTTCCATATTCTGTAATGTTGACATATTTGATGGTATGCGTATATATATATTGGATATATGCATATATAAAATTTTTTGCTGTGATATTCAATGTTGCAACATAGCAAAATTCCCACATTTTTTTTTCTTTAAATGTGTGTCAGTGCATTCAATACTTACAATTTACAGTTACTGCCAGCAAAAAAAAGCATGGTTTAATTTATTTTCATCTGTTTTTCCCTCTTTGCTTGTTGGAAAAATGAAGTAGACAAAACTTTGCTGAAAAAGCAGATTCACTAGGATTAGTTAAATACGTTTTAAATTAGTTAAAACGTGTATCACTGAACTTCAAGTTATGAAGACACAAGCATTTTTTTTTTTTACCATAAGAACACGTGTTGTTTAAAATGCATTAGACAGCTGTCTAAATATATAGATGTAAATAAAGGAGGTAATTGAGTAATATCAAGAACAATGTACCAGATCGTTTTAAAGAATGTATAACAATCTTACATTCTCATTAAGCAACTATGTAACTGCATTTTAGTGAAGTCTTTAGTGATGTTGTCAGGTCAAGTCACAAGTCATCAGTTTAGTGACTCGAATTGAACTCGAGTCCAAGTCATGAGACTCAAGTCCAACCGCCTGGTAATTACTACACAAAATATCCTCATAGTGGTGTATACATTTTCTGTTTTAGGAACCATTCTACATGATCGACGCAGCTTTCCATGAGTGTTTCAGTACAGAGGAAGAACACAATGCCAACAATGCCTTGGCCATAATTCGAAACCTGGACCTCTTCATCATTGAACTGCATGATGTCATCATGAATATTGACAACAAAAGCATCAAACCAGCCTGGGAGTAAGGACTGTTTCAGTTATATGCATTATTTGTCTAAACAGACCAAAAGCCAGAGTGGATCATTTACAGTGGGTTGGTAACAGATTGGGACAGTTACTGTGGGCTAACATATATTGACCCTTTCTTGTACACACAATAAGCTTGTACAGACAAGCTTTTAAATTAAATATATTTAATCAGTTCAGTATTACATCTGGGTTTGCACTCCTCAAGTAGTCCTTGTTGATTGAAATCGGCACACTAGTGTACATCTGGTGCTGGTTGACACAAATACAGAGCACAGTACTAGTGCATTGCTTATGTAGTATTGTTTATGCATGAAGTACAATGATTGAAAGGCTTGACCAGCAGCAATAAATACAATTTCAAAGCAAAGAAACAAACAAGCAAAGTAATAAATAAAAAGTGTGCTGTTTATTAAAAAAAAAACATTTGTGCAAGAATAGTGTCCTATATAAAATGAACACAGGTTTCAATGAAACATGTTAGCTGACCTGATTTGTGCATGGTGATTGGCTTTTTTTCCTGTTGTTTATTTAATTTGGAAGATGTTTAAAATGAGAAAGTGAAAGCAAAACACCATTAGCGGTGCTGGATGGGTATAAAAGGCTGCTTGAAAGTGCAGGTTTAGGAACCTTGCTCTAGAACATCAGCTAAAGGAATAGAAGGCACTGACATTTGTTCTCTGGAATGATGGAGCTCTATCAAATTCCTTTGGGCTGAGTTGGAGTGATCCAGAACTGATCATCCAACATCAGGACCTGACCGCTTTAATGCTCTTGTGATCTAGATTAAAGCCTTTCCCAAGAATTGAGGCTGTTATTGCAGAAAGGTGGGGAGTAAAACCAGTGGTTGAAAGAGTGCATTATATGTCCAAAGGAGTCTAAACCAGTGGTAGGTTTAGACTCCTTTGGACATATAATGCAGTCTTTCAAGAATTAATAAGCTACAATGTTGTTTTTCAGTATTACATTAATTTTTTCAGTACTTATTTACCTTTAACTTTTTAATTAAGTGGGGTCATGAGCATATTTTCTAAGTTTTCTCATTTGTTACACATTTTTTTAAATACATTGGTACAGGGAGTTTTGTAAAAAGTTACAGTGTTTGTCTTTTGAGTTTATATTTCATTTTATTCTCTGCTTGGTTTTACTAGGATCAAAAGTACTTTTGAAACATTCCTTCTATATGAGAAGCAGCTGGATGAAGACTGTGTTCACAGCCTTTTGGAGCACCTAAGTGAAGACCTGACGATGGAATATGTGGTTTCCTTATGGAAGCTTGCTGTGAAAAGAAGAGTCCAGAACATCTAATTTAGTCAGTGTAACCTGATGGAAAGGGTTCTATAATAAACAAGTTAAAGATTACATGTGGAAATTCAAACCCTAACTCTGAAGATAATTCCTAAAAACCTTACTGCATCTTGATTTTAGTTTATTGCAAATCCATTTGTAATTGATTTTTTTGAGTTAGCTTAGAGAATAATGTACTTATGTTGGTAAAATCTAGGTCACTAAACATTTATGACCTTAAAATAAAGCTTCAGTAACATCAGTACCGTTACTCTTGCATATAAGACAACAAACTCAAAACTTAGAATAGACGAAACTGCTTGGATTAATGGGCTTAGATCACAAAGTTTATAAGCTAACAACTCATATAGTTGCTTATTTTGCTTATCTACAAATCACAATGCCACTAATCATTATATGTTTTTCAATCTTGATCACAACAACCAAATACATATTCTACTTTAAGATTGTTTACTTTGTTTATCGTTTATCTATTTCATTCTTTCAGCTTTTATTTTTTCTTTAATCATATATGCATAGATGAATATTGTCTAAACTGATGATTAGTTACTTCATGTATGGCTTCTGTTACCGATTTCATGATTATAAGTCGATGCAACTATAACTATAATCTCATCTTAAACTGGTGTTCTGAATAAAAATAGAAAAACTCTCTGCAATCTATATGCTAATCCAGTTTCTAAGGTAATCTCCATCCTATTCTCTTGTATCGTCTAAGAGTCTGTGCTTATCAATAAAATACTTCAACAAGTCATTAAGTGTTTTGTTTGTCTTTTGATTAAGCTTGTTTTATTTATTTATTTATTTATTTATTTGTATTTTCATTTATTTTGCTTCACACTTTGGATGGCTCTTAAATCATCAAGTACAGTATGCCATAGTATAAGCCTTGATCAAAATAAGTAAATTATTAGTAATTAAATTAGTTGTAAAGTCTTTGGACTTGATTCACTCATTAGGTCTTAATTGACTTGTTAAGACTGCTTGGGCAAGTCAAGAATTGCCTTTAGGAATTGGCAGCTGATGACAATTCTAGAGTAAAGCAAATTCCCTGACTCTGAAATTTGAGACCAGAGGCTCCTTTAAGCAGTTTGCTGAATATGTGACAGTAAAGCTAGTTAGTTAATTGCTACTAACCAGGTGTAGGCTTTGTGAAATTGCTGGGTTTTAAAACTGCTGGAGGGTCTCATAGATGCTCTGTTGATGCTGGGGCACATTGAGGGGTTCGCCATACAGTGAGGTTAGGCACTGGAGGCATTGTTCTGGAGGGACCCGATGCAGCGCGATGTGGTACTGGGTTCTGGTGAGCACTGGATACACTATGTCTGGCAGCCTATCTACCAAGAGACTCACACTGTGGTCTACACCCACCCCTTTAGGAAACTGGCTGCAGCCTGTGTAGTCGGGGTTTTAGTCTGCTTGCCGAGCCGAGACCCACTCTGTGTATATGAGTGTGAATAAACTGCCAAGGAGTCAGCACTATCGCCTCATTCATTTTTTGTGTTGTAAAAGACGAAATAGTTCTTCATCGTCAGTGAGAAGGCAATCTGAAAATCCTCTCCCTTCAGCTGAAACTCTTAGAAAAGTAATTTACTTGAATATAAAATAAATAAATAAAAATACACAGTGGATGCTTCACAATGAAATACTGCTTTGCAAGGGGCAATAATAGTATTAAAATGGCTTTTAAATTTAAAACATGAATTTGGAACCAGAACACCATACAAAGTGTAAATAGTAAACCTCGTTTATAAGCTAAACTGGAAAAAGGAATCCTCCTTTGCAAAATATATCTAGAAACACATATTTGAAGGGGCCACATTGAGATTTTTTTTATCACTACCCCCTGCTGTACAAAGGAAGGTAGTACAAAATAAAACAGAATACCTGTGTTGTAAAAGATAAAATAATTTATCGGGCAATCTGAAAATCCTGAACATGTAGTGGCGTTCTCACATGAAGAAACAAGACTGGGAATAAGACATGGGTTTATATTGAACTATTGTAAGACCATAGCTTACGCCAAAATAAGGAAAAATAACATGGCTATAGCCCTAAACTGTCTTCGGCCTCCATACTCTCTTTCACCCTCGCCCGCTCCTCATTCCTATTTCACCCCCCAATCCCCCCTTAGATACAAGAGCCCTTTTTAACTCTTTCGAACTCCATTTTATAGCACTAAAGATAATATACACACCACATTTATCCCCCACCAGGGTCTTTAACCTCCCTGCACCATATCCACTATAATGTCTGACACCTCACACTATGGGTGCGTTCGAATTGCCTACTAGTCAGTAGGCAATAGATTAGAGCCAGTATGTACGCAAGACATCAGAACACTGCTGTAAGTCCAGCTATTCATATAAAAACCCCATTTACTGACATTGTTTCAGATACTTTCTGTGACACTGAGCTGTGTTTTTGTTTGAATATATACTCACATAGTGTCTAGCTGTAGCTCAGAGATGAGGAATTGGAAAAAATTTAATCTTTTTTTATTCAAAAGTAGTGCTAACTTCTGTAGCAACAGTTCACTAGCCGTAGCTACACATACACACAGCCGACGTTCCGCTTTTCGCCATTCATCCTCGGCTCCAGGTGAATCATGGGATAGCGCAGTGTGCTGCGGTCACATACATAAAAATTGCTGGCGATTCAGGAGGTCATCCAGGTACCGTTCACCTACTACTCGATGCCTACTGAGTATTCAGATATACTAGCCTCGCTTGATTTTACCTACTGAGTAGTAAACAAGTAGGCGATTTCGGACGCACCTTATGGCTGGGACTGACCTTTTATCTTGGTTGCTACCACCAGTTCTGACACCATTGTGACATAAAAGGTTCTCAGAAAAAACATCTGGTTAATAACTCAGCTTTACTGTAGAGCTCAGTGACAATGTACAAAACATAGGGAAAACAAAGTGCTAATGCTAGCTGTCAGTTCTTACTGTTAGCCTTAGCACACACCCTATTTACTGCTAGGCTCCTAAAACTTGCTACAATACACACCCAAACCTAACCCTGTCCTTCAAAATATAAGTTCCTCCAGAAGCTAGAAAACATAGCAGAACACTAACATGAGTAAAATACATCTAAACTAAATAAAACTATGCATGCTCTGATGACACAGTATTATTAACAAGTGGCAGCAAATGGGAACTCAACATCAGGAACAGCAAAAAAAGTGAACACCTGTAGGGTGATATGGTAGTGATGAGTGATATATGGTATAGAGTACATGTTAAATATTTATTTACATTTTATTACTTGGAGATAAAAAAGCTGGCATGTTTGACTCCTTCTCTCCTCATTAATTATTTTTTTCTGATTCATATATTTTTATATTTAAGGCTAGTCTGGTTTAAAACAAAGAACTATATTGAATTAATGATGTTTTGCACTTTTTGGCTAGACATCTTAGCAACTGGTACAACAATCCTTAAACCATTACAATGTATCTAATATATATTACTGTTACTTTTGCAATTAACTTTAAGCTTATAGTGGTTGGGTTTGTGCTGTTTTGTATTTTTTGGTAATACTAGTTCATTAAATAAAAAAGGAAAATTAATGAGCTAAATTTCCTACTGTAATGTTGTGTCACTGCCATCTTTTTCAACCACAACTATACCAATGGCATTGTTTCAAAAAGCTGTTATTTATTTAAAACCACAATTATTACAGGAGATAAAAAACACAATGTACATTATGGGTAAACAAGGGAAAAAATCAGTTTAGACACAATTTCTTAAATTTGGATAGCAAGAAAGGCTATTCTGACAATACAGTACCACTTATGAGATCTAAAATATATTACATAACTATGAAAAACAGCAATCTTAACACAACCCACACAGTGGTCAGCAGCCCACATATCAGAGTGGTCTTACTTCCAGTCTTACTTCCAACCCATCCCCCTGTCTTTTGGAAAAACTCGAAAACATCACCACATCTGTTTGAGTCAGATTTCAAAAAATCCATACAACATGCATGTTTGTAAAAAGTCAGAAATACAGACTAATAAATACAAACACAAACAGAATTTATTACCCTTCTCATAATTAATGTAATTAAATAAAACCAAGAAACTTGGACTGGAAGCAGTTGAAGTTTACTTAAAGCATGATCTTGAAGATGACTGTTTTTTAAATCTCTGCCTTGACTCAGTTTCGATCTCCACTGGTCTAGGTCTTGACTTGGTCTTGGCCCCTGTTTGACTCTTGACACAGTCTAAACTAGTTGTTGCCTAGAGCTTATCTTGGACTCAACAAATGTGAGCCCTAATTTCTGTTGGTCCAGACATCATGGAATATTCACAAAATGGACAGCTGCTGTGCTTAAAAGATGTAGAAAGTAAAAAAAACATTTGTTTTTGTTATTGGATAGTGACTATGTAGTAGTAGTAGCCTACTGTAAAGCACAGTGATTACGAGACGGTTATGTCGCTTACTCCCTGACATTTAAGACATGCATAACTCATATCACTCATTATTGTATAAGCAGTGAGAAAACGTAGAAAGATCAATGAATGATTTATACAGACAAGTGGAAAATTAGGAAGGGCTGCAGGCAGCAATCAACACACTGTGTGAATTAAGGGGGCAGGGTAAACAATGCACACTGTTTCAGTGCCCCCCTAAGGCAGTTCCCTCTGTTGCCTACTGAAGAGTACTGAAAAGAGTACTGAAAATCCCTTTCTTAAGTAAAGATAAGATGAGATAAGATAATCATTTACTAGTCCAACAGGGGGGAAATTCAGAGTGTTACAGCAACAAAACTATGGCAGATAAATAGATAGATAAAAAGCAGTACAGTATATACACAATATAAATAATAAAAAGTCAAAAACTTAAGAAGAAGATTATCATTTACAGATAATTGCACATTGACTTAACTGCACATGGGGGAATAGAAAAATATTGCACTTTGTTATGCTATATTGAAAAAAAAACTCAATTTCCTGTAAGTGTGTGCAGTTTAATGTGTGTATGTGGGCTCCTGTGTATATGTGGTCAGCTGGGAGCAGTGCTGGTTGTAGAGTCTAACAGCAGCAGGAAGGAAGGACCTGCGATACCGCTCCTTCACACACTTAGGGTAAAGCAGCCTGTCGCTGAATGGCAGATGCCACCAGTAAGTGTTGCATGAGTGATCTATGTTCATGATGCATACCTAATAGTTGATTCATACCAATTCCATAATTTCATTTGATAAACATATGAATGATCTGTTTAATGTGAGGTTACAATGTATATCTGATGTGATTTGAGGTAAAGTAAATTCACATTTGTCAACGTTAAAATATAGTAGAGCAAAAATTCATGTATCTTGCGAAAATGTGCTGCTGCACTTACCAGAACTCAAAATAAAAGGGTTTTTTTTTTGTTTTCATGGACTGTAGACTAGCGAATGTCTCTCATTAGGCTCTGCTACATTTTGTTTAAAGTCTTAATTATTCTCTGCAGAAGCCAATACAGACTGTCAAAGAGACTATTGGAATATCCTCATGGACTTAAGAACCTCTTGTCATGTCAAATAGCCAACAAGGTATTTTGTTCTACTCGTCGAATGTTTGTGTCATGCTAATGCTAAGTGCTACTTCGTATTTGTTTATGACCTGTGTATTTTATGATTTATTGCTGTATTTTTGTACTATAATTATTTAAACATGTATTTCTCACGGCATGACTGGAGGCACATATATCTGAGGGACAAGACGTGTCCAGGAAACCAACATCCGTTCCAAAGAACACTGACCTGTGTTCGTGTTGTTGTGATAGAGTTACGCCACCACTGTGTCAAAGAAAACTACTGTAATTGTACAATTGTACAATTACTTGAGTATTTCAATTAGTTTTTTTTCTGCGTTGTCTTGGCTACATTATTTAAAATGATCTGTACAGATAAAATTTAGGTAAAACATACATTACCTCTCAAAAGTTTAGGGTCACTTTAGAATTTCATTTTATGCCATTTTTATGCAATTCACAAACAATTTTATCCATTTCACAATTAATGTAAGTGTATCAAATGATTTTTAAAGAATAAATATGTTTGTATTAAAGTCTATTTTTGTTTAGAGGCATATTTTGCATATAGTCCTATTATCAGTAATTCTCAGTCCTCTGTCTAAATCTCCTGGTACGGCCACCCATCCAAGTTAAGGATGTTGTTGGGCTAATTGGTTGTTAGGACACTCTTGCTCAATTGTGATGCACAGCTGAAAAACATTCTACTAATAAGTGAGTATAAAAGGGAGAACAACATTCTAGGTTAGTTTAGTATCTGAAGCATCAGCAGTTGATGGCTTGCTGACCAACTGAAACAACTTTCTTTAGAGACCCGTCAGTCCATTGTTGTGTTAAGGAAGAAGATACTCCATTGAAAACAAGAACATTTCACTGTGATCCCAAACTTCTCACCACAGTTAAGGTCAGTGTTCATGATTCAACAATAAGAAAGAGACTGGACAAAAATGGTATCCATGGGAAAGATCCATGGTGAAAACCACTGCTGACAAAAAGATCCGCCAATAAAATTCTTGATAATCCCAGAGACTTTGGGAAAATATTCTGTGGACCGACAAGACAAAAGGGGAACTTTTTGGAAGGTGTGCGTCCCGTTACATCTGGCGTAAAACTAACACAGCATTTAAAAAAAATATCATACTGACAATCAAACACTGGGGTGGTAGTATGATAGTCTGGGGCTGCTTTGCTGCTTCAGGACCTGGATTACTTGCTGTAATTGATAGAACCATGAATTCTGCTTTCTACCAGAAAATCCTGAAAGAGAATGTCCAGCCATACGTTAGTGACCTTATGCGCAAGCGTATTTGGGTTCTGCAGCAGGACAATGATCTGAAGCACAGCAGCAAGTCTGAACCTCTGAATGACTGAAAAAAAACAAAAACAAAATGAAGGTTTTGGAGTGGCTTAGTTATAGTTCTGACTTGAATCCGAGATGCTGTGGCAAGACTCATTTCCAGTTATTGCAATCGCTTGACTGCAGTTGTTGCCGCCAAGAGTGGCACAACCAGTTTTAGGTGTAGCAGGCAATTACTTTTTTCACATAGGGCCAGGTTGGTTTGGATAGAGAGAGAGAGATAGAAAAAGTCAAGCTACATTATGGACAAACAAACAAAAGTCTCCTATAATGCAGAATACTCTACAAGATAAGATTAAAGGGGCAAACATTCCGACCATGTGTGCTTGCCTTCTTGTGCACTCTCATATTTTCAGAGCTTGGTACTCACATGCATATGCTTAATTTAAAATTAACGCTTTTTAATGGAGATTCGCTACATTAGATTCTCCTCTCCAGGCTTGTATGATAATTGCATAAAAATATTTTAAATAAATATTAAATACATTTTTTTTTCATAGTTAATATGCAAATATACAGGAACTAGGCAGTAACACCTACCACAAATGGTCTACTAGCATTAATAACTTTGGAACCATTTAAGACATCAGCATCAGCAGTAATCCAGCTTAAAAGTCACTCCAAATTTCCACACATCACAACTCTCAAAAGACCCTCCCCTTACTGGCATGGAGATTTCACCTACCTCTGACCACACACTAGCCAGCAATCCAGCTCCAAAATCCACTAGCTGCCATTGTATTAGCTCTCTGCTTTTAGTCTTCAAATTATAAATGAGGTTTGAAACACGACTCACGGATAAGGACGCTTGTCAGACTTTCAACTTACTAAGCAGGGTTAGATAATACAGCTATGACCACCGTTCAGACAGTAATCCAGCTCCTGCTATTGGCTCTTTGCTTTAGCTTTAGCTTTAGCTGCCAACTAAAGGGTTAAAATAGCAGTTCAATTCACACATCATAGCACTCAGCAGCCCAGAAAAAAATCATTCAACTTCAGCCACAATCCAGAAAGTAATTCAGCTCCAAAAACGCCATTTGTTTGTTTTGTAAATTAAACCAAATTAGCACTACTAATGCGCAATATCCTCTTGTGTCTACATTGTAACAGTTTGTGTTCTTGTGGGAAAGGGGTGTTTAGATCTAAAGACAAACTTGAATCATGAATTATTTTCTTTTCTTAGCAGTGGTAACACAAAAACCCATGGGCCCCGAATAAACTGGGTGGGATGTTGTATTAGTTGTATTATGTTTTAGTCCACTACTAATAAAATAACTGCAATAACAGCATCAATAACATTTATAGCTTTATTTGTATATGAGTTTGATACATACAAAACATATGAAAGTACTGAACCATGTGTCAGTAAACATGTAAGGAAAACAAGTAAAGATATATGTTAGATACAAAAGATAAAAGTTATGCAAATATAATATTAAAAAATAGAAAATTAAGCGCTTAAAGCACATTACAAGCTTTTTAAGAGTAAACACGTGTAAACTGGGTTAGCTATACTCTAGAATTGTCTTTGGCTTACTTTATAAAGAACAGGCAGCACAAATCTGAATGCATTAGTTATAGAAACAAGGAAACTAAGAGATTTTTATAATAACATTTTCATAATAACATTATTTCGTATTTATGCACAGCAAGCTTACTTCAGGTTCTTAGCTTTACACAAAAAAATGGCAAGGTGGTAGGAGTATGTGGTAGGAGTATGTCTAGTTCCTGTCCAAACGATCTGTTTTGAACAGTTATATTATACAAGTACAAGTTTTAGCAAGACTTTTATTTTTTATCTTGTTCCCAATCAGATCAAATAAGGACTTATATAACAGACAAACTTAAATTACAACACTATTTTTTCTAATATACCAACAAATGTCCTTTTTGTGATTTCCTCATTGACAAAATTATTCAACCCCTTAAAGATTACCACTCTCAAGAACAGAGGTTTCAATCAGGTGTTTTCAACCAGGTGTTAATAGCAAGTAGATGTGAACAAAGCCATAACGAGCAGCAATTAGGCAGATTTAGATACTCAGCTCCTTATAACAGTTAATGGTGTTTTTGCAACATGGTGAAGTCCAGGGAATGGTCAAATAAGTCAATATTAGATATATTAGAAAGAATATTGTTGTAAGTTAAGTTGCATTAAATTATTTAAGCAATTTAAGTCCTTATTTAATCTGATTGTGAACAAGATAAAAAATAAATGTCAAACTTACTAAAAGACTTCACTGCAGTGGGGGTTGAATAATTCTGAACACAAAAATATACATCTTATGTAAGAACGGTAACAGACTTAGCAGTGCTGTATGTGTTACTGCTGGCATTGTTTTCTGCTGTCTGGCTGCTCTGGTCAGTTTGCTGGTGTCTCAGACATGGGACAGCCTTCCGCCAGGCCGTTTTGTATGCTTTCCTTATCTTGGGTATCTTGAAAGCGTACACTACAGGATTCACCGCTGAGTTGGCATGCGAGAGGAGAATGCCAACGTAGAAAGCTATATGAGGAACATGGCTGCTCTGGCTGTAAAACTCAATGGTGTTCATAATGTGTATTGGCAACCAACAGGCTGCGAACAGAGCCAGAACGAGAGCCAGCGAACTGGCCAGCTTCTGCTCTTTAATGTAATATGCGCTGGACTTGGCAGCCCTGATGACACCTCCTCTCAGCTGCTGAGATATGGTGCAGAAGATGAAGCAATACAGAACAGTCATGACCATCATGGGAGGAAGAAGGCAGCTGAGGAAAATGAAGTTGACCAAGTAGGACATTGGAATAACAGTCAGGAACTGGCACACGATGGTGGAGTTAGAAGGTGGCAAAGAGTTATAGTTGTTCCATCCAAACATAGGAATGAAGCCCAAGACAGCAGCGGTCAACCAACATACTGCTACTATGGCCCACGAGTGTGCTTGCTTGACTGTTCCTTTGTACCTGAAAAATAGATTCAATTTATTTAGTGGGGTGAATTAAAGTACTAGAGTGATTTATAGAGTTCTGAATCTGTCTGTAAGAGCTTTAGTTCTCTAGGCCTGTGGTTTTCATCAAGTGGGTGGCGTCTTTAATTAGAAGCCTTAACCACAACATTTCAGCATGGGCTGCGTTTTGGCCGCACTCGAAGTTTCAAATCTATTTTCCGCTGCTTGCAGTGAGCTTCATATCTCTGTTAGGAGTCGCACAACTTGGTAAAATTAAGAGTAACTGATCTTAAATGTTATTGGATTTTAGGACATTATGCCCCCACTCCAACAACACACATGACTTTCCATCAAGTCTTGGATCTCTTTGCTAGTCTTCTGGAAACCAGATATACAGAACTCAAAATCGCCAGTCTCTTCTTTCCTGAAGGTGTGCATGATTTTGGTGTTGTAATAACGTGATCAGTGACTAGTCAAGCTTCCAAAATTTCAGGGTTACTATGCAAGAGGAAATCTGCCAATGTTAATACTCATTCTTTGACTACGCTAGTCTCTTCCTTCCATTGTTTCTGCTTGTGAAGTGAAGCAATAAGTTTCCATGATCACTTTTTCCATTCACTACCCAAACATGCATACAACGTACCCATCAGGTACTGCTTTGAATGACCTGTTGGAAAGTGATCAGCAGCTTTATTTAATGAGCATGCAAATCTGCTATGGCAAGTTTGCCCAGCTGTTGATATAGACAAGGCACTGTCCATGTTGAGCTACTGTTGATTATGATAAAAGGATTTATGTAAGCTTACAGAATAATTCGAATCTTAGTCACGAAAGAAATGTAAAGACAGTTGCAATATTTTTATTAATTTGGATTATTCATTAGATTTAAAGATCGCTTAGTGCTCCTATACGGTTTGTTAGTTTAGAAAAAATATATAGACCTGTTCTTTGTGTAATGTATAAGAAATATTCTGAAATATTGCATGTATACCTCTGTGGTCATGGGACATAAGCTGCAGCCCCTGCAGTTGACATGGCTCAAAACCATAGTTTCTAACTAATGCTTGTTTGTTTAACTCTACCAAAATCTGTCATAATATGGTGCTGACTAGTTGCCATGAAGTAGTGCATTAATTAACATGACGTAATACATTAAGAAAGGTGACCTAATGTTAAGTAAACATGCAACAACTGTATTAATTAACGTTGTTTTCATATGAAGTGTTGACATGGTTATTAAGTTAAGTAGCACTTTTGTTAATGTGACTAACAACTAAGGTACTCCTTCAATAATGGTTGACTAATGTTAACATGTACTGTTAACAAGTATGTAATGTTAAATTAATATATAGGGTGCGTCTCAAAACCTAGTGAGTGTCTAACTAGGCTGTTTAAGTAGCGGCGTTCTCTCCTCATCTCTCCTCATAAAACAGATTACTGAGACGCTCTAGTTAGAGAGCGACTGCGTCACGGCATGTTGCCGCCCACTGCAGCACGCGAACGGTGGTTTAGCTGGTTGCTAAGCTACCGCCCAGCATCCAAAACAATAGCCAGAGGCTTAAAAATCCGCTAACATAGATGCAAAATGTTCAACGATTCGTTACTAATAAAAGTCACTAATAAAATACAGTTTTGTGTGATTATATGGAAACACATTAAAACACTAGAGAAAATCAAAATAACTTACATTTAAAAACAACTTCACTGCTCGTAGATTTGTCTGCGTTGCATCATGGGATTGCCTTAGCAGCTGAGGAAGCGTTCGATGCTTCCTTAAAATCAGGTCTAAATAAGGTTCCTCAGTAGACAGCATGTTTAAGGTATGTAAGAATTGGGAGAGTCTGCATGTCGGGAGCACATACTATTACATAAAATGCTGCCTATGTAGGAGCTCACCAGGTTTTGAGACACACCCATTATGTTAACATGTACACATAAGGGTTGAGTGTTGACTAATACTTTAATTTGCTGTAATGATAGTTAAGCAGTTGTAGCCATTAACTTGTTTTATTTACTTACTTCCATTTTCTGATGTAATATTTAGTATTCAGTTCCATGTTTGGTTGCTTGTTGGGATTTCATTGTGTTGGGTTGTTAAGTTAGTTCAGCTTTTTGTTGCTTGTATCTTTCATCTTTGGAGCTTGAGTATTTTATTTTAGAGCAAAAAGGAATTTAAAGCTAAGAACTGAGTCTCCAGGTTCTATGCTGATAGACTCTGACTCCACATCCTTGAGGGTACCACTTAATGCCAAGTATTTCATAAGGTCACTATTGAGAATGGAAATCTGGTATATCTAAAAAACATTGCATCTAAACTACATCCCATCAATAAAACACCCTACTTGTGTATCTCTTACGAAGGCAAGGCACTTCAGTGCACCCAGTGTGCAGATTCATAACCCACAGCTCCAGATTTACTGTGACACTAAGAACAAACAGTATAGCAGAAACACCTTCATAAACCTAGATTGCCTTTGTGATGTACCGCTTGTTATTCACATAGTGAACTCTCGAAACACTCTTGCAAAAAGTAACACTGAACTCTGGGGGTGATTTTCCTGGTAAGAAGATGATGTGGCACATGCAACGAATCACAAACACTGTTGAGCACTGTAGAGATACACTCAGCTGATTAACTTATATATTTGAAAGACATGTTTTAATCAGATTTTCTCAGTATTTTGTGAAATGTTTAATTTGTGCATGCAAAAGTGACATTTACTAATGGTTAATTAATTAATACTAACTACCAGTTAATAAACCTTTTTTATTTTTTAATTTAAGACTTTCTGTGCAAATCATATTACTGATATCAAGAATGAAATATTTTTTAACTGACATTTCATTTTTACAAATCCATGTTTTCTTCTTTGAACCAATTGAAATTACTGGCAAAAACCCACATACAGCACTCCATATTAATTTTTTTACACTTATTTTAGAAGGAAACGTCTACATGGTAGAAATAAATGTGAATCCAGTCAATTTGGGCTACTTGACTGGATCTTTTGAATCTACAGTCCAGTTAATCTCTGCACATGAATCTTAATCTTACCTGAGAGGGATGTAAACTCGCAGAAATCGGTCTACAGCAATGGCCAGTAGGGAGTACACCGAGGCCTGGGTCAGCACGATGACCACGCAGCTGATGAAGAGGCAGCCATGGAAAGATGTCTTAACCCGTCCATCCACTAATACGGCCAAGGGGACGGCCACAGCCCCCACCAGAAAATCAGCCACTGCGAGGGATGCAATGAAGCAAAAGGTGGGTTGCCTGAGGGACCCAGATGTCCACACTGCCCAGATGACCAGCAGATTGCCCAGACAACATGCAACAGCAATGCATATTTCCAGAGCAGTGTAGATCACCTCTCCAGCATCAGCCATTGTGAGTTAGAAGGAGAAGAACTTGAGAGGAACGTGCTGGCTTTGTGGTTCCAACTGCACACATACACAAAGTAAACTGAAAGGACAGAAGGTTGTTACCTTACAGACCACAAAGTGTGAGTGTAGGCGTTTGTTGGAGGCAGAGACGAAGGGAAACTGCTGTCTGCATGTCAGGTTGTTTGCAGCTGCTCAAAGTGGAAAACTGCAGCAGCAACACTTTGGGGTGGATAATGACAAATTCTGGCCTTGGTGTCTTCTCGAAGAACGATTGAGTTGCTGTGCTTTCCACTGATTGACTCATGGACATGCAGTTAGTCAAGTGATTATCATGATGTAGATTATCACGATTATCATATCATATTTTCATATTATCATATTTTCACAATGCGTATGATGTACACTACTGCTCAAAGGTTTAGGATCACTTTAGAATTTCATTTCATGCTATTTTCATGCAATTTCCATGAAATTCACAAACAATATAGTCCATTTCACAATGAATGTAAGTGTATCAGATGATTTTTAAAGAATAAAAATGTTTGTATTAAAGCCTATTTTTGTATAGATGCTTATTTAGCATATAGTCCTATTATCAGCAATTCTCAGTCTAAATCTCCTGGTACGGCCGCCAATCCAAGTTAAGGATGTTATTGGACTAATTGGTTGTTAGGACACTCTTGCTCGATTATGATGCACAGCTGAAAAACATGAGTATAAAAGGGAGAACAACATTCTAGGTTAGTTTAGTATCTGAAGCATCAGCAGTTGATGGCTTGCTGACCGACTCAAAATGGCCAGAAAGAAACAACTTTCTTTAGAGACCCGTCAGTCCATTGTTGTGTTAAGGAAGGAAGATACTCCATTGAAAACAAGAACATTTCACTGTGATCCCAAACTTTTGAGCGGCAGTGTACATTAATGTAATTTGCATCATTTAACTGACAGATTTCTATAGCCCAGTTACGTCTGCCTCCGTCACCAGATTCATCTTACAAACAATCATGTTTCATCTCAGGAAGATGTTTCATCTACTGAAGAGAATATGAGCTGTGAGCCCTACATCACGGACACAAAAGAGTGTTATTATTTATATAAATAATCAGAAAACTGGCCTATTTGTTCACTCCTGTTTGGAGATGGTCATTTTTAATATTTAGCCCTTTGGTACACAACCTGCGTCATAAGGGACCCGACTGAGATTTTATTTTTATATTTTTGCAATGAATTATTTTCATAATGAGCTTCAATGAATACCTCAATATACTTGTTGTTTATCATTATCAAATCCTGATTTCAGTTTTATTTGTTTTACTTATTTAATAATAATCATTTTTGTATCACTCCCTTCTAACACACAACATTAATAATAAGAGTCAAAATTAACCCTTATGTGTTCACTATGGAATTTGATAGGAGCCACTGACATTTGTAAACATTTGCAGTCAGGAACATATTTACAAACTCTATTTTTGGTTAATAAGACTTGTGCCACACAAACAAGGATAGTACTAAGTATTCACATTCATTACTCAGGTAGAAGTATAGATACTAGGGTTTAAACATACTTCTGTAGAAGTTGAAGTATCAGCTCAAGCTTTTTACTCCAGTAAAAGTGTAAAAGTACTGCTTATAAAAGTAAAAGTAATATCAAACCAAAGAGGTCTATAGTGCACTAGCCCACCTCCCCAAAAACCCCATTCTTCTAAAAGCCATAATGACTATAATGTTATATTAAATGTTAATGTTGATAAATTTGGGATGCGCTAGGCTTCCTGTTTCAGCCGCATATATGCCCATTGAACATAAATGTAGTTTAATACAATGTATATATATTAAAGAAGCATATCTGTGTACTACTGAACATTAACATGTGTTTCATGGAACGGAAGATATGATGACTAGTTGTCTATAAGTATTGTAATGATGCAGTGACATGCAAAGCATGTTATCAATAATCTTTACAGGCATGTAAATCTACATGAATGAGAACAAGCTGAAATTAAATAGGAGTAACGAGGATATTTTTAAAATGTAAGAAGTAGAAAGTACTATTAATGGGGTGTAAATGTAAGGAGTAGAAGATACAGATAATGGAGTGTTAATGTAAGGAGTAAAAAGTACTGATAATGGAGTGTAAATGTAAGGAGTAGAAAGTACAGATAATGGAGTGTAAATGTAATGAGTAGAAAGTACTGATAATGGAGTGTAAATGTAAGGAGTAGAAAGTACAGATAATGGAGTGTAAATGTAATGAGTAGAAAGTACTGATAATGGAGTGTAAATGTAAGGAGTAGAAAGTACAGATGATGGAGTGTAAATGTAAGGAGTAGAAAGTACAGATAATGGAGTGCAAATGTAAGTAGTAGAAATTATTGATAACGGAGTGTAAATGTAAGGAGTAGAAAGTACTGATAATGGAGTGTAAATGTAAGGAGTAGAAAGTACAGATAATGGAGTGTAAAGGTAAGGAGTAAAAAGTACAGATAATGGTGTGTAAATGTAAGGAGTAGAAAGTACAGATAATGGAGTGTAAAAGTAAGGAGTAGAAAGTACAGATAATGGAGTGTAAATGTAAGGAGTAGAAAGTACAGATAATGGAGTGTAAATGTAAGGAGTAGAAAGTACTGATAATGGAGTGTAAATGTAAGGAGTAGAAAGTACTGATAATGGAGTGTAAATGTGAGGAGTAGAAAGTACAGATAATGGAGTGTAAATGTGAGGAGTAGAAAGTACTGATAATGGAGTGTAAATGTAAGGAGTAGAAAGTACTGATAATGGAGTGTAAATGTGAGGAGTAGAAAGTACTGATAATGGAGTGTAAATGTAAGGAGTAGAAAGTACAGATAATGGAGTGTAAATGTAAGGAGTAGAAAGTACTGATAACGGAGTGTAAATGTAAGGAGTAGAAAGTACAGATAATGGAGTGTAAATGTGAGGAGTAGAAAGTACTGATAATGAAGTGTAAATGTAAGGAGTAGAAAGTACTGATAATGGAGTGTAAATGTATGGAGTAGAAAGTACTGATAATGGAGTGTAAATCTAAGGAGTAGAAGTAAAAAGTCAGCTGAAAAATAATTTCTCCAGTAAAGTATAAATAACCAATGTTTCTACTTAAGTAACGCATCAAAGTATTTGTTAGTTGACACTTCTGGTTGTCAGTGCACGGATGTGAAAAGTGACTCTTACAATTACAGGTACCGTGATATGTTTACATTGGTCCACCCCATTGGCAACCTTAGTCTTTCTAGCTAGGTTAATCTTGTTCTTGCAGCCAAAGTGTAGACATGTGCTAAATATACTTTCTAAATAAATTAACTAATATATTTTAACATGTTTGTCTGCTTTCAATGTAAACCGGGAGGTCATAATCTTGGGTAATTCTTCTGTAAGGATCTCCTAACCAATCAGGAGGCTGATTTCATTGTATGAAGACTTTGTTTGAGCCAATCAGTTAGAGGGTCGCTTTACCATGTCGTAGTTCATTCGAGTAAATTTGAACTAAATCCTGGCTACAGATTGTGTCTCTGACTAGAGTCACCTGTCACTTTCTGTAAGAGAGCTTTTAAAGGTGGACGTCTGGTTCCTATCAACACCAATGTAAACAATTCAGATGAACTACAGTCTGTAATTGTAGAACTACAATATGCTGCTATATGGTACATGGGTCTGATATACTGGACAATAAGTGTAAATATAAGCAGATGTTCCTAATGAAGTAACTAGTGAGTGTATATCAATTTATTAATAATGCATCATGTGAATACTGTTCCATCAACTTCTTATATGCCATCAGTATGAAGAGGGAGACCAGTTCAGAGTATAACTTTATTCTTAAGATACCATGGTACAGATGTTCTGTGATCTATCAAACACTGGTCTAACTTCGAACTAGCAAACACACTGTATTTAAGTCCACGCTGACAAAAGGTCAACCAGCCTCGACTCTGGCCAGATCGCTATCTCTTAGGCCTGGGGAAGGGGTTCTTGGGCAGGAGCCTGCCATAATCCTGCAGGATCTGCTGGGCCATAAACCTAAACAACAAGTGTCACTAAGCCAGAAACAATCTTGCAAACCCTGTGGCATTCAGTGTGTCATCTGTATACACAAGCGTTTAACAAACATCATCGTATATAAGAAATAATTCACAACACCCCAAACCAGGAATTTTACAGGAGAAGACCAAAACATCTTTATTTTTTTGTTTTCCAAGCAAGTCTGGTTTAAGGTGTTCAAATGAAGAAGAAAAATAAAAATGGAATATTTTTTGGTCTGCGATTTTAAATGACAGTTCAAATAAATTCACACAGACGCAGTCAAAGATAGAATATGTCACATTTATTGTGATTTATTTTCTGTCTAACCTAAACTGTAATAATAATAATATATTATACTGCATTTAGTCATTTACAGTTACACTTCAATCACAAGAGTATGTACATGGCAATAACTTCATATACAATATAGTGTTTAAAGAAAAATATCACACGTTATAACACATACCATGATAATAAATAAAATACAGTGTTACGCTGATGACATCACTAAGTAAAGCAATGTGTTGGATAAATAACATTTTTCATTAAAACATGATTTATCAAAATGCACAAATATTGTAAAACATTAGCATTAAGACTCTTCTACAGACAAACCACGGGGCCTGTGCTCAGTCACGTGACCAGCAAAAGGGTCTTAAAGCGACAGCTGGGCAATAAATCAAATTGAGGTCCATCTACCTGAAAATAAAAGAAACACATACAAAGAAAAAAAGATGAGGTGAGTCTGTGGTGGGTTTATTTTGAGGGTGAGGTGTTAAGAGGACAGTTACAATCAGGTGTGGTCAGTAGGGGTCAGTCCACCTTATTCACACAGTGGTTGTTTTTTTAATGATATTATATAGTTGGGGAGTCGGTCAGTGGCCGGTGGGACAGCGTAGTGGAAATATGTTGCGTGTTTAAAGGACCGTAGGATAAAAAACTGTACTCACATCGTTATACTTGAGCAATAAGAGCTCAGTTCATAGATCTGATGAGGCGTAACCCTTAAACACTGTTGTTCCTTTATCAGGTATAAATCCTGCATGTACAAAGGAGGAAAGTAAAGCAAGCCGTTTCCAAAACCAGACGCCCCAAAATTAATATATTTATTTTCAAGCGAGGCAGAAATTGGCCTCCTCTTCGCCAGCTACTTAATCAAATCTTCTGTTCCACCTTAAATGCTACAGCTTGTACAGGGCCCACAGACTGTGTAGAAATGTACTTTTAAGGATATGAAGGGGAAGTCAGTACTTTTCATAACCTTTTCAGGGGAATTCTGTATGACCATTGTTGATGTTCATCTCCAAAAGTCCCGTTCCCCCTTAAAAACAAGCAGCACTTTTTATAACCTTTTCAAGCAATTCTAAATGGCCATTGTTGGTGGTCATCTTTAACTGAGGCAGAAATTGGCCTCCTATTTGGCAGCTACTTAATCAAATGTTCTGTTCCAACTTCAATGCTACAGCCTGGTCCTCGCATATGGCGTAGAACCCCGCATACTGTGTAGAAATGTACTTTTAAGGATGTGAAGGGAACTTTTCATACCCTTTTCAAGGAATTCTGTATGACCATTGTTGATGTTCATCTACAAAAGTCCTGCTCCACCTTAAAAACAAGCGTCGCCATTTAAAGTGGAAAGAACAGGAAGCCAGCTCAAGTGCCCATAGTCTGTTAATATTTTCACTGCAGCTGAAACCTAAAGTGAGTTTCATTCTATTATATTAAAAACTAAAAACTCTGGTTACTGATGTGCAGATGGTCTAATCAGTGCTTAAGCACTTCAATCCTGATTGAAAACAATGAAGCAGCCACAGTGTGAATAGGTGAATAAGGGGCATTTGTGAGTCCTGAGGGGTCTCTAGGACCTGAAGCAGCCGGAGCATGAAGACCCTCGTCCTGATTCCAGTTTGGGTGAAACAATGTCCTGAACCTCCGTCTGAACAAGGTCGTTCTCATTAGCGAGAATATGTTTCACCAAACAGTTAGCAGCTTCATCTATATTAATGTTTTCCTTAAGAGAGAGAGAGAGAGAAAAAAGAGAGAGAAAGAGAGAGAGATTATATACACAGTACCTACACTTAGAGTAATACATTCAACCTAATGAGAAACTGTAGACTCAGTTTATATACAATACCTACACTTAGAGTAATACATTCAACCTAATGAGAAACTGTAGACTCAGTTTATATACAATACCTACATTTAGAGTTATACATTCAACCTAATGAGAAACTGTAGACTCAGTTTATATACAATACCTACACTTAGAGTAATACATTCAACCTAATGAGAAACTGTAGACTCAGTTTATATACAATACCTACACTTAGAGTAATACATTCAACCTAATGAGAAACTGTAGACTCAGTTTATATACAATACCTACATTTAGAGTTATACATTCAACCTATGATAAACTGTAGACTCAGTTTATATACAATACCTACATTTAGAGTTATACATTCAACCTAATGAGAAACTGTAGACTCAGTTTATATACAATACCTACATTTAGAGTTATACATTCAACCTAATGAGAAACTGTAGACTCAGTTTATATACAATACCTACATTTAGAGTTATACATTCAACCTAATGAGAAACTGTAGACTCAGTTTATATCACAATACCTACATTTAGAGTTATACATTCAACCTAATGAGAAACTGTAGACTCAGTTTATATCACAATACCTACAGTTAGAGTTATACATTCAACCTAATGATAAACTGTAGACTCAGTTAATATACAATACCTACATTTAGAGTTATACATTCAACCTAATGAGAAACTATAGCCTCAGTTAATATACAATACCTACATATTTGAGTTATACATTCAAGCTAATGAGAAACTGTAGACTCAGTTTATATACAATACCCACATTTAGAGTTATACATTCAACCTAATGTGAAACTGTAGACTTAGTTTATATACCATCCCTACATTTAGAGTTATACATTCACTGTGGTATTATAGTAGGTATCATGATAACTGACTGTGTTCTGAGAGACAAGGAGAGATTGAAGGTAAAAATGATAACAAAATATTCACACACAGGAACGCGCTGCCAGGGTGCTATTAATTATTCACTGAATATTCATGAGTTGTTACATTTGCATATTCATTAGACCATGAGTCAGCGGGAAGCGTCTGTGTCATTTTCTGCTGGTTGCTGTTTCTGTCATACACACACTCAAACACACACACACACACACACAGTACATACACACACACAGTACATACACACACAGTACATACACACACAGTACATACACACACAGTACACACACACACACACACACACACACACTCACACAGTACATACACACACAGTACATACACACACACAGTACATACACACACAGTACATACACACACAGTACACACACTCACACAGTACATACACACACAGTACACACACACACACATACACACACACAGTACATACACACACAGTACATACACACATAGTACACACACACACACACACACACACACACACACACTCACACAGTACATACACAGTGCTTAAGCTTTTTATTGCGTAGTTATTTACAATGAGAGCCTTTAGGCACTCATTCCTGTAACGTGCAAACCTGACATTGAGAGTATCATTATTTAACATGTACAGTTTTCATTTCTCCAGGTGTTTGGTGTGTCTGGGATATGCGACAGTACTAAAACCTGTGCCGATCGCGCTCCCCCTTGTTTAAAGGTGCCGTAGAATGGAAAACTATTTATATTGGCATAGTGGAATATTGAGAGTTTGATACATGGAATTAACATACCATGAGCCTTAAACACTGTTGTTCCATAGTTATTTGCATCACAACCCCAACAGCAACCTGTAAGTAGCAGCCATGGTGTATGGTTTCATCCACTTATTTGCCAATTGTTATAAGTGGGTTTTCTATCTACTGACTTTTTGTGAATTTATTACATGCGCAAAGAAAATCTTGAATGCAAAAACCCCAAATATTGAAAAAAGAGTTTGATTATAGTAAACAATAAAGTAACAAGCTGAAAAAGTTCAAATCTGATGCTGAAAACTGGAAACTTTTAGAATAAATGATGATGTTTCAAGCTGTAAAGTTACATGACTGAACTTACTGCTTGGCATACAGTGTAAACACTTGTGCCTAAACCAAACGTTTCTCCCACAACCCCACGCGCCGCACAACGAACCATCATACATAACGCATTCGGTATTTTCTTATTAGTTCTTACAGGTGGCCAGGAACTGGAAACAGATGGCCCTACAGATGGTCCAATCATAGCTCACAGAATTTCAAAGGTTGCTTTGGACATTCTGAAAATAGTTGTGCATGATGTCCACCCAGGAAAAAGCAAGTAGCAGTATTAGTAACATTAACTACTAGCAAGTAACTAACATTTGAATAGCTAACTAAATAGCATAATGAGCTTATTTGCACAGAGGTTTATTTTATTTTCCTGCTTGTCTATTTCAAAATTTGCTCCATGGAGTCTCACTGTAAACCAACCAATCAGAGTAGAGCTTATTAAATTATTCATGAGCTAACCATAAAAGGCTAAACAGCTTGTTTCATTCAAGAACCAAATCCTAGGGTCTAAATAGGCGTGTAAAACAGTATCTGGGGATTTGACTAAAGTTAGACACCTTCTAGATAGACATCAAAGAACAATTTCAAATACATTTTCTCTAATGGTACTGAATGACTTCCAAATGACATACGCTTTAGTTTACCTTTGCGGATGTTTCGAACCAGCCGAGGAAGCCGTTCTCCTGGCAGAACTGTTCCATCTTGATGGCGTTGTTGGTGAGAACGTCCCTGCCCTGATCACACTTGTTGGCTAGAAGCACAGCAGCCACCTGCTTCCCGCTGGTCAGGCTTAGCTTAGCATCCAAATCCTCCTTCCACTTTGTCACCGCCTCGAAGGTGGACGGACGTGTCACATCGAACACGATAAAGGCGCCCATGGCCTCGCGGTAGTAAACACGGGTCATGTTCCCAAAACGTTCCTGACCTGTGGAGAGGAACGGCAATGTCAGGAATGCTCTGAATGTTCTGTGGAGGTCTTTCAAATTCTATTATCTTTATGGAGGACAATTGAGGAAAAGTCATGTTTAAACATTTTCCTCTTTCAACGTCACTCATAATGCACATCAAGCGAACTGGAATTGGTTTTAGACACGCAGGTGAGTTTATGCAACCGCCTTAAAAAAGTTTAAAACCGTCTGCAGGTCTAACACCACCTCAGGCATCAGAATTTAACTGCTGCTCAATGATCTAGAACTACCGCATGAGTCAGAATGCAACTTCTGAACTATTGAAGGTGCAACAGAAAGATTGAGAACCTCCTGCAGGTCTAGAACTGGCTCGGCCACCAGAAAGCAACTTCTGCATCATTTATGGTGGAATGAAAAGGTTCAGAGCAACCTGCCAGTCTAGAACAGCCTCAAATGCCAAAATGCAACTGCTACCACATTTAAGATGGAACATACAGATCTAGAATCTCATGCAGGTCTAGAACTGGCTCAGTCATAAGAATGCAAGTTCTGCAACATTTATGATGGAACACAAAAGTCTAGAACTGTCTGCCAGTCTAAAACCGCCTCAAACGGCAGAATGTGACTGCTACCAGATTTAAGGCGGAGCATAAAGGTCTAGGACCTCCTGCAGGTCTAGACCTGGCTCAGTCATGCAATGCAACATCTGCATCAAATATGGTAGAACAGAATGGTCTAGAACTGTCTGCTAGCCTAGAATCGCCTCAAGTACCAGAATGTGACTGCTATCACATTTAAGGTGGAGCATTAAGATTTAGGACCTCCTGCAGGACTAAAACCACCTCAGACATTAGAATTTAACTGCTTCACAATTGTAAATGCAACAGAAAGATCTAACACTACCTCTAGAATTTAACCTCAACACCATTTCAAGTGATACAGAAAGCTCAAGAACCACCTTCAGGTCAAGAACCACCTCACCTTCTGGATCTATGAATGTCTCATGCACCGGAACCTAACTTCTGCACAGTTCACTTTAATTACTGTTCATTGTCATTCTCAGGAGCCCTGATCTGGTCCACAGATGCTCTACCCAAGTTCCCAGAACACCTGAACCACTAAATCTGAACTTGATTACCCATTCAGACTTTAATTAATAATGACAATCACATCCACTGTAGATTTAATAGAGCGGCCTGTCTCAATGGAATGCCCCCGTCTTACTGTGTCTGCACAGTTCATTCAAGTAGAAGATGGAAACTTGCCCTGTGATTAGACTAATAGCCTAAAGATATTAATAACAGAATAATGAAACTGCTGCCTCATTAAAACTGTTTAAATGTTTAAAAATGCCAAAAATGCTTCAAGTAGCTTTTCTCTAATCTCATAAGTGTAGGATTTCCCAGGACAATCCTTCGTTTCAGTCCGTGTCCCAGTGTCCCAAATAAGATGAATTGTACGTTTGTCCCAAATGTCACCTATAAAATTGAAAAAGTAAACTTAGTAAACTCTTAGTAAAACATTGCATTATTTACAGGGTGTCTTTGATGGTGCTGCTTCATGTGATCCTTAGGAAATTCACTGTGGAAAATTGTAGATGTTGTTCATAAGTGAACACTGACCTTTGACCTTACTGACTTTGAGAACCCACTGACCCCACCCAACAACCATTAAATTCCCTAAGTTGAAGCTATTGATCGTTCTGAGTATGCGGAACCATTGACTTTACTGAGTTTAAGGAGCCATTGGCCCGTCCTGAGCCTGAGGGAAAATGTATCATCCTGATTCTAAGGAACCACTGACCCATCTGAGCCTGAGGAACCATTGGCCTTACTGCATTTGAGAAACCATTGAACCTACTAGTTTAGAAGAATCTTTGACCTAAGTGAGTTGTGGAACCATTCATTGTACAAAGTCTAAGGAACTGTTGACCCTACTGAGTCTGGGAAACCATTGACTCAAATGAACCACTGACCCTCCTAAATCTGAGGAACCAGAGCCAATGACTCTACCGAGTTTGAGGAACCATTGAGCTTACTGGGGTTGAGAAACCATTGATACAGGTGGGAGTAAGGAACCATTGACCCCAACGAGTTAATTAGGAATTGAAGAGCCCTCAAAAGAAAAAAAAAACAGTAAGCATTTGCAATGACAATGATTAAGGAACCATTGACCTAAATGAGTCCGAGGAACCTTCAACTTTGCTAAGCCTGAGTAACAACTGATTTGGAAAAACTATTGATCCTATTGAGTCAGAGACCATTGACCCAGGTGAGTCTGAGGAACCATTGACTTTATTTAGTCTCTGCAACCATCGAACTTGTGTAGTCTCAGGAACCATTGATCCTATTGAATCTGATCATTGACCCGACAGACTCTAAGGAGCCCTCTCACTTCCTACCCATATGTCCTGTACTGTAGCACCGACATTGTGAAATAGAAATGCTGTATTTCGCTCAGAGGCCTTTGCCGCTGAAGAAGAAAAGTTCTTCATTAGTTCGGCTATTTTTCACATGACCCTGTATACGTTTGAGAATCCTATTCATACAGCACATTTCCAGGAAGAAGAGACGCACAATGCTCCTGCTCTTTGGAAAATAAAGAGCCATATCTTGAACTCAGCCAACTTCTGTTCTCTGAGCTTAAAGCTGTAATTTAGATCAGTCTCACTCGGCGGATCTCACTCGTGAGTTAATAAGGAATTGAGGAACGGCCAAAAGACAAAACACCTACACACACACACACGAACACACACACGCACACACACAATGAAACAAAGTCAGCTTTAAAAAATTACAATGACACTGTTAGGAGTGTGTATATATATATATATATATATATATATATATATATATATATATATATATATATATATATATATATATATATATATTTAGATCACCACCAGTGAAATGTTTTAGAACACTACCAGTCAAACGTTTTAGATCACTACCAGTTAAACGTTTTAGATACACTACCAGTCAAATGTTTTAGAACACTACCAGTCAAATGTTTTAGAAAACTACCAGTCAAACGTAACACTACCAGTCAAACGTTTTAGAACACTACCAGTCAAATGTTTTAGTACACTACCAGTCAAACATTTTAGATACACTACCAGACAAACGTTTTAGATCACTACCAGTCAAATGTTTTAGAACACTACCAGTCAAACGTTTTAGTACACTACCAGTCAAACGTTTTAGATACACTACCAGTCAAACGTTTTAGAACACTACCAGTAAACGTTTTAGTACACTACCAGTCAAATGTTTTAGAACACTACCAGTCAAACGTTTTAGTACACTACCAGTCAAATGTTTTAGAAAACTACCAGTCAAACGTTTTAGAACACTACCAGTCAAACGTTTTAGAACACTACCAGTAAACGTTTTAGTACACTACCAGTCAAACGTTTTAGATACACTACCAGCCAAACGTTTTAGTACACTACCAGTCAAACGTTTTAGAACACTACCAGCCAAACGTTTTAGAACACTACCAGCCAAACGTTTTAGTACACTACCAGTCAAAGGTTTTAGTACACTACCAGCCAAACGTTTTAGATACACTACCAGCCAAACGTTTTAGATCACTACCAGCCAAACGTTTTAGTACACTACCAGCCAAACGTTTTAGTACACTACCAGTCAAACGTTTTAGATCACTACCAGTCAAACGTTTTAGTACACTACCAGTCAAACATTTTAGAACACTACCAGTCAAACGTTTTAGATACACTACCAGTCAAACGTTTTAGTACACTACCAGTCAAACGTTTTAGTACACTACCAGTCAAACGTTTTAGAACACTACCAGTCAAACGTTTTAGTACACTACCAGTCAAACGTTTTAGTACACTACCTGTCACACGTTTTAGTACACTACCAGTCAAACGTTTTAGTACACTACCAGCCAAACGTTTTAGTACACTACCAGTCAAACGTTTTAGAACACTACCAGCCAAACGTTTTAGACAACTATCACCCATACGTTTTAGTACACTACCAGCCAAATGTTTTAGAACACTACCAGCCAAACGTTTTAGTACACTACCAGCCAAACGTTTTAGTACACTACCAGTCAAACGTTTTAGAACACTACCAGCCAAACGTTTTAAAACACTACCAGACAAATGTTTTAGATCACTACCAGCCAAACGTTTTAGAAAACTATCAGCTGTATGTTTTAGTACACTACCAGCCAAACGTTTTAGAAAACTATCACCCAAACGTTTTAGTACACTACCAGCCAAACGCTTTAGATACACTACCAGCCAAACGTTTTAGATCACTACCAGCCAAACGTTTTAGATACACTACCAGCCAAACGTTTTAGATCACTACCAACCAAACGTTTTAGATACACTACCAGCCAAACGTTTTAGATCACTACCAGCCAATATATATATTTATATATTTTACAGTTTTACAGAAAGCAAACCGTAAAAAGTCATCTGTTCAGCTTAAACCTGTCATACAGAATGCAAATCTTACGTTAATAGAATTACATAATTCATAACAATTATATAAATTTATTTAAATCATTTGGAGACTTAAATAGATGTTTAGATCTTAAAGGCATGGAGCTTTTCTCTGGACTTGAATGTAACTGTATTGTCACTGCACACACCTTTAAGTCTACTGAGGCTTCCGTCATTATGATCCCAATGTCTACATATATCAGTTTTAATCTATGCAGACAACATTTGGAAGAGAGATAAAAACAGATGAATATTTACTGAAGTGTCAAGGTGTTTTTTTTTCATCATATCTCATGTTCCTCATTGGTTGGAGATCTGTCCCTGATTGATCCGAAAACTCCTCTGTATTTCTAGATGATTTATTCATAAGGAAACTCCTGAACCCATCTGGCAATAGTTAACACAGAAGTTTGATGGCAATGCCACCTGTGCTTGCCAGCTCTGCCCAACACAGACCTAGATTTTTCCAAATTCCCTGAATTTCTCCAGAACCCCTCTGGATTTTTCACAATATAATGTGTGGTAGATGGCAAAAGACGTTTTTGTAGTCTGTTATTAAGAAATGTTCTTTCTGAACTGTTTGACAATTCTCACATATATTTGCTGAGTTTTGGCAGATGCTCCCAATCATGATGCCTTCCCCATGGTGGAATATTCCAAAACAATTTAACTGACATATTCTATAAACCTTTCACTCGTCCTCTTTACACTTTGTCCATCTCACAGTATTAGAGCTAATTTGTTGCATATTTGTTAGTCAAATCAAGATCAAAAGTATTAACCAATCACAGATTCTTGTTTATATTGCATTTTACAGTCCAACAGTTTATAGAGTAGAACCAAAAACTTTAAGAAGACTTTAAGAGCTTTGCTATAGAGGAGGAGGCGCCAGAATTAATTATCTGATGTGTTCAGAAGATCCAGATCATATGTAATCATATTTTTTTCAGGTTATTTAAGGAATTATATTTCATTCATTTTTATTCACACTGACTAGACTGCTCTCTCTCCCTCTGCCCCGCTCTCTCACTCTCTCTCTCTCTCTCTCTCTCTCTCTCTCTCTCTCTGAAAATCTCCCTCACATGAGCAAGAGACACATGACCTCTCTCAGGCGGACTGTGCGAGGCTCTGCCGGCCGCAAGCGACAGAGAGAACTCAAAGAATTCTCATGTGAGGATTCCAGGCGTCCAGTGACTTTAAGGAGATAGAGGCTGTGTTCCAATATACGAACGCAGCTCAGAATTCTACATTCAGCACTAGATGTTTGGAAGACCATTTTAATCTATCTAGTACACAAGCAGCTGAGTTTTAATTAGAACCCAAGGAAATGAAAACACAGACAGACGAGTACTGATATACAAGTTCTCTAGTGATTCGGGTATGGAAAATAGAACACAGCCACATATAACACCATGTTTGCTGTAAATGACCAAACACTACCAAACTGAGAGGTCATCTGATCAAATCTCTGATATATTTATATAAAAATATATGTTTTCCTGCACTAGACTTCAGTATTGAATCCAGCCGAACAATTCTAAGACAAGCACTGGTCATGTGTCCATTTATAGCAGGTCAAACTAAATGAAGCTTCCTTAAACCTATTTTTGGTCTAAGTGACCTGTAGTCATGTGCTGTATCTTGCTGTCTGTTCTGTTGTAACTGCATGTTCTTCAGTCTAAAGTATCTGAGACGGTCAGCAAGATCTCTACTGTTGTTGCTGTAGGT
Source organism: Megaleporinus macrocephalus (assembly GCA_021613375.1). Classification (NCBI taxonomy): domain Eukaryota; kingdom Metazoa; phylum Chordata; class Actinopteri; order Characiformes; family Anostomidae; genus Megaleporinus; species Megaleporinus macrocephalus. The sequence continues at coordinate 5,056,426 of CM038716.1, forward strand.
CTGACTCTCTGAAGTCTGTACTGCTATTATCATGCGTCAAGTGTTTGATACAATCAATACTGTCCTATAGACAATCAGTATTGTCTTTACTGTTGTTACAGTACAATACCATCAGTATTAGTACTGAATATTCTAAAGTGTGAAGTACCTGAGATAGTCAGTGCTACATGTACTGTAGTTACAATATGTTCTACAGTCTAAAGTATCTAACATGGTCTGTAATGTCTGTGCTGCAGTTACAGTAAATTCTAAAGCATGAAGCACCTGATATGTCTGTACTGTACTTATTGTATGTCTCATAGTCTGAAGTATGTGAGATGGTCAGTGCTGTCTGCACTTTAGGTGCTACAGTCTTAAGTATCTCAAACAGTCGGTACTGTCAGTACTGTTGTTACTGTGTGTCCTACAGTCTGAAGTATCTAAGCTAATCAGTGCTGTCTGTACTGTTACCAACTGTTCTACAGTCATAAGTATCTAAGACTGTACCATCTGTAGTTACTATATGTCTCAGAGTCTAAAGTACCTGAGACGATCAGTGCTGTCTGTACTGTATTTACAATATGTTCTACAGTCTAAAGTATCTAAGATGGTCTGTATTGTCTGTGCTGCAGTTACTGTAAATTTTAAAGTGTGAAGTACCTGATATGTCTGTACTGTACTTACTGTATGTCTCATAGTCTGAAGTATGTGAGATGGTCAGTGCTGTCTGCACTTTAGGTGCTACAGTCTTAAGTATCTCAAACAGTCGGTACTGTCAGTACTGTTGTTACTGTGTGTCCTACAGTCTGAAGTATCTAAGCTAATCAGTGCTGTCTGTACGGTTACCAACTGTTCTACAGTCATAAGTATCTAAGACTGTACCATCTGTAGTTAATATATGTCCCAGAGTTTAAACTACCTGAGACGATGAGTACAATATGGCCTACAGTCTGAAGTGTGTCAGATGGTCAGTGGTGTCTGTGCTAGGGTTACTGTAAGTTTTACTGTTTTTTTAGTTCTTGTAAAAAGTGTGAAGTACCTGAAGTGTCTGTATTGTACTTACGGTATGTCTCATAGTCTGAAGTACTTGAGATGGTCAGTACTGTCTATCCTGTTGTTACCGTATGTCCTTTAGCATGAGTCAATGATGTCTTTACTGTAGGTCCTACAGGCTTAAGTATCTCAAACCGTCAGTACTGTCTGTACTGTTGTTCATGTGTGTCCTGCAGTCTGAAATATCTAAGATGGTCAGTGCTGTCAGTGCTGTCTGTACTGTAGTTACAGTATGTTCTACAGTCTGAAGAATCTGAGATGGTCAGTGCCATTTGTATTGTCGTCACAGAGTGTTCTACAGTCTGAAGTATCTGAGATGTATGTAATGTCTGTATAATAGTTACAGTGTGTTCTATATTTAAAAGTATCTGAAATAGCTAGTCCGCAGATTTTCTGAGGGTCATGTTTACCTGCAATGTCCCACAGCTGGAGTCGGATGGTCTCCTGCTCCAGGTTCAGCACCTTAAGGGCAAAGTCCACCCCAATCGTAGCTCTGTAATTGGGGGAGAAGTTGTGGTGGACGTATCGTTTGATGATGCTGCTTTTTCCCACCCCAAGGTCACCAATGACCAGGATTTTATACAAGTGTTCCTTCTGCTGCAGCTGCTGGTGCTGTTGGTGTTGTTGGTGCATGATGGACACAGCTGGACACTAACAGATGCTGGTGGCTACTGGTGGATGCTGCTGGACAAGGGTAGACTCTGATGGATGGTGGTAGGTGTCGATAGAAGCTGCCAGACGCAGACGCAGATGCTGCTGAATATCGATAGATGTTCGTGGATGCTGGTTGATGTTGATGGACGTTGATAGATGCTGGTGGACGTTCCTTGGCACTGACGGATGTTGGCGGACGCTGCTGGACACCGATAGACGCTGCTGAATGCTGCCGCGGTGCTTCAGGCCACTCAGTGTGTGCAGAAGTGAGTAAGGGAGTGAGAGAGGGGCAAAATTGTGCCTGGAACGCCCTCATACTCGTTCTGATTGGAAGGAGGGAAGAGGAGGAGGAAGAGGAGAAGGGAGGAGCTAAAAACTTGTGACTAGCAAGTGAGGCATGAGACTGAGGTCAAAAGGTTACATGCTTCTGACCACATTTGACCCCAAGGCCCAATGAGGCCTCAGAACACTGGATAAATCAGAGCACGCATGAAAGAGCTTTATTAGGGAGTAAATACGTACATACAAAATAAAAATAAATACATCAATTCTTTATTAATAGAATGAATAGTTCCAGTTATAAAATCTAATTAACTGAAAATATAGTTATTAATCAATTAAATATACATTGTTTTCCATCACAGTTCCAGGTGTTTAATAACAGTAAGAAATTCACTGTGCTGTCTACAGAATTAATGCTTTAATTATGTTACATTATATAGCACTATAGTTTAATGTATATAGCACTTTATTTATTAAATCTTATTTCAGAAACAAAATACTCTAAAGCTGAAAGACTGCAGTTAATAACAATATATGGCGTTTTGTTTCCCAAAATAAAAGTCCTAATCAAATTCACCTCATGCATGTGTTTTACTGCTAGTGTTATCAGAGCAGTTCTCCATCAAACTAAGCTGCTTTGAGTAGGCTGTTGAGGTTTATAAATTAAGTCGAATTTTGTTCAATAAATATAATATAATCCCTGCATCATTAATTAGTCCAGTTTATTCTGCAGCATATCATCGCTATCCAAAGAAAAATAAGTATCTTCAAAATAGCAACTTTAAGGGAAGCCCAGACATTGTCTTTACTTTTAATGCAAATCAATGGAACCAGAAATTGTCCAAGCATCAACAAATTTTCACACAATGTAGATAGCTACACACAAAATAGAGATACACGTTTTTCTTTGGACAGCGATGAAAGAGTCAGAACTCACAACCAAGTCTATCACAGATAACTGAACATCACAGGCTTTAAGAAGGTTTTTTAAAATTAATTTAGTCATGCAGTATTCAGTTTTCTGAAATGAAAGCTAATGACCTATTGAGTTCAGTGGTCAGTATATCAGCAAAATATCCAATGTTTTTATTTCTAAAAAAATATTTTCCTTCCTTGTCAACTATGTTAATTATAGTATTCTAATACCAAAACTATGGAAAAGGCCAAGTGGGATATATTTACCACAAACGATTTAGTGGTTGTTTAAGCCCACCAGTCAAATAAAATATACCGGTAGCAAAGAGACCCACGGCCCAATAGCCAAGCCCACCCTTGGTCCAAGCATTAAGATCCTGTAAATCACATGGGAATTTGCATAGTTTCAGGATAAATAGACATGTTCCTAGATTTTACATAAAACTTTACATTAACTCACACTAAAAGTTAAGAACATTGTTGGCCTCTCCTGTGAAGTTACTATTTTAGAGATGCTTGTTTTTCTTTGGACAGCAACGGTGTCTACATTCAAGGAGACCGTATGCCTATACACAGACTGCCTAGCCATCACCTGGTAATAAAAGGTCCCACAATCACACACCTGCTTTTATTACCAGTCTTGAAAATATGTTCATGGTGACATGGGCTCAGTTGCTAGAACTTGGAAGAGTGATACCCAGCAATATTCTCTAAAATTAGATGAAGAGGTGGTAGAAGTGGTCAGTAGATAACAGCCCCCTCTGTTGACCAGACCAAGACACCGACGTCTCCCAGTCCGGACTTAAGATCCAGGGTGTTTTAAAAAGAAATAAAAGTGAGGCCTGACTCCAGAAAACAGAGCTGTTTGGTCACCTTAACTTAAAGACTATACTAATAGCAAGGGACACAAGTTTCAGTTACCTGTTAGCTACATTAGCCTCCAGCACCAATCTGATGAGAGTTTAAAAGTGTGATCACACGTTTCAATAGGATAGTCAGAAACAACCAGGAAGACAACCAAAGACTTTAAAAGCAGCTTTTATTGGACATATCAAAAAAAGAATTTTAATAAAAAGTACAAAATTTACCAAACTGGATAATCCCTAGAAGTATTTGGTTAAATAAAATCCTGCAACACTGATTCACAGCAAGATGAAGCCATTCCTGTTCTAAAACTATGGAAGATTATCACTAATTCTGAACAAAACCCAAAATAACAGTGAGTAGAGAAAAAAAAAAGCTAACAAATGGAGGCAACCCTGTGATTTGTCTGATGCTACAGACCTTTACAGAACTCTGTGTCTGAAGAAACATCCCTTTAGTTAAGCAGCCACACGAGCTAGCAGAATGGAGCCAGGCCTACCCAGTGAGCTGGAGTGTTGGGTTATTGGAAGAGGGCCATGGCTAAACCCTGGTGGATACTAGCAGATATGCTAATGACGAATGGAAAGTAATCCCTTTCAAAATCCTGGCAAAGCTAATCCCTTAAAAATCAGAGGCAGCACAGTAGAACAACGAGTTTCCAATGTTTATGAGAAAGACCTGGATTTTACTCACTGACCTTTAAACCCACCCCCCCCCCACCCCCCCAAAAAAAAAAAAAGAGAAATAAGACCACTGAGGTTCCACAGTGACTGCATTACCTGATTATGTGCGTGAACAAGCTACCGCCTTTATATAGGTCACCTGAGGTTCTCCCCCCCTGAAGATGTCACAGTAATGATAGCCAGGTGGTCATTTTTCCCCCTTAAAACCCTAGACTAAACTCATACAGGCATAAAAGCAGTGCAAACAAGCAAACGTTAAATCAGCTATGACTAATTGTGTCTTGGGGGCATACAGCTTCAAAACAAGACTTGGCAAACAAGACTTGGCTGATTGACCAGGTTTGAGAAAGGACAGCATCTTTTCAACAAACTACTGCTTTAACTTTCATCATTTGGCGAATCAACAATCAAATCAATACTAAAACTCCGCTAGGTGCCTTTGCTGGAACCCTCTCACAGCTGAGCGATGGGCATGGCAGCGACAGCGATGCTTTCGATGGCGCACTCGTCCGTCCCACGGCGGATTCGGAAGTAGCCGTCCTCGCCCCATCCGGATCCCCAGCTGTTCTTGACGATCCAGAACTTCTCTCCGGTTTTATGGCAGCGGCCGTAGCCCACCAGCAGCACAGCGTGGTTGGTGAGCTCGAAGGGGTTGACTGTGTCACGCAGGCCCGTGTGGTGGTAAATGCCCTCCTTGTAGTGCATGAAGTCGGGGTAGACCTCCAAAGCCACACCCAAGGGGCCATCCCTCACCAGCTCCAGCATCATTGCAGTCTCACTGCAGCCCCCATAAAATCCACCTACGTAGTGATAGTCGGAGGTGTAGTGACGCACGCACTTGGCTGGCACCGAACATGGGGAATCTCTAGCTGTGTAGGGAAAACAATTCTCCTCCACGATTCCAAAATCCTGGATGTATTTACCAATCAGGTACGGAAAGCCACCATCACAACCTGGAGAGAATTCATGAGCAAGTTCAGTTCACCACATTTAAGAACTAATATAATTGGGTCTAAATCACCACCAGAATGGGAACGAAAGTTAATATAAATATTGAACAAGTTAAAGTGAAACTATTGGGTGTTATAATTGACAATTGATCATTATGGAGGAAACATCAAAAATAACAATAAAAAAATAGGGAGAGGTTTATCTGTAATGAGATGTTCAGGATTTTTTTTTTCCACGGAAAGCTTTAAAGCTAGTGACAATCATTAGTACTGTCTCAGCTTAATTATTGTGCAGCAGTGTGGTCGAATGCAAAAAAAAAAATAAAATAAAATAAACCCAATAAGACTACAGTTAATGCAGAATAAGGTAGTGGCTATGATATGATGTCCATACAGGACCAGTGTAGACAAAATGCCCAAGGAACTAGAGTGGACAAACCTAGTGGGACTCAAAGAATACATATGAGTTATAATATCCAATGAGCCTTTATAACCAATTTATAAAAAAAAAAGAAAAAAAAGAAAAAAAGAGAGAGAAACCAATGACAAGATATTAAACAAGGAATTATTTTTTAATTACTGAGAGTACCAACTACATGTGTAGAACAGTAATTTACAAATAGTGGAATTCCTTACCTGACTTACTGCTCAAAACTGATAAAATATGGTTTCTATAATCTAACCGATTCCTTGACCATTGAAATGAAATTTCAAAGTAGTCTAGGGAAATTAGTCTCAAAGAGAATAGTGGTGTTATTGTAATTAAAATCACATTGTTTTAAATGCATGTATAGTTTTTTTTGCTTTAGTATAAATTTGGAATATACCTAGAGTAGGTTTTTTTCTTTTTGTTGTGTACGTATAATGCTTGTGTGTTACTTGTTGTGATTTATGTCTGATGGACCCCAGAAAGAATAGATATTATAGGAGCTAATGGGCATCCAAATAAAAACAAAGAGAATGCAAAAATCTAAATCAAATCAGAAGTTTGTGGTAAAAACTATGTCTGTTTTGGCGTTAATCAATTTTCCAAAAGTGGACAAAAATACATACACAAGTCCTTATAATTCTGTAGTGGTGAAAAGATCAAAAACGAATAATAATCTGATATCGGACTCACGAGCTGATGTTAACATTTATTATTTTCCATGCAAATGTCTGCTGATTCATGAATATCAATAATGTATGAATTGGGACTTAATCTGGATATGCCTGTGGTACATGTACTGTTCATGAGATAAGCAACACCACTCTGTATAGATTATACAGAATTAAAAAAAAAAAATAATAAAAAAAAAGTACCTTGTGAATACTGAGAACAGGAGACGACCTGCTGAGGGCTGAAGGTAGGAGTTGCAGAGTTGTTAGTCAAGATTCTGACTCTGGACTCAAGCATCCCCATCGAGGCGAAGGAGTAACAGCTTCCACATGACGCTGCAGGGAACACGGATACAGAATTACTTAAAATAACATCAATATTTATATTTTAAAAGACCACAACAGAGCAGATATTTGGGTGGTGGGTCATTCTCAGCACTGCAGTGACACCACCACGGTGACGGTAGAGTTGTGTGTTGTGCTGGTATGAGTGAAGTGGACACAGTAGTGCTGCTGGAGCTTTTAAACACTGGGTCCACTCACTGTCCACTCTAGTAGACACTTGCATCTTGCTGGTCCCCCTTGTAGATGTAGAGTCAAAGATGATAGCTCATCTGTTGCTGCACAGTTTGTGTTGGTCATTCTCTAGTCCTTCATCAGTGGTCAAGGAAGGGGTTTACAGTGGATTGCTGATTGGTGAGTGAAGCCCACTTTACCTGTGGCACTACAATTTAACAGGACTGTTCTGTGCAGCAGCATGCTTAACATGTTTTACATCTTAATGAGCCACTCTGCTGGTCTCAGACTGTGAATCAGCCCCACAGAAGGACAACACAATTAGAGCTCGTGCAGTACTCTACAATGGAACAAACGACTGGGGCGAGCCCTGTCCCACATTCACAAGGAGCTGTACCGCTCTCAGACATTATGTAATATTCATGACTTCAGACAGTACAGACAGACAATGCATACTGCTTAGCACCAAGACCAGATGCCTGCTAGTGTCTTTTTGGGGTCAATAAGTGATGGTCTAACACCTTCAACAACACTTCAAAAAAAGTAAAAAATGTATATTGATAATGCCTAATTAACACTAGCTGAGTATGCTGTATCAATCAAATTAAGAAATGCCAAAAAGAAGGTATATGGGCTTATGGTATATTACAATTTGCACTGAATGTGATGTTCAGTTACAATAATCTTGCTTGAAACCTGTTATACAACATGTATTTACCAGGTTTAAGATGGAACTTCAATCATATGTTTAGTGCCATCTAGTGGCAGAAGTTTGATTTTCAAATAACAGCAATTGGGTTTAGTTTAAATCGCAGGTCTGCTTTAAACTTGCAGCTTTCAAGGGTTCAAGAACACACATGACACATACAGATTTAAACTCTGGCTATACTCTAAACCTCAGCTGAGATAATGACTGCACAACTGCCCCTTCAAAACTGCCTGGAAACAAAACAGCCAACAGAATCACATGCTTTCTTTAAAGGGCCCATGTTACACAAAAGCCAGGAACTTGTACAAGGCACACAATCTGCTCTTCATCTTCAAGAGAAAGGTTTGTTTTTGGGAACTACTTTTTAAACACCATATGCTTAGAATTTTTCATTTCAAACAAATGTTGTCCTGATGGCCTTTCTATAACGCAAGAGATCTGGCCCCTTCCTCTGCTCCTCCATTCTAAGCACAGAGAGCCAATCAGTACGCATCTGTAGTAGAAGCTCTAGAAGTCCAATTCCATTACAGTGGCTCCTACAGACCACGTTTACTAGATTATTCAACAATACATTTCAATTAAGCTGCTCAGTATTATTACATTTAGTACAGCTTTCAGTTTGAACTCAGCTTGTAGTTTTAAGTTTAAATTATTTCTTATACCTACACTGACCATTTTGATAACCAGATGTTAAATATATAACCAAAACGCATCTTTAGGTAAACAGTTCTCATCTCTCTTAGCACCGACAACCTGGCTGTGTTCCAACTGACATTTTCTTCTTCACTCACTTTCAATCACACAGGTGAGAATACAGGCATGCATTAACACTATTACAGTTTTGAAGTTTAAATGACTTGTTTTCATTTTGTTTCCCATTTTTCGGTTTTTGATTTCAGCTCCGTGTCAAATAGCCTTAAAGACATATTAATACTTTTAGTTTTGTATTTAATATCTGAAACCTAATATGCAAGTTTACTTTATTTAGTTTCAGTTTTACTTTTATGATGAATGCTATGATGGCAGGTATTTGATAAGAGTAAAATAATCCTTACAGTAGAATTCTAGACTCTCAACATTATTATTCCCCATCAAGGTGACCACCACCCTCTAAGCCCAGTCACTGGGTTACGCATTAATTATCACCCTGTCATCCTGGCCCAACATAGATACGTACCTTGGTTGCGAACAGGACTGACGTAGTTAACTCCGTTAATGTCTCTCCAGTCCCAGTGCTCTGGCAGACCAGCAGCCATCTTATGCATCTCTGCAGTAACAGGGGCAGGTCGGACACGCCTGCAGGACACAAAAGAGTTCAACATTAATAAGCTCAAAAAGAAAAAACCTATAGACACCGTTAAACATAGTTCTGTGTATTGGCAAGAACCTGGAGATACAATACAATACAGCAGTCACGATTCAGTATATCATGATATATTGCGTTACTACAAGCAAAGAGTGATTTTTCAGATCTCACTATTAAAACACCACTGTATGAACAGGTTTGCCAATGCTTACAATATCACTGCACCCTTGTGCTGCTTGTTATTGTTGGAGTAGAGCTGAAAATGGATTACAACACTGCCATCTAGTGCTCAGAGGTTTCAACACAACGATTCACTGTCTGCCAGGAATCTTTGTATCGATACTGTGTTTGAGAATCGATACAGTATCACCAAACATATCCCGATATTTTCTTACACCCCTAGTTAAACATAGAATAGAAATATTATTGACCACATATCCAGACTATACTGAAACCTGCACAGTAAGAAGTCACCCAGGAGATTAATCATTCATCTTAATTGACTTAATATTCTAATAACTGTTAACCATTCTAATTTAAACTATTACCACTGTGTGACGTGTGCATGCATACTTACTGTGGGACACGGGATGATTGGCCCCCTGCCCTCTGCATGAGCTGCTGGATGGTGAAGGCCTCATGTTCTCTATAGGCTGCTGCTCTCCATGACTTCTGTACGGAGTTAATCCTCTCCACGAAGTCCATATCATACTTGTACATCTGCAGGAACCTTCAACATAACAGTCATTACCATTACTACCACCACAATCACCACACCTTGATCCATCAACAACTTCAACAATATGCACACTTACGGGTTGCGCGCAAGGGTGAAGGTGGGGCTGTAGGCAGGCTTGGGTGGAAGTGACTGGATCTTCTTTCCAGTAAAACACGCCCAGTTATTCCCCAGAACATCATGAACCCACCCAGGCAGTGTCTGGTCGCAGTAACTGGTCACCACTGAGCCCTGCTGAGAATACTGGAGATAGACAAAAAACAATGCAATGCAATACATACATACATACACACACACACACATACATATATACACACACACACACACACACAGTAATCCAACAGACTTAAATTATTTAATGCCTCTAATCACCCACAACCACCAACTCAATCAAGGCTTTTATAATTATGATCATATGCACTAAAGCTTGAGGAACGTTCCATTATTGTAGGTTTCTAAGAGCATGCAAGAAGTTCATACTGTTGTGGCGTGACAGGAATAAAATGCAGTCTCACTCAGCTTTTCAGGAAGTGGTCGGATCAATATTTCTCAAGAGTTCAGTCTTAACCAAGATCAGTAACACCACTTCAGAAAAGTGGAACAAACCATTTCAGGGTAAATCACACTGCTCCTCTGAGGTCACCACAGTGCTGTAATACATATACGTGTAAGCCTGAAGAGCCCTGAAGTACACGTTTAACTAAGATTAATATTAAAGATTATGTTTTATAAAAGCATACGCTGGAGTTCCCCTGCACTGTTCAGCTTTAATGTTCTTCAAGACCAAATTAAAGAAGTGAGCAATGACCAGAGTCACAAGGGGTCACCTGATAAAGTAATAAGCAGAATGTCATGATAACTGACCTTGAAGAAGCCAAACCACTTGTAGTCATTCAGCGCCACCTCGAAGCCCTGGTTGTAGATGAGTGTAAAGAAGCCAGTGTGGCCAAGGTCGTCCACAGCAACTGAAAGCTTCTGTAGGGTCACCGTGACCGTCTTCACTACAGGACCTGGAGGACACACCCAAAATACACATTACAATACAACACACATTAAACTACTTTTGACTTGCACCTGATTTGCTTCTTTATAAACAAAACTAAGAAGGAATCAGTCATTTATTTTATGAAAAGGGCAAAGCAGTTGGCTTGGAACAATAATTTAATGTAACCGCCCCCATATTAAAATAGCACATTTTCTAAAGCCCACTTCGCTTAATTGTAAGATGTTTTGTTATACATATTTATTATTTTTGGCTTTATTAAAACAAGAAAAAAGCTGTACTCATTGTAACGGCCAAATTTCTTTGTGTTCACATTGTAAACTGAATGTGAAAGTGAACCAAACAAACCCAACAACAAAAAGATAAAAATATTTACACATTTAAAAGTCAGAGAGCAAGTAAAAAACCTATGGAAAATAAATAAATGAAAAAATAAATAAAATCCTCAAATCCTACTATGGCGATGTGAATTGTCACTTAGACTGTAAAAAAGACTAAAGAATTGAATATTAATAGTTAGGTTATTCGCGTTTATTTTTTGTTCACCCAGAACCCATCGTTCGTTCAAGTCTTTTAGGTCATAATATTTATGTTCGTGAAAATAAAGTTAAGCTACTTTAACGTGCGTCATGTTTAAAACTGATCTAATTAAACCCTGACTCAGCACCATGTACTTCCCCGGCTTTATAACTCCTGCGAGTTCATTTCTTTAAATTGTAGTTTCCACCGCAAAATCATTGGCAGGCTTTTAGCACTAAGCGAGCTTCGCAAAAACTACAACTCCCATGATGCAGTGAGAGATCAGCCGACTACTAGGCGGCGCAACATCTGAAGGGAAAATAGTTTACGAGCTCGAAAACTGCACCAAGCTCTTCCACAGCGCTATAAAAACAATTCAGAGAATTAAGAGATGTAGATTCGGACTGTTTCTTTATTACGATAAATGAACAATTAGTTCCAGAGTGTTTGCTGGTGAGCTAGTGCTGCTGTCGAGGTGTTGTTTCCCCCTCCAGCTTCCTTGAGTCGTAGCAGCAGCAGCACCAGCACCAGCACCACCATTTAAGGTGAAGTAGATGATTCGATGAAGAACCTGACTAATCTCGACCACTTCACCTGTACTGCGTTTATAAAACACAAACCAATAACTGTTTTAAACCTAAACTTGATCTTAAAGCCCTTTAAACCATTCTGCACTACTTAAAAACAGAAAAGCCCATGTAGCCCCAGTTAGCCTTAATAGTCCCAAGCTCACCTGGTGCCGAGCAGTTGATGTTTCTGTCCTGCCCCACATCGGACACCTGAAAGCTCCACGTGCCCAGCAGCTCTTCGTAGGTGCAGTTGGCAGGTGTGTCCGAGCGCGCGACCCCGGCCCACAGCGCGAGCGCGAGCGCGAACAAAAGAACTGGCACTCGCTGCATCCTCGCACTCGCCCCCTAACAAAAAAATCCTACGACGCAGGAAAACAATGTGTTGTTCCTCTCGTCCTGGATCACTAATGTCTCCCAGTCGTCCGCGAGCCCGCACGAGCACCAGTAAAGGGGCACTCTGAACTTTCCGCTTTATCATATGATGCAGAGTCACGTGACAAGGGGGTGCGCGTATCATGTGATTAGACTTGGGCTGATTGCTCATCAAAAGTCTGAGAGCTCAGAGCTGCTCTGATTCAGTTCATCAGCTTTGGAGAACAAAGAACAGCAGTTATTCACAGAACATCTCCTCAGTCAATCACTTATTTACAGCTTTGACGTCGGAATCAATGTAAACTCTTAATCAGGCTGTGCTACAACTTCTTATTGTATGTTTAATATCTTTGCTGTCCCATGAAAAACAAGTATCTTCAAAATTGCAACTTTACAGAAGAGACCAAAAATGTACTTTACTTTCAATAGATGTCAGTGGAACCAGAATCTTTTCTGAGCTATTTTGGAGCACTTCTGTTGGTCCACTCGTCATGAAATTTGTACACAGTATAAACAACCATTGGCGTGTTAAAATAATAGAAAACTCAACATCGACATACACGTTTTTCACTGGACAGTGACTATATCTTCTTTCACTATGTACATTATTAAAAACATACAATGTATTTATCGATGACACCTAAATGTTGGACGTTTCAAGTTATATGTATTTGGGTCATGGTTCTTCTGAATTGCTGGGGAACGCTGGAGTCTATCCCATCGCTCATTGGGCAGAAGGCAGTAAACACCCTGGACAGGCCGCCAGTCCAATACAGGGCAGATACGCATACACGACCACACCTAGCCACAGGTAAGCATTTCCAGTTTCTTTGACTGTGTATTTTTTTGATTGTAGGTTGAAACAGGAACACCAGAAAACTCATGGAGACACAGGGACAGCATGCACACTCCAGACAGAAAGGATCCCAGTTGTCCAGCCAGGGAATTAATCCCAGGCCCTCACAGCGTTGCCCACTGTGGCGCCATGAAACACTAAATAAGTATAATAATATAAAGCTAGCAAAATTTAGTAGGCACTAGATTTAACCCAGTAGGTACTGCTCCTGTGGTTGAGTAGTAAGCAGTTTCAGTATGCGAGTGTTTAGTATCCAAGCAATCTCGGACATAATACATCCGCCATCTTACCAACATCTTGTCACGCAAGACCTCAGACCATTACTGTAAAAGTCCTGCTATTCATTTAAAAACCCCATTACCATCATTTTACATACTTTTTGTGACACTGAGCTGCATTTTTCTGTATATATACTCAGACGGTGTCAAGCTGTAACTCAGAGAAGATGAATCAGAAGGAATTGAATCTTCTTTTGCCTCAGATGTTGTGTTCTGTAGCGGCAGTTCACCAGCAGTAGCTACATACACACAGTAGACGTACCATAGTCTGCAATCTTTTACCCTTCGCTTTTGAATTCAGTTAAATTATGGGATAGCAAAGTGTACTGCGGTCGCTTACATAAAAATGGCTCCTGATTCAGTAGGTCATTTGGGTAATATTCGCATACTACTCGATGACTGCTAAGTATTTGGACATACTAGCCCACTGATTTCACCTACTGAGTAGAAGGCAATAAGCGATTTGGGATGCACCCTAAGTCTAGCGTCGTAGACAGGGATGAGGCAGGGATACAAGTTCTTACTAACGACTTTGGAAGTTGTGCGTACAACTTAATTTGTGTTTATATGCTTGTGCAGGTAATATTTTTTAAATTATGAGTCTGTAATGTTGCTTTACTTCAACAAATCGAAGAGCAGAGGATACGTATGAGATGAGTATCCATATAGATGCATCACATAACTTGTGCTAATATTTGTTTTTATGTGTGTGGATGATTCTAGCCTGCAGTGGTAATGTGTGGCTGCTGAATGACTGAAATACGGCCAATGTACAATATAAGTATCAGTGGTTGACACACCATCAACTTGAAAATGTTGGGCTTATCGAAAAAATGAGTTTGCTGCTAGTAAATACGAAATTGTGGTGGCATTCATATTAATTAGTAAACATGTCACTTCAGATACAACTAGAAGGTAGCATATGAGCCCCTAATTCATATTCATATAAAATATTTTGGTACTACAAAAAGCTATTGGCTACAGAAATAAGGCCTCCAATAGCCAGACCCTAATCTTGCCCCTGGCCTAGCTCCAGTTCTAGGGAGAGAAAGATGCCTGCTATCAACATATCCCATATATCATACGCCACATGGACAAAAGTACAGTGCATCCGGAAAGTATTCACAGTGCTTCACTTTTTACAAATTTTGTTATATTACAGCCTTATTCCAGAATAGATGACATACCATCCCTACAGTGAAGCATGGTGGTGGCAGCATCATGCTGTGGGGTTGTTTTTTACAGCAGCAGAAACTGGGAGGGTCAAGGAAAGATGAATGCAGCAATGTATAGAGACATCCTAGAAGATAACCTGCCCAAGACTGCTCTGGACCTCAGACTGGGGTGCTGGATAATTTTCCGAAAGGACAACGACCCTAAGCACAAAGCCAAGATTACAAAGGAGTGGCTTCGGGACAAGTCCGTGAATGTTCTCGAGTGGTCCAGCCAGAGCCCAGACCTGAACTGGATTGAAAATCTCTGAAGAGATCTGTTAATATCTGTGCACCGACGCTCCCCATCCAACATGATGGAGCTTGAGAGGTTCTGCAAAGAAGAACGGGAGAAACTGACCAGAAATAGGAGTGCCAAGCTTGTAGTATCATGCTTACAAAGACTTGAGGCTGTAATTGCTGCCAAATACTGCCAACGTAGCATTGAGCAAAGGCTAGTTTTGTTTTTTTATTTTTAATAAAATTTTTAAATAAATTTGCCAACAAATTCAAACACACTACTTTCAATTAGTTTGGAAATAAGGCTGTAACATAACAAAATGTGGAAAAAGTGAAGCGCTGTGAATGCGTCCTAGATGCACTGTATTGGGACACCTACACATTACACAGCTTCCACTCTTCTTCTCTCTGCCAGATTTTGATATGTGTGGGAATTTTTGCCCATTCATTCAGAAGAGCATCTGTAAGGTTAGACACTGATGTTGTATGAATGGCCTGGCGAGCAATCTACAATATAGTTTATCCTAAAGTTGTTTGGTGGGACGCCACTTTATGGCCCTTTCTTTGTACACTGGGACACAGTCAGTCATGGTAAAACAGGAGCTACAATTGCAAAAATATTATGCAGAAGCATTAATATTTTCATTTACCAAGGGTTCTCGGCCAACCCCTGAAAAAAATCCTATAGCATTATCCCTCCTCCACCAAACTTTACAGTTGGCACAACACAGTCAGCACATAACATGCTCCTGTCATTTGTTAAACCCAGACCCATCCATCAAACTGACAGATAAAGAAACTTGATTTTGTGTCTGCGCACAACATGTTTTTACTGCTCCAGAGTTCAGTGGCGGTCTCCGACGCTCAGGTTTGTGATTGGTAATGTAAGGCTTGCATGCAGCTGCTTAGCCATCAAGCTCCCGACTCTCAGTTTTTGTGCTGATGTTAAAGTCAGAGGCTTGGAACTCTGTAGTTATTGAGTCTGTAGAGCGTTAGTGACTTTTACCACACTCTGCGACCCCCCTTTATGGGGTCTCACACTTCATGACTGAGCTGTTGTGGTTCCTAAGAATTGATACTATTCAGTAATACCTTCACACCATCACAGTTGAAACAAGAATATCTGAAATACGGTGGAATATCTAGGATAGAATAAAATTCATGAACTGACTTGTTGCACTTCAGTGAGATCTTTAGAATGACACGATCTTTTATCAGTGTTGAAAAAAAGGTGTACTGTATGGGTAGGTGCTTGTTCATATACACCTGTGGAATAAATTCAGTGATTAAGAGGTGTCCCAGTACTTTTGTTCATAAAGTGTATATGGAAGGCTGAAAACATGATGCAATGTTTGTAGAAGGCATGGTAGCTACATTCAAGTAGGTTGTATGGCTATACAAATCAGACCCTCATCTGGTAGTTTGATGCAAGTTCTGTAACTCCACCCCTGATTTTAGTCACTGTGACTTGAAAAGACAATTGTTGTGACGTGGACTCACGTGTTAGCTCCTCGTGGAGTTTTACACAGAAGTAAGTAGATGTGTTCACAAGATAGCAGCAGCCCCCTCTGTTGACCAAGACAAGCAAAACACGAAATGAACTTTAAAACCAGATTTTATTGGACATATCAAAAAAGAAAATTTGTGAAAATTGAAATTTGTCAAAGTGGATAATCCCCAGAAGTATTTTGTCAAATAATGTCTTGCAAGACTGTTTGCTGTCACCGCTATACGAACTGTGAGAATTGAACTTCCCAATGAACAATCGCTTTAAGTGATGTCAGGCACAACCTTTCTTCCAACCCTCTTACACGCTGAGTTTTTGATCAAGCTCATTAACCAGTCACACTCCTAGCTGTGTGACAAAGGCACACTATTTTTAAGGCAATCGTGACTCACTCTCTCTCAGCAGCAGCCCAATTGCCCATAATGATGCCAGCGCTACAGCCCATAATGATCCTAGTGCAACAGCCCATAATGATTCCAGCACAACAGTCTATAATGATACCAGCACAATAGCCCATAATAATCTTAACCCAACAGCCGATAATAATCTTATCCCAACAGCCCATAATATTCTCAGTCCAACAGGTCATGTTTATCTCAGTCCATAATCATAGCCCAGCACAACAGCTCCTAATAATTTTAGCCCAACACCCATTAACAATCACAACTCAATAATAATACCAACCCAACAACCCATAATAATCACAACCCAAAAACCCATAATAATCCCATTCCAACAACCCATAATAATCCCAACCCAACAACCCATAATAATCCCAACCCAACAACCCATGGTAATTCCAACCCAACAACCTATAATAATCACAACCCATAATAGTCCAAACCCAACATCCCATAATAATCCCCACTCAATAAACTATAATAATCCCAACCCAACATCCCATAATAATCCCACCCAATAAACTATAATAATCCCAACCCAACAACCCATAATAATTCCAACCCAACAACCCATAATAATCCCAACCCAACAGCCCGTAATAATCCCAACCCAACAACCCATAATAATCCCAACCCAACAACCCATAATAATCCCAACCCAACAGCCCATAATAATCCCAACCCAACAGCCCATAATAACCTTATCCTGACAGCCCATAATAATCCCAATTTAATAACAATGTTTAAATAATAAATATTTATATTATCACTGCGGCGCTTAGGTTGATTGGTCACTTTAAATGGCCCGTAGGTGTGAGTGAGTGTGTGTTGGCCTGCAATGGACTGGCGACCTGTCCATGTTGTACACTGCCTTCATCATATTAACTGATTGATTTGTTAATATATTTAGATGTAAAGTAATTGTTTAGAGATCATCATCATCACTGTTTGTATTTGCCTCAAAAAAAATTACACTTTAACTGTTGTCTTTACTGAAGAACCCCTGAAGAACCCTTGTTAGAAGGGCTTAAATGACTCTGAGAGAACCTCCGCTGGTTAATCTGATGCAGGTTCTGTAGTGGTGATAAGTAACTGTGCTGCACTTCAGAAGATCTTCAGGTTCTCCTCAGTTAGTCAGACACAGTCATGAGAGCTTGTGTAGAAGCGTTTTATCTTCAGAAGAAACATCTGGAGGCGCAGAAGAACTTCTCCGAGGACCTTCTCATTCTTCACACTCCTCACTTTAGCTGTAATCTCAGACGATAAGATATAGTTAATGACATCATTGTGGTTTTGTGTTTAGGTTCAGTGTTCAGTGATGTTGTTATGTTTGATCTGAATGTGGCATTGTTACAGAAACACTGATTAAAGCATTAAAACAGATTATATTACTACATTAATCAGAAAAGCAGAACGTATTTAAGAATAATTACCAGACTGGTCTTTCCAGAGTCCTGACCAGTTAAAGAAAAAAGACAAACCTAACATAAGTCCTAAATAAATAACTAAATACATAAAAATTGATTACATTTTTCTGCTAGACTGTGCATCATAAAGAGGGCACGGTGGTGTAGTGGTTAGCACTGTTGTCTCACAGTAAGATGATCTGGGTTAGATTCCCGGTCCAGGCTGTTTTGTGCGGAGTGTGCATGTTCTCCCCGTGCTTAAGTGGGTTTCCTCCAGGACCAATAGTAATGCTCAAGAATTCTGGTTCCATTGACTTACATTGAAAGTAAGGATGTTGTTGTCCTCTCCTGTAAAGTTACCATTTTGGAAATACTTGTTTTTCTCTGGACAGTGACAATGTCCAGCTTATTTCTACCTGTTAAAAGCCCAAATCCTGGGGCCAGTCAGGCTATTATGTCATTGTCGGGGTTAATCAGTGATTGTAGTCATTTAGAAGACCTTTACACACATTCCTCAGTTAATCAGCTCCACTTACCATATAGGAACTCTTTATTGTTCAACAATTACAGACTGCAGTCCATCTAACAAATTAGCAACACATCAGTGTTGAGAATGCTGCGAATGACCCACCAGCCATATAAGATCTGCTCTGTGGTGGTCCTTTGGGTGTCCTGGTATCTGAAGAACAGGGTGAGGGGGGGACTAATAAAGTATAGAGAGAAACAGATGAACTACAGTAAGTGTACAAAGTGAAATGGTATTGTAACTTGAGCTGATAAAAGGGAAAATGTGTGTAGATACAAGAAGATTTATATATATATATATATATATATATATATATATATATATATATATATATATATATATATATATATATATATATATATATATAGTGTAGGAGTGGGAGTGACTGAGATGATAACCATCAGACAAACTAAATTAATTGTTTCTCTTAACAAGTTAAAATGGTCATCATATAAATGTAGAGGGTTTTATTTTTGATTTAATATTTACACCAGAATTACTGGAGCTCTGGGGCCAGAGAACAGACAGAATGAAAACAGCAGTTAATAATGTTTTTCTGAGCTTTTATCAGAGCTAATAATGTAACAGTGTGTTGAATTTACTGAACACAATTACTGTTGAAAGAAAAACAGGAAAAAACTATCCAAACAAAACTGAGCTAATGTAATTTATTCTAGGAAATATTGTTCTCACTAAAGATCACTCTCTACAGGTCATTCACTACAGATCTCTCTCTACAGGTCATTTACTACAGTTTTCCCTCTACAGGTCATTTACTACAGATCACTCTCTACAGGTCATTTACTACAGATCTTTCTCTACAGGTCATTCACTACAGATAACTCTCTACAGGTCATTCACTACAGATCTCTCTCTACAGGTTATTCACTACAGATCTCTCTCTACAGGTCATTCACTACAGATCTCTCTCTACAGGTCATTCACTACAGATCTCTCTCTACAGGTCATTCACTACAGATCTCTCTCTACAGGTCATTCATTACAGATCACTCTCTACAAGTCATTCACTACAGATCTCTCTCTACAGGTCATTTACTACAGATCTCTCTCTACAGGTCATTCACTACAGATCTCTCTCTACAGGTCATTTACTACAGATCTCTCTCTACAGGTCATTTACTACAGTTTTCCCTCTACAGGTCATTTACTACAGATCACTCTCTACAGGTCATTTACTACAGATCTCTCTCTACAGGTCATTCACTACAGATCACTCTCTACAGGTCATTCACTACAGATCACTCTCTACAAGTCATTCACTACAGATCTCTCTCTACAGGTCATTTACTACAGATCTCTCTCTACAGGTCATTCACTACAGATCACTCTCTACAGGTCATTCACTACAGATCACTCTCTACAAGTCATTCACTACAGATCTCTCTCTACAGGTCATTCACTACAGATCACTCTCTACAGGTCATTCACTACAGATTTCTCTCTACAGGTCATTTACTACAGATCTCTCTCTACAGTTCATTCACTACAGATCACTCTCTACAGGTCATTCACTACAGATCTCTCTGTACAGGTCATTCACTACAGATCACTCTCTACAAGTCATTCACTACAGATCTCTCTCTACAGGTCATTTACTACAGATCTCTCTCTACAGGTCATTCACTACAGATCACTCTCTACAGGTCATTCACTACAGATCACTCTCTACAAGTCATTCACTACAGATCTCTCTCTACAGGTCATTCACTACAGATCACTCTCTACAGGTCATTCACTACAGATTTCTCTCTACAGGTCATTCACTACAGATCACTTTCTACAGGTCATTCACTACAGATCTCTCTCTACAGGTCATTTACTACAGATCACTCTCTACAGGTCATTCACTACAGATCTCTCTCTACAGGTCATTTACTACAGATCTCTCTCTACAGTTCATTCACTACAGATCACTCTCTACAGGTCATACACTACAGATCACTCTCTACAGGTCATTTACTACAGATCTCTCTCTACAGGTCATTCACTACAGATCTCTCTCTACAGGTCATTCATTACAGATCTCTCTCTACAGGTCATTTACTACAGATCTCTCTCTACAGGTCATTCACTACAGATCTCTCTCTACAGGTCATTCACTACAGATCTCTCTCTACAGTTCATTCACTACAGATCACTCTCTACAGGTCATACACTACAGATGACTCTCTACAGGTCATTCACTACAGATCTCTCTCTACAGGTCATTCACTACAGATCTCTCTCTACAGGTCATTCACTACAGATCTCTCTCTAACCACTACACCACCTATCGTTAGGCTGTTTCGCCCACAATCAGCAAGCTTCTGTTTTTCTTGACTAACTTGAAATGCAGCACTGGTCTGATGCAGCCTCGGGGTGGCGCTGTAGCCAATTTGTTCACCCAGTTGGTTGTTCATAGCCTAGAAACTGCAACTGTGCCTAAGATACTTACTAACGTTGCAGTATGTTGTGACATATTTGTAAATCTGAAAACAATTTCCTCAACAGTTTGGTGGAAGGAATGAATTGTTACTCATTTCTCAAACTGAAGACAGAAAAGGAGACAAGCAAGATCTCAGGTAATGTATAAAAATCTATGTTCTGCTCCTACACCTTTCAAACTTGCATTAGATACAAAGCCACTCTGACTGTGTAGTATATACAGCGACAGTATATACTCGTGAACTCGACTAGTAAGATAAAGTGAATGATAATAGATGAATGGATAGATGTTGTATATTATCTTGACTTTCTTCATTTAGTTCTTAATATTTATGTTGTATTTGTTACCAACTTTAAGTCTAAAAATAAATTCTAAAAATTCTTTACAAAAATTTTTCACAGTAAAACATTTTATTCGTGTTTTATCTGTGCAAACTCTTGCATCTTGCAAATACAGGGGGTCCTGGATTAACCGCTTGGAACCCTGGAATGTCTCCAAATTAATATTCTGGGGCTCCATGAAACTTATTATAACTTATTGTGCTATTATACCAGCTTGTTTAACCCACAATCAGCAAGCTTCAGTCTTTCTTGACTTTCTTGCCAGAAGCTGTAGCACTGGTCTGCCTCAGGGTGGCGTTGTAGCAAATTGGAAACTAGAAACTGTAACTATGCCCAGGATACCTCTGAAAAATGTATGCAGTTGCATATATGTAAATCTAAAAACTAGGATGATCTAACATGGGACCTCTGAATACTAGGCTTTATTTCACACACTGATCCACATGCTACCACATGCTGTATATATGTGTATATAAGTGTAAATGTATAATTGTAAATGTAAACGTCTCTGTGGACATGAAGGAATATCAAGCGTGGCAGAAAGCAGGAAATTGTAGAATAATATAAAGGACTAGCAGGACAGTTTGTTGCAGCGCAGCAGTAAATGCGACAAGAAATGGAGGATAAAATCGAAGGATATCTGCATTGAGTCTTTTTGGGAAAGAACAATATTCCAGGGGAGCTTTAAGTATGGTCTAGAATCATGCTTGGTGTTATAATACTATTATAAATCCCATAGATGAGCTAGCAGGAGTTAACATTATATAACATTTATGGCCCAAACAGATCTTTTCTGCTTACATGCAGTAATGGTGGTATTGATGGAAAATCAAGAGTCTGCACTGTCCACTTATTACAGGCTAGTCTAAGAGTTTTGTGTCTATTAATATCATAACAAACATGATACCATGAATCAAAACACCTGTTTCCACACTGAACCATCAGAGATTCATGTATCTATTCCAGATTTTTAATAATGAATGAAAAGATTGTGTCATACAGCAACACAACGGTCTTCAGATGTCCAGAAAATAAAGGAAAGAAAGAAGATTTGCTTCTAAATAGCAAAAAGCACTTTTCTCACAAACGTCTCTCACAAAGCAGCATGGAACTATATCAACAGAAATCACCTTCAGAAATACGCTATAACAATATCATATTACATTCTACAGATCTCTACAGGAACAGAGCCCCGAAATATCCAGCAAAACAAATCAATGACAAGAAAATGAATAAAATCAATCAAATAACACAAAAAGAAATGTAAGCACTTCAGCTCAGGTCACACAGTTTAAGTTGGCACAGGTTGGAAAGAGTCTTAATGGGCTTTTCAGTCACAGTTTAAAGACAGAACAGAACTCATTTCTCAGGAGAGAACAACAATACAGTGTCTTTCTGTATCCGGACTGTAAATGAATCCAGAATAGTGACCCCACACGCTTTACATTGACCAGAATGTGACAATCACTCCAGATTGTCTGGGAATAAACACTGGTTGGAGGGAAGCTGACCACTGTGCGACCGAAAAGATGGTCAGATATTGCATTCTAACATTTTCTTTCTCGTAACGAACACCATCACAGATAAAAGCAGCGTATTTACTCTGCTAGCGTCCCCCCACACAGCAAAATGTTAACATCAACACGCATGTTAATGCAGCGACACTCACATCGCCAACACATTCTTATAGATCTATTACTAATGACTCTGAGATTCAGCCTCGATTTTTCAGGAAAAAGTTTGTTGGTTGGTTATTTGGACGTTTGAGAATAAAGGATTTAATTCATTTCCCAATCAATTAATAATCAATATTAGTTAGAGTGACTAATACTGTAGTTGTAGGCTTCAGTAGTCAGTCTTATCTTATAATGCTGTTCAATGGAAACAAGTAGGAACCAGAAAAAATCAGACATGTGTTGAAGACGTGACATCAGGTACAGATTTCCTCCAATAATATTAAGAAATGAATAGCTGCTTTTCCACTGCATGGTTATCTGCTCAACTCTACTCTACTCGTCTTTATTGTTTTTTCCATTAGACCAACCTGGCACCATGTTTGGTATTACCTTTTTTAGAGTTCCAAGTTAGTCGACACCAAAAGGTGGCGTAAAAGCAGTGCAGACTTTGGATTGGCCCAAGAGTATCATCACTTGTATCTTGAAATTTGAAATTACAGTGGGTCCTGGGGTGTCCATGACCCCCTATTAACATCTGGGACCCCCTACATGTCTCAGAATCAATTAAAATAAATGTATAATGAGATTGTGCTGTCATGGTTTAGTGTGTTTCAACCACAATCAGCAAGCTTTGTTTTTTCTTGACTAACTTGAGATGCAGCACTGGTCTGATGCAGCCTCAGGGTGGCGCTGTAGCCAATTGGTTTACACAATTGGTTGTTCATAGCCTAGAAACTGCAACTATATCCAAAATACTTCTGAAAAACATTGCAGTATGTTGTGGCATATCTGAAAACGATTTCCTCAACAGTTGGAAGGAATGAATTGTTACACATTTCTGTAGACAAAAAATGAGATAAGCAAGAACTTAGGTAATGTATGAAAATACTCATCACAACACTACAAAAAAACTTGTTGTTAAATTGTGTTGCCATTGTCCAGTTATGGCGAGTGAGCAGCCAGAGTGATCCAACATTTGCACCTAGGTGTTAGCTAGTCGTTTCACTGATGACCAGCTACACTGAGGGGGGCTGGTACCAAAAGTGAGTAAAGTTGAGCCGAATCATACCATGCAATGGAATAGCAGGTAATGTCTGGTTTAACTTAAAGTAATAAAACTACTGACCTACCGACTGACTTCGAGTTTATTAAACTGAACAGAATGAAAGGATGCACACGTTATTGTTCTGTTAACTGTCTATTACAGTGTAATAGAACATAAATTCAGCCAGATCAAGTTAAGAATGACAAATCTGTTTACAATACAAAAGTTGCAAACCAAATAAAAAAATTACATATATAATAATCTTAGTATACTTAATATACAACCCTGTTTCCAAAAAATGGTGTGATGCTGTGCAAAAATGTAAATAAAAATAGAATGCAAGGTGTGCAAATAATTTAAATTCTGCTTATTTATTTGACAACAGTACAACATATCAAATAACATGTCAAAAAGAAAAAAAATATTTATTTATTCATTTTTTTCATATTTAGTTTATATATATATATATATATATATATATATATATATATATATATATATATATATATATATATATATAGATATAGATATAGATAGATATAGATAGATAGATAGATAGATTTCAACAAAGTTGGGACAGGAGCAACAAATTATATTGAAAATTGCATTAATCACTTTAATTAGTAACAGATTAGTAACATGTTTGAGTGTAAAAAGATCATTCCGGCGAGGCAGAGTCTGTCAGGACTACAACAATGGTGCAACTATTCAAGTATCATGTTTACCAACATAAAATGGACTAATAACATAAAACTTATTGATTCCATCATCCACAGTACATCAAATCCTTAAAATATTCATGGAACGCAGAGAAATCTCTGTACGCAACGGACAAAACCAAAACCAGTATCGTGTGGTAGAAGCTTCGGGGCCTCACGTGGCACTGCATTACAAACAGACACGATGCTCTAGTGAAATCACTGCATGGACTCAGGAACACTTCCCAAACCCATCATCTGTAAACACACTTTGTCGCTGCTCCACTAATGCACGTCTGTGAAACTCCATTAATGCTGAATGGTATATACGGGTTTTGGAGCAACAAATGCTGCCATCCAGATGACGTCTTCTTCAGAGAAGGTCTTGTTCATTTCAGCACGACTATAAACCACATTCTGCATTTGTTACCACAGCATGGGCCTGTAGTTAAAGAGTCCAGGTGCATATTGTGCATAATGAAAGAACAAATAACTCCTGAGCAAATAACTCCAGAACACTTACAGAAAGAAGAGTTGATGTATACAAAACTGTCCCAACTTATTTGAAACGTGTTGCTGGCATCAAATTCAATATAGGCATATATTAAAAAAAAAAAATTTAATTTTTATCATTTCATATGTTGTCTACCATTTTCAATTAAATATAGTGTTTAAATGATTTGCACATCATTGGGTCACAACTTTTTTGAAAACTGGGTTGTAATATTTACCTGATTTACCCTTTCATTAAAACTTCCACTTAAACTGTTATTTAAACTTTTACTTAAACTTTCATTTAAACTTTCATTAAAACTTTCACTTAAACTTTCATTTAAACTTTCACTTAAACTTTCATTTAAACTTTCATTTAGACTTTCACTTAAACTTTCATTTAAACTTTCTCTTAAACTTTCATTTAAACTTCCACTTAAACTTTAACTTGACATCTATTATGACTAAATTTCATAACCAAATATAATTCCGATCTGTTAAAGTTATTCAAATCCAAAACAAATACAGAAACCGTCACAATAAAAAATAAATAAAATAAAATGAGCAAGTTGATCATAAAGGAAAAAATACACCTCATGAGCATCATCGCATTTCTAGGTGCCGTGAGTGTGTTAATGGTAGTATTGCTTTACATCTGAAAAACTGGAACATTTATTATATTTTATATTTATTTTATAAAAGTAATACAGTATCCATCACCATAAAAACGTTAAATAAACACACATTCCCCCACCGAGCCACTTTGGCACTACGAACTCTATCATAGTAGTACTTTATATGGGCTATATAATCACTAGACGTTTTGAATAGTCTCACATTCATTAGGACACGTTCGGTACATGTGGGAGGAGTTATCTGTAGAAAAGACATCTTCATGTTTTAGTGAAAAACTCTCTTTTTGTTTGTTTGTTTATTTATTTTTTTCTTTATGTAAAACTGATCAATGGAGATGTTTACACCAGGCAACATAAGGCGATGACCCATGTTTATGTCCA
Organism: Megaleporinus macrocephalus; assembly: GCA_021613375.1. Lineage (NCBI taxonomy): Eukaryota > Metazoa > Chordata > Actinopteri > Characiformes > Anostomidae > Megaleporinus > Megaleporinus macrocephalus. The sequence continues at coordinate 5,082,773 of CM038716.1, forward strand.
TTAGCATGCCCTTAATATGTACACAATCAATGATGTGGGCGAATTGGATTCCGGATCTTTCCTTATAGTTTTCAGTGTGTGTTTAATATGGTGGGTTGAGGGAGGGGTGGTGGTTAAAAGGGGGCACGGAATGTGCTAAATTAGTTAGAAGCCCTTTATGAATGAAGTGGTCGTTAATACCTTAGCATCTAAATATTACATCATGAATTATTACTGTGTACTGATTATCGTTAGCTAAATGGATCAATCACTGTGATTCACCAGGATGAGGCGATTTGGACCACACTCGTAATAAATTTGACAGATTCACTAGTATCTCATTCACTAGTATTGTGTTCACCAAGGACAGAACCGTACGATTCTGCAAACAAAACAAACCAAAAAAAAAGAGTAAAATCAAAGAGCGGAGACGGAGGTACGAGAATTTTGGTCCCACGTTTAAAATTTTAAATTCACGAAAGACGTACATTCAGAATTCCGAACCAAACGGGAAGATAGTCCTCAAAGTTGGAAAGCAAGGCGGATGAAGACAAGATGGGGGTGGGGAGGGATGAGAAAAGGAGTAAATAGAAAATGAGAAAAAGAAATTCATATGACAAAATGTCACTGATATATATTTACAGGGTTTGCAGTAAATAAAACAAAGCACTTTTTGTTCACAGTCCGGCGGAACAGGCCTTCGGTCCCGAACGCACTTCCCAACCCAACGGCGCCAACTGGACACTCTTGTTTGATCGCTGCACCGAGAGTGTGTCCCCTCCTCTGCTGTTTCTCCATACAGCCCTTTAGGATCTCCAAGAGTGAAAGATGCGGAAGGTCCCCACTGTGCTAGGAGTCTTCCAGTGGTCGGGTCCCCATTTCGCCACACAAACGCACAAATGTGTTCTTTTTTTTTTCTTGATTTTGAAACCGTCGTAAAGACACCTCTAATTAGACGAAAGCCATGTTTTTTTAAGGCCACTACCAAAACAAACCAAAGAAACAAACAAACAACGGAAAACGGAAAAAAAGGTATTACGTTGTTGTGCGACCCTGCAGGCCGTTCGTAAACCGCCTTGCTCGGGAGAAGCTTCGGCAGCCTCTGCAGACTTCTTGTTGTCGTACTGGCCGTCTGTCTCCGGCGTCGAAAACATGTAAACACGCACACTAAAGACTAGACTTGTCTTATTACCTTTTCTAGGAAGCTGTAATTCTTCATTTATTCGTACATTCCTCCGGCCTCGTTTCCCCCGAATGTTGCCTCATCCTACGCCCCCCCCGGTCCTCATAAGGAGGAAGAGCTCTGGCTGTAGTGCCGCAGTACCAGGCACTCGTATTTTGGGGACGGGGTCGGCCCAAGAGCTGCCTCAGAGCCAGCGGGGGAGTTGGGGGAGCCACTCCCGGAAGCCACGGAGTCCCTAAAGGGCGACGGAGGCGTCAGCGGCAGCAGCTCCTCCAGCTCGGCCTTCGTAGCAGTGGACTCGAGTGCCGACGCCGTACCCACCATCAGCTCTTTGACGCTGGACACAGGGGAGCTCCTGGTGCCTGGACCCCTGGAGGTGGAGCTGGGTAGAGGGCAAGGCGTCCGACCCCCGTTGGACTCCACTGGTGGCAGCGGCTGGATCTCGGCATATGTTGTCATCGTGGTTGGCATAGAAACCTCTCGGGGAAGGAAGTAGGGAGGAGGACAGTTGGAGGCGTGACCGTGAGTGGACATGCTGGTCGACATGCTAGCTGACATGCTCGCAGACAGCCCCATGGTGCCCCCTGGTGGTGTGCTGGACAGCATCATGCTGTTGAGCTCGCTGATGTTGGCGGTGAAGCGGTTAACCACGCAACTGATCTGCTCCATAAGAGACCCCTGTGAGGCGCTGGGGCCGCCGACTCCGCCGCACGACACGCTGTCGCTACGAGAAGACTGGCTCATGTAAGATGACACGCCGGTAATCACCTGGTCGTCTGTGGCCGTGCTTCTGCCCAAAGCTGCCGCCACCGCTCTCTGGCTCACGGTGCTGATCGGGGACGGCGTCTGGGGGCGATACGTGATGGGATAGCGCTCCTCTGGCTCCGTGACCTCGTATAGCATCTTGTTGTTGCCGTTGTCCGGTGGGATTTCAGTTCCTCCACAGTAACGCCCCTCGGAAGTCTTTGAGAAGGGCTTGATCACAGCTGTCTGGTTGTTCTCCCGTTTCTTGATGTGGAAGGAAAGACGCTGCCACAGGTGGCTGCCTTTGGAATTGCGCTCCGTCTGGGCCCAGGTCACCGACTTTCCATTAGAGCTGTAAAAAGATAAAAGTAAAATTTATTATTGATATATTATTATTATTATTACTAATATATTATTATTATTATTATTATTATTATTCATAATATAATATTGTAAACCTACATTATTACATTTTATATATATATATATATATATATATATATATATATATATATATATATATATGTGTGTGTGTGTGTGTGTGTGTGTGTGTGTCTGTGTTTGTGGTTTATAGTCTGTATAAACAGGATCAGGTCTCACTTCTAATGTGGTTTAGAATGATTGTTTATAATCTGCCCTGTTCCCGTGACTTCTCGACTCGTTTTCATCAAAAATAATTTGTATAATATCAGAGTTTTGGGATCACTTGCCACAAACTGAGAGCTAAACATCACAGTCATCACCTCTAAACCTCCACCCATTTATCCATTCAGTCATTTTCCATTTATTCATTAACAAATTGACCTACAAACATGAGGCTGTGTTTTTAATCTGAGCGTTGCTCTAAATCCTCTGATTTTATTCCACTGGGTTTATGAGAGGTCATTATTCTTCTCTCTCTCTCTGTTCTCCCTCGCTCTGTTCTCTCTGTCTCTGCTTTCTCTCTCTCTCACACACGCTCTCTCTCTTCTCTCTGCTCTCTCTCTGTTTTGAGGTTAATTAGCCTCGTTAGTTATGATTTATCTCTTAATTAAGATGCTGATTTTATCATGTAGTTCTGATTGAGTAATAGCGAGCACTTAAAGCTCTTCATAAACCACACTCTCACAGACAAACACACTCACACAGACAAACACACACACACAAACACACACACACAGACAAGCACACACACACACATTCACAAACACTCACAGATACACACAACACACACACAGACAAACAAACACCCACATACACAGACAAACATAAACACACACTCACAAACACACTCACACAGACAAACACACACACATTCACAAACACTCACAGATACACACAACACACATACAGACAGACAAACACACACACCCACATACACAGACAAACACACACCCACATACACAGACAGACAAACATAAACCACACACTCACAGACAAGCACACACACACACATTCACAAACACTCACAGATACACACAACACACACACAGACAGACAAACACACACACCCACATACACAGACAGACAAACATAAACCACACACTCACAGACAAACACTCACACAGACAAACAGACACACACACATTTGCTTTCCCACTGCTATCTCTGCAATGACTGTACACCTAGGTAACATTACATTTAAGTTCAGCATAGGTAATATTAAACACACGTAATATTAACACTACTTAATACTTAACACAGGTAATATTAAACACAGGTAATATTAATCCCTCTTAATACTTAACACAGGTAATATTAATCACATGTAATATAAATCCAGGTAATATTAAACACAGGTAACATTAACACAACCTAATATTTAACCCGGGTAATATTAAACACAGGTAATATTAATCCCACTTAATACTTAACACAGGTAATATTAATCACATGTAATATAAATCCAGGTAATATTAAACACAGGTAATATTAACACTATTTAATATTTAACCCGGGTAATATTAACACTACGTAATATTTAACCCAGGTAATAATAAACACAGGTAATATTAATCCCACTTAATACATAACACAGGTAATATTAATCACATGTAATATGAATCCAAGTAATATTAAACACAGGTAATATTAACACTACTTAATATTTAACCCAGGTAATATTAAACACAGGTAATATTAATCCCACTTAATACTTAACACATGTAATATTAACCACATGTAATATAAATCCAGGTAATATTAAACACAGGTAATATTAACACTACTTAATATTTAACCCAGGTAATATTAAACACAGGTAATATTAATCCCACTTAATATTTAACACGTGTAATATTAATCACATGTAATATAAAGCCAGGTAATATTAAACACATGTAATATTAAACACACTTAAAACTTAACCCAGTACCCACAAATAACATTAAACCCAGGGATCATATATTATTGAATTCACATAATGTTAAACCCATGGAACATTAACCCTTTATAATATTAAACACTGGTCATATTAAACACTGGTAATATTAAACCCATTTAATACTAAATCCAAGTAACATTAATCACAAATAATATAAATCTAGGTAATATTAATCACATTTAATATTAAACGCATTTAATACTTAACCCAATTAATATGTAACACAAATATCATTAAACCCACATACTATTAAACCCAAGTAACATTAAGTACAGGTAAAATTAAACCCATCTGTAATTAAAATCACATAATGTTAAACCAATGTAATATTAAACCTATATAATTCTAAACCCAGGTAGTATTAAACCCAGATAACAATAAACCCAAGTAACGTTAAACCCAGGTAACATTCAACCCATGTAATAATAAACCTGGGTGACATTATTTCAGGCAGTGATACAACTTGCTTACTAAGTTCAGGCAATATTAAACCCAGGTAATATTAAATTCAGGTAATATTACAAATGGGGAACATCAAGCTAGGCAATATTAAATCCAATTAATGTTTAATTCAGCTAATTAGGCCAAGGTAAAACTTAACCCTGCTAATTAAATTAAATTAAACCCAGTAAATGTCAAGCTCCAATGGAATTAAGCTTAGGTAATGATAAAAGTAATATTTAACCCACATAATATCAGGTACATGTAATGTGACGCTCAGGTGACATAAAATTCAGGTAATATTAAACATAGCTAAAAATTATTAGACATTAAATGTATCTATTATTTAAACCAGCTATTAAGTTCAGGTAATATGAAGCTTGAAAATGTTAAGTTTAGGTATTATTAAGCTCAGGTAATATTAGGCTAAGGTTATATTAATTACAGATAATGTTAAGCTCAGGTAATATTAATATAATGCAATTATTAATATAGTGGTAATATTAGGCTTATGCAATATTAATTATATTTTATATTAAGTTCAGGTAATATTTATTTCAGCTTGTAACTATTTGCTGTGATCACTCTTTCTCCATATGAGGCATTGTTGGACCTTGGCCACTAGAGGTCCACTGTGAGTCACAGTACTAGTCTGTTTAATAGCATCAGTTCATGCTGGTTAGAACTGCAGGTTATAAATTATTATATTGAGAAAAACAAGTTTGTTTTTATCTATAAATGCTGGATTGAAATACGGTGGACGTACGGTTTTGCTGGTGTTTAAGTGAAGATAATGTTAATGAGCTGATGCACTTCATTAATTTTTGCTGTCATGCTGAGTGAAAGCTGCTTGATAAACTGTGTACCTCAATTATTTGATTATTTGTCGATTAGTCATGAAAACTGTAACTGTAGTCATTTTTCCCAGTAACAGGCTGGCTGTTTTCTTTCTGGCTGCGCTCATGTTCTTTATAGTGATTTGCTAACAACATGAAGCCGCAGTGCTTTAAAATGCAACAGTAATGGTAGACTGTTTACCTTAAGCCAGACAGCACATGGGCTAGCACAGGTAACATTTAGCCAGGTTAAAGTCTAGCACATGTCATGTTTATTAGAGGTAAAGTCTAGCACTGTTGATGTTTAGTCCAAGTAAACTCTAGCACATGGGATGTTTAGTCCAAGTAAACTCTAGCACATGGGATGTTTAGTCCATGTAAAGTCTAGCACATGGGATGTTTAGTCCATGTAAAGTCTAGCACATGGGATGTTTAGTCCATGTAAAGTCTAGCACATGGGATGTTTAGTCCATGTAAAGTTTAGCACATGGGATGTTTATTCCATGTAAGGTCTAGCACTGTTGATGTTTAGTCCATGTAAGGTCTAGCACTGTTGATGTTTAGTCTATGTAAAGTCTAGCACATGGGATGTTTAGTCCAAGTAAAGTCTAGCACATCGGATGTTTATTCCATGTAAGGTCTAGCAATGTTGATGTTTAGTCCATGTAAAGTCTAGAACATGGGATGTTTAGTCCAAGTAAAGTCTAGCACATGGGATGTTTAGTCTATGTAAAGTCTAGAACATGAGATGTTTAGTCCAAGTAAAGTCTAGAACATGGGATGTTTAGTCCAAGTAAAGTCTAGAACATGGGATGTTTAGTCCAAGTAAAGTCTAGCACATGGGATGTTTAGTCTAAGTAAAGTCTAGAACATGAGATGTTTAGTCCAAGTAAAGTCTAGAACATGGGATGTTTAGTCCAAGTAAAGTCTAGCACTGTTAATGTTTAGTCCATGTAAAGTCTAGAACATGGGATGTTTAGTCCAAGTAAAGTCTAGCACTGTTAAAGTTTAGTCCAAGTAAAGTCTAGCACATGGGATGCTTAGTCCATGTAAGGTCTAGCACTGTTGATGTTTAGTCTATGTTAAGTCTAGAACATGGTATGTTTAGTCTAAGTAAAGTCTAGAACATGGGATGTTTAGTCCAAGTAAAGTCTAGCATTGTTAATGTTTAGTCCATGTAAAGTCTAGCACATGGAATGTTTAGTCCAAGTAAAGTCTAGAACATGGGATGTTTAGTCCAGGTAATGCCTAGCATAGTTTATGTTTAGTTCAGGTCAAGTCTAATACAGGTGATGTTTAGTCCAGGTAAAGTGTAGCATAGTTTTTGCTTGGTCCAGGTTAAGTCTAACGCAGGTAATATTTAGTCCTGTGTAGCACAGGTAATTTAGTTCAGGTAAAGTCTCGCACAGGTGATTTAGCCTAAGTAAAGTCTAGTACATGTCATGTTCAGTCCAGCTAATGAAACAGCACAGGTAATGTTCAGTCTAGGAAAAGTCTAGCAAAGGTGATTTAGCCCAAGTAAGGTCTAGAACATGGCATGTTAAGTCCAGGTAATGTCTAGCACAGGTGATGTTTAGTCCAGAGTCCAGGTCAAGTCAACACAGGTGATATTCAGTCCTGGTAAAGTGTAGCAAAGGTAATGCTTAGTCCTGGTACAGTGCAGCATAGGTGATATTTAGTCCTGGTAAACGGTAGCACAGATAATTTAGTCCATGTAAAGTTTAGCACATGTGATTTAGCCCAAGTAAAGTCTGGTACATGTGATGTTTAGTCTAAGTAACTAAACAGCACAGGTGATGTTTAGTCCAGGAAAAAGTCTAACACAGGTGATGTTCAGTCCAGGTATAGTCTAGAACATGGAATGTTTAGTCCAGCTAATGTCTATCACTAGTCTAGTCTAATGTTGTATTTAGCCTAGGTCAATTCTAACAAAGGTGATGTGTAGTTCAGGTCAAGTCTAACACAGGTGATATTTAGACCAGGTAAAGTGTAGCACAGGTAATGTTAAGTCCAAGTAAAGTTTAGCACAGGTATTGCTTGGTCCAGGTCAAGTCTAACACATGTGATGTTTAGTTCAAGTCAATTCTAACACATGTGATGTTTAGTTCAGGTCAATTCTAACACAGGTGATGTTTAGTTCAGGCCAAGTCTAACACATGTGATGTTTAGTTCAGGTCAAGTATAACACAGGTAATGTTTAGTTCAGGCCAAGTCTAACACATGTGATGTTTAGTTCAGGTCAATTCTAGCACATGTGATGTTTGGTTCAGGTCAAGTCTAACACAGGTGATATTTACTTCAGGTCAAGTCTAACACAGGTGATATTTAGTTCAGGTCAAGACTAACACAGGTGATGTTTGGTTCAGGTCAAGTCTAACACAGGTGATATTTAGTTCAGGTCAAGTCTAACACATGTAATATTTAGTCCCAGTAAAGTGTAGCACATGTGATGCTTAGACCACAGCAGAGACACGGAGAGAGAGAACAAAATAGAGAGGAGTGAAAAAGAGAGAGAGAGAGAGAAATGAGGAATGACAGAAGCAGAGCGCTAGAGAGAGTGAGAGAGAGTGAACGAGTTAGAGGGAGAAGCTGCTCTGCAGTGAAGAAATGTCAATAAAGAGAGAGGAAGAGAGTGAAAGGAACAGAGGGCAGAGATGCACCTTCAGACGCTTTTTCCATTAATGAGATCTGACCATCTGTCCAGTCTGTGCTGACTCTGTTCTCCTCTTCATTCTTCATTCTACTCTTTCACACAGCTCAATCACTGACCTACCTCTCTTTCTATATCTCACGCGTGTCATCTCTCTCTATCCATACACTATGGAGCCCCGGAGGGGACGGGAGTAAAAATAAAAATCTGTGCACACGTTTTTTTTTCATTCGTTCCCACAATTAAAACTTCTTTCTGGTTTTCTATTAATAATTTCTCAGTTTTCCTGTTAATTGTGCTGAATGTTTTCTAACAGTTGTCTGAAAGTGCCTGGAGGGCTTTGATGTGCTTAGATTTACAAGATAATGGATAGGGATGTACTCATACTTTGATTTGTGTTTGCTTTATGAGCGTTATGAGAGCACTAGCTTTCTTTGCACAGTGAAGCATCGCGTTTGCAAACAGCCTGTAGCTTCTACAACCACATCCTGCACTTACCTGCACTTTCTATTTATTATAATCAACAGAGATGAAGTAATTATTGATATTGTAATCAAATATATTATCATTTTTTTTTCTACTGTTTCTACGCCATGTAACTTGTCCTGCGTTTTTCAAGAAATCAAATCCGTATCAACTCCCTATTGTCTGGTATGCTTGTGTCATTCAGGCTTGTGTACAGCTTTTTGATCGGATGCATGGATTCAGGAATTTTTCCCATAGAGAATGAATGGGATGGAAATTTACAGTGTTGGTTTGACCTGCACTCATCTATTTGCCGTTTCTATTGTGGTTTCGTTTAACCTACAGCCACCAAACTACATGTACTCAGGGCAGATCCCCAACCTCTAATCCACAGACATACTGACACGCACTTATCTATTTGTTGTTTATTCATCACTTGTTCCTCCCATAGGGTCCCATTCATTTGCGACTGAACCCAAACATTGTAGTTTCAATTAACCTACAGCCACAAAACTGCATGTACTCACTCAGGACAGATACTGAGAAACACTGACCCATGCTCCTCTACTTGTCGTTTATTTATCACTTGTTCCTCGCATTGCCAACGTTGCTCAACCATGATACATTTCTTAATTTTTACTCGTAGCTTTAGGGGACCACCATCATAATGGAATCTTTCTATATCTCTTTCATCTTTTTAAAGCTGCTCTTTATATCCAGTGAAAGGTTTATGATGAATGGACCTATAGAAATGCTCCAAGAGTACTTAGAATAAAACCTTTAAACTTTACATTAACTCACCTCAGCTTTAAAGTTACCATTTTCAAGACATGTCTTCATTTGGATGGCAATTATATAATAATATTCCAAAGTATTGTAATAAAACAAATTAATGAAATGAAAAAAATGTGCTATTTAGTTTCACCGCTGAATCGCACTCACCTGAGCGTCTCCCCTGATGACCCCCTCCTCTTCCACAGGTTGACGAGGCTGCTGGAGCGACTGGCAGCCGACGACGCCTTTCCTCCATCCCCTACGTGCATGCGGACCACTGTGGAGGTGGTGAAGGCGCTGCGGACGTTTCGCTCCGGTTTGGCAAGGATGATGTAAACCTTGGGTACGAACATGCAGCCCAGTGCCACCGTGGCACTCAGACTCACCGAGAAGCACATGGTCACGATCTTGTAGTTGGAGCCGAAGTAGATGGGCACGAAGGCCAGCCAGATGATGCAGGTGGTGTACATGGTAAAGGCAATGTATTTGGCCTCGTTGAAGTTAGCTGGAACGTTCCGCGTTTTGAAGGCGTAGAACGTGCAGCTCATGATTAGCAAACCATTGTAGCCCAGGGGCGCCACCACGCCCAGGTTGTTAGTATTGCAGATCAGGTTGACCTCTCGGATGGACGGATAGTCGAAAATGACGTCCGGCGGCTCCAGGACGAAGAGTGCCACGATGATGCTGAGCTGCAGAAGAATGAGAATGAAGGCGATCGCTAACTGGGCGCACGCGCTCATGAACCGCGGCTTCTTGGTGCAGATCTTTTTCTTACTTCCAGCCAATATCCGAGCGATCCTATTGGTCTTGGTGACCAGGGCTGAGTAGCTCATGGCCGGCGAAAGGCCAACACCCAAACGCTGCAGGTAGCAGTGGACCACGTGCGGTTTGGCGATGAGGCAGAAGGTGCACAGGTAGCCCAGGCAGATTCCCGCTAAAATAATGTAACAGAGCTCGCGGCTGGACGACTTCACCACTGGAGTGTCACGGTACACCACGAAGACAGCAGTGACGAAGAAGGTAGCCATCAGACCTAGACAAGAGAACACTACGGCTGCTATGGGCTCGGGGTCGCCCCAACGCAGATACTCCACTGGGATCGGGTCACAACCTGAGAGAGAAAGGTTAAGCAACAAATGTTGGAATTTAGGCTTAAAATGTCTAAAATGATGAAGCTAATGTACCAAAATCCTAAGACTCACCAGTGAGGTCGTGTGTAGGCCAGGAGCCAAGCTCACATGCCCTGCAGGTGTACTCATCAAACACAAACTCATTCTCCTTACATGGAGTACACGTCCAACAGCAACTCACCTCGCCTTTACGGATTACCTGTAGAGAGAAAAAAACAGATGGAGAAAGAGAAAGGGAAAGGATTGTAGTTACTGAGGCGTGTAATTATTAAGGGTTGTACTTAAGGGTGTACATAGCAAGGGTTTGGGTAATGAGGGTTATAATTATTGAAGGTTGTAGATAATGAGAGGTAGGGCTTCTAAAGGGTGTAGTTATTAGGAGAAGTAGATATTAAGGGGTTGTAGTTATTAATGGGTGTAGATAATGAAGGTTGTAGTTATTGATGGGTTTAGATGTTAAGGGTTGTAGATATTGAGGGCTGTAGATATTGAGTGGGTAGATACTGAGTGTTATAAATATTGAGGGTTGTATTTATTAAGGGGAGTAGATTGTGAAGGGTGTAGATATTGAGGGTTGTTGATATTGCAGGGAAAGATATTGAGTGTTGTAAATATTTAAGGTTGTGGATATTGCAGGTTGTGGATATTGAAGGTTGTAGATATTGAAGGTTGTAGATATTGAAGGTTGTGGATATTGAGAGTTGTAGATAATGATGGATAGATATTGAGTGTTGTAAATATTGAGGAATTGAGGGTTGTATTTAATAAAGGTTGTAGATTTTGTTCTTGACGGTTGTATTTGTGTTGTAAATATTGAGGGTTGTATTTATTAAGGTGTGTAGATCATGAAGGGTGTAGATATTGAGGGTTGTTTATATTGCTGGTTGTAGATATTGAAAGGTGTAAATATTAAGGGTTGTAGATATTGAGGGGGTAGATATTGAGGGTTGTAGTTATTAATGGGTGTAGATATTGAGGTGTGTATATATTAAAGGTTGTAGTTATTGATGGGTTTAGATAATGAAGGTTGTAGTTATTGATGGGTTTAGATGTTGAGGGTTGTAGATATTGAGGGCTGTAGATATTGAGTGGGTAGATATTAAGTGTTGTAAATATTGAGGGTTGTATTTATTAAGGGGTGTAGATATTGAGGTGTGTATATATTAAAGGTTGTAGTTATTGATGGGTTTAGATAATGAAGGTTGTAGTTATTGATGGGTTTAGATGTTGAGGGTTGTAGATATTGAGGGTTATAGATATTGAGTGGGTAGATATTAAGTGTTGTAAATATTGAGGGTTGTATTTATTAAGGGGTGTAGATGGTGAAGGGTTGTAGATATTGAGGGTTGTTTATATTGCTGGTTGTAGATATTGAAAGGTGTAAATATTAAGGGTTGTAGATATTGAGGGGGTAGATATTGAGGGTTGTAGTTATTAATGGGTGTAGATATTGAGGTGTGTATATATTAAAAGTTGCAGTTATTGATGGGTTTAGATAATGAAGGTTGTAGTTATTGATGGGTTTAGATGTTGAGGGTTGTAGATATTGAGGGCTGTAGATATTGAGTGGGTAGATATTAAGTGTTGTAAATATTGAGAGTTGTATTTATTAAGGGGTGTAGATCGTGAAGGGTGTAGATATTGAGGGTTGTTGATATTGCGGGTTATAGTAATTGAAGGTTGTAGATATTAAGGGTTGTAGATATTGAGTGTTGGAGATATTGAGGAATTGAGGGTTGTATTTATTAAGGGCTGTAGATTTTGTTCTTGAGGGTTGTATTTATTGACATGTATAGATATTGAGGGATGTACATATTGAGAGCTGTTGTTATTAAGGGATACATATTTTGAGAGTTGTTGTGTATATTAAAGGTTTAAGTTACTAAAAGGGTGTAGTTATTGAAGGATGTAGATATTGAGAGCTGTTGTTATTAAGGGATACATATTTTGAAGATTGTTGTGCATATTGAAGGTTTAAGTTACTAAAAGGGTGTAGATATTGAAGGATGTTGATATTGGAAACTGTAGTTATTAAGGAGTATAGATATTGGGGGTTGTAGTCATTGAGAGTTGTAACTATTTAGGATTGTAAACAGTGTGTCATGTATGATTCTAACCTTAATCTGGCCTTTATCACATGGCTCGCTGCAGACTGATTTGATGATGGAGTCTTTGCTGGACCATATTTCATCATCGTCAATCTGCAGACCGCTGTTATCCCAGCTGCCCACGTTTGTGTAGTCATAATAATCCTTGCCCATCTTCTTGAAGTTCATTATCACATAACTAAACACACAGGAACACATTGTTAGTGCATCTATAACAATCGCACAGTAAAGCTAAACTCACATAAACAGTCCCTGTTTTTATTTATTCTCTTTAGCTTCTTATAAAAGAGGACCGAGTACACTCTTTTTTAGTGTTCATAGATCATAGGAATGGATTTACACACACTGATGTTTCAAAAACACAATATTGTTAGAGCTCCTTTGAACGAAGTGTACTCTGATTGGTCATCTCACTGATTCTGTTCTGATTGATCACCTGCCAGAGCGGCATCTTGCTACCAGTCAGCCAATAAGGACGGTGTTACAAGATTAAGTCACTTTGTAACAGAGAAAAGGACCGGAATTCCAACAAGGCAATTTGGCAACTAAGAAAAGTGGTTTCTCTGGAAGAGAGTACTTCCACTGGCATGTACTTTGGGCTAAATAACTTTACAAAATATTTACATGTACAAACAGCTTTACACCACACTACAGGAAAGAGAAAAAACAAAAAGCATATTAGGTCCCATAATATGCTTCCCATAATAGGTGGACACTGTGGACTGGTGTCATTTACTTATCATAAGCTAAAACATGACGTCCTATGGTTCTAGATATTCTGTTTTATGATTATTAGTGTTAAAGGTATAGGTAGATAAACCTAAATAACTAAGTATATGAGTTATTAATTGGTCACTAAGCTGAACATGTAAATTATTGGTTAATTAGATTGTTGAAACTTATTTATTCATTCATTCATTGATGGGTTGATAGGGTGATTCATTTATTGAGATGTAAGCGTACCTCCCTGGAGAGTCTCCGTTTTCGTCAAACTGGATGTTTTCTCCAGAGACGCCCGTGAAGTTGGTCTTCATGAGGAAATCGAGCAATTTGGCGCCGTCGATTGGCCGCATGGCATCGCACAACCCGACAGCACCGCGACACAAAACTCGCTGCATCTTATGGAGCCCGAACGCCATACTGTATATTGCATTGATCACAAACCCCATCTTAGTGTCCTGAGCGTACTGCTGACGGAGGGAGTCCCGCTCTGCAGGACAGTACAGAGAAAGAAAGAGACAGAAAAGAGAAAGTTAAAAAACAAGCCAAAGTAGTTTTTCTGCTGAGCTTAGTTCCTAAATATACTAATACACTAACTCTCCGTAATAACAGTCTATGCTATGTTGTATTACTCTTATACTATTTCCCCCCTGAGCATGTGCAATCCTGTGGAAACCACACAGATAAGCTCTAATCATCTCCCTGCTGTAGCTCCAAACGTTGCTAAACTCCATTAGCGATAGTCCAGTGAGGCTCGGGCTATGTTTGACTTTTTTGGTGGTCAGCAAAAGCTGCCATCGTGCTTCCATAGCAGCCGGTTTAGAGACCCATGCTACTGAGTACACTATTATATCAAATTAGTTTCAACTGCAGCCCCACAGTAAAAACAACAGTATAAAATAACAAGAAAGTATGCAGAGCTTGGATATACCAAAGAATTACATTCTATAAAACCCATAAATATATGGTTTCTGTCCAATGAAAAATTTGTATCTCCAAAATAGCAACTTTACAGGAGAGTGGAAAAACTCTTTAATTTTAATATAAGTCGATGGAACCAGATTTTTTTTCTTTATAGCTATTTTGGAGCATTTTTATTGGTCCATTCATCAGGAAATGTTCACACAACATAAGGAGTAGCTGTTGTGTTTAAGTGATGTAGAAAAAAAATGTAAACTAAAATGGAGATGCATGTTTTTCGTTGGATAGAGACGGTATACAAAATCAACAAACTCCTAAATTGACACTTTCTTTGCTTTCTTCTAAAGTAAAGTTGAAAGAAAACAAACAACATTCAAAAATGTGCATGTCACTTACAAAAAACAAAGTGTTTTACTTCGTATGCTGAGTGTTGTTTGACCTCGAGATTAGGAAACCAGCCTTGTGACCAGAACAACACTGGCTCAATGCCCTAAACTGACAGGACATAACTGAAGTGCCCTTAAGCAAGACAGCTAACCCCCAACTGTTCCCTAAGTGCTGTGGATAGGGCTGCCCACCGATCTGGACAAGTGTTCTTAGTGCCCCTCAGAGTGTGTTCACTATTAAGTGTGTGTGTATATGGATGTTTCACAGCATGGATGGGTTAAATGCAGAGGTCAAGTTCCACTGTGTGTAAAAACAAGTAGTCAGTGTGTGGCATAGATATTGTGTCTGTCTCAAAACCTAGTGAGCTGCCTACATAGGCAGCATTTTACATCATAGTATGCACTCCCGACATGTAGGCTGTCCCAGTACTTACATACCTTAAACATGCTGTCTACTGAGGAGCCTTATTTTGACCTGATTTTAAGAAGGTTTTGAATGTTTCCTCAGCCGCTAAGGCAATCCCCTGATCTACGAGCAGTGAGGTCGTTTTAAATGTAAGTTATTTTGATTCTCTGTGGAGTTTTAATGTGTTTCTTGTCATATAATCACACAAAACAGTATTTTATTAGCAGCTTTTTAAGGAGTTGTTGACCATTTTACAGTTTAATACTCAATCCATTAGCATTTATGCTAGCGGATCTTTAAGCCTAGGGCTATTGTTTTGGATACCGGCTGGTAGCTTAGCAACCAACTGAACCACCTGTCGTGTGCTGCAGTGGGCGGGAACAAGCCATGACGCAGTCTCTCTCTAACTAGAGCGTCTCAGTAATCTGTTTGATGAGGAGAGATGTCAGACAGAACTAGGTAGGCAGCTGTTTAAGTAGTAGTGTTCTCTCTGACATCTCTCCTCATAAAACAGGGCTTAAATTCAGTGTGTTGCTAGGTTGAAGTTAGACCATACGTAGGAGTGGGTTTTACATTTGGGGGGACACATTTGCTAATATGAATATGAAGCCCACCCTATCCCCTAAAATATTACCTATAAGCCGATTCCACTGTAGGTAAGGTAGTAAATTACTGTATAAATACTGACGTAGAACAACATTTGTGGAATTACAGTAAATTACTAATAAATAAACAAAATACGACATTATCTGTACTTCTGTTCATTATTAGATAAATCCAATAATTAAAGCTTACTTTACAAACTAAACAAGGCACTCCACATTACATGGCCCTGTTGTCAGAAAACACGCAATATCTGGATTACATATATACATATATATGTATATATCTGGATACATATATAACCCAAACAATTTTTTTTTTGGAGCTGAAATGAAATGACAAAATAAATGTATGTTGTGGTTTCCTGACTAGACACGACTAACATTAATGTTAGACAGTAAGGCAGCACACTTTGGAACATATCATTCTGTAACATGAATTAGCTAATACACATACAGACAGCACTACTCTAGCACCTTAGCTTTAATAACACACAGGCTAACCAACAGCACAGCAGCTACAGCTTCTCTCACTCCTTTATAAACAGTAAACAGACCACCTGCAGCTCCATTAGCCTGCTGAACTAAAATAAACCCGCAGAGAGTCACTCCTAGATAACATTAACAGAATAAAGAGTGATCAGAAATATGGTTTAGGGTTAGAACTGGGCTGATAATGACGGCAATGTGTTGGTTCTGAGTGATAAAGTACAAAAATACGCCTTTGCAAACCTTGTTAGCCACACGACACCAGTCAAATAAAACACTGACTCCGTGTGTGGCTGGGGGCGGGAGGCTGCTGTCTTTTCGTTGTTAAAATAATTGGTTTAACCATATACTCTCTCTGGTTTTAACATTTCCAGCTTGTCAGAGACAAATTAACGTTAAAAGAAAAAAAACATTACTATAATCTTTAGGGGTGCTGGGACTCAATTCAAATCTAAACTAGGGCTAGCTGCGCCCCTGGTCTGCAGTTTGGGGTGTGGCCTGAGAGTAATGTGACTTAACGTTTCAGAGTACTGACTAAAGTTAATATAAACGTTAGCTAACCCAAAACCTCTTAGTCTGTTACCATGACAACACTATACTAAAGCCGTTTTATTGCAGTATATTTTAATATTCATTGCTCTCATCACTGACCTCGCGTTTAAAGCTGGTGCGAGCTACCCGATGCTCCAGCAAGGCGAGAGCTCCAATCAGTGAATCTGTCGACAGCAGGATATTTCTGAACAGGCATCTCAACACAAGACCACCTAACAACCAGAGTCTGTTGCTAACAACAAACAGTTTTTAAACAGTTTCCACTTTTTCTGAGGTTTATTTTTGGGTGGGACAAATCTACCTGTTTCTGATATTGGGTGGGACACGTCCCCCCCCATCCCCCCTGGTTCCTATGCCAATGGTTGAGCGCTCCCAGAACATCTGATCTGCAGTATTTTACAAATAAAGTTATACTCTGAAGTACTCTGAAGTATCATTCTGATGGCAAGAAAGAAGTTACAACATTTGTATTGAGTGAGACTGCATCCCTGTCCCTCATGACCACATGGTAAATCCCAAAGTCTGAAAATGAGCGTGGAACATTCCATAAATTGTTACGTGCTTGAATTAAAAATATGATGGTTTTATGCATGTCTGTAGTCTTGAGTCCACACCCAGTTTCAGCTCTGACTTTGAAGCAGTTCAGTGGAATCATATACACACAAAGTGTGTCATTAAGTTAAACGAGTGTTTTGTGATCAACTTAAAACCCAGAATCTGTCTCTCCTCCTAAACTACAATAAAATCTAAATGCTCTTATCTTCTCTGCTGGATAAAAGAAATAAAGTGAACTCACGTAACAAGTCTCTCTCTCTTTCTCTTGATCTCTCTCGCTCTCTCTCTCTCGCTCTCATTTAAAGGAAATGCAGAGACTCAGCGGTCAGAGACGGAAATTATGTGGGGTTTTTATTCTGTTCCTCTTTTCTTATTGAAATTAAGCTATTTGAAGTTTCTCAGCTTTGAAGTGAAGCATGAACCGTGTGAGCTTTGTGTATGAATGAAGGAGAATCAGAGATAATAAGAGAGAGAAATAAGAGAGGAATAAGAGAGAGAAAGGCATATCATATACAGAGGGAGGAATGAGTGCAAAAGGGGAGGAGAGAGAGAGAGAGTGAGACGAAAAGAAAGAGAGAGGGAGGGAGAGAGGGAGAGAGAGGATGACAGATTGTCCTCATGTGATATACAGAGAAGAAAAAAGGACGAATGAAAATAAAAGCGTAATGAGCTGCTCTGCAGGACTTTAGGTTTAGGTGGAGAGAGTGAGAGAGAGAGAGAGAGAGAAAGAGAGAGAGAGAGGACAAGGCTGCAGATGGTCCAGACTGGGTTCTGATGTAATACATATGCAGCCTGGTTCTGGTTCAGTTTGATTATGACCATTGTGGGTTACTATAATGAATTTGGACCAATTGAGCTTTACCGTAATTAATAAGTTGATTGTGGGTTACTGTAATGAACTTGGGTCCATTGTGGCTCACTGTAGTGAGTTTGGGTTAATTGTGGGTTACCGTAATGAATTTGGGTCAATTGTGGGTTACATTAATGAATTTGGGTCAATTGTGGGTTACTTTGGTAAGTTTGTGTTGATTGTGAGTTATTTAAACGTGTTCTCGTCAATTGTGAGTTATTGTAATGAGTTTGGTGTAAACCACTGTGAGTTACTGTAATGGATTTGAGTTGATTATTGGTTTCATGTAGGCCACTGTGGGTTACTCTAATGAATTTAAGTTGATTATTGGTTTTATTTAGGCCACTGTGGGTTACTGTAATGAATTTGAGTTGGTTATTGGTTTTATGTAGGCCACTGTGGGTTACTCTAATGAATTTAAGTTGATTATTGGTTTTATGTAGGCCACTGTGGGTTACTCTAATGAATTTGAGTTGATTATTGGTTTTATTTAGGCCACTGTGGGTTACTCTAATGAATTTGAGTTGATTATTGGTTTTATTTAGGCCACTGTGGGTTACTGTAATGAATTTGAGTTGATTATTGGTTTTATGTAGGCCACTGTGGGTTACTCTAATGAATTTGAGTTGATTATTGGTTTTATTTAGGCCACTGTGGGTTACTCTAATGAATTTGAGTTGATTATTGGTTTTATTTAGGCCACTGTGGGTTACTGTAATGAATCTGAGTTGATTATTGGTTTTATTTAGGTCACTGTGGGTTACTGTAATGAATTTGAGTTGATTATTGGTTTTATTTAGGCCACTGTGGGTTACTGTAATATATTTGAGTTGATTATTGGTTTTATTTAGGCCACTGTGGGTTACTGTAATGGATTTCAGTTGATTATCGGTTTTATTTAGGCCACTGTGGGTTACTGTAATGAATTTGAGTTGATTATTGGTTTTAATTAGGCCACTGTTGGTTACTGTAATGAATTAGAATTGATTGTTGGTTTTAATTAGGCCACTTTTGGTTACTGTAATGAATTTGAGTTGATTGTTGGTTTTATTTAGGCCACTGTGGGTTACTGTAATAAATTTGGGCTGATTCTGAGTTACTGTAAGGAGTTTGGGTCAATTGTGGGTTTACTTTAATGAGGGTGTATTGATTTGTGGGTTACTGTGATGAATTTGGTCTCATTATTGGTCACTGTAATTAGCTGAATCTTATTGTGATGAGTTTAATTTAGGTCGCTTTGGGTTACTGTAATGAGCTTAAGCTGATTATGGGTCATAACTGTGTTGTATAATAAGGGTAAGTTCATTTAGGCTGGTTTCTCAGCTGGATTACTGGCTGCTGGGTGGTCAGAGGTGGATGATCTCACACTGGTCAGTGAAAGGAGGGTCTGCTGAGTGCTGTGATGTGTGAATAACGTTGCTGTTTTTAGACCCTTTGTTAGAAAATTAAGGCTAAAACCATTTGGGGTGACCTGTAGGTTAAGCCAATCATAGGTTATAAAAGCTAGAAGACATAGAAGTGCATGCTAGTTCGGGTCCTAGGAGCTAAAAAACAGTAAGGGGAAAAAACAATGGACTATAGTATATGTCGCACCATATAGAAGGATGCTCATCATAAGTGAGCATAAGTGAGCACATATCTGATATTTGTTCATATCCAGGAAACACTACCAGCCAAGGCCTCTTCTCCTTCTTACAAAGAAGCTTGAGACTTGCTTGGGAACAGGATTGGAATCATGTGTGTAGGATAAAGTAACCTTGAAAGGATATTTTAATCAATGCTATATGGCCCATCCAGAAGATAAGGGAGAGCATGCCATTTCCCCAAATCTAATTTAATGCGGTCAAACAATGCAGTGAAATTAGATTATGTTTCAGGGTTATAAATACTCCAAAGCACGTGAAGCCTGTCTCTGACCATTGAAGAGAATAAGGCGTTTTAAGCTACCTGTTGACCTAGCTATGGGTGAATTGATCTTATATTTAAAGAAAAAAAATAAAGTTCGGAAACAATACTCACAAGGCTTGACATAGACATCGCCAGCTAAAACTGATTTTATACTCTTTTTTGGATGTGCTCAAGCCATGCATGTTAAGATCTGTTCTTATTGCCTCAGCCAGTGGCTCTATGGCTAACGCGAACAGGAAAGGTGACATTCGGCATTCTTGTCTAGTGCCTTGTCAAGCACTAAGATTATTGAATTGTAAACTATTAGAGAAAGCCATATTGAGAGGATTATTGTGAAGAACCTACAAAGAACCTCTACTCATGTAGACAGTCCACATTTATGTAAACACATGCCCATTTTGTGACATCAAATTTCTTTTCGGCATCTTATGGAATGACCATCCAATCCATGTGTATGTACCGTTAACATTCCAAGTGCCTCGGAACATGTAAACAATTCATAATCTATACACCAGGATGACACATTTCAAAATAAACATAGGAAAGAACAATAAAACACAATATAATATAAACCTGCACTCAACAGCATCCACATAGGAAAGCACAGGGATCAGAATAACATCTCTTACCACAAACCTCCACAGGGAAGACAACAGAGGCACTAAAGCAAAGCTTCCAACAATGAAGCTACCTGTCTTTTTCTCCAGCACAGGTCCAAAGAGTCATTCACTATGAAAGCGATACCAGCGATACACACACACCGGATGCAGGAGAGAGTGAGTTTTCCTGTTGAACAATGACTCACTCAGTCTGCTGAGACATCGGCAGCTGATTCAAGGAGGCCACAGATTTCTCAACCTCAGCCGGATCATCAAACACTTTGGTGAAGCCGTTAGCAACCACTTTCGGTGAAGCGGGGAAGAGATGAATATAGGAGGTGCCAACAGCTTTCAAACGCTTCTTGAAATCACCTTGTAGTACAGCCACTAAAAAATCCTATAAGGTGAGCACCCTCGCATTTCTGTACATCTGCATGAATCCACTGCTTCCAATCCTCCACTCTAGATCCATCACACAGGGGGCGGTGACTCCGCTTGAACTCAGTGAGATCACTGGGACTGCTGACAGCGTTCAAAGTCCAGATGGAGGGCAGTAAGTGAAAAACAGAATGGAGGAGATGGAGGGGAACATCTGTTGTGCTGATTTAGATTAATGGTACATGCAGAAATACACAGTATATGCTGTAGGTGATCCTAATTTTATTCAGAGCAATTTTAACTGAACTTAAAGCTTGGCTGCTATCAAGGCAGCAAATATACAGTAAAAACTACCTTCTCCTCCAGATGTCCTTCTACTCAATAACTACCTTCTCCTCCATATGTCCTTCTACTCAATAACTACCTTCTCCTCCAGATACCCTTCTACTCAATAACTACCTTCTCCTCCAGATACCCTTCTACTCATTAACTACCTTCTCCTCCAGATACTCTTCTACTCAATAACTACCTTCTCCTCCAAACAGTCCTTCTACTCAAGAACCACATCCTCCTCCAGGCGTCCATCTACTCAAGAACTACCTTTTCCTCCAGACGCCCTTCTACTCAATAACAATCGGACTTGAATCGGACTTGAGCTTTAAGACCTATTAAAATTGAATCACAGAATTGATCATTTTCTATGAAATGGTGCTGGGTAGCTGAGCTGCGCCGCTCAGTTTATCCATAACTTAGCAACAAGTTATGGTCTGCAGCCAATCACGGGAACCTTTAGGGGGCCACCAGTGTTGAATTTGTGCGGTGACGAGGGGCAACATGCTCCCGAAAACAATCCCATTCAAATACAAAGATTATGCTGTAGTAAATAAAAAAGAATGGAGATGCAACCACTTCAAACTTTGTGAGACTTTTGAGGCTGCAAAAAGAACAGTAAGTCTCTGCTATATATATTCCACATATAGCTAGCAAACTTAGTGACATAATGATAAAGAACAGCTAATGTGAACGAAGCTCTCTCCCTCTGTTCATCCCTCCTAGATATTCCACCGTCCACTGTGATTCTACTGAACAATTAAAGCATTTAGGAAGCTCAGCGTCTCAGACAGGAAGTGTTCAAGTAGTGCAGAAAAGTGCCGAACACTGATTAATACATGCAGAGCTACTGCAGAGTTCACACATGCTGTTAGAACTGAAAGACTCCGTCCAGATATTAATGCTTATGGGTTTAGAATGTGATGTTACTAAAATTCCTGTAGGTGTAATGTGTACTAATACTCCCATACAGTGCAATGTTTCTCAGCCTTGGCCTTCGAGGCCCACTGTCTCACATTTTTGTGTTTTTTCTGCTTCAACACCTATTTTAACTGGTAATGGACTGGTAATGAGGTGATTAGACTGGTAATGGACTGGTGATGAGGTGATTAGTGATTAGAACTGCTTGAAACGATGTAATTTCATATGCAAGTTTTTTAGTTATAATACAAACTTTAAAAACGTTATTGTTATATTAATGTCAGTTTAATATACTACTAATCAACTGCATCAATTGTGTTAAATACTGAAATGACGTTACATCTGGTGACTTGACTAGGACTCAAAGTTTAAGACTTGGGACATGACTCGAGACTCGCTTGTATTGACTTGGGACTTGCCTGGTTCGCACTAAACGACAGTTTGAGTGGTCAGGTCTTTATGCTGTTCACACTACATGACTGGCTGTGCTGTAATCACGAGTCTTTCAGTTGTCGTGGCTTTCATACTACATGACTGATCGACACAGGGTCACCAATTACACGAGTTTTACCCCGGAAAGTCGCCAACTCATCTGGCTGCTGTCCAAAAACATGTTTTTGTCACAAAAAATCACAAGAGCTACACGCATGTGATAGCTCGTCATACCACGTAGAACATACACTATATCCAAAACGGACGACAACAAACCAGCAATACAAGTACTCACTGCGCTGATCTGCAATAAAGAAAGGTAAGAAGATGGATAAAGGTACGGGGCCAGCAGGGACTGTCTGTTCTGCAGAGAGAGAGTTAGAGGTAGATATTTTATCAATGAAAACGTATGTGTCACTCGCAGCCAGAGAGATTGCGTGAATGGTGACGTGGTTCTCCCTCTACGTGATCCCATTGGCTGTAGCTAGACGCTGCTGTTGGCTCACAGTTGCCGACTGGCCTATATATTAAACATGCTAGATGTTTGCCAGGCGTCTGCCATTAGTCGGTAACCACTTAGTGATGGCTCGGCGAGCGTCTTTCAGCAGTTCACCCTACACGACTGAGCAAGCAACGAGTGATTGCCGATTTGCCTCAGAGCAGAGGTTATTGTTGGCGATCTATAAAAAACAGGCTAAAATCGTGTAGTGTGAACTAGGCATTAGTGACTTGGTCCCATGTCTGGCTCACTCACAGATAAACTGTACAAGCTGTAGTCAGCTTTTTATTCACCAGTTTTCCTGATCCACCGAAAATGGGGCCACCATTCTGGTCTATGGGACACAATTCAAGGCAGAACAGAAAAAAACAGGTGAATAAAAAGATAACTAGCAGTTGGTAGGACTGAGTATTGTACTGTGTACAGTTGTGTACAGGTCTGTGGGTGCTGTGACTGAGCAATTGTGATAGATTTTAAACAACAGCTGCAAGAAACTGGTACAAGAAGTTTTCTTCAGCCTCGTCCTGACAGCAGGCCATTTTGGCTGCTGCTTACTTACGTATTTTCCTCCTCATCAACATCAACTTTTAGTACTTGATAAAAGCTCCTCATGGTTTCTTGGTTGAACTGATTTTGAGCCATAGCAAAGCGTTGATGTGACGTCGTGTGCAAACAACCTGCTGCTGCAGCTCAAAGGCAAGTTCAATAAAACACTGTTCACTCAAAGCGCTATGTTTCCCGTATCTCATTCTACACCACACAATTTTCAAAAGATCAGAAAGCCATGTCTTGAAAAACTGGACCGCTAGTCTCCCTAGAAACAAATAAAAGGCCTCTTTCTTCTCCCTCTGGTTTCTCAGTGATTGATGTGTTGAGTCATTTCGCACACCTGCTTCTCCAACATTACCAGCCTGTTTTCCACAGCAGCATCCTCCACCATCAAAGCCTTCAGTGAGCTTTTCAGTTCATCTATGAGTCTGAAGATTTTGTGATAGGGCTAGAGACAGGGATACAGACTACTTTCTTCCAGAAGCAGGTGTGAGCTTGCTGAAGAGCCATCCTAGTCAACTTATTATTGCCTATGTTTCTCAAAAAGCAAGCATCGAGGCTCATTTTAACCTACCAGCACTACTGCAAGTTTTGGTGAGAATTGTGGGAAATATCAAAGAAATGGTGCGCATCCTCTGCTGACACCGGCCATTCCTCAAGCTGCCATCTCAGAACTCCAGCTGTGGGTTATTGATATAGTGTTTGATTTGGGTAAGAGATTATTGATATAGTAAGAAGTATGTTCTGCGGCGTAGGAACGAGAGCCTAGAGTGTGATTAACAGCATGTCTCTGTTTCATGAATATGCAAATATGTTCCCAAATAAACAGATAACAAAGCGAATACATTAAAGATACACAACGGATTGTTTACTGTCTTTCTGTTGGTCGTTCTGTCTTGCCTGCGATTGGTCAGGTGGCTCACAGCAATCTGAAAGAAACAGCCTTCAGCCTTTAATCTACTGAAGCATTGGTATAAACTGTAATTGCACTTGATCTTCTAGGAACTCTGGCTAAGTAGTGCACTTATACTGTATGTAGTCTTGTATTTATTCTCTTCTCTGTAGGTATTCCAGTCTTGCTAGGTACTGCACCGTGTCTAATCTTATATTTTGTTGTCTTATTTCTAGATATCAGCACTGGCACTTGTTTATGGCAGTGTTTGAGCTCGAGTAGTTTGGACTTAAACGTGTTTGTTCTAGATAGAGATACATACTCTGACTAAACATCCCTGGAACTACAGGTTCTCAGCAGGATCTTGTCATCTCATTCGAGAACTCTTTGATTGTTTCGTCCAAAGATGCAAGAAACCTGACTCTGGATGACCTGTTATCGTTCTCAGCCCATCTTACGAACCTGACTCGGTCATGCAGATACATTCTCCACAACATCAGACGCATCCGACCCTTTCTCTTTCGGGGGGCCCCCCAGGTGCTGGTTCCTTTCTCTTGTCATTTCAAGGCTCGACTACTGCAACTCGCTCCTGGCTGGTCTTCCTCTGCAGACCATCAGGCCCTTACAACTGATTCAGAATGCAGCAGCAAGGCTCGTCTTCAATCTTCCCAAGTACACTCATGTCACTCCACTGCTGCGCTCCCTTCACTGGCTTCCTGTAGCTGCTCGCATTCAGTTCAAAGTTCTGATGCTCACCTACAAAGCCAAGAATGGACCAGCTCCTCCTGACCTTATGGCAATGGTCAAAAGCCGATGCGCACCTCAAGCCCTTCACGCTTCAAGTACGGCTCGGCTTGACCTGCCATCTCTCAAGATTCATGGAAGACACGCAACAAGACGCTTCTCTGTCCTGGCACCCAGATGGTGGAACGAAAGTGTGTAGGTACTTACTGGTACAGGTGCGGTTGTATTTGGGGTTCTCCTGAGGGTGACCCTTCAGTCTGCAGTGGAAGCGATGCTGCCAGAACTCAGGGAACCATGGGTTCCGCAGGTTGTTTTCAGGGCGCAGTTTCAGGTAGTAATCGTCGAACCACTTCACGTCCGCAGACTGGAGCTTGATGGTGATCCCGCCCGCTGCTTCACGCACGTAACCGTCTGTCACATCGTAACGGTCCGCCCACCCGTCGCTGTGATTGGAGGAGAGGGGAGAGGGAGTGGAGAAAAGGATTAGGGTTGAATTTATTGGCATTTTGTCACACCAAAAACTTTGAAGAAGAAGGAGAAACGTTTTCAAGTGTAATAAAAAATAGAAATAAAAACTGGTCCATACTGATCACACATTCACACCAGATATGTATTCATTCTGAGCATGTTTGCACTAGAAATTGGTTCAGTCCAATCTCACATTTGCACCAGAAATTATTTCAGTCCGATCACACATTTGCACCACAATTTGGTTCAGTCCGATCACACATTTACAGCAGAAATTGGATCATTCCGATCACACATTTACACCAGAAACTGTTTCTTTCCGATCACACATCTACACCAGAAATTGGTTCAGTTCGATCACACATTTGCACCAGAAATTGGTTCAGTCCAATCACACATTTGCACCAGAAATTGGTTCAGTCCGATCACACATTTGCACCAGAAATTGGATCATTCTGATCACACATTTACAGCAGAAACTGGTTCATTCTGATCACACATTTACACCAGAAATTGGATCTTTCTGATCACACATTTACACCAGAAACTAGTTCGTTCCGATCACACATTTACAGCAGAAACTGGTTTGTTCCGATCACACATTTACACCAGAAACTAGTTCAATCCGATCACACATTTACACCAGAAACTGGTTCATTCCGATCACACATTTACACCAGAAACTGGTTTGTTCCAATCACACATTTACACCAGAAAGTAGTTCAATCCGATCACACATTTACACCAGAAACTGGTTCATTCCGATTACACATTTACACCAGAAACTGGTTCATTCCGATTACACATTTACACCAGACACTGGTTTATTCCAATTACACATTTTACACCAGAAACTGGTTCATTCCGATTACACATTTACACCAGAAACTAGTTCAATCCGATCACACATTTACACCAGAAACTGGTTCATTCCGATCACACATTTACACCAGAAACTGGTTTGTTCCAATCACACATTTACACCAGAAACTAGTTCAATCCGATCACACATTTACACCAGAAACTGGTTCATTTCGATTACACATTTACACCAGACACTGGTTTATTCCAATTACACATTTTACACCAGAAACTGGTTCATTCCGATTACACATTTACACCAGAAACTAGTTGATTCCGATTACACATTTACACCGGAAACTGGTTCATTCTGATCACACATTTACACCAGAAACTAGTTCTTTCTGATCACACATTTACACCAGAAACTAGTTCATTCTCATCACACATTTGCAGCAGAAACTGGATCAGTCTGATCACACATTTACACCAGAAACTAGTTGATTCCGATTACACATTTACACCGGAAACTGGTTCATTCTGATCACACATTTACACCAGAAACTAGTTCAATCTGATCACACATTTACACCAGAAACTAGTTCTTTCTGATCACACATTTGCAGCAGAAACTGGATCAGTCTGATCACACATTTACACCAGAAACTATTTCATTCCGATCACACATTTACACCAGAAACTAGTTCATTCCGATCACACATTTACAGCAGAAACTGGATCATTCCGATCACACATTTACACCAGAAACTAGTTGATTCCGATCACACATTTACACCAGAAACTGGTTCATTCTGATCACACATTTACACCAGAAACTAGTTCATTCCGATCACACATTTACACCAGAAACTAGTTCATTCTGATCACACATTTGCAGCAGAAACTGGTTCATTCCGATCACACATTTACAGCAGAAACTGGATCATTCCGATCACACATTTGCAGCAGAAACTAGTTCATTCCGATCACACATTTACACCCGAAACTAGTTCATTCTGATCACACATTTACACCAGAAACTAGTTCATTCCGATCACACATTTACACCAGAAACTAGTTCTTTCTGATTACACATTTGCAGCAGAAACTGGTTATTTCCAATCACACATTTACAGCAGAAACTGGATCAGTCTGATGACACATTTACACCAGAAACTATTTCATTCCGATTACACATTTACACCAGAAAGTAGTTCATTCCAATCACACATTTACAGCAGGAACTGGATCATTCCGATCACACATTTACACCAGAAACTGGTTAATTCCGATCACACATTTACACCAGAAACTAGTTAGTTCCGATCACACGTTTACACCAGAAACTAGTTCATTCCGATCACACATTTACAGCAGAAACTGGTTCATTCCGATCACACGTTTGCAGCAGAGACTAGTTCATTCCGATCACACATTTGCGACAGAAACTAGTTCATTCCGATCACACATTTACATCAGAAATTGGATCATTCCGATCACACACCAGAAATTCTTTGGCTTCAATCACAATTATATTGGAAGTTGGCTGATTGCAGTCTGGTATTTAGAGTAAAAATAAACTGATTCCAATCACATATCTCCAGTGGAAATGTATTGATCCGGCCAAGTTTAGAGTGAGAACGTATTGAATCTGATCACACGTTTACAGCAGAAATGTATTGATTCTGAATAGCTTTTCTGAAAACATTCTGATAATACTCACACCAGTATGTAAATATTTATAGAGCAAATGCACTGATTCTGGAGTTCGTAGTGAAAGCAGATTTTTAATGATCCCATTCAGTCGGTCCTTCTGTTCCTGATCATTCCTGATAAAGAGGCAGTGAGAGGAGGAGGAGCTTCGGCTGCAGGAAACAGTGTGTGTGTGGAATTCCATCACTTAGAGATTCAAGGTCAAACATACACACACACACACACACACACACACGCACTCTCCTCCTGATGCAGTTGAACGTGTTCTGAACAGCATCACCGCTCTGGATAATTAAACACACTGAATCGTTACCATGTAAGCCGTCTCTGCAGTAACCATGACAACCTGAGGCATGTTTCATACTGAAATAGTGCTACTCTGAACAGTCAATGTGTGTGTGTTTGTGTATGTGTGTGTGTGAGTGTGTTCTTGTCTTACTATATTTGTGAGGACCAGGTACCCTCAGTCCCCAGTTAAACAGGGTGTTTGGCACACGGCCTACAGTGATACAAAAATCAATAGAAATCTATGAAAGTCCTTACAAGTACAGCAAGACAGACGAGTGTGTGATTGTGTGTGTGTGTGTGTGTGTGTCAGCATGTGTGTCTGGATTGATCTGGATCACTGGATGATAACCTGCCTGATGAATTGGTGGTGTGATATAGAGAAGTGCAGTAATTAGGGGTCTGTAATTGATTAATTGATGAATGTAATGCAGTGTGGAGGGGTGATAAATTGTGTAATTGATTAATTGATTGAGATGATTGAGTTACAGATTGATTCGCCGTGGTTAATTTAGATGAGAGTCGTTTCAGTTGCTCTGGTTACGCTGGTTAACCCGCAGAACTGCTTTCCTGTCGCAGCTCTGTGTCTGTGAGGAGGAGATGTTTCATTAAAATCTGATGGAAAGATCAAAAGTGAGTTCAGTCTCACTGATCATCCAGTTTTACTGATTCTTTAGATTTTTCTAGAACAAAATGAGACTCTAATCTGTTCATATAGAATATAGATCAGACGTTACTGTGATTTATTATGTAACTGTGTAATTAACTATGGAACAGTACTGAGCAAAACAATAACTCTAGACTTGTGAAGGGTTTGTTTCCATCTGAATCTCTCTCTCTCTCTCCGTGTGTTCGTTATCTCTCTCTTTATCCCTCTCCAACCCCCCTCTCCTCTTTATCCCTCACTCGCTCCTTCATCTCTCTTTTTTTCTTTATCTTCTTAAACTATAACTCCTTTCTAACTCTCTCTTTCATTTTGCTCTCTCTTCTTTAGCCCTCACTCCACTTTAACCCTCTGTCTCTTTCTCTCCTCTCTCTCCTCTTTAGCCCCCATTCGACTTTAACTCTCTCCTTCTTTCTTTCCTTTCTCTTCTTTAGCTCTCACTCCACTTTTAAACTTTCTCTCTTTCCTCTCTCTCTTTTCTTTAGCTCTCTCTCCACTTTAACTTTTTTTTTCCTCTTTTTCTCTCTCTCTCTCTCTCTCTCTCTCTCTCTCTCTATTCTTTAGCCCTCACTCTGCTTTAACTCTTTCTTTCCTCTCTCTTTATTCTTTAGCTCTCACTCCACTTTAACTCTTTGTTTCCTCTCTCTCTCTTCTTTAGCCCTCACTCCACTTTAACCCTATCTCTCTATCTTTCCTCTCTCTCTTCTTTAGCCCTCACTCCACTTTAACCCTATCTCTCTTTTTTCCTCTCTCTTCTTTAGCTCTCACTCCACTTTAACTCTTCGTTTCCTCTCTCTCTCTTCTTTA
Organism: Megaleporinus macrocephalus; assembly: GCA_021613375.1. NCBI lineage: Eukaryota > Metazoa > Chordata > Actinopteri > Characiformes > Anostomidae > Megaleporinus > Megaleporinus macrocephalus. The sequence continues at coordinate 5,112,916 of CM038716.1, forward strand.
GCTCTTAATCCACTTGAACTCTTTCTTTCCTTTCTCTCTCTTCTTTAGCTTTGACTCCGCTTTAACTCTTTATTTCATTTCTCTCTTCTTTAGCCCTCACTTCACTTTAACCCTATCTCTCTTGCTCTCCTCTCTCTCTTCTTTAGCCCTCACTCCACTTTAATCCTATCTCTCTTTCCTTTCTCTCTCTTCTTCAGCCCTCACTTCACTTTAACCCTTTCTTTCCTCTCTCTATCTTCTTTAGCCCTCACTTTATCTTTTTTCCTCTCTCTCTCCTTGTTAGCCCTCATTCCACCTTTTATCTCTCTTCCCCTCTCTCTTCTTTAGCTCTCACTCCACTTTTTCTTTCCTTTCTCTTTATTCTTCAGCTCTCACTCCACTTTAACTCTTTCCTCTCTCTCTTCTTTAGCCTCCCACACCACTTTAATCCTCTCTCTCTTTCTTTCCTCTCTCTCTTCCCTAGCTCTCACTCCACTTTAACTCTCTTTCCTCTCTCTCTTCTTTAGCCCCCACTCCACTTTAACCCTCTCTCTCTCTTTTTTCCTCTCTCTCTATCTTCTTTAGCTCTCACCCCACTTTAACCCTTTCTCTCTTTCTTTCCTCTCTCTCTCTCTCTTCTTTAGCTCTTACCCCACTTTAACCCTCTCTTTCTTTCCTGTCTCTCTCTCTTCTTTAGCTCTCACACCACTTTAACTCTTTCTTACCTCTCTCTCTTCTTTAGTCTTCACTCCACTTTATTTCCTCTTTGCTCTTTAGTTTTCTCTCTTCCCTCTTTTTTATCTCTCTTTACTCAATCTCTCATTTCTCTCTCTCTTTCTCTTCTTATCCCCCAGCCCCCCCCCCTCTATGATCTCTCTCTTATCCCTGAGACTGGAATGTCAAACACTATCTGGGTCAGTGTAATAACAATGTTATAACTAATAATAAGTTTAAATAATAAGTTTAATATTTATGTTATGACTCTAAGTGTAAAAATAGTTATATAACTCTAAGTGTAATAATAGTGTTATAACTCTAAGTGCAATATAGTGTTATAACTTTAAATGTAATAATAGTGTTACAACTTTAAATGTAATAATAGTGTTATAACTCTAAGTGCAATAATAGTGTTATAACTTTAAATGTAATAGTAGTGTTATAACTCTAAGTGTAATAATAGTGTTATAACTCTAAGTGCAATAATAGTGTTCTAACTTTAAATGTAATAATAGTGTTATAACTCTAAATGTAATAATAGTGTTATAACTCTAAGTGCAATAATAGTGTTATAACTCTAAGTGTAATAATAGTGTTATAACTCTAAGTGCAATAATAGTGTTATAACTCAATGTAATAATAGTGTTATAACTCTAAGTGCAATAATAGTGCTATAACTCTAAGTGTACTAATAGTGTTATGACTCTAAGTTTAATAATAGTGTAATAGTAGTGTTATAACTCTAAGTGTAATAATAGTGTAATAGTAGTGTTATAACTCTAAGTGTAATAATAGTGTTATAACTCTAAGTGCAATAATAGTGTTATAACTCTAAGTGCAATAATAGTGTTATAACTCTAAGTGTAATAATAGTGTTATAACTCTAAGTGCAATAATAGTGTTATAACTCTAAGTGCAATAATAGTGTTATGACTCTAAGTGTAATAATAGTGTAATAATAGTGTTATGACTCTAAGTGTAATAATAGTGTAATAATAGTGTTATGACTCTAAGTGTAATAATAGTGTAATAATAGTGTTATAAATCTAAGTGTAATAATAGTGTTATAACTCTAAGTGTAATAATAGTGTAATAATAGTGTTATAAATCTAAGTTTAATAATAGTGTAATAATGGGGGTGTAACTCTCAGTAACTCCCTCATTCACTCCTAAGCTCACTTCACCAAGGGCACTACTGAGGGTTAATGACATACAGCCACACACTGAGGGTACAGATGGCATCGTCATTTCTCTCTCTATCTCTCGCTCTCTTGCTCTCTTTGTATGTGTGACCTCACAGCAGGCTGCGCTGTGATTGGCCAGAGCTGTATCCATGACTACAGCACTGAAGGAGGTACTTACTGAGGAGTCCACATCATATAACAAAGAGAGAGATATACAGAGAGAAAGACAGAGAGAGAGAGAGGTGGAGGGTGGTTGATGAGAGAAAAAGTGTGAGACACACTCCAAGGTGAGATATTATAATGAAGGTGATAATCAGGGTGCAGGTACACAAGCGATATGCAAATGAGCTCCATGCACAACACTCACTGTGAGAGGAGCTGTAAGGAAGTCAGAGGTCAGAGCGGTTCACTTGACCAGTAAGTGACAGTAGATGTGTTCACTCAGTGCTCGCCCCCAAAACTGCAACTGCCCCACACTCTAACTACCCCACACAACATCTACCACACACCTAATGAACCCACATTTAACTACCCAACATTGACACTTCCCCATGAATAACTACCACACTTCATAACTACCCTACACCATATGTACTCCACACTGTAACTACCCCACCTAATGACAGCACATCATAACTACCCCCCATTTAACTACCCAACATTGACACTTCCCCATAAATAACTACCACACTTCATAACTACCCCACACCATACATACTTCACACAGTAACTACCCCACCTAATGACAGCACATCATAACTACCCCCCATAAATAACTACCACACTGCATAACTACTCCACACCATATGCACTCCACACTGTAACTACCCCACCTAATGACAGCACATCATAACAACCCCACATTTAACTACCCAACATTGTAACTTCCCTATAAATAGCTACCAAACTTCATAACTACCCCACATCATATCGACCCACACCATATATACCCCACCTAATGACAGCACATCATAACTACCCCAAATTTTACTATTCAACACTGTATGTACCCCATGAATAAATACCACACATCATAACTACCCCAAACTGGAATTCCCACACACCGTACCTATAGCACACTTTATGGCTTCATACCATAACGACGCCAAGCCATGTTCTAACTACCCTATAAGTAAATACACTTAACCTAACTACCCCCACAATAACTACTCTAGGCCATATATAACACATACTGCAAGTACCCCACACCTAAATACTCTAAACTAACTACCCTACACTGCAACACCATAACTAGTGTTAGGAGAGTTGCTTTAAAAATGTACTCCGTTACAGATTGACTGATTTCCTGTTACAAAATGTAACCTAATCCAAAAGATTACTGTATTAAAGTCATGTACTCCAATTACTTTCCATTACTTTCTGAATGCTTGTCTTTTAGAACTGAATTAAAAATAATTAAACTTTCAAAACAAATCAATTCAACAAGACTTTTTAACAAGAATTCAACAAAAGGCAAACATGAAAATTGCACTATTTATGAAACACAATGATAGATTATAGGTGTTTTAAATATTGTGATTTACACAAACAGTCACTGATAGCCAAGTCTAAATGGAGCAATAGACAAAAATAATTCAAACAAACAGCAGACTAATTTGCACAGTGTTACTTAAACAAGCTCAGAAATCAAGGCTCAGCTTCTCATTTCCTGATTTTACCAGAAAAATTATAAATTCTGGTTCACTAAGACGTAAAACTCTAAACCACAGTGAAATAAGTAATCACTCAAGAATGATTCATTTCATCTGGTTCAACATGCAAATGCAATTGATTAAAAAACTAAACTACTCTCCTGGGATTTTGACTTATTTATTAGAAATCTGTTTCTTAAGTCAAAAGATTAAACTGGTGTAGATCTTCCATTAGGAACCCTCATTAATAATAATTACACATAGAAAACATTCTGAAGTGGTCATCATGTGTATTCTGTCTAAAAGTACAGCTAAAAGGCTGTACTGGTTCACAAGGTTCATACTACTGCGTCATGCTTGAACTCTGATTTATAGATGCTTTCTAATCGTCTCTCAGCGCTTCCAGCAGTTCACAGAAGTCAGTGTGTTTTATGGGTTTAAAAAAAGCATTAATTTCATATGACAACATGACAAGACGGAGCTGATGATCTTAGTTACAAATAATGATAATTTATATATGACTTGTTATACAGTCAGATTATTCTGTTACTGTTCAAACCTGAACAGAACTACCTCACACCATAAATACCCCGCAGCACGACTTCACTGACACCTGTTGTAACTTCTTTCTTGCTGTCAGAATGAAGAGGGAGACCAGTTTAAAATATAAGCTTCATTCTGGAGGATACCACGGTACAGACATTCTGTGAGCTCTCGAAACGTGGTCTGAATGGTTTCTCTGACTAGTCTTTATAGGCTCGCCTTCATGTTCCACCTGGCCCTTGTGATCCGTCTGGCCAAGTCGTTATAGGTAACAGGAATCCCTATCGTAAACCAGCGGGATCTGTGGAGCCTTAAACCTAAACGCAATCTCTATAGCATTCAGTATGCCATCTATATAAACAAGCTTTTAACAGACACCAGAGTATGTACGATTCTTTACTACACACCGTAACCGTATCACACACCACAAGTACTTCTTACATGGTAACTTCTCCACACCTAACTACATCACATGGTGACTAATCTACCCTCGCCTATCACACATTCACTCTATCCCACACCCACAACTGCCCCAGGTCTAGCTACCCCAGACTGTAACTACTCTACATGATAACAATCAAACACTGTAAATACTCTTGAGGGTAAATACTCCACAGAGTAGCCACAACTACCACACTCTCCAAAAGAATCCTTTAGTAAATACACAAACTAAGTATCTCACATCATAACTACACACTGTATCTACCCCACACACTAACTATTCCACTTTATAAGCTCACACCACATCTAAACAACATACTAATTATCCAACATCATAACTACACCATATCTACCCAACATACTATCTCACATCATAACTACATTCTATATCTACCTCACACATTAACTATTCCTCATGATAATTATACCATATTTACCCAACATGCTATGTCACTTCATAATTACACACCATATCTACCTCACACATTAACTATTCTCCATCATAACTACACCATTTCTACCAAACACACTAATTATCTTGCATCATAACTACACACCATATCTACCTCACACACTAACTATTCTCCATTATAACTACACCATCTCCACCTAACACACTAATTATCTTGCATCATAACCACACACTGTATCTACCAAACATACTATCTCACATCATAACTACATTCTATATCTACCTCACACACTAACTATTCCCCATTATAACTACATCATATCTACCCAACATACTAACTTTCTCACATCATAACTACACACCATATCTACCCAACATACTAACTTTCTCACATCATAACTAAACACCATATCTACCTCACACACTAACTATTCTCCATTATAACTACACCATCTCTACCAAACACACTAATTATCTTGCATCATAACTGCACACCATATCTACCTCACACACTAACTATTCCCCATCATAACTACACAATCTCTACCAAACACACTAATTATCTTGCATCATAACTACACACCGTATCTACCCAACATACTATATCACATCATAACTAAACACCATATCTACCTCACACACTAACTATTCCCCTTTATAACTACACCATATCTACCCAACATACTAACTATCTCACATCATAACTACAAATATCTACCTCAGACACAAACTATTCCCCATTATAACTACACCATATCTACCCAACATACTATCTCAAATCATAACTACACACCATATCTACCTCACCCACTAACTATTCCCCATTATAACTACACCATATCTACCCAACATACTAACTATCTCACATCATAACTACACAGCATATCTAGCCCACACACTAACTATTCCCCATCATAACTATACCATCTCTACCAAACATACTATCTCACATCATAACTACACACCATATCTACCTCACCCACTAACTATTCCCCATCATAACTACACCATATCTACCCAACATACTAACTATCTCACATCATAACTACACAGCATATCTAGCCCACACACTAACTATTCCCCATCATAACTATACCATCTCTACCAAACATACTATCTCACATCATAACTACACATATCTACCTCACACACTATTTCCCATTATAACTACACCATATCTACCCAACATACTAACTATTTCACATCATAACTACACAGCATATCTAGCCCACACACTAACTATTCCCCATCATAACTATACCATCTCTACCAAACATACTATCTCACATCATAACTACACATATCTACCTCACACACTATTTCCCATTATAACTACACCATCTCTACCAAACATACTATCTCACATCATAACTACACACCATATCTACCTCACACACTATTCCCCATTATAATTACACCATCTCTACCCAACATACTATCTCACATCATAACTACACACCATATCTAGCCCACACACTAACTATCCAACATCATAACTGCACACTTCTGCATCCCTCTATTTTTCTCTCTTTTTCTCTCTGTCTCTCTTTGTTATTGTGGGCGTCCAGACAATACTTTCTCTCATCGTCTCCATCTAAAAGTGTCTGTTTCCTTGGAGACAGAGAGAGAGGAGACTGATTGTCATGGCGATAGATGTATCACTGTTTGACTAGTCTGACAGCAACTCTCTCCTTAGAGAGTTTAACTTTCTCAGAGATCGAGAGAGATACAGAGAGAGAAAGAGAGAGATACAAAGAGAGACAGAAAAAGAGAGATACGGAGCGAGAAGAGAGAGAGAGAAAGAGAGAGAGAGAGAGCGTGCTGGAGACTTATATGGAGACGAGGGTTTCAGTGAGAGACTGGAGCTCTATTCAGAAATACAGTTCAATTCAGATCAATGTTTCACTTCCCACACATCTGTTTCTCTGTTTTTCTTTCTCCAAATCAATCCTTCCATTATTAAATAATTCTCTATTCATTTATCCCTCGATTACCTCGATTTTTTGTCTGCCCCTGTCTCCCTCTCTTTTTCTGTCACTGTATCATTGACTGTTGTCTGTCTGTCCCTCTCCCTGTTACACTGTGTACCTTCTTGTCTCACTCTCTCTCTCTGTTTATCTCTATCTCTGTTTCTCTGTATCCTCCTTTCCCTAACTCTCTCTCTCTCTCTCTATCTATCTGTTTCTCTGTATCCTCCTTTCCAAGTCTCTCTCTCTCTCTTTCTCTCTCTCTCCCTCTCTCTCTCTGTTTCTCTGTATCCTCCTTTCTCAAACTCTCTCTCACCCTCTCTCTCTCTCTGTTTCTCTGTATCCTCCTTTCTCAAGCTCTCTCTCTCTCTCTCTCTCTCTCTCTCTCTCTCTCTATCTGTTTCTCTGTATCCTCCTTTCTTAAGCTCTCTCTCTCTCTAGCTGTTTCTCTGTATCTTCCTTTCTCAAGCTCTCTCTCTCTCTCTCTGTTTCTCTGTATCCTTCTTTCCTCTAGCTCTCTCTCTCTTTGTCTCTCTCTCTCTCTGTCTCTGTCTCTCTCTCTCTCTCTCTCTCTCTCTCTCTCTCTCTCTCTCTCTCTCTCTCTCTCTCTCTCTCTCTCTCTCCCCCCCCCGATAGGTTCCAGTCAGTGTGTATGGGGTGAGTGTGGGTGAGCTGTTATTAACTGTGGTGTCGTGTGACTGAGTGGGAGTAAATCTACACATTCTGCATTTTTACTTTCTCTCTCGTTTCTTCATTCCTGCCTTTTACACTGAGTGTCAGAGTCAGAGTCAGAGTCAGTGCAGTGTTTTCTTATTTATCTTGGTTATTTTCACACATTCCACACACACCAAACCATTATATTAGGGCTGTCGAATGCTTACAGCAGTTAATCAAAATTAATCTCATTACTTTGCATACTTGACCATAAATTAACAGACTGGCTGTGTTTAATTTGATTAATCATGTTGTTTTGAGTAATTAATTAATTAAATAATTAATTTCAGCACTGTCGCCTCACAGCAAGATGATCCATTGTGTGTGGAGTTTGCATGTTCTCCCCATGCTTGAGTGGGTTTCCTTCAGGCACTCCGGGTATACACACATACGCACTGTCTGAAAGGGATGTTGCGGTGCTAACCTGGATTGTGTCCAAAAAACATAAAACCACGGCTGCCCAAATCACGGCAGAATTAAATGTGCACCTCAACTCTCCTGTTTCCACCAGAACTGTCCGTCAGGACCTTTGGTCACTCGTGCCAATGCCAAACGTCGGTTTCAATGGTGCAAGGAGCGCAAATCTTGGGATGTGGACAATTTGAAACATGTATTGTTCTCTGATGAGTCCACCTTTACTGTTTTCCCCACATCCGGGAGAGTTACGGTGTGGAGAACCCCAAGGAAGTGTACCACCCAGACTGAAGCATGCCCAGAGTGAAGCATGGGGGTGGATCAGTAATTGTTTGGGCTGCCATGTCATGGCATTCCTTTGGTTCAATACGTGTGCTAGATGGGCGTGCCACTGCCAAGGACTACTGAACCATTCTGGAGGACAATGTGCATCCAATGGTTCATACATTGTATCCTGAGGGCGGTACCGTGTACATCTCCCATGGCCTGCACAGCCACCAGATCTAAATATTATTGAGCCACTTTGGGGTGTTTTGGAGGAGCGAGTCAGGAAACGTTTTCCTCCACCAGCATCACGTAGTGACCTGGACACTATCCTGCAAGAAGAATGGCTTAAAATTCCTCTGACCACTGTGCAGGACTTGTATATGTCATTCCCAAGACCAATTGACGCTGTATTTGTCGCAAAAGGAGGCCCTACACCATACTAATAAATTATTGTGGTCTAAAACCAGGTGTTTCTGTTTCATTGTCCGACCCCTGTATATATATATATATATATATATATATATATATATATATATATATATATATATATATATATGTGTATGTATACAGTGGCTAGAAAAAATATGTGAACCCTTTGAAATTACCTGGTAGTATAGACAAACTCAATATGCTTAACCTAATACCACACAAACAATTATAATATTTCATGTTTGTATTGGACACATCCATTAAACATTCACAGTGCTGGTGGAAAAAGTAGGTGAACCTTCATGCTAATGACTTCAACAAAAGCTAATTAGAGTCAGGAGTTAGCAAACCTGGAGTCCAATCAATGAAACAAGATTGGAGCGAGGTGTAGAGCTACTCTCACACTCAAACTTTTTTTAAGTTTGCTATTCACAAGAAGCATCTGCTGATGTGAACCATGCCTCATAAAAAAGAGATCTCCAAAGACCTACGATTAAGAACTGTTGATTTGAATAAAACTGGAAAGGGTTACAAAGTAATCTCTAAGATGTTAGATATTAACCTGTGACACACTGTCTACAAATGGAGACAATTTAGTACTGTAGCTATTCTCTAGAAGTGGGTCTCCCGCCAAGTTTACTCCAAAGGCACAACGCAGAATGCTCAGAGAGGTAAAAAAGAACCCTAGAGTAACAGCTAACAGCTTGAGGGAATCATTGGAACTGGTTAACATCTCTGTTCATTAAACAGGCATGGTGTCCATGTTTATCAAAAAAAACCATTACTGCACACCTGACGTTTGCCAAAGGGTATCTTGACCCTCCACAACACTACTGGGAAGATGTTTTTGTGGACTGATGAAACCAAGGTTGGGCTACTTTGCTGCTTCAGGGCCTGAACCGCTTGCCATCATAGAGGGGAAAATGAATTCTCAACTTTATTAAGGTATCCTGCAGAGTAATGTCAGGGTGGGTGTCAACCAGCTGAAGTTCAATAGAGGTTGGGTGATGCAGCAGAATGGCTACTACAGAATGGCTTCAAAAAAATTAAATCCACCTTTTGACGCAGCCCAGTCAGAGTCCAGACCCAAACCCAATAGAGATGCTGAACATTGTGCAGGTCTGATCAGCAGCTATTGGATATGTTTGTTGGAGGTTATTGCTGCAAAAGAGGTTCAACCAGTTATTAAATCCAAGCGTTCATTTACTTTTTTCACCAGCACTGTGAATGTTTAATAAATGTGTAAGTAATATACATCAAATCCAACAGTTGCTCTGACTCAGAACAGCAGATATCACAGCCGCATGCTCCTTGATACAGCATTAGCACAGAAGCTGCTCCAAAACTATCACACCAAAATCAGAACATTAGTCCAGGTAGGTTTCAGGTAGTTGTTAAGAACAGTGGCAGCTCTATACCAGGACTCTTTACTGAAAGAGTCACTGTAAAACTCATACATACGAATTCATGTATATGTTACTGTCTGTTACTATGAATGACATTTGGGTTGGGTGGGGGGGTGCATGGGGGTAGAGGAGGTGTGTGTGTGGGGTTCAGGTGTGAGAGTAAATGGACCTGCTGTTGTTATCTGAGAGAAAACAGATCACTATCCTTTAGTTTCTACAATCAAATCTCTCTGTTCTCTTTCTTACACCTGCGGCCCCCAAATAAACCCCCCAACCCCACCCAAATAACCCTCCTCCAAACGATCACACAGCCTTCATTCACACCCACCACACACCTCTCCGGAAATTATTTATTCATTTATGAACTCTAAATTATATAAATTATAGGTATTGTATATAAACTGAGTTCTACAGTTTCTCATTGGGTTGAATGTATAACTCTAAATGTGGGTATTGTATATAAACTGAGTCTACAGTTTCTCATTAGGTTGAATGTATAACTCTAAATGTAAGTATTATATATAAACTGACTACAGTTTCTCATTAGGTTGAATGTATAACTCTAAATGTAGGTATTGTATATAAACTGAGTCTACAGTTTCTCATTAGGTTGAATGTATAACTCTAAATGTAAGTATTGTATATAAACTGAGTCTACAGGTTCTTATTAGGTTAAATGTAAAATTCTAAATGTAAATATTGTATATGAACTGAGTCTACAGTTTCTCATTGGGTTGAATGTATAACTCTAAATGTGGGTATTGTATATAAACTGAGTCTACAGTTTCTCATTAAGTTGAATGTATAACTATAAATGTAGGTATTGTATATAAACTGAGTCTACAGTTTCTCATTAGGTTGAATGTATAACTCTAAATGTAAGTATTGTATATAAACTGAGTCTACAGGTTCTTATTAGGTTAAATGTAAAATTCTAAATGTAAATATTGTATATGAACTGAGTCTACAGTTTCTCATTGGGTTGAATGTATAACTCTAAATGTGGGTATTGTATATAAACTGAGTCTACAGTTTCTCATTAAGTTGAATGTATAACTATAAATGTAGGTACTCTCTCTACATGTAGGTATTGTGAGATAAACTGAGTCTGATTTAGTGATTTACTGCAGATTCACAATATATTTTATGATGTCTTTAAATACAAATCAGCCAAATCAGATTTAGAACCAAAACCTTGTGATTTATGTTGTATATACACAAAATAGTAACTCTGAAGGTTTTTTTTCATGGTTTAAAGCATTGTATAGATTAGTTTGCTGTTTTGTCCTCATCTGTCTGTGTGACCCTGCTTTAATAGGACTAGATCTCTGTAGGAGGTCAGATGTCCAGCGGCAGGTCAGTCAGAATGGAACGTTTATGGAAACTCACTCCAGGCTTCGTGCCCATCAGTCTCCAAACAGCAGCTTCAGGCTCCTGATGGAGTTTAGCGAGAGGTGATCACTGTCAATCAAAGCCAATCACTGTCAGTCAGTCATTAGCGGGAGGTCAGTGTCAGTCAGACAGCTTCTAGACATCTGACTTCCGTCTGTTTCTTATTTTATCTCATTCCACACAGAGGAACAACACAAAAACAAACATCTCATAAATACAAACTTGAAAAAACAACCACACTGAATGTTTATTTAACATTAATGTGTAATGAAAATGACTGAGTGACAAATTTGATTCTATTTTGCAATTTTGAGTTTGATGTCTGTAACAAACTCTGTAAAAAAAGTGAAAAGTTATAGAATATATACGTTTGAAACATTCCACAATAAGCAGGTGAATTGGCGACAGGTGAGGGATCATGATTGAGTGTACAAGGAGCTCCACCAAAGGCTCAGTCTTTGCAAGCAAATATTGGTCGTGCCACACCACACTGTGTCAAACTTTGTGAGAGAATTATCATTTAGTTCAAAAACTACATTTCTCAACACAAGATTGTTAAAAATGTAGGTCATTCATTTCTTTATGACTCATGATGATTGGACCAATAGAAATGTTTCAAAATCTCTAGGAATATATCCCTTTTCCATGAACTTAACTTGAATATAAACAAAGTTTTAGTCCTCTTCTTTAAAGTTACTGTTTTAGAGATACTTATTTTACATAGTATACTGATTTTCTTTGGTCAGCAGTGATAATTATCCAAACACAAGTTGGTCAGTAAGAACACTGGACATCCTTTGTTTGTGTTTTTGTCAGTTAAATTAATTTTAAGTTATTTTATTGCATTTTGCAAAATGCCCTGACTTTGTGGAACCACTTTCTTTGTGTTCTGTGTGTTAGGTTTTCTTGGTTCTCAGGTTTTGTTTCTCAGCATGCTCTTGTTTTTGTATTTTAGTCCCAGTGTTCTTGTTTTATAATGGACTCTCATGCTATCGCCATCTCCGCCAGCTCTCTGACTCCCAGCAATAATTAGTTAAACTCCAATTAACAAGCTTTGCTTATGTATCCACCTCCCCGGGGTCTCATTCACCAATAGTTATTTCTGATATTTGTTTTTAAGAAAGATTGAGGCCTAAAGTGTATTTTATAAGCTGTATCTAACATATAGACATGTTTTAGGTTATACAGTTACAGACTGTAGTCTTCCCGTTTCTCTGTACAGATCCACCACAAAGCTAGAATGTATCACTCTCAGCACTGCACTAATGAAGAACGGCAGTAGCACCAACATATATTACATAAACAAGGTGAACTAACAAGGTAGGAGTGTCTAATAGAGTGGACAGTTATTGGACACAGTGTTTAAAACACCAGCAGCACTGCTGTGTCTGATCCACTCACACCAGTGCAATCTAAACTTAGCACACCACCGCTACGTCAGTGTCTGCACTGCAATGAAAAACAATATCCACCATACAAATAATACCTGCTCTGTGGTGGCTCTGTGGGGGTCCTGACCATTGAAGGGTAAATACAGTGTGTTGTAGAACTACAAATAGATGTAGATTGTAAAGTGAAGCTTATAAGATGGACAATGGATGCAGATACACACACACACACACACACACACACACATATATATATATATATATATATATATATATATATATATATATATATGTGTGTGTGTGTGTGTGTGTGTGTCTGTGTGTGTGTGTTTGTGTGTCTAGTAAAGTGGCCAGTTAGTGGAAGTAGAAGGTGGGTGTTTCTAATAAAGTGGCCAGTTAGTGGAAGTAGAAGGTGGGTGTTTCTAATAAAGTGGCCAGTGAGTGGACATACATGGTAGGTGTTTCTAATAAAGTGGCCAGTTAGAGGACATACGTGGTATGTGTTTCTAATAAAGTGGCCAGTTAGTAAAAGTAGAAGGTAGGTGTTTCTAATAAAGTGGCCAGTTAGTGAAAGTAGAAGGTAGGTGTTTCTAATAAAGTGGCCAGTTAGCGGAAGTAGAAGGTGGGTGTTTTTAATTACGTGGCCAGTTAGTGGAAGTAGAAGGTAGGTGTTTCTAATAAAGTGGCCAGTTAGTGAAAGTAGAAGGTAGGTGTTTCTAATAAAGTGGCCAGTTAGTGAAAGTAGAAGGTAGGTGTTTCTAATAAAGTGGCCAGTTAGCGGAAGTAGAAGGTGGGTGTTTCTAATAAAGTGGCCAGTTAGTGAAAGTAGAAGGTAGGTGTTTCTAATAAAGTGGCCAGTTAGTGAAAGTAGAAGGTAGGTGTTTCTAATAAAGTGGCCAGTTAGCGGAAGTAGAAGGTGGGTGTTTCTAATAACGTGGCCAGTTAGTGGAAGTAGAAGGTGGGTGTTTCTAATAAAGTGGCCAGTTAGTGAAAGTAGAAGGTAGGTGTTTCTAATAAAGTGGCCAGTTAGTGAAAGTAGAAGGTAGGTGTTTCTAATAAAGTGGCCAGTTAGCGGAAGTAGAAGGTGGGTGTTTCTAATAACGTGGCCAGTTAGTGGAAGTAGAAGGTAGGTGTTTCCAATAAAGTGGCCAGTTAGCGGAAGTAGAAGGTGGGTGTTTCTAATAAAGTGGCCAGTTAGTGAAAGTAGAAGGTAGGTGTTTCTAATAAAGTGGCCAGTTAGCGGAAGTAGAAGGTGGGTGTTTCTAATAAAGTGGCCAGTTAGTGGAAGTAGAAGGTGAGTGTTTCTAATAAAGTGGCCAGTGAGTGGAATAGAAGGTAGGTGGAAATGGAAAGTACTACAACTACAACTACAAACTAACAGCTCCAGACATTTTATTTTTGTGTAACACTTTTAGCTTTAGTGTCAGAAGAAACATGTTAGCAGCTGAAATTCATTATCCACAGATCAAAACTCTGCTCTCCACCTCGCTGTTCAGTTTCTCCTCTGTTTCTTATATGTATAATATTCTGTGTTTTGATGAAATGCAGCTGCAGTATTTGTAACATGTGAAAGGTCCGGTTGATGGTAGCTGGCAGTTCGGACAGCGTATGATCTCTTATAGGATCCTCACTCCTTATAAACTCACTACTTTTTGTTGCTGTGCTGTTCTAATTACTGGTTGTTGTTTTTAAGCTGCATGGAAATCAAGTAGAGTGATGCTTAAAGAGGTTTGGTTGAAGGGCCATCATAGAGAGATAATTTCACATTGCGAGGTAGGAACAGTGGCATCATATTTATATTGCACTATTTTTAAAAAGCTGCAAACATTAAGGAGCAAGGTATACATTTTAATCCCCACTAAGAGAATTAAATAAAGCACAAACACACACACACACTCATGTCATTGTGCCCGTATGTGTGTGTGTGTGTAATGAAGCAGTGGGATGCACTACAGGAGACCATCAATCAGAGCACAAATAAACACAAATACATATGTCAGCCTGGAGACAATTTACTCTGAACAGGCTCACAAAGAGACACCCAGACAGCTGTGCGCTTACAGAGACTCAGCCACGTATAAAAATATATATATATTCACACATACAGCCACAGCACGTTACTCTATAGCCTCTCTTTAGGACTTAAGACCTTTAGAACTTTAACGAAACAGGTTTTGATCAACAAACATAAATCTTGTGTATAAATATATAGAATCAGAGTCATTAAAGAATTAAAATTCACTCTCATTTCACTCACTATATTAGAAACACCTATGCTTAACTTCCACTAACTGGCCACTTTATTAGAAACACCTATATTCTAATTCCACTCACTGGCTACTTTATAAAAAACACCTACCTTGTGCTTCCGCTAACTGGGCACTTTATTAGAAACACATACTTTCTACTTTCACTATATGGCCACTTTATTAGAAACACATAATTTCTACTTTCACTATCTGGCCACTTTATTAGAAACACCTACTTTCTAATTCCACTTACTGGCTACTTTATAAGAAACACCTACCTTGTGCTTCCACTAACAGGCCACTTTATTAGAAACACCGACTTTCTACTTTCACTAGCTGGCCACTTTAGTAGGAACACATACTTTCTAATTCCACTTACTGGCCACTTTATAAGAAACATCTACCTTGTGCTTCCATTAACTGGCCACTTTATAAGAAACACCTACCTTGTGCTTCCACTTACTGGTCGCTTTATTAGAAAAACACCTTCTTTCTACTTTCACTAGCTGGCCACTTTATTAGAAACACCTACTTTCTACTGCCACTAACTGGTCACTTTATTAGAAACACCTACTTTCTACTGCCACTAGCTGGCCACTTTATTAGAAACACCTACTTTCTACTGCCACTAACTGGCCACTTTCTTAGAAACACCTACTTTCTACTTTTACTAACTGGCCACTTTATTAGAAACACCTACCTTGTGCTTCCACTAACTGGTCGCTTTATTAGAAAAACACCTTCTTTCTACTGCCACTAGCTGGCCACTTTATTAGAAACACCTACTTTCTACTGCCACTAACTGGCCACTTTCTTAAAAACACCTACTTTCTACTTTTACTGACTGGCCACTTTATAACAAACACCTGCTTTCTACTTTTACTAACTGGCCACTTTACTAGAAACACCTACTTTCTACTTTTACTCATTGGCCACACAAGACACACCTATGTTGGGCTACCACTAATTGGCCACTTTATTATAACACCTACTCTCTAATTCCACTTATTGGCCATTCTATTAAAAACACCTACCTTGTACTTCTACAAACTGTCCACTTTATTAGAAACCCCCACCTTCAATGTCCACTTAATGGCCACTTTATTAGAAACACCTGCCCTGTAGCTTTATCTTGCTGATGCACAGGAAAGCAGCTCATCTGTTTATATACGGTTTGATTCTCTAGGCTTTCATCAGTGGGCAGTTTCTGAACACAGAGCCGCTCTTGGTGAGATGTTTAGGTACGTGGTCCACTGATGTGTCAGTACCAGGTCAGTGCCATGTCAGTACATCAGTATGTCACTACCTGTGTCAGGATCAGTGCTTTATTACTCCTTAAGGTCTCCACTATAATGTCCCCATCACACGCTGTGGGTGTGTGTTCTGTTAATAGCTCTATAGCCACTGACAGCATGCACTTACAGCAGTTTACTGTCCCTGTACTGATCTCCCTCATTACACACACACACACACACACACACAGGGCAGATGGTAATTACTCCAGTGACGCTGCTGTCTTCTCTTGCTCCTCACGCTGACAACAGTCATTTTCATTTTGAAGTGATTTTAAATAGGCTACAACACACATACACACTTCGCCACATAAAAAAACATGACAAAAATATATATCTAAATAATATTATTATTAATATATATAAAATATTTTCTTCCATTGTTGGATTTGTTTGTGGTTTTGTCTGCTGAGTGGTACACATACACCTTGTGGGGACATAGACTCCCATTCATTTCCTAAAAACAAACCCAAAGAAACCTTAACCAGAAGTACTACTTGCCTAACCTTAACCTAAACCCTAACCTTAAACCTGATCCTTACCCTAGCCAGAACTACTAATAGCGTAACCCTTATCCTAATCCTAACCTAACCGTAAAGATAATCTAGTGCTAATTCTAACTTCAACCAGAACTCCTATTAGCCTAACCCTAACCTTAACCCTAACCCTAAACCTAAGCATAACCCTAACCTTACCCAAACCTTGACTGTCACCTGGAATCCATTTGTGGTCCCCACAAGGAGAAAGGTCCCAGCAATGTGAGTGAATTAAGAGATTTTGGTTCCCACAACATAGCATAAACCTGGCACACACACACACACACAGAATGCCCCTGTTTTTCTACACACTCTCTCTCTCTCAGCCTGTGGTGCTGAATTGGGGGGGGGGGGGGGGTACACTCCAGTTGCCACGGTAACAGAGGAAGGGTACTGGCTTGGCATTCCATCTCTCTCTCTCTCTCTCTCTCTCTCTCTCTCTCACCATCCTCAGATAAATCAGAAGAAGAGGAGAATGTTACAGCGTGTCCCCTGCAGTGTAGAATTTTTCATTTGAGCAAAACTGCAGCGCGTCTGTAATAACAATAATAATAGTAATACAACAACATGACAATAAAACCTACAACATTACAGAAAACCTGCCCCCGTAGCCTTTAGTGCTACGGTAAATGAGCGAAGTTACAGCAAATGCTACAGCTGCCCCAAACAAGTCCACAGCTGAACTACATCAAACCAGCAACATTACCATAACTACAGCAGTAGGACAGTATAACACCAAATCTACAACAATACTACTAATAAACTACAGGCGGAGACAGACACAGTCAACCTACAACAGCCTGCATTAAAGATACAGCAGTTCTGCTCAGAAATACAGCAAGATATAATATCCTCCCTTAAAAATACCACTTCAACCAAAATTAAGACTGATTGGGAGAATGAATTAGGTATAATTATTGAAGACGAGCCATGGTATAGTAATAGTAGCACATCATGTGCTAAGTTAGGCTTAATACAATTTAAAGTACTACATCGTGCACATTTGTCTAAAGCAAGATTGGCCAAAATGTACTCTAATAATGATACCTATTGTGATAAATGCAATAATACCCCAGCCAATCTGGGGACCTGCTGAGGGGTACTGTGTGTTGGATAGAGGAATAAGGTGGGGTTGGATTGGGTGGGGAGGGGGACCTGTTAAGTGTGTTGAATTGAGGAAGGTGGTTGGGATGAGAGGGGTGGGGGTGGGGAGGGGGACCACCACAACACCTCCACCACAAACACACAACCAAACTACAACACTGAGCGAATTTTAATCCCTGTATAACAAAGTGCTACCTTTACAGCTGTTATATTTTCATTTACAGTACATACTTTATTATATGTCTAGTGTATTATATGTCTAGTGTACATACTTTATTTAACACTCACACATAAGGGGGCAATAATAGTGTTCTGAATGTGCACCCCCAGTGCCAATGTGAGTCCCATATGCAAAATAGGCTGCATAATATGACTCTATCTGATATATTACATTAGATACTTTAAATGTCAATGAGAGCTCTGAATTCGATTATGTAATCAAATTGTAAAAATTAATATTCAATTGTGGAAAAAGCTAAACCACCATGACTGTCTGCTTTGTAAAGTCTCACATGGGCCTGACAGACAGGAGTCATATATCAGTTTTATGATTTAAAATGAAATATAAGGTCAGTTAAAACAAATGGATAATTCAACAACGACCTTATGGTAACGATGGTAGATGGTTCACAATCCATCTCGGTTATAGAGAGAGTGAGTTGCACTCTGGGCAGCCTAAACAGATTTACAGCTCTCTTGAACCTTTTTCACTTACAGTGTTGTTTGGTTCTGATATCTCCTTTCTGGGTGTGGCTCCTGGGGTCTTGATTCATAAAGGGGTACATACATTTGAGGGAGAACTAAATCTAATGCAACTCTCTTGTTGTATTTGTATACCATCTCATGGACATAATGCACAAAAAATGATTTGAATGGTTCAGACATATGCCTTATTAGACAGTCAAGACAATCAAGTGTCATTCAAATGTCATACCTGATGCACAGAGAGGTGCCAAGTAATGAAGTACAAATACATCGTTACCTTACTTAAGTAGAAATGTTGGTTATTTATACTTTACTGGAGAAATTATTTTTCAGCTGGCTTTTTACTTCTACTCCTTACATTTACACTCCATTATCAGTACTTTCTACTCCTTACATTTACACTCCATTATCTGTACTTTCTACTCCTTACATTTACTCTCCATTATCAGTACTTTCTACTCCTTACATTTACACTCCATTATCAGTACTTTCTACTCCTTACATTTACACTCCATTATCTGTACTTTCTACTACTTACATTTACACTCCATTATCTGTACTTTCTACTCCTTACATTTACACTCCATTATCTGTACTTTCTACTCCTTACATTTACACTCCATTATCTGTACTTTCTACTCCTTACATTTACACTCCATTATCAGTACTTTCTACTCCTTACATTTACACTCCATTATCTGTACTTTCTACTCCTTACATTTACACTCCATTATCAGTACTTTCTACTCCTTACATTTACACTCCATTATCAGTACTTTCTACTCCTTACATTTACACTCCATTATCAGTACTTTCTACTCCTTACATTTACACTCCATTATCTGTACTTTCTACTCCTTACATTTACACTCCATTATCAGTACTTTCTACTCCTTACATTTACACTCCATTATCAGTACTTTCTACTCCTTACATTTACACTCCATTATCAGTACTTTCTACTCCTTACATTTACACTCTATTATCAGTACTTTCTACTCCTTACATTTACACTCCATTATCTGTACTTTCTACTCCTTACATTTTAAACATAGTCTCGTTACTCCTATTTCATTTCAGCTTGTTTTCTTTCATGTACATTTACATTCCAGTAAAGATTATTGATAACATGCCTTTAAAGTTTGACTTTTTGTACCATTACAATACTTATAGACAACTAGTCATCATATCTTCTGCTCCATGAAACACATGTTAATGCTCAGTTGTACACAGATATGCTTCTTTAATATATTTAGATTGTGCTAAACTACATTCATTTTCAATGGGCGTATATGCGGCTGAAACAGGAAGCCTTTAAGCTTTTATCCTTAAAGGCATTTTTTCCCCTTACATTACTTTTGAAAGCAGTACTTTTATACTTTTACTTGAGTAAAAAGCTTAAGTTGATACTTCAACTTCTACAGATGTATTTTAAACCCTAGTATCTATACTTCTACCTGAGTAATGAATGTGACTATTTTTCACATCTTTGGATGCAAATCAGACAATTAATAACATAAACAGTAAAATGAGAAACCAAAATATATCAGTATGCAGTCTACAAACTGTCATACAGACATATTGTTCATAATTAGTTTACATACTACAGCAGTTTAATAAAATTTTAGAAAATCCTTGATGGTTTTTGATTTATAAGATTTTTAGTGGCCCCATCTGGCCACCCCTATGAATAATCTCTGGGGGCACCACTGTAAGCAACGCTGCTAAAACAGACTTCAATACATGCAGTAACACAGATTTGCAATGAGTATCGAGGCTTAAGAGGGGTTTCCCTTCACTAAGAGATGCACTAAGCAGATCATTACTATTTATAGAGCCTCAGCAGAATTCCCAAAAAAAGCTGTTTGAGTAGCCGCAAGCACCACATAGCTGTTGATCAACTGCAGGATAAACGTCCGAGCTACTGAGAGGATGCTTCATCGCTCTAAAACAAATCCCTCATCCAGTTGTCTGAACCGTGATTGATCGAACAGAATAACCAATGAAGCTGTGGCTGATCCAACAAAGTGATCAATACAGCTGTGTCTGATCCAACAGAGCGACCATTATACCTTTTACTGATCCAACAGAGTGACCACTGCACCTGTGACTAATCCAACCAAGTGATCATTATAGCCTTTACTGATCAAGCAGAGTGATTATTACAGCTGGAAATAATCTGATAGATCATATAACTGTGACAGATCAAAGTGACCCTTTTCAGGTGTGACGAATCAAACAGAGGGATCTGTTGATGTATTGTTTGGGACCAGTTGGTGTACTGATTGTGATCTGTTGGTGTTTAGGTTTGAGGTCTGCTGGTGTATGGGCTTGTGGATGGGGTTGGGATATGCAGGTGTGTGGGTATATTGGTATATTGGTTTGGGATAGGCTGATGTATGGGTTTGGGATCTGCTGATCAGTTGGTGTATTGGGCTGGGATCTGCTGGTGAACAGGTTTGGGATCTGCTGATGTATGTGGCTGGGATCTGCTGGTATATGGGTTTGGGATCTGCTGGTGTTTGAGGTTAGGATCTGCTGGCGTATGGGGTTGGGATCTGTATGTGTGTAGTTTGGGTTTGGAATCTGAAGTTGTATAGGTTTGGGATATGCTGGTACATAGCTTTGAGTTCTGCTGGTGAAGTGATCAAGGATCTGCTGATATTTGGGTTTGGTTTAGGGGTTTAATATCTACTGGTGTATAGGTGTGCGAAGTGGTGGTGCCTTGGCATTGAATGTGCTGTTTGAGATCAAGACCTGCTGTTGCATTGTCCCTGGATCTGTTGGTGTCTAATATCTGCTGACCGGGATCCGCTGGTGCATAGGTTTGGGTTTGCTGGTATACGGATTTGAGATTGGGATCTGCTGGTGCATTGTTTTTGAAAACTGCTGGTATATAGGTTTGAGTGTGGGATCTGTTGGTGGGTGGGTTTGGGATCTGCTTTTGTTTGGGTCCCAGAATTCCTCAGAAAAGCCATTTGAGTAGCAGCAAACACCACATAGCTGTTGGTCAACTGCAGGATAAACGTCCAAGCTACTGAGAGGATGCTTAAAACAAATCCCTCATCAAGTTGTCTGAGCCGTGATTGATCGAACAGAATAACCAATGAAGGTGGGGCTATTATTACATCTGTAACTGATCTCGTATCTGCTGATCTGTTGGTGTATTGGGCTGGGATCTGCTGCTATGTGGGTTTAAGATCTGTTGGTGTATGGAATTGGAATCTGCTGGTATATGGGTTTGGAATCTGCTGGTGTTTGAGGTTAGGATATGCTGCTGTATGGGCTTGGGATCTGTATGTGTGTAGTTTGGTTTTTTTTGGGAAGTTGTATAGGTTTGGGATATGCTGCTACATAGCTTTGAGTGGGATCTGTTGGTGAGTGGGTTTGGGATCTGCTTGTGTTTGGGTCTGACATCCTCCGATGTATAGGTTTTAGTCTGGGACAAGCTGGTAAATAGGTTTAAGTTTGAAATCTGCTGCTGCATTGGTCTGTGGTTGGATTTTATATGTAGTACAGATCTGGGATGTGGTGTGTAGAGTATCTCTGCGATGTTTAGCCCAGTGGGCGTGAGCCTCTCCACATGGACGAACCTTAAAGCAGTGCTCTGCCTTTGAGTTTCATTCAGTCAATACACTAACAGACACACACACACACACACACACACATTCAAGGAAACAGGAACAGCGAAAATCAAAATGAAAGGTTGTGAGGGCTGCAGTAAGAGCCCCGCAGCAATATTGAACCTCCTGAAAGTGATGAAAGAAACAACTCAGCAAGTTCAACAGTGCGAGCCACAGTTACAACAGTGTGTAAGAGACAAAGATGTTTATCTACAAACCCTTAGTTCACAGTATGAGACATGCAAATGAAGGCATTGACAGCTGGCATGTTTATATGATGGATATGAAAAGACTGTATTATGCACAGCATATGTCATATATCAACAGAACACAGAAACACTGCTGAGGACTCGTGAATGCACTGCAATGGAAACATGTACCGTGGTCCAACCAGTCAGCCTTTCAGATAATAGACATAATTGTTTTTGGAAATCATACACACTGTGTTCTGATCATTGCTTTCTGTTGTTTTCATTATCATGTCAGTGGTTTAGTGTTGAGGTTTATATATTGAGTCTTCTGCAGAATCAAAAGGTAAATTGTTCTGTGAGCATGTGCCAGAGTGAATTAGTCTATTATTATGAGAGTCTCTTTCATCCACACACACACGTACACACACACACCCACACAGACCCACACACATACATACAGACGAGCACTAATGACTGTTCCTCTGTGTGTGTTCAGCTTCAATTATGAAATGTTTCTCCACATTACATTGAACTCATTTAATTACGAACCAGTTTGACCTAAATATCAGAGTTTCATTTAAATCAACAAACAATTTATACTACAAATAGTCCTCTCTCTTTCAGTCTCTCTCTCTTTCTCTCCTTTCTGGTGCCAGACAGTAACTGCTGCCCCATTTAAGGTGGAACATAAAAATAAGAAACCAAATTACCACATTCACAAACAGGTTTAAGGTGTGTCTGTAATGATTTAGACAGGCATTTAGCACCAATGCTAATTGGTAGGGTTATAAGCTTCCATAGAAACAGTGGTATACAAACGTTTGGGCACCCTGGTCAACAATTTGTGCCACTGTGAATAGCCAAGCAAGTCAAAGGTGACCTTGTAGCGTATTTTTTCCATATACATTTCTATATATACATATATATATATATTTCTATATACATATAAGGATGTATACAATGCAAAAGATGTACGTGCAAAGGAATGTTCTTCAGAAACACTTAGGGTCAGAGGTCAATGTATGGTAGGTTTGGGAAAACATCTGGCTTAGCAATTCTATATTATAAGGGCTTACTCTGTTTTGCATGTTCTATAAGGGAAGATGATTTAAACCATGTGTGTCCTGGCTATAAAGACCAGCCCCACAGCTCCGAACTTTGGAGGTCTTATTCATTCGGCTAGGGGCCTTCCCAGACAGAGCGCAGTGTCTGAGATAATGTATTGTATTTTCTTTGTGTGTGTATATTACATTTTATATATTTATATTTATAACTGAAGCCAGTTTAAAAGATTTCTTCAAGCCACCAACAAAGCATTGTTACAGAAGACAATATACGACAACCTAATTCCCAATTGTTAATATGAAGATATACATATGTGTTTATGTGTGGCTGCGTATATTCAAGTACATTTTTGTTCTTATCTTCAAGGCCAAGAGCAAGCCTTCAGCCAGTACCTTTGAGAAGAACCAGTTTTCGCTGGTTTAGAAGGTCTGAATTATATAAATCTATAAAATAGATCTATCTATCTATCATTCTTGCATAGTCACATTGAGCTAATGGAGATCTGACGCCACCATGTCATTCGGGGTTTTTAAACTGAGGGATTCTCAGCTTGAGTTAGAGTTGTCCTGGAACAGCTCTCACGTTGTTTGTCTGCTATGTCTTCATAAACTTACTCTTTTTAGTTTACTCTCTGGGTGGTCTCGTAGAATTTCCACCACAATTCTTGGCAACGAGGATGGGATGGTTCATGTTCTGGACTCCCGTAGAGGAAACATCTCGAGAGGACGCTTGTGAATAAGAATTCACCCTCTAAACCTCGGGGGCAGCACCTCAGAGAGACAGAGGCTTTCCCCAGGGGAGTCCTGGACCTCAACCATCCAACAAACTGAGATACAGTCCCCAAATTTTACTTGGTGATACTGTGGGCTGGATCCTGGAGACCCCATTTTCTTTAGTTTAGGGACCTACGAGAAATCCTTAGGAGAGAGAGAGGTGATTTTAAGCAAGATTATTTTTATTACTATTTACTATTACATTTATATATATATATATATATATATATATATATATATATATATATATATATATATATATATATATATATATATATATATATATTTCACAGTTTTTAAAAGAACACAGCAAATTTTTGCACACACTGCACGGTCAGTACTGAGCAACAACCCTTTGGCCAGTGTCCCAGCTTTGTAAATGCTTTTTGTAGGCCCTAAGAGTCTCTTATGATTGCAAGGGTCATGCACCTCTTAAGAAAGTCCATTGTGGATTTTGAGGTGTGTTTAGGGTCATTATCCTCATCCTTTCATCTTGACCTTTCCACAGACAGTGTGATCTGTGCTGGTGTCTAATTACATCCATTCTTCCCTCCACCCGTGAAATGTTCCCAGTGTCACTGGCTACAACACAAGCCTAACGCGTAATCAATCCACCCCCATGCCTAACAGTTGGAGAGGTGGTATTTTCATGAAAGTGTGCACCCTTTATTCTCCAAACATACCTTTTCATGCTCATTGCAGTTTAATATAAACTTAACCAGTCCTCGGTTGTTTGAATGTTTTTTTGCAAACTTCTGAAGCTAAACCTTTTGGTGAGGATGCAGGCAAAGGTTTTCTATCATGAAGGTCATATTTATGCATTTTTCTCTGCACTAGGTGACCAACTGTCCCACTTTACGCTGTACTGTACAGCAATTTTACACCTTGTCCCGCGTCGCGCAAATCGAGTCGCGCGGTAGTCGACAGGCTGAGTCATATGTCAATCAAGCTATTGACACGCATACGAATGCCTCCTCAACATTGTCGACAATCTCAAATTTGAGAGCACGCAGTCCAACATATTAATTCATATTGCTCTACCGACTGCAACAACAAATTACCCCCTGTTTTACCCCCAAATTACCCAATTTGCACTGAAATACTTCCATTGTGTTTAGGCTAGGCCTTATATTTTCTTGAACTTAAATAGGTTAGGCCCGATATTTTTTTATCAAAGTTGAATTTGATAAAAACCTAGAACATACCTTTAGTTGGTCCTTTGGACAGTTGACTAATTTGATAGTCCCAATAAAGAAAAGATGTTGCAAAATTAGTGTTTTGTCTTGTATAGGCCTTAAACTGTAGCAACCTTGGGCTATCTTTTGGGTCAGGTAGTGTCTTAATCTTTTGGTCAGTGGGGTTGAAAGGTAAAATAAATGTTATATCAATAAGCTTAAAATTATTATGTCTGTCCCACATTGTCCCACTTAAACTTGCTACATGTCCCACATTTTGTCTGTCTGGAGGTGGTCACCCTACTCTGCACAGTAGAACAGTGCACCACCTGCTAAAGTGTGTTAAATGGTCCTGAAGGTCTTTTGTAATCAAACAGTGGTTTTGATTCGCAGTTTTCTATGAAAATTTTCTTGGTTTTTCAGACCTCGACTTGACCTCCACTCTTTCTGTTTGTAGCCATTTTCTTTACTGAGGAAACGGCTACATAAAAACTTCGATATCTTCTTATGGCATCTCCTGCTTTGTGGACATCAATTATTTTAATGTTACGAGTACTGGGCAGCTGTTTATGGGGCCTATAACTGGTTTAAGGAGTCTGATTATTTATAAAGCTTTGAAATTTGCATCTGCCATGTCGTAATGTTGATCGTGCACAAGCCATAGCCCTAACAAGCTAACCAAATTCTTCACCTCTAAAACTGCACAAAACAAAACAAAAATGATACAAATGCTTTCCATCTCGCTTGTCTTTTCACAATAACATTTTTTATTTTATTTTTTTTAACCAGGGTCCCACATTTTGCATGCCACTCTATATTAGCTACATAAGCCTTGTTGCATCAGTATGCAAACTAAAGAACTGAACTTCAGGCACTAATCATGTCTTAGATGAACAACTACAGTTGTTGAAAGACAGGAAGCTGGGTGATTTTAACTGATCTATATCTTTAGGAACTCTCTCACTCTCTCTCTCTCTCTCTCTCTCTCTATGATCACTCCTTCACGGTCTAAAGCAGCTCCTCACTCGCTGTAAGTGTAAAGTGTTTAGCACCTGCAGACACTAAAGCGCTAAAGAGAAAAATACAGAGAGAGCGATGAAGGAGGAGGAGGAGGTGAAGGCAGACAATCTAACACTTTAACGTTTCTCTAGGATTGTGGTGGTCTTCGTCCCCATGGCAACCTGAGCAAGACTGTCGGTTTCCTAAAGAGAGATATCTTTCGACCGTAAACACATATTGCAGGTCATGCTGAATACAGTCCTTTTAGATTGAATTCCATTTACACAGTTTATCCCAAACGTAGTCCATCAACTGACGCATGATTGGTTTCTTAGTGTTAAGCTTAGTGTTAAAGTCCACCCAGTTAGTTTAGTTCAGTTTAGTTCAGTTTGGTTACATTAAATTCGGTTTGAATTGTTCTGTACAGTTTAGACCTTCATTTGAATAAAAATATTAATAACATCACAAACTGACTTAATAATGATTTGATCTAATGAAAACAATCTGGAGACCCATCACTGAATAAACACACACCCCCTCGCTCACGCAGCCGTGTTTGTGAGAGAGTCAGTGACGCAGGCGGAGAGGAGACGAGGGGTAATTTACTGGAGCTGGTGATTTGGGGGATTTAACACACACACACAAACACACACATACTCACACAACAGTGAATAATGCAGCAACAGTTACACTATCCACTATTGTCTCTCTGTCTCTCTTTTTCTCTCTTGTTTTTTTCTCTTTCTCTGTTGTTCTCTCTTTCCTTCTTCTATTTCTCTCTTTCTGGTAATTAAATATTTCTAATATCCATTTAAATGCAATCTTGTCTATATGCAAGTAAGTGAGAACAGTGATCCTCAGTTATTCCTGGTTGGTCCAGTGAGTTAATGAAGGAAGCAGATGATTCAATTTAACACAGTAATTGCAGTTGACTTTCTGGGCACTAGAAAGAACATTAGCAGTTAAACTCCACAGTGTCAGTGTTTATTTTATACCATCTAGCCAGTCGATAAACCTAACTTTCACTGATTAGAATTGAAATGTTCAGCTTAACTCCAATGCCAAAGCAGGCCATTCCAATCCTACCCAAGTCAAACTAATACAAGCCTTACTAGGCCATTCCAACCCGAGCAAAGTCTAAATAAGCCATGCCAAACTATTCAAACTAAGCCAAGCCAAGTCAAATTGAATTAAACTAAAGCCAATATAACCCAAACTGAGCCTAACTGAGCCAAATCAGTCAGAGTTGGATTAAGCCAAGCCAAAGTAAGCCAAGCAAAGCTAAACTAAAGCAAACTAACACAGGCCAAACTATGTTGAATAAAGTCAAGCCAAGTCAAACTTAGCAAAGTCAAATTGAATCAAACTAAGCCAAAATAACCCAAACTGAGCCTACTTGAGCCAAATCAGTCAGAGTTGGATTAAGCCAAGCCAAAGTAAGCCAAGCAAAGCTAAACTAAAGCAAACTAACCCAGGCCAAACTATACTGAATAAAGCCAAGCCAAGTCAAATTGAATCAAACTAAAGCCAATATAACCCTAACTGAGTCAAATCAAACTTTAAGCCAAAGTCAAAGTTTAAGCCAAACCAAATTGACCCAAGCCAGGCCAAACTATGCCAAATGGACCCAAGTCAAATTAAACCAAATCAGGCCAAGCCAAACCAAGTCCAGCCAAAATGAACCAAACTGAGCCAAGCTCAATGAAGCCAAACTGAACTGAACTGGACTGAATTTTATTTAATTAAACAAATATGAGGACAACTATTACTATAAAAAATATTCACAGTACTAACAAAGTCTCAGTTTCTCTGACTTCAAATATACACCCCCACCAACACACATTCGCAGAGAAAATCTGTATGAGAGTTATGTGTGTGTGTGTGTGTGTGTGTGTGTGTGTGAGTGTGTGTGTGTGTGTGTGTCTGTGTGTCTGTGTGTGTCTGTGTGTGGTATATAGAGCAGAGAAAGTAGATCACATACTGATTATCAATATAGAACATGATTTCTACAGAGAGAGAGAGAGACAGAGAGAGAGAGAGAGACAGAGAGGGTGAGTAAAGTAGGCTTACCTCATTCAAATGATGATGATGGTGAGGGTGATTTTGAGGATGGCAATAATGGTGTTGATGATGATCATGATGATGGTGATGGTGATGATTATGATGAATGAAATGGGGTGATGTTTATGCTTATGATGATTATGATGATGGTGACCACTATAATGGTGATGTTGGGGGTGATGAAAGTGATGATGGTGAGGATGGTGATAATGGTGACGGAGAAGATGATCATAATGATTTTGAAGGTAATGATCATGATGTTGATGTTCATGATGATGGTGGTGATGATGATAAGGATTATTCTGATGGTTATGGCAATGCTGACAGTGATGATGGCGATGATGATTTAGAAGGTGGGATGGTAATTACGATATAATGATGATGATGATGATGGTCATGATGATGGTGAAGGTTCTAATAAGAACGATGATGATGATGATCTGTTCGTAGAAACACAGTGAATTAGTGTATGACTGAATAGACAGAATAATGAGAGCTGCTAACACTTAATTAATGTATCAGTTGATACGCTGGTGGTTTTGACCACTAAAGTGGGCTGCTCAGGTTCTGAGGTGGGAATTCAAAGCATATGAGCACTGTTGTTATGAAGTTGTCACATCAGCTCTTGCTGAAGGTGAAGATTTGACCTGTCTGACTGGACGTCGGTTCTGAATGATTTTCCAATATTTACAGATCTTCCAATAACATAAGGGTTTAGATGTAAACAAAGTCATTCAGAGTGGCTTGGTGTGAAATTCTCCATTCTAGAAAACATTACCTATTTACACACTGTTCACAGTGGTGGGAAATGGAACCAGACGTCCACCTTTAAAAGCTTCCTTAGAAAGTTATTACAAATGGTTATGAATACATACACTACCGCTCAAAAGTTTAGGATCACTTTAGAATTTCATTTCATGCAATATTGTTAATTTTACAATTAAGTGTATCAGATGATTTTTAAAGAATAAAAATGTTTGTATTAAAGCCTATTTTTGCATAGAGGCTTATTTTGCACATAGTCCTATTATCAGTCCTCTGCCTAAATCTCCTGGTACGGCCACCAATCCGTAAAGTTAAGGATGTGATTGGGCTAACTGGTTGTTAGGACACTCTTGCTCAATTGTGATGCACAGTTTAAAAACATTCTACTAATAAGTGAGCATGAAAGGGAGAACAACATTCTAGGTTAGTTTAGTATCTGAAGCATCAGCAGTTGATGGCTTGCTGACCGACTCACAATGGCCAGAAAGAAACAACTTTCTTTAGAGACCCGTCAGTCCATTGTTGTGTTAAGGAAGAAGATACTCCATTGAAAACAAGAACATTTCACTGTGATCCCAAACTTTTGGAGCGGTAGTGTACATCAGCATGTTGCCGGAGACATTGTTTTAGGATACTTTTAAAAGATTTTGGTCCAAAACATATTTCAAACTGTATTTCTGAGAGAGATATTCATTTCAGAGCAAGAAAGCCTTCAAAGAAAATGTATTATTTTAGGATTTTTAGCTATTTTACCATCATAAATATTTTATATGAAAACTTAGGAGAAACATATAGGTTCACTAGTGGTTTGTATAGTAAATTAAATCACTGCATTTGTGTTAGACCTGGTGACCCCTGGTTCCTGTCACGGCCACAGTAAAGAAAATCTAGGTCTCTACAATCAATCATTTCACACAAAACCACTCTAAATGACTATGTTTACATCTCAGACACATACCAAGCCTTATGCTAAAGTACTTTATTCCATAGTTTTGGTGTATATTGTTCTAATAAAAATACCCATAAACTCCATCGCTCTGTCTATCCCTCACTCACCTGCCGACCAGCACGAACTCTCCGACAAGGTTCTGTCTCCTCATGGCCATCAGAATTCCACGGACAGTCATCCCCTCACAGAAGCAGGCCACAACACGAGCTTTAGGCAGGTGGCTCCTCAGCTTCATCAGCAAACGGTCAAAGTTCTGCTCTCCAGCATTACTCCAGATCTTGTCAGAGTGAGCGATGCATATGCCCTCTTTAGCCGCCATCTCCTTAAACGCTGCCATCCCACTCTCGCCATAGTTGCCTAGGAGAACCAGAGAGAGAGAAAGAGAGAGATTATTAAAGATTAGTATGTGGTGGCATGGTGATGTAGTGGTTGGCACTGTTGCCTCACAGTAAGATGATCTGGGTTGGATTCCCAGTCCGGGTGGTTCTGTGTGGAGTGTGTATGTTCTCCCCGTGCTTGAGTGGGTTTCCTCCCACAGTCCAAACACATGCATGTTAGGTTGATCAGTCACTCTAAACTGCCCGTAGGTGTGAGTGTGTGCGAGAGTGTGTCGGACCTGTCCATAGTGTACCCCGCCTTCGCCAGATGATGATGAGATTGGCTCCAGCACCACCATGAACCCCAATTAGCATGATAAAGAGTACCATAATGGATGGATGGATACTATATTATGCTTGTTAATATTTTGTTGAGGTGTTAAGACTATCAGCATAGATTACTGAACATATAAGTACAAGAGCTGTTCACAAATCTATAATTTGTAAACAGAAAATAATTCAAAGTGAAACAAGCCCATTCCCCATTATGGTTACAACTCTAAATTTTCTTATTTTATTAATTGAACAGATGGTTATCAGATGTAAGATTTCCTCTATTGCAGATCTTATGTGTGGCATGCCCCAGGGGTCCATACTTTTTGACCCATTTTTAATGTCACTTCTGCAAGGGGTTTTACTCTAAATTTGACCCTAATTTTCTTTTTATCCTTGACTATATTTTTTATTTTTGTATATCAAGAAATATGTTAATTTCTCAGTTAGCATCTTTTACTAAAATGGGATTTTTGGTCCTTTAAAAACATTTTTTACTGACTATCATCTGTCTCATTTACTTTACCTAGTCATTGAGCTCTGATTAGGCTTCAATAAGTCCAAAATACAGCTGCTCCTCTTTCAAAAACTAGATGTGAGTATCACCTTAGCCTTTCTAACCATAGAAATAAGAGCATTTTATAACACTTGCAGAGTTTATATGCAACAAGAATGAAGATTCTATTAATAACGAATATGGCCACATTAAAAACAGGTCAACCACATTAATAGCTGTTACAAAAGCAGTGTAGTCTGCCTGTCTGTCTCCATGGAAACCACATTGGTGATCACTTAATTTGTGAATGGACACGATGTTTGTTGGATAAAGATTAATAATAGTGTACATTTACTGCACATACAGTAAGAGTGTAACAGATCATGATGGATCATGAGTATAATAACACTGATGCATGTTTAGAGGTAAAAGCCGGTCATTCATTTTAATTTGACACACACACACACACACACACACACACACACACACACACACACACACACACACACACACACACACAGCTGTTAGAGTGTTAGATGTTCTAAACCCTTTGATGTCACTGACTAGATGATCAAAAAGTTGCTCAGTGAGATCAGAACGAGGCGAGGGCAGCGCTGTGACTCTCCTAGCTTAACGATTCAATTTAAAAACAACATTTTCAAACGATTCAGCGTCTCATTGAATGCCAGATATCAACACTATTAGATGTAATATTTCCTTTATTGCAGATCTTATGTGTGGCATGCCCCAGGGGTCTATTCTTGGCCCACTTTAAATATCACTTCTGCAGCCTTTGTATTTGGCACCTGTTTACTTATTTACTGAAGTCAACAAGCTCTGATTCTGTTTTAATAAGTCTAACCTTTTTTCTCTAACCTTAGAAACTCCTGCAGAGTTTAAATGCAACAAGAATGAAGATTCAATGAGATTCAACAAGAATTCAGCGATTCTTTCACAAAGTGATTTAACGCATGATAACATTGATTCAGTTCTTTTGGCAAGTTTCAGAATATTGTTGCTGTCCAATGAAAAACAAGTTTCTCCAAAATTGCAACTTTACAGGAGAAACCAAAAACATACTTTACTTTCAATGTAAGTCAATGGAACCAGATTTTTTTCCAAGCTATTCTGAAGCACTTCTATTGATCCAATCATCATGAAACTTTGACACAATGTAAATGTTTTTCATTGGACAGAGACAATATAAAGTGTATACAGTAAAGTGACATAGATAATAATTATAGACAGAATCCATAACTGAATATTATTATAATCAGTAATGTTAATGACGTAAAAATGTTTATTTAAATTCAGTTTCTGATTAAAACAGCTCACACTGTAAACCCTCAGTGAATAACTGACTATTATTTCAACACAGATCCTCAGTGCAGTAAAAATTTTATTAATACCACAGTGTGTCTGTGTGTCTGTGTGTGTGTCTGTGTGTGTTTCTGTGTGTGTGACATATTGGTGCTAGTTGCCATGGAGACATGTAAGGTCCTGCAATTAGTCTCACAGTGAGAGGATCAGATCACATACAGAGAATGTGAGGGCAGATCGTTTAAACGCCAATGTGAAGTTACTATAGAAATTGAATTCTGATAAACGCATCTCTAAATAAGCCTGGATAACTCAATTGGATATCTGGTTAACTGTGTAAAGGGTTATCTGGATAGCTTAGTAATTGAATATCTAGATAACTGGGTAATTGCATATCTGGATAACTCAGTAACTGGTGATGTGCATAACCTGGTAACTGAATATCTAGATAACTGAGGAACTGGACATTTAGATAACTCAATAATTGGATCTTTGGATAAATCAATAATTAGATTTCTGGATAATTCAGAAACCGTCTATGTGCATACCTTGGTAGCTAGATATTTGGATAACTGAGTAATTGGATATTTTGATAACTGGATATCTGGGTAAAATGAATAACTTGATATTTGTATATCTTGGTAAATAGATATCTGGACCACTTTATAACTAGATATCTGGATAACTCTAGTTGCATATCTGGATAATTGGGTAAATAGATATATAGATAAATGGGTAAAGCATTAGCTTGTTAATTTCATAACAGGATATCTGGACAACTGGGTAATTCAGCAATCGGATACATACTCATAATTCTACATTGTGGCTGATTGACAGCCAATCACATGTAACCCAGTGATCATAAAGAAGGCAAAGAATACATGCATAAATATATATATATATATATATATATATATATATATATATATATATATATATATATATATATATATATATATATATATATACCACAAAAGTATTAGTATTCCTATTAGTTGAAATAGGAAGAGAGCGAGAGAGAAAGAGAGAGAGGGGGAGAAAGATTTATCCCCACTGCCAGCAGTATTGCATCAATATTACATCACCCCCCAACTTGCTTTCTTCTTTTCCTCCTCCTCCTCCTCTCTCTCTCTCTTCCTCTCTCTCTCTCTCTCTGCCTCTCTCTCTCTGTCTGTCTTGGTAAAGTTCTGGAAGATTCCAACGTCGTGTTACCCAGAGTTCCAGTCTGTAGACAGTCGGCATGGAAACCAGCTCCAGAATATTCAGTTCACACACAGTGGTCTGTCAGAGTGAGACAGGTGAGCAGCTCCACCAGGTCTCTACAGCTTTTACAGCTTAAACATCTCCTCCACTGCTGTATCCATACACCTCGCCTAGAAGTGGAGGCTATAATGATAATGTAGCTATGAGTCAGCGAGAGTAACTTTAAACACGCTAGAAAGAAGTGTAGCTACATACCTTGTTTACATTTGTACTTTTCAATTTTTTTATTTTTTTCCTTCTGTTGTTTGCCCTCTTTCCCACTTTTTAATTTTTTTCACTTGTTTATTATAAATTTTATATGACTGTATCTTGTATTATGTTGTTTGTAAATTTGTTTGTAAAGCATCTTTAAGTTCTTGAAAAGCACTATATAAATAAAATTTATTATTATTATTATTATTATTATTATTATTATTATTATTATTATTATTATTACATGGCTGCTACATGGAGTTTTGGGCTGGAGTGTCACTAAAGCTGCCATGATTTTATATGTTAATTATTATTTTCATGCTTTTCACTTGCACCTAAAAGATCATAATCAGTAGCTACAGCTGACATTAACTTTCATAAGAACATGACGTTCGTATGAAAAGTATTGTTCGTGTTTTGCTTTGATTTATAACTACAGGGTCCAATAATCTTATTCATCTGTTTATCTTTTCTGGAGCAGAATCTCTAGTTCAACAAGTACAACCTGCATTATATATAAAGTATATAAAGTTTCAGAGAGGGAAACTTTGTGTTTCATTAATTTGCCAAATAATTGTTTACTGCTGTTAAAAAAAGATCTTTCTAGGAAAAGAAATGATAAGAAGACCATTCCTGCAGGGTTATCATTCTTGGGTCCACAAGAGAAAATCTAATAATGAGAACCATTCTATTGTATTTAAAGATGGATGAGTGAGTTTAACCTCCAGCTACTGTGAAGTTTATTAATCTGTTCATCTGTTTTAAAGAGTTAATTAAATGTTCTCTCTTTCGGAATACATTTTAAATGCATGGCTGAAGAAGGAAACACATCAGTGAGAAATGAGGTTGCTTCAGGTCAAAAGATATTAAACTCCAGCTATACTAAATATATGAACATATCATTAAAGGCAATAAATTTAGATTTGTGTCTTCAACTCACATCCGTAAACGCCTTCAGTCTAATCCATCTGGATAAACTCAGTATTCAAGCTTCATCACTGTGTTCACTTCTATCTCTGTAGTCTGTTTGTCCTGTGGACCTCTTTTCATTAAAGACTGATGACTTTGATAAAAACCTGAAGACAGGAATGTATTGAACTGCTATGGCTGTGATGATAGATCAGTTTTTACAGAGATACATATCAGTGGCAACTTATAACCTGCTCCAGGCCTGGTTATTAGGGGCAACCTTGTGGTCAATCAGAGTCAGCCTTCTGATCTGTCAGGGGCAGCTTTCTGATCTATCAGGAACAGCCTTCTTACCAATTAGAGTCAGCTTTCTGACCAACAAGAGCCATCTGACAAATCATAGACAACCTTCTGATGAGTCAAAGATCTGACCAGCCGGTGGAAGTGTTCTTACCATGCTGGAACAGCATTCCAACAAAAAGAGACAGCTTTCTAATCAGTTACAGACTGCTTTCTGCTAAAAACCAATCAGGAACAGTCCTTTGACTAATTAGGAACATCCTTCTGACCAATCAGAGTCAGCTGTCTGACCAGTCAGTGGCAGACTTTCAAACAATCAGATGCAGCCTTCAGAACAATAAAAGACAATTTTCTGACCAGTCAGAATTAGGCCTCTGACCAACCAGTGACAGCCTTCTGGCCAAGCAGTAACCTTCTAACCAGTCAGAGACATCCTGCAGATCAAGATTCCAATCAAAAGAGACCGTTTTCTAATCGGTTTTAGTAGGAAACGGCCTTCTGATCAATCTGGGACAGCTTTTAGATCAATCAGTAGCAGTCTACGGACCAATCAGCGTCAGCCATCTGACCAGTCAGGGTCAGTCTTTTGACCAACGAGGAACAGCCTTTTCACCAATCAGGAACAGTCTTCTGACCAATCAACGTCAGTCTTCTGACCAATTAGGGTCAGACTTCTGCCCAGTTAGGAACAGCCTTCTGACCAGTCAGGAAAAGCCTTCTGACCAGTCAGTAACAGCCTTCTGGCCAATCAGAGTCAGACTTCTGACCAATCAGAGTCAGCCTTCTGACCAATCAGAGTCAGCCTTCTGACCAGTCAGGAACAGCCTTTTGACCAGTCAGAGTAAGCCTTCTGACCAATCAGGGTCAGCCTTCTGACCAGTCAGGAACAGCCTTCTGGCCAGTCAGAAACAGCCTGCTGTCCAATCAGAGTCAGTCATCATCAGGGTCAGCCCTCTGACCAATCAGAGTCAGCCTTCTGACTAATTAGGAACAGCCTTCTGACCAGTCAGGGACAGCCTTCTGATCAATCAGGAACAGCCTCCTGACCAATTGGAGTCAGCAGTCTTACCAGTCAGGAACAGCTATCTCACCAGTCAGGAACAGCCTACTAACCAATCAGAGTTAGTCATTTGACCAATCAGGGTCAGCCTTCTGACCATTCAGAGTCAGCCTTCTGACCAATCAGGAACAGCCTACTGACCAATCAGAGTCAGCCTTCTGACCATTCAGAGTCAGTCATCTGACCAATCAGGGTCAGCCTTCTAACAAATCAGAGTCAGACTTCTGACCAATCAAGAACAACCTTATGACCAGTTGTCTGTCTTCTGACCAGCCAGGGACGGTTGTATCGGAGCTGTATCTGAGGTGGACAGCGTTGGTCTTTTCAGCAGTGCCGTGAACAGACTGCACTTCGCAGGTCTGTGTATTATACAGCAGTTGTTACTGCAGGCTGCAGGCAGTGCTGCGGTATACTGTTACACACACTTCATACGCATTTCTGCATGATTTCTTTTTCTCAGTACTGAAGAGTAGACTGTTCGTCATGAACGTCATGCTTTCTCAGCTTTCTCAGCCTTATCTCGCTGCACTGCAGTGTTTTCCTCGCAGGATATCATAAAATGAAGCACAGATGAGAGTCAAAGAGCAAATACGCACATCGGATCAGTCTTGTTTTCTCTGCAGGAAATTAACGCCTGCTGAGAAAATGACACAAGAGAAGCTGTATGATACCATAACCACATTCCCCTCCACGCCTGCCCCTGTACACATACTGGAACATCTCCAATACTTCAGCTCCTGCTGACTAACATGCCACTGTCCTGCACTGCGACTGTGTTTAGTGCTGTGGTCCACATTAAGGCTGTGCTGTGTTCTTCAGTAAGGTTGTGCTGTGCTTTCTTATTAAGGCTGTGCTGTGTTCCATATTAAAGCTGTGCTGTGTTCTTTACTAAGGCTGTGCTGTGTTTTCTTATTAAGGCTGTGCTGTTTTCCATATTAAGGCTGCCCTGTGTTTCTTATCAAGGCTGTTCTGTCCCTCATTAATGCTGTGCTCTGTTCTTCTGTAAGGCTATTCTGTCTTCTTAAAGATTGTGCTGTGTTTCTCATTCAAGCTGGTCTGTGTTTCTCAGTAAGGCTGTGCTGTGTTCTTTACT
The DNA here is from genome assembly GCA_021613375.1 of Megaleporinus macrocephalus. Lineage (NCBI taxonomy): Eukaryota > Metazoa > Chordata > Actinopteri > Characiformes > Anostomidae > Megaleporinus > Megaleporinus macrocephalus. The sequence continues at coordinate 5,150,591 of CM038716.1, forward strand.
GGGGCTGTGCTGTGATTTCTTATTAAGGCTGTGCTGTGTTCTATATTAAGGCTATTCTATGTTCCCATTAAGGATGTTCTACCATCTTGTGTCTTATGACTGAGCTCCTCGTTAAGCCTGCGCTGTTCTCATCATTAAGGCCGGTCTGTGTTTCTCATTAAGGTTGGTCTGTGTTTCTTCTCAAGGTTGCTCTGTGTTTCTCATTAAGGCTGGTCTGTGTTTTTCATTAAGGCTGGTCTGTGTTTTTCATTAAGGCTGGTCTGTGTTTCTCATTAAGGCTGTGCTGTGTTTCTTATTAAGGCTGGTCTGTGTTTCTCATTAAAGCTGGTCTGTGTTTTTCATTAAGGCTGGTCTGTGTTTCTCATTAAGACAGTGCTGTGTTTCTTATTAAGGCTGTGCTGTGTTTCTCATTAAGGCTGTGCTGTGTTTCTTATTAAGGCTGGTCTGTGTTTCTCATTAAAGCTGGTCTGTGTTTTTCATTAAGGCTGGTATGTGTTTTTCCTCAAGGTTGCTCTGTGTTTCTCATTTAGGCTGGTCTGTGTTTTTCATTAAGGCTCGTCTGTGTTTCTCATTAAAGCTGTGCTGTGTTCTTCACTCAGGCTGGTCTGTGTTTCTCATCAAGGCTGCCCTATGTTCCTTGTTATTGTTGTGATGTGTTCCTCATTAATGCTGTGCTGTGTTCTTCTATATGGCTATTCTGTGTTCCTCTTAAAAACTGTGCTGTGTCTTTATTAAGGCTGTGCTGTGTTTCTCATTAGGGCTGGTTTGTGTTTCTAATTAAGGCTGTGCTGCATTTCTCATTAAGGCTGGTCTGTGTTTCTCATTAAGGCTGTGCTGTGTTCTTCTGTAAGGCTATTCTATCTTCCTCTTAAAGACTGTGCTGTGTCTTCATTAAGGCTGTTCTGTTCCTCATTAAAGCCGTGCTGTGTTTCTCATTAAGGCTGGTCTGTGTTTCTCATTAAGGCTGTGCTGTGTTTCTCATTAAGGCTGTGCAGTGTTCTTCTGTAAGGCTATTCTATCTTCCTCTTAAAGACTGTGCTGTGTCTTCATTAAGGCTGTGCTGTGTTTCTCATTAAGGCTGGTCTGTGTTTTCATTAAGGCTGTGCTGTGTTTCTCATTAAGGCTGTTCTATTCCTCATTAAAGCTGTGCTGTGTTTCTCATTAAGGCTGGTTTGTGTTTCTCATTAAGACTGTGCTGTGTTCTTTACTGAGGCTGTGCTGTGTTTTCTCAGTAAGGCTGTGCTGTGTTCTATATTAAGGCTATTCTATGTTCCCATTAAGGCAGTTCTACCTTCTTGTGACTTATGACTGTGTATAATATATAATGAGCTCCTCATTAAGCCTGCGCTGTTTTCATCATTATGGTTGATCTGTGTTCCACATTAAGGCTGTCCTGTGTTCCTCGTTAAGGTTGTGCTGTGTTTCTCATAAAGACTGTGCTGTTTTCATTGTTATGGTTGTTCTGTGTTCCTCTTTAAGGCTGTGCTGTCTTCCTCGTTAAGGCTGTGCTGTGTTTCTCGTTAAGGCTGTGCCCTGTTCATCATTTTGGCTGTTCTCTGAAACTTGTTAAGGTTTCTCATTATAACTTTTCTCTATGCCTTGTTGAAGCAGTGCTGTGTTGCCTGTTAAAGCTCTTCTTCATGTCTTGTTAAGGCAGTGCTGTGTTCCTCGTTAAAACTGTTCTCTATGTCTTGTTAAAGGGGTGCTGCATTCCTCGTTAAAACTCTGCTCTATATCTCGTTAAAGCAGGTCTGTGTTCCTCGTTAAGGCTGTTTTCTGTACCTCGTTAAGACTGTGCTGTGTTCCTCATTAAGGCTGTGCTTGCTAAAGTCTGAATGTTTTTTTTTCCTTGCCTTATCACTCTCACTGTGTGTGAGAACAGACAAAATCCATCTGCTGCTCACATCAAAAACCCCCATCTTTTATTCATCTCTCTCTCTTTCTCCCTCACTCTCTCTCTCTCTCTCTCTCCCTCGCAGGCTGGAGTTTACTATTCAAATCAACAAAGACGGAGAGCAAGGAGGCGCAGACAAAGAGACAGTGACACAGAGAGACAGAGGGAAAGAAAGAGTGGAGAGAGAGACAGAGCAGAGAAAAAGAGAGCGGAGGGGAAAAAAAGAAAAAAAAAAGGTGAGCACACCTGTTCGCACTTACGGTGAAGAGGAGAGGTTGCTATGGAGAACACTTCAGCCTGTCATTACTAATTATTCGATTAATTATCATATCTCACTTGAAGCTCAGAAACAAAAGCAGATGTTTTTAAAATGCCTCAGTGTTCACTATTCAGCGTGTCACCGTGTAACCGAGGGCTTCCAGGTGGGCTTGTAGGTCATGAGTGTGCATCCTCTCCTCTCCTAACCCGGACAAGCTTCAAACAGGATTTACTATTTTTCTCCTCCTGCTTTTATTTCTTTTTCTCCAAATCCCTTCATCGCTCCCTCCTGTCACTTTTAATGACTGTTTCTTTTGACTTTGGCTTTCAGATCCACTCTAGCGTAACACTCACGACTGACAGCATACATTTACCCTTCTGCTCCCAATAACTGGCCACTTTATTAGAAACATCCTGCCTTCTCTTTCACTAACTGGCCACTTTATTAGAAACACCCACCTTCTACTTCCACTAACTGCCCATTTTATTAAAAACACCCACCTTCTACTTCCACTAACTGGCCACTTTATTAGAAACATCCTGCCTTCTACTTCCACTCACTGGCCACTTTATTAGAAACACCTATCTTCTACTTCCACTAACTGGCCACTTTATTAGAAACATCCTGCCTTCTACTTCCTCTAACTGGCCACTTTATTAGAAGCATCCTGCCTTCTACTTCCACTCACTGGTCACTTTATTAGAAACACCCACCTTCTACTTTCAGTATCAGGCCACTTTATTAGAAACACCTACCTTCTACTTCCACTCACTGGCCACTTTATTAGAAACACCTCTCTTCTACTTCCACTAACTGGACACTTTATTAGAAACACCTACCTTCTACTTCCAATCACTGGCCACTTTATTTGAAACATCCAGCCTTCTCCTTTCAACAACTGGCCACTTTATTAGAAACATCTTGCCTACTCCTTCCAACAACTGGACACTTTATTAGAAACACCTACCTTCTACTTCCAATCACTGGCCACTTTATTTGAAACATCCTGCCTTCTCCTTCCAACAACTGGCCACTTTATTAGAAACATCCTGCCTTCTCCTTCCAACAACTGGCCACTTTATTAGAAACACCTACCTTCTACTTCCATTCACTGGCCACTTTATTAGAAACACTTACATTATCCTTCTACATCTTGGCCACTTTATTAGAAACAACTACTTTCTGCTTCCACTCTTTGGCCACTTTATTAGAAACACCTACTTTCTACTTCCACTAACTGGCCACTTTATTAGAAACACCTACCTTGTACTTCCACTAACTGCCCACTTTCTTAGAAACACCTACCTTCTACTTGCATCAACTGGCCACTTTATTGGAAACACCCATCTTCTCAGCTTAGACGCTGTGAGTAAGTATTGTGATGCTGATCTGATCCAGAAGGATCTCATGCCTTCTTTTTATCTGCTGTTTCTTTAAAGCCAATTTAAGAGAATCTCTTTAAATGAACCATTAACATTCAAGCAGTTCAGTTTCCCCTGAGCATTACAGACTGTAGTCCATTTAGACAATTGAATTTATCAGCCCCCCAAACCCACCCCCCACCTCATTAATCACTGGTCAGGTTCTGACCACAGGAGCACTGTTGAGCAGATATTATTCGGACACTGATGTGGTATGGGTGTAGTGCTGCTGCCAGTTTATAATTTTTATTAATGCAATAATAAAATAAACAACACCTAAAAATGCAAATAACAACAGTTAAATTAACACTAAAAAGAGAGAGAGAGAAGGAATAGAGAGAGTAACAGAACAGAGAGAGGGAAACAAGAGGGCAGGAAAGAAAATGTATAGAGAGAAAGTAATAGAGCTGGAAGGAAGAATTTGGGGAAACGAGAGAAAGAGTCAAGCCCAGAATAATTAGTAAAAGAGAACGAATAAAAAGTCATGAAGAGAGAGAGAGAGAAAAAAAAGGAATAGAAAGAGAGATGCACTTAGAGACAGTTAGAGAAAGAGACAGACAGAAAGAGAGAAACTGGGAGAAAGAGAGAGAGACAGTTTGACAGAGAGAGAGAGACAGACAGAGAGAGAAAGAGACTGGGAAAAAGAGAGAGAGATACAGGCAGCTAGACAGAGAGAGAGAGTGTGAGAGAGAGAGAGATTGGGAATAAAGAGAGTTACAGTGAGAGAGCGACAGTTAGAGAGAGAAAGACAGATAAAAAGACAGAGAGAGAGAAAAGAGAGAGACTGGAAGAGAGAGAGTGGCAGTCACAGTGAGAGAGTCAGAAAAAGAGAGAGATTAAGATAAGGAAGAGAAAATGAGAAAGAGACAGTTATACAGAGAGAGAGTGAGAGAAGAAAAAGAAAAGAGAGACAGTAGTACAGAGAGAGAGTAAGAGAAGAAAGAGAAAAGAGAGACAGTTGTACAGAGAGAGACAGTAAGAGAAGAAAGAAAAGAGAGAGACATTCGTACAGTGACAGACAGTCTGAGAGAAACAGAATGAGAGAAGAGAAAAAGAGAGAAAGATAGTTGTACAGAGAGCGAGAGAGTAAGAGAAGAAAGAAAAGATAGAGACAGTTGTACAGAGAGAGAGTAAAAGAGGAAAGAAAAGATAGAGACAGTTGTACAGAGATAGTGCAGTCACAGAGAGAGTGAGAGAAGAGAAAATGGGAGAGAGAGAGAGAGAGAGAGAGAGAGAGAGAAACAGACAAAAATGGACTGAGAGAAGATAAAATGAGAGAGAGAGAGAGACAGACACAAATAAAGAGAGAGCAAGTCAGACAGAAATAGAGAGAGAGACAGTCAGACAGAGAAAGACAGTCAGACAGAAAGAGAGAGAGAGCAAGTCAGACAGAGATAGAGAGAGAGACAGACAGAGAGAGACAGTCAGACAGAGAGACAGTCAGACAGAAAGAGAGAGACAGTCAGACAGAAATGGAGAGAGAGACAGTCAGACAGAGAGACAGTCGGACAGAGAGACAGTCAGACAGAAAGAGAGAGACAGTCAGACAGAAATAGAGAGAGACAGACAGAGAGAGACAGTCAGACAGAGAGACAGTCAGACAGAAAGAGAAAGAGAGAGACAGTCAGATAGAGACAGAGAGAGACAGTCAGACAGAGAGAGAGAGAGTAAGACAGAAAGAGAGTCAGACAGAGAGAGTCAGACAGAGAGAGAGAGAGTAAGACAGAAAGAGAGACAGTCAGACAGAGACAGTCAGACAGAAACAGAGAGAGAGAGAGAGTCAGACAGAGAGAGAGAGTCAGACAGAGAGAGAGAGAGTCAGACAGAGAGAGAGAGTCAGACAGAGAGAGAGAGTCAGACAGAGAGAGAGCGTCAGACAGAGAGAGAGAGTCAGACAGAGAGAGAGCGAGTCAGACAGAGAGAGTCAGACAGAGAGAGAGAGTCAGACAGAGAGAGAGAGAGTCAGACAGAGAGAGAGAGCGAGTCAGACAGAGAGAGAGAGTCAGACAGAGAGAGAGCGAGTCAGACAGAGAGAGAGAGTCAGACAGGGAGAGAGAGTCAGACAGAGAGAGAGAGTCAGACAGAGAGAGAATCATAGAGAAAGAGATTAATGAAGCATTATTAATATGAAAGATGAGATCTGCTGGAGTCAGAACATTTATAGCAGCTATTAAAGAGACACTCACAGCACAGAAAGCTCTGCACCACAGCACACAGCTCCTCACCTGCATCACCTTCATAATACCTCACCCAGCACTGGGCTGTTAGTCTACCGGCTGCTGATTAGTCTTCAGTCTAGGTTTCAGGTATTTGGGTAGTTGTCAGGACTCTTTACTGAAGGAGTCAGTGTAAAAGTGATATAGGTTCAGACACATGTTCACGCCTGTAACAAGCTTCATATTAAATATATAGAGAGTATTTTTTTCACAGCATTCAACAGTCACCGTGTTGGCAGCAGTCATTAGATAACAAAGCCATGACTGTAAAAATAGCTTTTAAAGCATATTATGTTATATTTGTGTGTTTTATCTTAAATGATTCTAGTGATTATAGACTGATTTTATATTGATTATACATTTTTGGGATTTTGAGATTTTATTGTGTTCCAAACTGTTCAGAAATAGTGTAGTACCATCAAGTGCACTCATTAGTGTAGTAGGTCAAGTATAGAAGGGTGCGGTTTGGGAGTTAAGATGTTGATTAAGGACAGTTTATTGAGGTTCATTAATATGTTTATTGGTGTACGCTGGTGTTGGCATCTTGAGTGAAATTCGTTCTCCTTTTAAGGCACCTCAATGCAACTGCAGCACCATTTAAGGTGGAATGGACATTTCAAATAATTAAAATAACCTTTTATTATTTTCAACTATTTTGCACACTGTAGGACCATCTGGTTTGCACTTAGTGGGTCCATCATTTGTTTTTCGACAGGACAATGGCTACGTAACAGCTATTTGACCAAGTAGGGGAGTGCTACATTGGATCACCTGATCTAAACCCAGTTGAGATGTTTTGGGATGAGTTGGACCTCAGAAAACCAAGAAAACACACCCAACAAGGGCTTAGTATCTCTGGGGTCTCCTTTAAGACTGGTATATGTATTTATCTATTATTTAATTATTATAATATTATTTACTATGCCAATATTTCCTAATTAAGCGAATCTTGTTCCTCTGGACTCAACATGTATTATGAATATCATTGCTAAAGACTAACAAACATCTGCAGTTTGTTGGTCACCATATTTCTCTCCTCTCTATGTAAACTGGGCGGTGCCAATCTGGGGTGATTCCTCCGTAACCATTTCCTAACCAATCAGCAGGCTGATGTCTCTCGCCCCACCCACACAAAACAGAGATCCGGAAGCAAGTCCAGCATAAACAAAAGCTAGCAAGCTGGACCACATCTCTGGCACCTGCTCATTCGTTTATCTGTATAGCATATCTGTATATCCATTGTCTGTTTGCACATCTGCTCATCGGTTCCTTCGCATGTGGCTTTGTCCATCTGTTTGTTCATTCGTCTGTCTGTCTGCACGTCTGTTCATCTATTCCTTTATTCACACGTTGAATTGTCCGTCTGTTTGTTCATCTGTCCGTCCCTCTGCAAGTCTGATTGTCTGGTCCTTCGCACGATGCTTTAGCCGTCCGTTTGTTTGATCATTAGTCCATCCGTAAATTCATACATCTGTTCATACTAGCGTTAGTGTTGGATAAAGAGCCATCAATCACGATGATCATTGGCCACGCCCACACAGCTACGTCATTCTTACTAACTCAATCCAGCAGCATGAATAAGTTTTAGATGTCCACGTTTAAGGAAAGAAAAATTGTAAGTGTACATCACTTGAGTTAGTTCAGCACTAACATGGTATTAGAAGTCCCAAAGGTGTGCTAGCAGAAATGAACAGGTGGTTTTTGTTGCTGTGGTTGATTAAGTTTTGATATATCCTGAACTGAAGCCCTGTGACTCCAGTAGTATGTACAGTGTGAAGGCAGGAATTTTAAGTATAGTTTAAACATGTGAATGAGTAAGAGTGTGAGGGAGTGAATAAATGAGTGAGTAGGGAGTCACTGGCTATGTTTACATGCAGAGATTTTCTGTAATCTGATTGAATTCATTCCGATTCTAGATTAAGACTGAGGTGTTTATATGCTCACTCTACTCAACAATCTGATGAAAATCTCTGTTTACATGCACCCTACAAGCAATCGGATCCAAAATGACAACTTGGTGTAAACGTTACCATGACAACGAGCATGAGGGCATGAGTTTTCATTTGATGCGCGTGTCAACTGCTTCAAAGTTAGGGCAGACTCAGGAAAACATACCTCACGTCCTTTAATCTGTGTTAGCTTTGGGTCGACTTCATCCATAATTTCGTTTTTAATCTGCTCTATAGTTCGTGTAAACCCAACGTCGTTCATTTGCTCATATACTCGTCTGAACTCGTTATTGTGAGCTTTACAGCCGTCCATCCTTTTTAAATCTTTTAAGGTTTGCAACAAACTGCACATGCTCAGAACGTATTTAAACTTTCCGATTGGGAAAGTTTACACGTTTACACGTCTATTATTCTTCTATTAAACTGATTATTTATGGGATTAGCCACCTCCTTCAATCGGATAGAAATTGTAATCGGAATGACCTCAATTGGACTAGTCTATTCGGATTGAGGTGTATACATGAACGTATTCTCTTCCGATTGAGCTATTAGTTGGATTATTAACGGATTATCAGGCTGCATGTAAATGTAGCTAGTCAGTCACTTGCTCAAGCCTCGTCCCCATGTATCAGGTTGTTTTTGAATGACCTCAGAGAGCTACAGCAGAAGCAAAAGCAAAGGAACGAGAGAATAAGAGAATGAGGGAACGAGAGAATAAGAGAATGAGGGAACGAGAGAATAAGAGAATGAGGGAACGAGGGAATAAGAGAAAGAGGGAATGAGGGAACGAGGGAATGAGGGAATGAGGGAATGAGGGAATGAGGGAATGAGGGAACGAGGGAATGAGGGAACGAGGGAATGAGGGAACGAGGGAATGGGGGCAATGAGTAAATGAGTGACCCTGTTTCTATTCCCCATTGCTCTGTTCTCACAACTCTACTGCTCCTCCTCAGACACTCTCTCACAATCACTCTCTCTCTCACACACACTCACTTTTACAATCATTCTCACTCTCTCTCACACACACACTTTTATATTCATTCTCACTCTCTCTCACACACACACTTACATTCATTCTCACTCTCTCTCACACACACACTTTTATATTCATTCTCACTCTCTCGGTCACACACAATCTTACATTCATTCTCACTCTCTCTCACACACACACTTTTATATTCATTCTCACTCTCTCTCACACACTTTTATATTCATTCTCACTCTCTTGGTCACACACAATCTTACATTCATTCTCACTCTCTCTCACACACACACTTTTACATTCATTCTCACTCTCTCTGTCACACAGTCTTACATTCATTCTTACTCTCTCTCACACACACACTTTTATATACATTCTCACTCTCTCGGTCACACCCTCTCTTACATTCATTCTCACTCTCTCTCACACTCATTTTCTCATTCATTCTCACACACGCTCACTCTCTTACAGTCACTCTTACAAACACTCTTGCACTCTCTCACACACAACCTCACACACTCACTCACATTCACTCTCGCTTTCACTCACTCTCTCACGCTCATTCTCACACACACATACCCACTCTCTCACACTCACTATCTTTCACACTCACTCATATACCCATTCACTCTTTTACTTACTTACTCACTCACTCATTCTCTCACACTTACTTACTAATTCTCTCTTACACTCACTTTATTAGAAACACACCTAGCTTCTACTTCCATTAACCAGCCACTTAATCAGTGTACAGTTTGTAATAGTCAATCCTGAGCTCTTCATCAGTGATCAGTTTCTGACCCCAGAGCCGCTCATGGCTCAGAGTTTGTATATGTGTATTGGTATTTGTGTGTGTGTGTGTGTGATTCTTCACTCACCCTCGGTGTGAATGGCTGAAACGTAGGTCCAGTTGTACCTCTTGACGATGTCCACCATTGCTCTGGCCTGCTGGGCATCCGAGGGCACCACCCTCATGAAGTATTTGTACAGCGATTTGTCACTGAGGTCCATGCTAGTGGCTGAATATGCAATTTGCGGGATGTTGAACAGCTGCAGAAGATTCTGGACCTGAATGGCCACCGAGCTTGACCCAGGTCCAATTAGGCCTACGATTGGTTTCTTCCCTTTCATGGGTGTGGCCCCGGGATCGGCGCACCTGGTCGCGCCTCCGCCCCCGGGTTCGTCTCCATCGTCCGCAGCAACCAGAGAGTCACGTATGAATTCAATACTTTGCTCTAGGGCCACAGCGGAGTGCCAGCAGGAGTCACGGATCTCGCAGCCCAGTGAGATGTTGGGTAGGATGTTGGGGTCAGCATTGATTCTGTCCAACGTTAGCATCATCGCCTCCACCCGCTGGATTCCGTATTGTTCCCGCACGGCGCCGCACTTCCGTTCATGAACTTTGTCTGCCTGAGGCTGGTGGTGCACGGAGAACAGTGCACCGATAATGATGTCACCAGGGATGTGGGCGACCACCCGCCGCTCGTTGGACTGGGCCGCATGGGTCAGTGGGATAAGCAGCAGAACCAAGGTCAGGGGCAGGAAGTTGGCCATTGCGAGGGTGAAAGGACGGCTTTTGCACGAAACTGTCAAAAAGAAAAGATGTGTTATTTATTTTGAAGGTCATCAAAGTTCACCAGCAAATACGCAAGTATTTGTTGAAGTTGATTGACAGTGTTGAACTTTAGGAACTTAGGAACTAGGAATAAATGACACTAATTTTAATAGAAATGTGATATAATGTCATAAGATTTTGTAAACGTTGATAACATCTTTGGTTTAATAGTCTTCTTTAGCCTCTCCAAAAAGCTCTCGTAAAAGATCTTGTGAAACTCAGCTGGTTCAGGATCAACCACAAAAGATAAGTAAAGGACTGAATGAGGTACAGTGCTGTGAAAAGTATTTGCCTCCTGGATATCTTCTATTTTTGAATATTTGTCACACTTCAATTATCAAATGACTTTTAATATTAGACCAAGTTAATATTAAACCAAGTAAACACAAAGTTTGCTATTATTAAAGAGCCAGTTATGGGTTAATGTATTGGTAGTAATAATTTAGTTAAAATTGTTAAAATATGGTGAAGATAATTTAGTAAGAATTCATAATTTTTATTTTCTAAAAGGCAGAAATTAGTAATGTTTAAATTTTGAGAACTAATGTTAAACTTTTCAGAACTTCCTGCTTCTGTCAATAATCTGTTTTTCTTTTCCACTGCTTCCACGTTAAGGCCAGACGGCCGTTAGAGACGGTGGAAGCAACACAGTTTTTTGACTGAGGCATATAGAGTCCAGTGTAATGTCTAATTTCACGTTTCATAAGTAAACCTTCAAAGAGGATTCGGTCTCACTCGCGTTTTCAAACACTTGTTGTTATACGGTCAGCAAAGGTGGTACAAAAGAATTTGGAAGAAACAAAGTGCCATTACAAATATAATGGGTTGAATTTCACAAGCCACACCCGGCCATGCTTACAGCTGAATCTTGTTGAATAAACATTCAATTAGAACCTGTCTGACATTGTGAAGCACCTACAAGGTTTAAAGAAGCAGCACATGATGCCCCATTCCAAAGAGATTCAAATACATATGTAAAACTTTGAAATCTACCAGTCTGGAAAGGGTTACAAAGCCATTATAAGACTCTGCAACTTCAGTGAACCACAGTGAGATCCATTATCCACAAATGGAGAAACAGTGGTGAACCTACCAAATTTTTACCAGAACACATCAACGACTCATCCAAGAGGTCACAAAAGACAAACATCTAAAGAACTGCAGACGTGCCTGCCACTTACTTGCCCTGGTTAGTGTCAATGCTAACCAAAGAAACACAAAGGCTCATCTCTCATTTGCCAAAAAAACATCTAGAAGACACCCATGGTATAATATATTCTGTGGACTGAATATATTATATTATATAAGGACATGGGTCCCATTGCATTTGGTGTACTACAAGAACAGCAGTCAAACATGGTGGTGGTAGTTTGATGGTCCGGGGCTGCTTTGCTTCTACAAGAACTGGACAACTTGTCCTAATTAATAGAACTATAAATTCAGCTTTTTTATCAGAAAATCCTAAAGAAGAATGTTAACCTGCAGTTTTGTGACCTAATGCTCACTCTCACTTGAGTTACACAGCTTGTCAATGATCTGAAGTACAAAAGTAAGCCCACCTCTGAACTAAATGCAGGTTTTGGAGTGACCAAGTCAAAGTCCTAACTAGAGTTTCATTGAGACATTGTGGCAAGACTTTACACAAGCAGTTCATACACAAAAACCCTGGAATTTAGCTGAATTAAAACAATTCTGTAAACAAGAGTGGCCTAACATGCCTCTACAATGATGCACTCATCACAAATTATCACAAGCGTTTGATTGCATTTGCAATTGAGAGTGCAAAACCTCTTGGAATAATCATTTAAGAGCTGTATTTTGTGTGAGAGATTTGTATACTGTTTTTTTAATCTTCTATTAAAACTGGTTTGATGATTTGAAACATTTAAATGTGACAGATAAAAATAGAATAAAGGGGAAAATATTTTTTTCACACCACTATAATTATTAAGGCCACTGCAGATACAGTTAAATGACTTGGTTTGAAAAGATACATTGAATATAGAACAGTGCAGTTAAATGTAATAGTGAGGCTAAAGTTAATTATAAGTCAGATTTATGATAATATTGTGATAATAGTGATGAAGGTGATTTTGATAATGATGAAGTGATAATGTTAATGGTGATAGTGATGTAATGATGAGGATGATGATGATGTAATAATGATGGTGATTGTAATGACTGTAAAGCGATGAAAGTGAAAAAGGTGATGCTGGTTATGTTGATGGTGATAGTGATGACTGATGCTGCTGCTAATAGTGACAGTGATGTCACTATAATGATAGCAATAGTGATAATGTCAGATGTAATGGTGATGACGTTGCTGGTAACGGGAATGTTGGTCATAGTGATGAGAGTGATGATGGTGGTGATAGAAATAAGGGTAATGATGATAATGGTGATATCATGATGTTGAAGTTAATGGTGATAATAATAAAGCTGATGACGATGAGGATGGTGACAGTTATGATATTGATGGTAATGATGGTAATGCTAATAGTGGTGACAGTGACGTTAATAACAATGATGATAATGATGATGATAGTGATAATGTTGATGTGGTAGTGATGATGGTGATGATGTTGATGTAATGGTGATTTATGATAATGACTGTGATCACAGTGATGGTATTAAATCCAATGACAAATGAAGCCGATGATGATGATAATGTTGATGGTATTAATAATATAGGTGGTGATGATGATGGTGACAGTGATGATGGTAATGATGATGACGTTGATGATAGTAATGCTGATAGTGGTGGGAGTGGTGATAATGATGGTAGGAATGTTGAGATGTGTATGTTCTGTTGGCGTTATGCTCCTCACACACCTTTCAGGGAAGCGGTTGCCGTGGGAATGTACAGGTGAGGTCACCGGTAAAGCCAAAATCCTGCAGCTCCTGCACTTGCTGGAGTCTCCGTGACAACTGGGACCAGGACATGGGGTCGTTGCTATGGCAACCTCTGGATGGGGAGGTAAGGTTTGTGATGATCGTCTTCATAACCTTGAAAAACAAACACACACATACACATGCACGTGTATCAGAATTTTAACAATCCAATTAAAACTGTAAACTTGGTGAATTTAAATATCTCATTTAACACTTTGTCCAACTGCTGGTTAGAGAAAGCCAAGTCCAAGCCACAAATAGACAAACTGGGTATCGACCTAGTATCATCCTCTCAAACTCAGAGCAACAGCAGCAATAAGAACTCCATCAGAGCCTCAGGAAGAAGCACTGAGCTACAATTTTGGAACAAATTCCTAGCCGTCTAATCAATTATCGATCTATTATTAACAGATTTGAAATCTGATAATTGATCCTTGTTATGAAAATCCCCACTATTACTCTTAACTGTGTAAAACAGGCTGATTTCTTATATAACTATGGCTGAATATATATATATGCACAGGAAACGTCAACATCCCTCCATATATATATATATATATATATATATATATATATATATATATATATATATATATATATATATATATTGCTTATATAATATAGGCAATTATGTTCCTATTTCATTTAGAAAAGTATCATTCAGAAACAACAGGTCACCCTGTTACACATTAAATAAAAGAAAATCTGTTGTTACAGCTTATATACAGCTTGGGTGTGTAATAGTAATAGTCCTACGGTAACAGTGAGCATTATCATCTGTAGTTACAGTGTGCTTAACATGTAACTACACAGTTATTAACATTATAACACAGGGCCAAAATAATAAAGACGCCCTTTTCTGAGGCAGGGTTGACTTCAGACTGTTGCTGTTCCTCTGAGAGCTCAGAGTGAGAACAGCTCACTGAGTCGCTTCAGCAGCTGAAGCCGATGTGAGAACAGGAAGGACGGTGAAGGACAGATCCATCTTCACAGCTTTCCATGTTGAACAGGAGTGAGAAACCAGGCACACAAAAGAGCAAAGAACTGCTGCCTGGAACTGTTCCCTCGTTTCCACCACCAGAACTTGAAAAGCCCGTTGACCCCATAGCTCTCCAAGTTATTACCAGCTATGGATTATGCGATGCGACACATTTTAATCCTGCCTTTAAAAACGTTGCATGTAAGTCTACATTTCGTTCTAAACCGCGTCGCCGCAGCATCTCGCCCACTCACAGCTGTTTCTGCCATTTCTTCAAATGGTTTGCGCTGCGTGCGAAGCACTGTGGGTGCATTTCTCAACCGCATCCGAAGCAAACACGAGAGCTTGCAGTGACGTAGCGGCGGAGATAAACAGCCGCCCTCGACTGCCTCTGCGACTCTCGGGTTGTCAGTTGCAGGATGGAGGACTGCGGTCACTCCAGTTTTAACATCGTATGGTGGCTGGTGGCCTGGAGAGGTGGGTCTGGAACTCGAACAACACCACTGACTAGGTGTACTTGGTTGTGCCCTTGGGCGAGGCACTGCCTCAGGCGGCTCTGCTCTGCTGGCGACACTGTGCTGCTGCCAGGCTGAGCAGCAAAACGACAAATTTCCCTTGTAGGACCGATTCATTGCATAACAGACATGAATTTTGGAGAAAATATATAATTTTACACTCTATGTTTAACTTTTAGCAGCTGATATGAAAATCTACAGCTTTAAGTTATTCCATCTATCTATCTGCTCTGTTATGATTCAGTATATCCTTTATTTCTCTCTCTCCAGCCCTTTATTCCCCCATCTTGTTTTGTGTCTCTCTTACTCTGTTCCTTCTCTCTATCACTCTCTCTCTCTGTCTCATTATATTCTTACACACTCTTTCTCTTTCATTCTATTCCTACACACTCTCTCTTGTTCTATTCCTTCATTCTTTTTTATTCTATTTATCTTTCTCTTGCACTCTCCTGTTGTGTTCCCTCTCTCTCACTTCTCTCACCATGTCTCTCTCTCTCTTATCTCTCTCTCTTTTTTCTCTCCCTCTCTTGCTATACATACATATATATCCAATGCTGTCCAATGGAAATCAAAATCACTTAGACATAATTCTGGTTCCATTGACTTACATTGAAAGTAAAGAGTGTTTGGCCTCTCCTCTAAAGTTCCTATATATATATATATATATATATATATATATATATATATATATATATATATATATATATATATATATATATATATATATATATATATAGAGAGAGAGAGAGAGAGAGAGAGAGAGAGAGAGAGAGAGAGAGAGAGAGAGAGAGAGAGATAGGGAGAGAAGAGAGAGAGCTTTTTCATTATTGTCAATCTCAGACTCGGCAGCAAGTCTCATTTCTCATTCTCCCGTCTGTGTTAGTGTTTACCCGCTGCCGAGGGTCAGCTGGTCATCAGAAACAGCCATTCACTCTCCATTCAGAGCATGTTTCCATTCAGAAAAACATTCCACTCGTGCAGCTCTGCTCCGGCTGCGGCAGGCAGAGAGACCATCACTGAATCGAAGACTGAAGTGTGTTTCATTTGGCTTATTTAGCCCTAAATGATTTAAGAGAAGAGTCTGCAGGTCTGGACCTCAACCAGACGCTTACTCTCCGCTCACAATCAGATTCAATTATTTATTGCTTTCTGACTGGCCTCGGTCAGACAATTACAGAGCTGTAAGTGATCACCTGCTGCAGCTGTACAGCTCATATCTACTCTACAGGAGAGAGAGAGAGAGAGAGAGAGAGAGAGAGAGAGTTCAGCCATAGAGACACCTTCTGTCTCATGAACATCAAACAGTTCAGTCCACAACTCAGGCTTGTCAGCTGTTTAATATACATAACAGTAACTGCGGTCTACACTGTTTATATTTCAGTTGTACAATCTGATTGGTTGTTCTGATTCTAAAGTCTGTTTGGCTATCCTGGTTAAAAATTTTGATTGGTCATTTTAGTTCTAACATCTAATTGGTCATTCTGCGTCTAATATCTGATTGGTTATCCGTGTTATGTTGTGTTTCAAATTCCTCATTTGTTATTCTGCTTCAACAATTTGATTAGTTGTTCTGGTTCTTATGTCCGATTGGGCAGTCTGGTTTTTAATGTCTGATTGGTCATTCTGGTTCAAAATCTAATTGGATTGGTGTTGGTTCTAATGTCTAATTAGCTATTCTTGTTCTAAAGTCTGATTGTCTGTGTTGGTTCTAATGTCTAATTAGCTATTCTTGTTCTAAAATCTGATTGGCTGCGTTGGTTCTAATTTCTAATTGGTTATTCTTGTTCTAAATTCTGATTGACTGTGTTGGTTCTAACGTCTGATTACTTCTATTCTAGTTCTAAAATCTAATTTACTGTTCTGGTTCTAAAATCTGATAAATTGTTCCAGTTTTAAAATTTTGATTGGTTGTTCTCGTTCTGAAATCTGATTCCTCTAACATGTAAATGATTTCTCCAGTATAATTTCTGTATTCAGGGTATTATAAAATCAGTACTATTTACATTTACTGAATCATTTCCTTAAAAAAATTAAAAATGGGGTCAAATGTAAAAGACGGAATGTGAGCTCAGAGACTTCAGCCCCTTTTGGAAAAGTGTAAAAATGTCAAAAATCTAATTGGATTGTTGATGGTTCTAATGTATAATTAGCTATTCTTGTTCTAAAATCTGATTGGCTGTGTTGGTTCTAACATCTGATTACTTCTATTCTAGTTATAAAATCTGATTTACTGTTCTGGTTCTAAAACCTGACTGATTGTTCCAGTGTTAAAAAAATTATTGGATGTTTCAGGTTCTGAAATCTGATTCCTCTAACATGTAAATGATTCCTCCAGTATAATTTTAAAATCAGTACTACTTACATTTACTTAATCATTTCCTTAAAAAAATAAAATATGGGGTCAAATGTAAAAAACGGAATGTGAGCTCAGAGATTTCAGCCCCTTTCAGAGGAGACATTACTGTGGAATAAAAAGCTACTGTCTGTTAACACATGGTCGTAGTTCAGATCCCTCTACAGCACCACACAGAGGCCTTACTGATAGGGTTGGGCGATATGGCCCTACACTAATATCACGATATTTCATGGTATTTTTGGGATAACAATACTCTTGGCGATATGACAAAACATTGAATTAAAAAAAAATATTTCAAGAATACACTATTGCAACAAAATGAAAATGTTATTTTATTATTGCCTACAATATGATATGGCACACCCCTAACTGAGATATTAAAAAATACAAGAATTTTCATCAGATTGTAAAAGAAGTCAATGATCCAGAATGTCACAATACTAAATAATCCACTCCAAATATCTCCATATATCCAGGACTGAAGTAAAATGAATGATACTGGACAGATAAAAACTGTCTCTAGTAGATATATAATGGGGAAATGAGAAAAGTGTGAATTTTTCTTTTGCTAAAAACAGTAACAAAGTAGTATCCTGATGTGATAATTAGGGATGGGTGCTATGGCTCGATATTTAAGGGTATAATATCGTTCACGATATTAAAAAATGTTGGCCATACTGTTGTGTACGATACGGCACATCCCTACTTACTGAGCACCTGCAGCATTTACGGTTGCAAAACAACATGCTAATCCTCAGAGGTATGATTAAACCACAATCACTCCGTCACCACACTGAGGTCACCTTAATGTCTATCCATCGATCTTTGCTCCATTAATTTCTTTGTCATTTCTCTCTCACCTTTCATTCATCCTGCCATCTGTCTTTCTCTATTTCTTCTCTCTACCTACATAGATACATACATAGATACATAGATACATACATACACACATACATACATACATACATACATACATGCATACATACATGCACACATACAAACATACATACATACATACATATATACATGTATACATACATACACACATACAAACATACATACATACATACATACATACACACATACATATATACATATCGTTGCTGTCCAATGAAAATCAGGTGTCTCCAAACTGGTAACTTTGAGAGGCCAAAAACTGTCTTCACTTTCAATGGAAGTCAGTGGAACCAGAATTTTTTCCAAGCCATTTTGGAGCATTTCTATTGGTCCATACATCATGAAATTGTCCCACAATGTAAACAGCAGCTGCTGCATTTAATTGGTGTTGAAAAATAGAAATCGATATTGTCACTGTCAATGGTATTCTTTAATTCTAATGTAAGAAGAGCATTTTTATTGGTTCATTTATCATGAATTTTTTACATAAAGTGATCATGAAATGCATATATACAGTATATGTAGATACATATGTGTGTGTGTATTCTTTTTCTCTCTCTGTCTCTATTCCTTCTCTCCTTCTCTCTCTATGTGTCTCTGTCTATGTTTCTCTCTCAGTGATGGTGATGTATGTGTTCAGTGGTGGAGGACTCTATTGATCAGGCTGTATAAATTCTCCTCTTTTAGCTGAACGGCAATTCGCCACTCAGACGCCAAACCACAGATTGGACGCGCCGCTCGTTAAAGTGTTTTATATTCTTTCCATTAGAGGAAGTATGTGTGTGTGTGCCTGTGTGTGTGTTGTCTCTCTGTAATAAATGCGAGACAAGAGCAGAATAGGAATCAAACACAAAACAGACCGTCCACTGTGTCATGCTCTAATAAAGTGACCCAGCAAAAATATTAAATGACTGCCACACAGATCAGGGATCACGACTGATAATCCCTTCCTCCAAAAGCAGCATCACCACCCCAGCATTCCTCCGTTAACAGGAAGCCAACGAGAGAGATCAGACACGAACGACCTTGCGATAGGTCAGCAGTGCTGTGACAGGAAATCTTAACTAGAGCTGCTCACAAAGCTCAAAACATTAACAAAGACTGTTCATCAATCTCAAAACAATCACTAGAGCTGTTCACAGAGCTTAATACATTAACAAAGACTGTTCATCATTCTCAAAACAATCACCAGAGCTGTTTGCAAAGCTCAAAACATTAACAAAGACTGTTCATCATTCTCAAAACAATCACCAGAGCTGTTCACAGAGCTTAATACATTAACAAAGACTGTTCATCATTCTCAAAACAATCACCAGAGCTGTTTGCAAAGCTCAAAACATTAACAAAGACTGTTCATCATTCTCAAAACAATCACCAGAGCTGTTCACAGAGCTTAATACATTAACAAAGACTGTTCATCATTCTCAAAACAATCACCAGAGCTGTTTGCAAAGCTCAAAACATTAACAAAGACTGTTCATCATTCTCAAAACAATCACCAGAGCTGTTCACAGAGCTTAATACATTAACAAAGACTGTTCATCATTCTCAAAACAATCACCAGAGCTGTTCACAAAGCTCAAAAGATTAACAAAGACTGTTCATCATTCTTATAACAATCATCAGAGCTCTTCACAAAGCTCAATACATTAATAAAGACTGTTCATCATTCTCAAAACAATCACCAGAGCTGTTCACAAAGCTCAAAAGATTAACAAAGACTGTTCATCATTCTTATAACAATCATCAGAGCTCTTCACAAAGCTCAATACATTAATAAAGACTGTTCATCATTCTCGAAACAATAATCAGAGCTGTTCACAAAGCTCAATGCATTAATAAAGACTGTTCATCATTCTCAAAACAATCACCAGAGCTGTTCGCAAAGCTCAATACATTAACAAAGACTGTTCATCATTCTCAAAACGATCATCAGAGCTGTTCACAAAGCTCAATACATTAACAAAGACTGTTCGTCATTCTTAAAACAATCATTAGAGCTGTTTACAAAGCTCAATGCATTGATAAAGACTGTTCATCATTCTCAAAACGATCATCAGAGCTGTTCACAAAGCTCAATACATTAACAAAGACTGTTCATCATTCTTAAAACAATCATCAGGGCTGTTCACAAAGCTTAAAACATCAATACTGTTCATCATTCTCAAAACAATTACCAGAGCTGTTTCCAAAGCTCAATGCATTAATAAAGACTGTTCATCATTCTCAAAACAATCATCAGAGCTGTTCACAAAGCTCAATACATCAGTACTGTTCATCATTTTCGAAAAAATCACCAGAGCTGTTCACAAAGCTCAATACATCAGTACTGTTCATCATTCTCAAAACAATCACCAGAGCTGTTCATAAAGCTTAATACAGCAATAGACTGTTCATCATTCTCAAAACAGTCACCAGAGCTGTTCACAAAGCTCAAAAGATTAACAAAAAGCATTCATCATTCTCAAAATAATCACCAGAGCTCTTCATAAAGCTCAATACATTAACAAAGACTGTTCATCATTCTCAAAACAATCATCAGAGCTGTTCACAAAGCTCAATACATTAATAGAGACTGATGCAATAACTAGAGCTGTTCATAAAGCTTAATACATTAACAAAGACTATTCATCATTCTCGAAACCACAACCGCAGCTGTACACAGAGCTCAATACTTTAACAACGACTGTTCATCATTCTCAAAACAATCACCAGAGCTGTTCACAGAGCTTAATACATTAACAAAGACTGTTCATCATTCTCAAAACAATCACCAGAGCTGTTTATGAAGCTCAAAACATCAATAAAAAATGTTTGTCACTCTCAAATCAATAAATCAAACTCTTTAAGAAGCACAATATATTAAGAGTTGTTCACAGTGCTAAAACATTATGCACTTATTCATGGTACAAACTGCTCAATTTGAAGCTGTTCATGGTGCTGAAAACATGAACGAAAGCTGTTCAGTATGCTGAATGCTGAAGACGTAAATGAGAGCAGTTGAGAATACTGAAAAGGTGAATGAGAGCTGTTGATGACCCGGACAATATTAACAAGAGCTGTTCAGTATACGGGGAAAAAATGTTAATAAGAGCCATACATGATGATAAGAGCTTTAAGGAGAGGTGTTCAGGATGCTGTAAATGTTCAGGATCTGTTCAGCACATTGTAAATATTAACGGGATCTGTTCAGGATGCTGTAAATGTTTACAGGATCTGTTCAGGACATTGTAAATATTAACGGGATCTGTTCAGGACGCTGTAAACATTAACAGGATCTGTTCAGGATGCTGTAAATGTTTACAGGATCTGTTCAGGACATTGTAAATATTAACAGGATCTGTTCAGGATGCTGTGAACATTAACAGGATCTGTTCAGGATGCTGTAAATGTTTACAGGATCTGTTCAGGACATTGTAAATATTAACGGGATCTGTTCAGGATGCTGTAAATGTTTACAGGATCTGTTCAGGACATTGTAAATATTAACGGGATCTGTTCAGGATGCTGTAAATATTAACAGAATCTGTTCAGGATGCTGTAAATGTTTACAGGATCTGTTTAGGATCCTGGAAACATTAACAGGATCTGTTCTGGATGCTGTAAAAACTAAACAGATCTGTTCAGGACAATGTAAATGTTAATGTAATCTGTTCAAGATGCTGTAAACGGTAATGGGATCTGTTCAGGATGTTGTCAACTTTAACAGTGTCTGTTCGTATAAGTTAACGGGATCTGGTCAGGACGTTGTATATGTTAACGGGATCTGGTCAGGATGTTGTAAATATTAATGGGATATGTTCAGGATACTGTAAACGGTACTGAGATCTATCCTGGATGTTGTAAACTTTATCAGGGTCTCTTCAGAGTGTCGCAAATGTTAATGGGATCTGTTCGGGATGCTGTAAATGTTAATGGGATTTGCCCAGGATATTTCTGTAAACTTTAATGGAGTCTGTTCAAGACATTGTAAATGCTAATTGGATCTGTTCAGGATGTTATAAAGGTTAATGGGATCTGTTCAGGATGTTATAAATGTTAATGGAGTCTGTTCAGGACATTGTAAATGTTAATGGGATCTGTTCAGGATGTTATAAATGTAAATTGGATCTGTTCAGGATGTTATAAATGTAAATTGGATCTGTTCAGGATGTTATAAAGGTTAACGGGATCTGTTCAGGATGTTATAAAGGTTAATGGGATCTGTTCAGGATGTTATAAATGTTAATGGAGTCTGTTCAGGACATTGTAAATGTTAATGGGATCTGTTCAGGATGTTATAAATGTTAATGGGATTTGTTCAGGATGTTATAAAGGTTAATGGGATCTGTTCAGGATGTTATAAATGTTAATGGAGTCTGTTCAGGACATTGTAAATGTTAATGGGATCTGTTCAGGATGTTATAAAGGTTAATGGAGTCTGTTCAGGACATTGTAAATGTTAATGGGATCTGTTCAGGATGTTATAAATGTAAATGGGATCTGTTCAGGATGTTATAAAGGTTAATGGGATCTGTTCAGGATGTTATAAAGGTTAATGGGATCTGTTCAGGATGTTATAAATGTAAATTGGATCTGTTCAGGATGTTATAAAGGTTAATGGGATCTGTTCAGGATGTTATAAATGTTCATGGAATCTGTTCAGGATGTTAAAAATGTAAATGGGATCTGTTCAGGATGTTATAAATGCTAACAGGATCTGTTCAGGATGTTATAAATGTTAATGGGATCTCTTCAGGGTGCTGTAAACGTTAACAGGATCTGTTCAGGGCATTGTGAATCTTAATGGACTCTGTCCAGAATGCTGTAAGCTTTAACAGAATCTTTTTAGGAAATTGTGAATATTTATGGGATCTGTTCAGGATACTGCTACCAGGATCTGTTTATGGCGCTGAAAACCATAACAGGATCTGCTTGTAATACCGAAAAAGTTAACGAATGCTGCTTTTGATAATTCAAACTTCAAGAAGAGTTGTTCATTACACAGAAAATGTTAATAAGCATGCTGGATACCTTAACAGGATCTGTTCAGGATGCTGAAAATGTCAACAGGATCTGTTCAGTGTCCTGTAAACATTTATGGGACACTGTTAATGTTACTGGGATCTAGCTCATCGGAAGATGCTCGGGATACTGAAAATGTTAACCCTAGGTAAAAATGTTCAACATCGTTTACAGCAGCTGAAGATGCTGGAGCTGTTCGTGGTGCTGAAAACGCTGTGCATCACTGCTCGTGAAGGTTCGAGATGTTGAAGGTGTTCAAGGGTTTTAAAGGTTACAGAGCTGCACATGGTGAAGAGCTCATGGTGCAGACCGTCCTTACTTCATGAACGCTAATCAGAGGTTCGGGCTCGCGGGGTTGAAGAACACACCATCCCTCTGCACGCGCCACTGTTTTCTTCCTCGCCACACTGCGGTGCCCAAAAGGACAAGTTCTGATCTCTCTCTCTCTCTCTCTCTCTCTCTCTCTCTCTCTGTCTATCTATCTATTTCTCTCTCTCTCTCAGACATACGCACGTCTTCTCTGATTCTGGTCTCGAGAGCGATGTGTTTTATTCTTCACGAATAGACGACCGGTCATTAGAAGATCAAAGAGAAAACGGTCACACGCGCACCCGCGCGCGCGCTGTTACGTCCATCACAGACTGAGCGCGTGTTCACCGAGGAGTCACCTACATGCGCCAAAAAAACGCGCGAGCTCAGAGAGCTGACAGGTCGCCCCGTGCCGCGAATATCTCTTACCTGCGCGCGCTGTTCTTCATCCTCCTCCTCCTCGTCGTCGTCTTCCTCCCGTGTGTTTCTGCAATTTGCTCGCGCTGGAGCCGATCGCTTTCTTTCACTGTCTCTCTCTCTCTCTCTCTCTCACACACACACACACAAGCGCGCGCGCAGACTGTGGCGATGCGCGCTCACACGCTCGCACTCTCACACTCACACCCCCTCCCCTCCTGTCACGCACCTGCACGCGCGGAGAAAGGGAGGTTCGAGACGCGCGCGAGACGGAAAGAGAGAGAGAGAAGCTATCAGTTTGTGTTAAATAGAGGCGACAATGCAGAAACGTGTTCGGGTCTATAGGGAAGCTGCCCCCTTTTGGACGAACATGGGATTTCAACCTCATTAGCATATCATCCATTCATCCATTTCTCGATTCATATACCGATTCATCCCTGCATTCCTCCGTTCATCCGTTCATTCATCCCTCAGTTCCTCCATCTTTTACTACATCCCTTCACGGGTAGAGGCGATAAGCGTTTACTATGGGGGTCTTGGGACATGCTCTTTACTGCCCCCAATTATCTGTTCCCTCATAAAGCTTTAGAGTAGCAAACTGATCCAAGCACGCTATTTAGTGAAGTTCTTTGTTCTTTCCATTCCTCCATCCATCCAGACATCCTCTATATATTCCTCCATCCATTTATCTATTCATCCATCCATCTGTGCATTTATTTTTCCATACATCCATTTATTCTTTCCATTCATCCATTTGCTTATCCATCCATTTATGCATTAATCTCTTCATGCATCCAGTATTCTTTCCATCCAGACATCTTTCATACATCCAATCAGTCCATTCATTTCTCCATCCATTATTATTATAAATTATTTATTATTTCCATTCATCCATCCATCCAACTAGTATCCATCCATACACCCATCTATCTATGCATTCATCCTTTCATCCATCAATGAATCCATCCATTTATGCATTAATCTCGTGATGCATCCAGTATTTTGTCCATCCAGACATCCTCCATACATCCACCCCTTAGTTGATCCATTCATTCCTCCACCCATGCATTTATTAATCCATCCATCCATTCATTTATTTTTCCATCCATCCATATATTCTTTCCATTCATCCATCCATCCATCCATCCATCCACCAATCCATCTACCCATTCATCCATTTACACATTCATCTATTCATGCATCCTGTATTTTGTCCATCCAGACATCTTCCATACATTCAACCCTCAATCGAACCATTCATTCCTCCATCCATGTGTCTGTTCATCCATCCATCCATTCATTTATTTTTCCATCCATCCATTCATTCTTTCCATTCATCCAGCTATCCTCCATCCATCCATCCACCAATTTATCTATGCATTCATCCTTTCATCCATCCATCTATCCATCCATTTATGTATTCTCCTCTTCATGCATCCAGTATTCTGTCCATCCAGACATCCTCCATACATCCAACCCTCAATCTATCCATTCAGTCCTCCATCCATGCATCTATTAATTCACACATTCATTTATTTTTCCATCAATCCATTTATTCTTTCCATTCATTCATCCACCCAGCCATCATCCATTAATCCACCAATCTATCTAACCATTTATCCATTTGTCCATCCATTTACGCATTCATCTCTTCATGCATCCTGTATTCGCTCCATCCAGACATCCTCCATACATCCAACCCTCAGTTGATCCATTCATTCCTCCATCCATGCATCTTTTCATCCATCCATCCATTCATTTATTTTTCCATCCATCCATTTATTCTTTCTAATCATCCACCCATCCATCAATCCACCAATCCATCCACCCATTTGTCCATCCATTTACACATTAATCTCTTCATGCATCCTGTATTCTGTCCATCCAGACATCTTCTATACATCCAACCCTCAATTGATCCATTCATTCCTCCATCCATTTGTGTTCATCCATCCATCCATGCATTTATTTTTCCATACATCAATTTATTATTTCCATTCATCCATCCATCCATCCATCCAGCTATTATCCATCTATCCATCCATCCATCAATTTAACAATCCATCTACCCATTCATCCATTTGTCCATCCATTTATGCATTAATCTCTTCATGCATCCAGTATTCTGTCCATCCAGACATCCTCCATACATTTAACCCTTAATCGATCCATTAATTCCTCCATCCATGCATCTATTCATCCTTCCATCTATTTATACCTTCATCTATCCCAACATCCATTCATTCATTTTTGCACCAATTCATTCTTTTTTCCATCTATCCATCCATCCATCCATCCATCCATCCATCCATCTATCCATCCATCCATGAATCTTTCCAACCATGTATCCCTCCATCCACCCATCCCGTTATCTCTTTTTGATCCATAAGCAGATTTAAATGTGGCTCTGAGAGTTAAACTGAGTACTGTTTCAATCTGCCACTCAAATAAACATAAAAGCGTATCAGAATCCGCCCGTCGCTTTCCCATCACAAACACAACAAGCGGTGTCTCTCAGAGCGATTGCTTTAGCTCTGTCCTTTTACCGTCTGCTGTGAGGGTCTGACTTTTCCAAACACATTAAATCCAAAAATAACACACACGGGCGCGGGGAGGAAAGGAGATTGCCAGAAATGCACAGACACGCTGAGAGAGAGAAAAAAAAACCTAAACCTGAAGAGCTTCACTCCCAACCTGAACAGGTCACATTTAAACCTCAGACCTACTTCAGGTTCAGCAAGTGTCCTCCTTCATTTCTCTTATCAGACCCCGCCTGCCGCCCACCCCCACTGAACTTCAGACCCAGCAGAGCAGGGGTTTGTGTTAGTGTCACTTACGCTGAATAGCTGAGGACCGAGCGGGAGCTGTCCGCGGTGCTGAAACGCTGTTGTTTACAGCGCGTCAAAGGAAGCTGAAAACAAACCAGCGCCGGAACCAGAACCGCGATCTCACACGCCAGTCTAAGCTCTGAACGTAAATCTCTAACATGAGCAACAACCTTTCAGCGTTCCACCTGTGCAGGTAATAAAGTCCAGCGTTCAGATCAGTAAACCCGCGGTCTGGACCACCGCTCTGCTGCTGCTGGAGTTCCGCTGAACTTTAATAAATACATAAATAAATAAAGAGTAATAAATCAGTACAGCGCAGCATAGCGGGGGCTGCTGAAGCGCTCGTGCTGCGATCTGTCTGCCAGATTCTGCATCAAATCCATCATCATAATCCGCATTAATCTGAAAGAGAGTGGGAGCTCCTACCTCACACGCGCTCCGTTAACGAGTCACCGCAGGCGCCGCGCGCCGTGGCGATCAGTCCTCTCTTCACCATGGCAACCACAGGAATCTGAATCCTGCTGTACCGCTTTCTCCGCATTCTCATTCTCTCTCTCTCTCTCTCTCTCTCTCTCTCTCTCTCTCTCTCTCTCTCTCTCTATCTCTCTTCTCTCTCTCTCTCTCTCTCTCTCTCTCTCTCTCGATCTGTTCCTCTCTGTCTCCCTGAGTTTCTCTCATTCTCTCTCTCTCTCTCTCTCTCTCTCTCTCTCTATATATATATATATATATATATATATATATATATATATATATATATATATATATAGAGAGAGAGAGAGAGAGAGAGAGAGAGAGAGAGGGAGAGAGATATTATTATTATTATTATTATTATTATTATTATTGTTATTATTATTATTATTATTATTGCATTCAGAAACTTATATATATACACACACGTGTATAACACGTGTGTCCAGAGGTTGTATAAACACTACCCTCTGTGTGTGTGTGTGTGTGTGTGTGTGTGTGTGTGTGTGTGTGTGTGTGTGTGTGTGTGTGAGAGAGAGTTTTAGTGCTTTAGAGATTCAAATGGGGTTCGGATTAACAATCACTGGATTAAAAGCCATTAAAAACGCAAAACATCACAACAAGGTCTCAACAGTCTTTATAAGACACACACACACACACACACACAGACTCACAAACACATATATACAAACATATGCACACACACTCTCACACATATACTCTCACACATTTATGTACACACACATATGTATACATATATGTACAGACATACAAACCTAGACACACATACATGCCTAATGCACTCACATACACACACACATAAACTCAAACAGACAGACAAACACCCTTACCCAGACATACACTCCATCACAGTCTATCTATATCTATACACTCTCACACACAAAGACACACACAGACAAACACAGTCATCCACACATGCATTCACACACACAGACTCATATAAACACTCCACCACGAAAAGACTGCTAAATACTGCTACTGCTAAGACTGAAGTCTAGAGTAATAACTGTTTTATTACACCATTTAAATGTAATGACATAATAATGTAATTAAACACTCGGTTACATAATAATACATTTTTTAAAAAGTAAAAGATGACACAACAAACAGGTTAATAACTTTAGCCAGATCCAAATCATGACACCATATATTTCCTTCTACTCACAATCCCTTGTTTCAGTTAAATGGAGTCAATAAAGCAAGTTTTACATCATTAATAATAACTTAGTAAAGTTGCTTTTAGGGGCTCTTTGCACTAACTAACACTATTTTTGTAAACAGGATGTTACATTTAAATCTGCAGCAACACTATGTTCCTTTAATGGAGACTGCACCTTGTTTCTTAAATCTCAAATATATACTCACCGAACACTGTGTTAGGAAATATGCACACCTACAAATTAATATTTACACAAACACATTTATAGACAAACATTTATATACACACACATATATATACATAAACTACCGCTTAAAATTTAGGATTTTATTTCATGCAATTTTCATGCAATTCACAAACAACATTGTCCATTTCACGATTAATTTAAGTGTATCAGATGATTTTTAAAGAATAAAAATGTTTGTATTGAAGTCTATTTTTGTATAGAGGCTTATTTTGCATACAGTCCTATTATCAGTAATTCTCAGTCCTCTGTCTAAATCTCCTGGTACGGCCACCAATCCAAGTTAAGGATGTTATTGGACTAATTGGT
Organism: Megaleporinus macrocephalus; assembly: GCA_021613375.1. Classification (NCBI taxonomy): domain Eukaryota; kingdom Metazoa; phylum Chordata; class Actinopteri; order Characiformes; family Anostomidae; genus Megaleporinus; species Megaleporinus macrocephalus. The sequence goes on from CM038716.1 coordinate 5,179,325, forward strand.
TGTTAGGACACTCTTGCTCAATTGTGATGCACAGCTGAAAAACATTCTACTAATAAGTGAGCATAAAAGGGAACAACATTCTAGGTTAGTTTAGTATCTGAAGCATCAGCAGTTGATGGCTTGCTGACCGACTCAAAATGTCCAGAAATAAACAACTTTCTTTAGAGACCCGTCAGTCTATTGTTGTGTTAAGGAAGGAAGATACTCCATTGAAAACAAGAACATTTCAGTGTGATCCCAAACTTTTGAGCAGTATATATATATATATATATATATATATATATATATATATATATATATATATATATATATATATATATATATATATATATATATACCCACACAAATACACACACACATACAGACAGACCCACACCTTTATCTAAACATACACTCCAGCACATGTACACATGCACACACATATACACTCTCACACACATAGACACATGCAGACATACACATTCATCTACACATGCATTCGCACACACAGTCTCACACATACACACACCCACAAAAAATATAGCTAAAGTCTATAATAATAATAGTTTAATGTGTATAATAATGTAATTAAACACTCAGTTACATATTAATGTCATTCATTCGATATCCATTCTGTTTGAAAAGGGTTGAGTCTCACTTCCCAGCATTGTATGTTTGTTGTAATGTTAAAAAATAGAAAATAGTATTTTCTTATTTTCCTGTAAAATACAAGTGAACACACAATAACTTTATCCAGATCCAAAGCATAACACAATATCCTCTCTTCTGGTCACAATCTAGCAATCAAGCAAGCTTTAATAATAATTACATTTCTTTAAGGGTTTTTTTGCCAAAACTGAAACTATCTTTGGAACATTTAAATCTACAACAACACTATGTTTGTCATTAAGAAGTGGATATTTCTTCCCCAGGATCAAGTTTTTATAGAGACTTTGCTTTGTTTTCAAGACAGTTTATCCACAAATATCTCACACTAGATCTATTTATATATGTCTACTAGGCATGGTGTTAGAAAACCTGTAAACCTAATCAGCCAATCATGTGGCAGCAGTGCATAAAATCATACAAGTGTGGGCCGGCAGCTTCAGGTAATGTTCACACCAACCATCAAAACGAGAAACCAAAAGTCTCAGTGATTTTGAGTGTGGCCTGACTGTTGGTGCCAAATGGGCTGGTTAGAGTTTCGTTTGGTTTTAGCTGCTTGTCTCCCAGGATTTTCACTCAAAAGTCTCTAGAGTTTAATCTCAATGGCACACTACAGAAAAAAATATCCAGAAATGCTCTATTAATGAGAGAGGTCAGTGGAGAATGGCTAGATTGGTTCAAGATGGCATACAAGGCTACAGTAACTCAGATAACCACTGTGCAGTTGTGCTGCACAGAATGGGCTACAACAGCACACAGACCACATTAGTCAAGAACAGAAAGCTGGAGGCTGGAGTGAGCACTTCCACCTGGTTGAAGCCTGGAAAAACATAACCCGACCTGAGGAACCTTGATTACTGCTGAGGCGCACAGATGGTGGGGTGTGAATTTGGCACCAACAGAATGAACCCATGAAATTTAACCAATCAACCATGAATGCCACAGCCTAGGTTGCTGACCATGGTTATCCCTTCATAGCCACATATAATTTTGTAATGGCATGATAATTCTCCATACCAATGAGTTCTTCCGTGGCCTTCCAAGTCGGTGGATCTGAATCCAGTAGAACTTCGTTGGGAGGCAGTAGAATGTGAAAGTGAAATCTGAAAAATTGGCAGGGATTGGATGATGCAGTCATGTCAGCATAGGCTGGAACCTATTGGCTGTTGATTACAACCTTGAGGAATCCACGCCATAGAGAATTGAAGCTGTTCTGAGAGCAAAAAAAGACCCAACCCAGTATTGCAATAACATTTCCATTTACTGCATTCAGTAGATGCTCTTATCGAGAGTTGTCTGGCTTTGTTGTCCAAGAGAATGTGTCCTATGTAGTGCACTACTCTTCAAAAGTCCTAGTACCTAGAAAGAGTGCATGCATACAATATGATGCATTTCAAGTATTAAGATTAGTGTTCAAGCCCGTGCTTCACAAAAAAGATGAATCTTCTGTATGTCTCCTGTTTATCTCACCATCTGGGTGCTAGGGCAGAGAATGCTTGTCTCCCATGCATAATGAAGGGTGGCGGGTCAGGCCGAGCTGTACTGGAATCTCAAAGGGCTCAGGGTACAGATCGACAACTGCCTGAAGGTAGAGAGAGGCTGGTTCGTTTCTGGCTTTGTAGGCAAGCATCAGGGTTTCAAATCTGGTGGGGCAGCCGCAGGAAGCCAGTGAACAGAGTGCAGTAGTGGAGTGACATTAGTGAGTTTAGAGAGGTTGGAGACAGGCTGTGATGTTGTGTTCTGGATCAGCTTGTGGCCAGCCAGGAGCGAGTTCCAGTAGTCAGGCCTTGAGATGTCAAGAGACTGGACGAGCGACTGAGTGGCGTCCCGAGAGAGAAAGTGTTCAATCTGCCGGATGTTGTAGAGGAGAACCCTGTAATCTGAGCTAAGAATCACACTAAGACTTCAGTATAGTGTTTCTAAGAACATGCTCAGTGAGTGCAAAGTGCAAGAGGGCTTACTGAGGGCTTTTCTTCTCTGATGAGCTAATTACAGAACACTTTTGCCGTCAGCAGAAATAACTGTGCTATGCAAAGGAGAGTCTTCAGACTGAACAAGTGCTGGAGAAGTAAGAATTGAGGATGTTAAAGGGAAATGACTGACACATCCAAATCTCGATCAGGTCTGAGGTCAGTATCTGAGCCTTTATTCTGCTCCCAGACTGAATCGATGGTGTATTGATGGATTTCCTCTCACGGCGCGAAGCCGGACCGAATGTCTGTCCAGGGAAGCTGCCCACACACAGTTTCCGTTTTTTTCTCCACTTGAGCTGCGTTAAGTGTCTAAGAGCTCTCTTCTGGTGATCAGGCTAAAAGGCCTTTATGACCGCATGTGTGTGTGTGTGAGATGATTAAGAGGACCTGAGCGCCTCTTGGAGCGTCCGGTGGGTTTTGGGGTCGGTTGCCATGGCAGCAACTCTCAGCATCCGCTTAAGAGATGTAATGACGGGCTGTCAGAGTGGAGAATGTAACTGAGCTGTAAAATACCGAGTTACACACAGGCTGGTTTTTATACAGTGGCAGGACGTGCATATGTTCCACGTGATTCATAGACACATGTGTTGAGATGTCATAATAATGATACATCCCATATGTACTATGAATATCATCACTGTCCAAAGACAAAACAAGTATCTCTAAAATGTTAACTATACAGCTGAGGATAATAAACCCTGTCTACTTTCCATAAGAGTTTGTTTGTTCAAAGCAGTTTTGAAGCTTTCTAAAGTCCAAAGTGTGAAGAAAACAAAAAATCATTAAAAATGGAGATGCTTGGTTTTCTTTGGAAAATGTAAGTACATACAGTTCCATGTTAGTCAGAGACCAAACTTCATTTATTTAATTTCCAGTCAAAATAGACAAAGTATTATTTTTTAGCCTTAACGGAAAAATATATTTACCTTTATTACAACCTTTTAAACTCTTTTTAGGAGTCTCATCTTCAGTCTCTCAAAGAAATTTGCAGACACTCCAAAAATCAGTCTTAGAAGATGATAAAGCATGTTCTGCTTCCGACCATCTGTAACCATTCACAAGACTCAGAGGCAAAGGTAAGATCCATAAGCGGGCTGTTTTATTGAGAACAGTGAAATGCAATGAGTGCTGGGCTGGGCAGAGGAGTGATAGCCAGGAAACCAGTGAAGCCTGATGGACATATCCAGACGGGCAGGCTGAGCAGATTAGAAAGTTAACAGCAATGGGTCGTTACCCGAGCTCAGACTGGAGATTCCAGGCATTGGTTTCCTGTAAGAGCAGTGGTTAGAGCAGATTCCCTCAGTGGAGTTTAGTTCCAGGAGATAACGTTCTGTAAGAGCAGAGATAGAGCAGAGACCCTAATGAAAAGGTTAGTGAGTTAGTGAGCATGTGTGTGAGCAGACACAGAACAACCCGGCCTGGTCTGCCTGGGCTCGGCTTGGCCTGACTCGCTGACACTGAGTGTGGTGTGGCCGGGCAGGCTTGGCTTAAATGTTGCAGCCCAATCATGCCTAGGTAAACTTTGACTTGGCGTGGATAGAGAACCGATGGTTTGACTGGACCTGGTTGGGTGAGTAGGGGTTTGGCTGGACTCGGTTTGGTTTTGGTTTGGTTTGGCTTGGCAGAACTTGACTGGACTTGGCTGGGTTTGGCTTAGCGTCGACTCGGCTTGGCTTGGTGTGGCATTAGCCTAGCTTAGCTTAGCAGAGATAAACAAGAGGCTTGGTTTGCATGTACAAAGGCACATTCATTACCCTGCCCAGAGGTCTGGGTATGACAGGTCCATTTAGTTCATTGTTTTGACATCACCAGCAGCTTTTTTGTGTGATGTGTCTTCTTTTCCTACTGAGGAGCTTCATGAACAGCTACACATCCTTTCAGACCCATGGCACTGAGTTGAAGAGCAAGCAAGAATGTAGTTTGATTTTCTTCCATCTTTTAAAGTACTATATAAGTAATATATATCTGAGGGAGAAAGTTTTTGTGGTCTATCAGGTTAGTTTTTGTAGATTTATGGAAACTCCAATCTTGACTTTTACCGTCCTTACACAAGTGGATAGTCTTAGATCTAATTTACTCACAAATATCTCCCAAAAATCAATAACATGTTCTGCATGGCCGTTGTGAATGGACATTTAGTAAATCAAGGGGGTCTCATAGGGTAGTTATATATGTCTTAATATGTCCTATAGATATTCCATATCACCCACACACACATATGCTTTAAAATATGGACAAACATGCTATACACACAATCTACAACACACCAACATCCTATAAAACAAACTACACATTATATAAACATGCTATAACATGCTATGAACATGCTATAAACATGCTATAAACACACACACATTAAGAATATACATAAACATGCCATAAACACATACTATGTAAAACATACACACTACACAACAGGCACCAACACACACGATTCAACATACATGCACACATGCTATAAAACACAGACACACACACACACCAAAACCATCCATGCACATAAACTTTATAATACACTAAAACGTTCTATTAAACACACACACACTAGAAGCACACATAAACCTTCCATAAACACATACTATATAAAATATATGGACTACACAACATGTACAAATATGCTATAAAGCATACACACACACTAGAGGCAAAGCCAAATATGCTACAAAACCCCACACACACATTAAAACACACCCAAACATGCTATAAGACACAAACATGCACATACATACTAAAACATGCAATAAATCAAACACTATAAAAAAATTTACACTGTAAACACATACACACACTATAAAACGCACACACAATAAAAACACACAACATGCTATAAAACATGCACAAAACACGCATAATAAGCTATAAAACAGGCATATATTGCAAAACCTCACAAAGAGAATACTATAAAATACTATATACTATAAAAAAACACATCTCACAATATACACAAACATGCTATAAAATACACACATTAAAAGCATACAAACATACTGTAAATCACACACACACACTAGAGGCACAGCCAAATGTGCTACAAAAACACACACACACACTTCACAATACACACAGACATGCTATAAGACACACACACACAAACTGACAGGTATGCACATACACACACATACATGTATATACACATATGCACTCACATAAACACATATGCATACACACATACATTGACACACACACACACACACACACACACACACACACACATATATATATACACACTTCTAAGAGTGAGAGAGAGAGAGTAAGTGTATAAGTGAGTGAGTGAGTGAGTGAGTAAGACAGAGAGAGAGAGAGAGACTCTTCATGTCAAAAGCCTCTTGTGTCCCATTTGTTCTCCTTGAGCAGGAGCTGCGTATCACACACACAGACAAATATACAGCACCACTGTTTCTATGGCAACGTGTTAGGCAGTGTTATTCTGAAATACCAATTGAATAATTGATTTAGTGTAGAGTGGTATGTGTGGGAGGGAGGGGGTGATAATCTGTCTCTCTTTCTATGAAATGCTTTATTTAACCGAGTTTGAGTGGCTTTGATCTGTTTTCCCACACCTACCAGCCAATCACAGCACAGAGAGAGAGAGAGAGAGAGAGAGAGAGAGAGAGAGAGAGAGAGAGAGAGAGAGAGAGAGAGAAAGAGAGAGAGAGAGAGAGAGAGAGAGAGAGAGAGAGAGAGAGAGAGAGAGAGAGAATAAGAGATTAACAAAATCACATGTAACTAAAAACATTCCAGTGAGTTCTGTTACATGTTAATAACTCCAGTTAGTAGTAACTAAGCTAATAGTAACTGAGTTAATAGTATCAGGTCCTGGTTCTCACATCTTTTACCCTCAGTTTCAGCTCCACCATCTCACCTCAGTACACATCTACAGCTTAAATTGGTTTAATTATTAAAACCTAGTGCTGTGTTACTGACCCAAACCCATAAACTTACTGATTTATGGTGTGTGTTGAAGTCTAATGACAATAATAATACAACACAACAAACACAACACAACAGCCAAATAAAATACCCACTTCTATATTATAAACTTTCAGTCCGTCCCACTTAAAAGTCCGTGAGTAGAAGTTAATTAAAGTTAACATGAATGTTTACATTACATGTTTTGACGTCAGGTCAATCAGAACCAGTTCAGTACATAATGCATCTCATTATTTAACCGACTATGTAATTAATTGTGTAATCACGTAAAAGCATTTAAAATATTATGTAATGTATAGCATATGTATAGTAATAACCAGTAATAACCACAGGAGGATGCATCGATCGCTCTGGAGTGTGTTGCTGCATATGTACATGTGTGTGTGTGTGAGATGAGTCATACATTTGTGATATGTAAATGTGAGTTTTGTGTGTGTTTGTATGTGTGTATGAAGTGTGCATGATATAACCCTGTCAGTGTGTGTGTGTGTGTGTATTTCTGCAGACTGTGACTCACTGGCTTCAGTGTCTGAGCCCACGCACGCTTCCAGCATGTGTGTGTGTGTGTGTATGTGTGAAGGAAGGAAGTGTTTGCTGGAGTGTTTCTCGTTTCAGACACACAGCTGTGTGCTGGTGATGAGGTGTGTGATTTGAGAATCTTTGCTATTTTGAGTTTAATTCTGAGGATGCTGTGAGTGTGTGTGTTTGTACATGTTTTTTGGCTGTATGTGTGTTCTATACTGTTCTATAGCATATGTGTGTGTGTGTTTTTGATGTGTATTTTATAATATGTGTGTTTAAAAGTATGTGTTTTGCTGCATATTTTAAAATGTTTGGTAGTTTTATGTGTAGAGTGTGTGTTTTATAGTACATTTGTTCGCGTTCTAAAGTGAGTCTTATATGGGATGTTTGTTTTTCAGTGTCTGTGTTTCACAGCAAGGTTGGTTTGTTTTAGTGTGTGTGTTTGTTTTACAGTGTGTGTTTGTCATTTATAGCACATTTGTATGTGTTTTAGTGTGTGTGTTTGTTTTACAGTGTGTGTTTGTCATTTATAGCACATTTGTATGTGTTCTATAGTGTGTGTATGTTTTATTGTGTGCATTTTAAAACATGGTTGCATCTACATGGTGTATGTTGCATTAACTGTGGGCTTCGCGGAGCAAACTTAGTCAAAGCGCAGCACCTATTCATTTTTTTGGGTGGCAAAAAGTATTACAAAGGACATATACCTGGGCCACTGGGTTTATTTTTTTTCTCATCATGCCGCCTAAAGTGAGTAAAGCGTCTACTGCCTCTCAGCCTCTCATCGTTGGGTCCTCCTTGGCCTCGAGTGATGCATCACAACCCAAAGAAAAGCCTGCTACCCCCGACATGGCTAAAGAGCTAACTGGGGTAAAGTCTGAGATCATCCAGGCTGTTACTTCAGAGTTCCACTCAATTTCGAAGCAATATCACTCCACGCTTTGGTCAGAGCTTTAAGAGCTGAAATCTGAACTTCTTCGAGACAGTGCGTCACTCCGAGCGGATCTCGGCTCAGTCAAAACCACGGTTTAGAGGTTGAAACTGCACTGTCCGGACTCTCGGGTGACGTTGTGGGTCTCAAGATTTAGAGGTTCGTTCACACGGACAAAATATTTGAAATATTGGAGTTCCTGAAGGCAATTCACATTCACTTTGTAGAACTCCAGCATGTCGGAGCTTCTTAAAGAGGCCCTTTCTCTGGATAAAGCTCCACTTGTGGACTGGGCTCATCGATCTTTGGCTCCTCGTCCAGGGTCTGGTGAGCCTCCCCGTCCAATAATAGTTCAATTGCATTATTTCGAAGAGTGTGTCCAGATTCTTAAAGAAGCGAGGTCTCGTCGACGAATCTCTTTTTCGGGCATGCAGCTCTCCATTTATCTGGATCTCACTCCCAAAGTCGATAAAGTGAGAGCGGCCTTCAGCGCAATTTGATGGAAACATCTATTTTTCTTCTTTTGAAGAAGGACAGGGACCCGGACTTGTGTGCATCCTGTGGACCTCTTTCCCTCTTAAGTGCGGATATAAAGATTTTGGCCAAGACCCTGGCATTTAGATTAGAGAGCTTTTAAATGCTATTTTTATGGAACACTCTAGCTCTTCACCTGAATTAGTTATTTCGTTGGATGCAGAGAAAGCGTTCGATCGAGTTGAGTGGAATTATTTATTCAGACGTTCATTCTGATTATTTTCCGCTGATGTGTGGGACTAGACAAGGCTGTCCGCTTTCCCCGTTATTGTTCTCCTTAGCCATCGAGCCCCTGTCAATTGCTTTAAAATCCCTCTCATGTTTTCAGGAAATTACTCGTGCTGATATTAATTTGAAGCTGTCTTTGTATGCTGACGACCTGTTGTTGTATCTGACCCATCAGGGTCCATTCCTTCGAATTTGTCTTTGTTGAACACATTCATTTTGATTTCAGGATATAAAGTAAAATTGCAGAAGAGTGAGTTCTACTCAGTTAATGCTTTGGCCCTGACCCTCAATTATTCTGCTATACTATTTAAACCTGTTCAGAATGGCTTTAGATATTTGGGGAATTAAAATCTCATGTACCATGCACTCTATTTTTTGTGATAATTTTACTCCATAACTGAACAAAGTTAAACTAACTTTAATAGGCAGAATTAAGGTTATAAAAATTAATATTTTGCCTAGATTTCTTTTTTGTTTCAATCCATGCCTTTTTATTTGCCAAAAAAGTTTTTTAAAGATTTGGACCAGCCTAGTATTTCTTTTATTTGGGATGGGAAATCCCCAAGAGTGAGCAAATCTGTTCTGCAAAGATTCAGATTCGATGGTGGTCTCTTCTTGCCAACTTTTTCTATTTTACTACTAAAAAATACTCTACTGGCTTCAATCTCCAGGGTTGTTGTGGTGCAGACTGGAAATCCATTCATGTTCATCATCCCTCTAGCTGTGCTTTGTTACTCTTCCCTAACTGTCCTTATGTTTCTAAAAAAACATATGGGATGATTTGCTGTCTTTAGACTCTTCCCAAAAATCGCTTATATCAAGGATTTATTTGTACCTGGAGCTCACGAGGGCAAAATTCAAAGTGCTTAGGAGGACGAACTGGGCATTTCTGTCTTAGACCTTTGGTGGGATAAGGCGGTTGCAGTGGTGCAGTACCCCACAACGGTCAACGATCAGTATGATAGGTGCTCAATGTCTTCTTGCAATTTGAGTCACATGTTTTTTCAATGCCCTGCCCTGGATTTTGGTTTCATTATTTTGATATTATGCTAAAGGCTTTAGGGGTTTACATTGACATTTGTCCAATTCCAGCTATCTTTGGCCTTCCCGCTCAGTCATCCTCACTTACACGCAGTCAAGCTGAAATTCTAGCCTTTACCTCTCTAATGGCTAGATGCGGTATTTTGCTTGAGTGGAGGTCCCCAAAGCCACCTTCTATTTCATTACGGTTTCAAGATGTACTGCATTTCCTTAAACTGGAGAAGATACGGCATTCTGTGAAAGGAAGTACTGCCTCTTTTTATTCCAAGTGGAATTCTGTCTTTTCCTATGTTGATTCATTTTCCAAATTTTTTTAGATTGCAGTGTCATTGACTTCTTCGTTACAATTGACTGTTTTATTTTATTTTATTTATTGATTAATTTTTTTGTGACTGGTTTATTTATTTGTTTTGTTTTATGTTACTATTATTATTTTGGTAGTGATTTCCTTTTGTTAAATAATGGGGATGTTTGGGGGGGGGGGGTGTGTTTAAAAGAAAATCGAAAAAATGTAAGGCAGAAGCAGTGACCAAAAATTATTATTGTGTTTCATGGCATTCTGCCAATAAAATTGATGTTTGTGTTCATCCCAACCATTACAAAAAACAAGGATACTTACAGTTAATTTTATTCACTTAAGAAACCTTACGTAACGTACACTACCAGTCAAAAGATTTGGCACATCTAGTTTTAGTGATCTAAAACATTTGGCTGGTAGTGATCTAAAACATTTGACTGGTAGTGTATCTAAAACATTTGGCTGGTAGTGTACTAAAACATTTGACTGGTAGTGTTACTAAAAGGTTTGGCTGGTAGTGTACTAAAACGTTTGACTGGTAGTGTACTAAAACGTTTGACTGGTAGTGTACTAAAACGTTTGACTGGTAGTGTATCTAAAACATTTGACTGGTAGTGATCTAAAATGTTTGACTGGTAGTGATCTAAAACGTTTGACTGGTAGTGTACTAAAACATTAGACTGGTAGTGTACTAAAACATTAGACTGGTAGTGTACTAAAACGTTTGACTGGTAGTGTACTAAAACGTTTGGCTGGTAGTGTACTAAAACGTTTGACTGGTAGTGTTCTAAAATGTTTGGCTGGTAGTGTACTAAAACGTTTGACTGGTAGTGTACTAAAACGTTTGGCTGGTAGTGTACTTAACCGCTTGACTGGTAGTGATCTAAAATGTTTGGCTATTAGTGTATCTAAAACGTTTGGCTGGTAGTGATCTAAAACGTTCGACTGGTAGTGATCTAAAACGTTTGGCTGGTAGTGTACTTAACCATTTGACTGGTAGTAATCTAAAACGTTCAGCTGGTAGTGTACTTAACCGTTTGACTGGTAGTGATCTAAAACGTTCAGCTGGTAGTGTACTTAACCATTTGGCTGGTAGTGTTCTAAAACGTTTGGCTGGTAGTGTACTAAAACGTTTGGCTGGTAGTGTACTTAACCGTTTGGCTGGTAGTGATTTAAAACGTTTGGCTGGTAGTGTACTAAAACGTTTGGCTGGTAGTGTATCTAAAATGTTTGACTGGTAGTGTACTAAAACGTTTGGCTGGTAGTGTACTAAAACGTTTGGCTGGTAGTGTACTAAAACGTTTGGCTGGTAGTGTACTTAACCGTTTGTCTGGTAGTGTACTAAAACATTCAGCTGGTAGTGCACTTAACCATTTGGCTGGTAGTGTATCTAAAACGTTTAACTGGTAGTGTACTTAACCGTTTGTCTGGTAGTGTACTAAAACATTCAGCTGGTAGTGCACTTAACCGTTTGGCTGGTAGTGTTTTTAAAACGTTTGGCTGGTAGTGTTCTAAAACGTTTGACTGGTAGTGTTCTAAAACGTTTAACTGGTAGTGTACTAAAACGTTTGGCTGGTAGTGTACTAAAACGTTTGACTGGTAGTGTACTAAAACGTTTGGCTGGTAGTGTACTAAAACGTTTGACTGGTAGTGTACTAAAATGTTTGACTGGTAGTGATCTAAAATGTTTGACTGGTAGTGATCTAAAATGTTTGACTGGTAGTGATCTAAAATGTTTGACTGGTAGTGTACTAAAACGTTTGACTGGTAGTGATCTAAAATGTTTGACTGGTAGTGTTCTAAAATGTTTGACTGGTAGTGTACTAAAACGTTTGGCTGGTAATGTATCTAAAACGTTTGGCTGGTAGTGTATCTAAAACGTTTGACTGGTAGTGCTCTAAAACGTTTGGCTGGTAGTGTACTAAAACGTTTGGCTGGTAGTGTATCTAAAACGTTTGACTGGTAGTATATCTGAAATGTTTGGCTGGTAGTGTTCTAAAACGTTTGACTGGTAGTGTATCTGAAATGTTTGACTGGTAGTGTTCTAAAATTTTTGACTGGTATTGTTCTAAAACATTTGGCTGGTAGTGTATCTAAAGTGTTTGACTGGTAGTGTACTAAAACGTTTGACTGGTAGTGTTCTAAAACGTTTGACTGGTAGTGATCTAAAATGTTTGACTGGTAGTGTTCTAAAACGTTTGACTGGAAATGATCTAAAACGTTTGGCTGTTAGTGTTCTAAAACGTTTGACTGGTAGTGATCTAAAACGTTTGACTGGTAGTGATCTTAAACGTTTGACTGGTATTGTTCTAAAATTTTTGCCTGGAAGCGATCTAAAATGTTTGACTGGTATTGTTCTAAAATGTTTGCCTGGTAGTGACCTAAAATGTTTGACTGGTATTGTTCTAAAATGTTTGACTGGTAGTGATCTAAAACGTTTGACTGGTAGTGATCTAAAATGTTTGACTGGTAGTGATCTAAAATGTTTGCCTGGTAGTGATCTAAAACGTTTCACTGGAAGTGATCTAAAACATTTGACTGGTAGTGTATCTAAAACGTTTGACTGGTAGTGTACTAAAACGTTTGACTGGTAGTGATCTAAAACATTTGACTGGTAGTGATCTAAAATGTTTGACAGGTAGTGTTGTAAAATGTTTGACTGGTAGTGTACTAAAACGTTTGGCTGGTAATGTATCTAAAACGTTTGGCTGGTAGTGTATCTAAAACGTTTGACTGGTAGTGCTCTAAAATGTTTGGCTGGTAGTGTACTAAAACGTTTGGCTGGTAGTGTATCTAAAACGTTTGACTGGTAGTGTATCTGAAATGTTTGGCTGGTAGTGTACTAAAACGTTTGACTGAAAGTGTATCTGAAATGTTTGACTGGTAGTGTATCTAAAACGTTTGACTGGTAATGTTCTAAAACGTTTGACTGGTAGTGATCTAAAACGTTTGACTGGTAGTGTACTAAAACGTTTGGCTGGTAGTGTACTAAAACGTTTGGCTGGTAGTGTACTAAAACGTTTGACTGGTAGTGTACTAAAACGTTTGACTGGTAATGTTCTAAAACGTTTGACTGGTAGTGATCTAAAACGTTTGACTGGTATTGTTCTAAAATGTTTGCCTAGTAGTGTTCTAAAACGTTTGCCTGGTAGTGATCTAAAATGTTTGACTGGTAGTGTACTAAAACGTTTGACTGGTAGTGTATCTAAAACGTTTGACTGGAAGTGATCTAAAACATTTGACTGGTAGTGATCTAAAATGTTTGACTGGTAGTGTACTAAAACGTTTGACTGGTAGTGATCTAAAACGTTTGACTGGTAGTGATCTACAACATTTGACTGGTATTGATCTAAAACGTTTGACTGGTAGTGTACTAAAATGTTTGGCTGGTAGTGTACTAAAACGTTTGACTGGAAGTGATCTAAAACATTTGACTGGTAGTGATCTAAAATGTTTGACTGGTAGTGATCTAAAACGTTTGACTGGTAGTGATCTAAAATGTTTGACTGGTAGTGATCTAAAACATTTGACTGGTATTGATCTAAAACGTTTGACTGGTAGTGTACTAAAACATTTGACTGGTAGTGATCTAAAATGTTTGCCTGGTAGTGATCTAAAACGTTTCACTGGAAGTGATCTAAAACATTTGACTGGTAGTGTATCTAAAACGTTTGACTGGTAGTGTACTAAAACGTTTGACTGGTAGTGATCTAAAACATTTGACTGGTAGTGATCTAAAATGTTTGACTGGTAGTGTACTAAAACGTTTGACTGGTAGTTATCTAAAACGTTTGACTGGTAGTGATCTACAACATTTGACTGGTATTGATCTAAAACGTTTGACTGGTAGTGTACTAAAATGTTTGGCTGGTAGTGTACTAAAACGTTTGACTGGAAGTGATCTAAAACATTTGACTGGTAGTGATCTAAAATGTTTGACTGGTAGTGATCTAAAACGTTTGACTGGTAGTGATCTAAAATGTTTGACTGGTAGTGATCTAAAACATTTGACTGGTATTGATCTAAAACGTTTGACTGGTAGTGTACTAAAACATTTGACTGGTAGTGATCTAAAATGTTTGCCTGGTAGTGTACTAAAACATTTGGCTGGTAGTGATCTAAAACATTTGACTGGTAGTGATCTAAAATGTTTGACAGGTAGTGTTGTAAAATGTTTGACTGGTAGTGTACTAAAACGTTTGGCTGGTAATGTATCTAAAACGTTTGGCTGGTAGTGTATCTAAAACGTTTGACTGGTAGTGCTCTAAAATGTTTGGCTGGTAGTGTACTAAAACGTTTGGCTGGTAGTGTATCTAAAACGTTTGACTGGTAGTGTATCTGAAATGTTTGGCTGGTAGTGTTCTAAAACGTTTGACTGGTAGTGTATCTGAAATGTTTGACTGGTAGTGTTCTAAAATGTTTGACTGGTTTTGTTCTAAAACATTTGGCTGGTAGTGTACTAAAACGTTTGGCTGGTAGTGTACTAAAACGTTTGACTGGTAGTGTACTAAAACGTTTGACTGGTAGTGTTCTAAAACGTTTGACTGGTAGTGTATCTAAAACGTTTGACTGGTAATGTTCTAAAACGTTTGACTGGTAGTGATCTAAAACGTTTGACTGGTATTGTTCTAAAATGTTTGCCTGGTAGTGTTCTAAAACGTTTGCCTGGTAGTGATCTAAAATGTTTGACTGGTAGTGTACTAAAACGTTTGACTGGTAGTGTATCTAAAACGTTTGACTGGAAGTGATCTAAAACATTTGACTGGTAGTGATCTAAAATGTTTGACTGGTAGTGTACTAAAACGTTTGACTGGTAGTGATCTAAAACGTTTGACTGGTAGTGATCTAAAACATTTGACTGGTATTGATCTAAAACGTTTGACTGGTAGTGTACTAAAATGTTTGGCTGGTAGTGTACTAAAACGTTTGACTGGAAGTGATCTAAAACATTTGACTGGTAGTGATCTAAAACGTTTGACTGGTAGTGATCTAAAACGTTTGACTGGTAGTGATCTAAAACGTTTGACTGGTAGTGATCTAAAACATTTGACTGGTATTGATCTAAAACGTTTGACTGGTAGTGTACTAAAACATTTGACTGGTATTGATCTAAAACGTTTGACTGGTAGTGTACTAAAATGTTTGACTGGTAGTGTACTAAAACGTTTGACTGGTAGTGATCTAAAACGTTTGACTGGTAGTGATCTAAAACGTTTGACTGGTAGTGTACTAAACCGGAGCTGGTATTATGTGAGTGGTGGATCATTCTCAGCATTGCAGTGACACTGACGTGCTGGTGGTGTATTGTTGTGCTGGTGTGAGTGGATCAGACACAGTGCTGCTGGAGTCCACTCACTGTTCACTCTATTAAACGCTCCCATTTCGCTGGTTCACCTTTTGTATGAAAACAGGACCCTGTTGTCTGGATAGTTTTGGTTGGTGGAGTATTCTCAGTCCAGCGGTGACACTGAGGTGTTTAAAAAAAATCCAGCAGCACTGCTGTGTTTGTGTCACTACAGAGCTGAAAATGATATACCACCCACCTAATACCTGCTCTGTGGTGGTCCTGTGGGGGGCCCAGATGAACCAGAGTCTGTAAGTGTAGAGCTACAAAGTGCCCCTATATGGCAAAGGGAGCTGATAAGAAGGACACTTTAAGCACTAAGAATCACAATTTTATTTCTCTATTAAAAGTGATGCTGTTTATATAATACACTGACATTTCTTATGTAAGTAAAGCTCACATTGAACAACGTGTATCCAGAAAAGTCTGGAAAATTGTGTTTAATGCATTTCTCTTCGAGTTCTGAACAGCAGCTTTTAACTCAGCAGCTCTACAGTAAATAAATCAACCAACAAATAAATATATAAATAAATAAATAAATATTCACTGCCAGTTCTGACCACACTGCCCTCTAGTGGCAGCTCATAATTATAAAATACCTTCTTTTGCTGAAACTACACATTGTAATTACACATTACAATAATAATAATAATAATAATAATAATAATAATAATAGCCACTGCCAGTAATAATAATAATACAATTATTATTATTATTATTATTATTATTATTATTATTATTATTATTATTATTATTATTATTATTGTTATTATTATTATTATTATTATTACGTTTCACACTTAACTCAACTCAATAAGAGATAGACAGAGAAACAGTGAGAATGAGAAAGTGAGAGAGAGGTAGAGAGAGAGAAGGAGAAAGAGAGGGTGCAAGGGATAGAAAGAAGAGAGAGAGAATGAGAGAGTGTGAAGAGACAGACAGAGAAACAGTAAAAAAGAGAGATAGTGAGAGGTGGTAGAAATAGAGAAAGAGAGAATGAGAGAAAGTTTTAAAGCAACAGGAGGAGAGAGGGGAGAAAGAAAGGGTGAGATACAGAGAAAGAGAGAGTGTGGAGAGATAATGGGAGAAATATAATGTGTAGAAAGCGAGTGTGAGAAAATGAAAAAAGAGAGCAGGAGAGAAAGAGAGAGAGAATGAGAGAAGATGTGAAAAGAGAGAGAGAATGGGAGCAGGTGAGAAGAGAGAGAGAGAATGACAGTGGGATGTGAAGAAAGAGAGAGTAAGTGAGACTAAAAGAAGGAGAGGAAAAGAGATTGTAGAGAGAAATAATATGATATAGGGTGTGAGAAGAGATAGAGAAAGAGAAAATGAGGGAGAAAGAGAGAACGGGAGATGGTGTGAGGACAGAGAGAGAGAGAAAGAGAAAATGAGGCAGGGTGTGAAAAGTGAGAAAGAGAGAGAGAAAGAGAGGGAAAGAAAGTAAGAGAGGGTGTGTGTTATGGTAATCCTGTGATGTGGGTTCTCTGAGCTCTCTGTGTTCTCAGTTCTCGACTCTGGGTCGGAGGATAAGCTGGAGCTCGTGCTGCTAAAGGAAACATGTGACACACTCATGATGAAAAGAGAGCGAGCGCATGATACACACACACACACACACACACACACACACACAAACACACTCTCACTTTTATATAAGATTAAGATATCAGCCATATGTCCTGTATGCATATACCATAATAAACATATATTTATAATATAAACATGTTTGTATAGAGTATATTAAATGTAGTCATATGGAAAAGTAATGTGACATGTAATAATAATAATAAGACTGAGTAGACAGTTTTATTTGATCATTTTTAATTGTGTAAAATAGATAATTAGTGGAAATTATATAAATAAAAATCAGAATTTTTATTCCATCCTCAACAGCTCAATTTTTAGTTTAATCACAGTAATAAAGCCAATCAGCACTGTGATTAAACTAAGCTTTCCCCTCAGAAACCCCTCCAAATAACAATACACTAAAACACAGCTAATTACACCACTTACCAAAATCCCAAATACACATTTTCTGATGTTTCCACAATCTCCCTCATCCCTCATACTGATCTAGAACATCCTCATTATAATTTACAATCTCCCTCATCCCTCATACTCACCCAGAACATCCTCATTATAATTTACAATCTCCCTCATCCCTCATACTCATCCAGAACATCATCATTCTCATCTACAATCTCCCTCATCCCTCATACTGATCTAGAACATCCTCATTATAATTTACAATCTCCCTCATCCCTCATACTCACCCAGAACATCCTTATTATAATTTACAATCTCCCTCATCCCTCATACTCATCCAGAACATCATCATTCTCATCTACAATCTCCCTCATCCCTCATACTGATCTAGAACATCCTCATTATAATTTACAATCTCCCTCATCCCTCATACTCACCCAGAACATCCTTATTATAATTTACAATCTCCCTCATCCCTCATACTGATCTAGAACATCCTCATTATAATTTGCAATCACCCTCATCCCTCATACTCACCCAGAACATCCTCATTATAATTTACAATCTCCCTCATCCCTCATACTCATCCAGAACATCCTCATTCTCATCTACAATCTCCCTCATCCCTCATACTGATCTAGAACATCCTCATTATAATTTACCATCTCCCTCATCCCTCATACTGATCTAGAACATCCTCATTATAATTTACAATCTCCCTCATCCCTCATACTGATCTAGAACATCCTCATTATAATTTACAATCACCCTCATCCTTCATACTCACCCAGAACATCCTCATTATAATTTACAATCTCCCTCATCCCTCATACTGATCTAGAACATCCTCATTCTCATCTACAATCTCCCTCATCCTCATACTCACCCAGAACATCCTCATTATAATTTACAATCTCCCTCATCCCTCATACTGATCCAGAACATCCTCATTGTCATCTACAATATCCCTCATCCTCATACTGATCTAGAACATCCTCAATCTCATCTACAATCTCATCCCTCATACTGATCCAGAACATCCTCAATCTCATCTACAATCTCATCCCTCATACTGATCTAGAACATCTTCATTCTCATCTACAATCTCCCTCATCCCTCATACTGATCCAGAACATCCTCATTCTCACCTACAATCTCATCCCTCATACTCACCCAGAACATCCTCGTTATGATTTACAATCTCATCCCTCATACTGATCCAGAACTTCCTCAATCTCATCTACAATCTCATCCCTCATACTGATCCAGAACATCCTCGTTATGATCTACAATCTCCCTCATCCCTCATACTGATCCAGAACATCCTCATTCTCACCTACAGTCTCCCTTATACTGATCTAGAGCATCCTCATTCTCATCTACAATTTCCCTCATCCCTCATTCTGATCTGGAACATCCACATTCTCATCTACAATCTCCCTCATTGTGCTGATCCAGAACATCCTCATTCTCATCCACAATCTCCCTCATCCCTTATACTGATCTAGAATATTCTTATTCTCATCTACCATCTCATCCCTCATACTGATCTAGAACATCCTCATTATGATTTACAATCTCCCTCATCCCTTATACTGATCTAGAACATCCTTATTCTCATCTACGATATCCCTCATCCCTCATATTGATCTAGAACATTCTTACTCTCATCTACAATCTCATCCCTCATTCTGATCTAGAACATCCACATTCTCATCTACAATCTCCCTCATTGTGCTGATCCAGGACATCCTCATACTCATCTACAATCTCCCTCATCCCTCATACTGATCTAGAACATTCTTATTCTCATCTACAATCTCATCCCTCATACTGATCTAGAACATCCTCATTATGATTTACAATCTCCCTCATCCCTCATACTCATCCAGAACATCCTCATTCTCATCTACAATATCCCTGATCCTCATACTGATCTAGAACATCCTCAATCTCATCTACAATCTCATCCCTCATACTGATCTAGAACATCTTCATTCTCATCTACAATCTCCCTCATCCCTCATACTGATCCAGAACATCCTCATTCTCACCTACAATCTCATCCCTCATACTCACCCAGAACATCCTCGTTATGATTTACAATCTCATCCCTCATACTGATCCAGAACTTCCTCAATTTCTTCTACAATCTCATCCCTCATACTGATCCAGAACATCCTCGTTATGATCTACAATCTCCCTTATCCCTCATACTGATCCAGAACATCCTCATTCTCACCTACAATCTCCCTCATCCCTCATACTGATCCAGAACATCCTCATTCTCACCTACAGTCTCCCTTATACTGATCTAGAGCATCCTCATTCTCATCTACAATTTCCCTCATCCCTCATTCTGATCTAGAACATCCACATTCTCATCTACAATCTCCCTTATTGTGCTGATCCAGAACATCCTCATTATCATCTACAATCTCCCTCATCCCTTATACTGATCTAGAACATTCTTATTTTCATCTACCATCTCATCCCTCATACTGATCTAGAACATCCTCATTATGATATACAATCTCCCTCATCCCTTATACTGATCTAGAACATCCTTATTCTCATCTACGATTTCCCTCATCCCTCATACTGATCTAGAACATCCTCATTATGATTTACAATCTCCCTCATCCCTCATACTGATCCAGAACATCCTCATTCTTATCTACAATCTCATCCCTCATACTGATCTAGAACATGCTCATTATGATTTACAATTTCCCTCATCCCTCATACTGATCCAGAACATCCTCATTCTTATCTACAATCTCCCTCATCCCTCATACTGATCTAGAACATCCTCATTCTCATCTACGATCTCCCTCATCCCTTATACTGATCCAGAACATCCTCATTCTCATCTAAGATCTCCCTCATACCTCATACTGATCCAGAACATCATTATTCTAATCTACAATCTCCCTCATCCCTCATATTGATCTAGAACATCCTCATTCTCATCTACGATTTCCCTCATCCCTCGTACTGATCCAGAACATTCTCATTCTCATCTACACTCTCTCTCATACCTCATATTGATCTAGAACATACTTATTCTCATCTACAATCTTATACCTCATACTGATCTAGAACATCCTCATTATGATTTACAATCTCCCTTATCCCTCATACTGATCTAGAACATCCTTATTCTCATCTACAATCTCTCTCATCCCTCATTCTGATCCAGAACATCCTCATTCTCATCTACAATCTCCCTCATCCCTCATGCTGATCCAGAACATCCTCATTCTCATCTACAATCTCCATCATCCCTCATACTGATCTAGAACATTCTCATCTACAATCTCCATCATCCCTTGTACTTATCCAGAACATGTACATCCTCATCTACAATCTCCCTAATCCCTCATACTGGTCTAGAACATCTTCATTCTCATTCACAATCTCCCTCATCCCTCATGCTGATCCAGAACATCCTCATTCTCTTTTACGATCTCCCTCTTCCCTCGTACTGATCCAGAACATTTTCATTCTCATCTACAATCTCATCCCCCATACTGATCTAGAACATCTTCATTCTAAACTACAATTTTCCTCATCCCTCATACTGATCCAGAACATCCTCATTCTCATCTACAATCTTCATCATCCCTCATACTGATCTAGAACATTCTCATCTACAATCTCCATCATCCCTTGTACTTATCCAGAACATCTACATCCTCATCTACAATCTCCCTAATCCCTCATACTGGTCTACAACATCCTCATTCTCATTCACAATCTCCCTCATCCTTCATACTGATCCAGAACATCCTCATTCTTATCTACAATCTCATCCCCCATACTGATCTAGAACATCTTCATTCTCATCTACAATTTTCCTCATCCCTCATACTGATCCAGAACATCCTCATTCTCATCTACAATCTTCCTAATCCCTGATACTGGTCTAGAACATCCTCATTCTCATTTACAATCTCCCTAATCCCTCATGCTGATCCAGAATATCCTCATTCTCATCTATAATCTGCCTCATCCCTCGTACTGACCCAGAGCATCCTCATTCTGATCCACAACCTCTGTAGTAACTGATTCATCATCCTTCAAACCAATTCAAAACATAATTATTCTGATCCAAAATTTCCTCACCCCTTATTCCAATCCAGAATCTCTTCATCTCTCACTCTAAATCATAAACTCTGCATTCCTCATTTCGATCTAGACACTCTCTTATTCCTTATGTTTATCTGGAACCTCCTTATTCCTTAGTTTATCCAGAACCTTCTCACATCTTATCACGATCCAGAACTATCTCAATAATTTTTCTGATCTAGAACAGACTAGGTGCATTCCCTGTAATTAAAGGTATGTAGAGTCATTCAGGAATGTAATGTGTGTGTGTGTGTGTGTGTGTGTGTGTGTGTGTGTGTGTGTGTGTGTGTGTGTGATGAAGTGATGCGACTGATTTGGCTGAATTCCTACACACGTACACACACACACACACACACACACACACACACATACACACACACACACACACACACACACACACATTCCACAGACTGGGCCTGGGGGTGTAGGGGAAGGGGGTGGTACAGACGGAGACTGGACTAGGGCTTTATCCCAACTCATGTGACAGTGTGTGTGTGTGCTGAGGGGGGCGGGGGGTGAACTACAGTTTAAAGACAGAGTACAGTTGTAAAATAAATGTTAATTAAATAAAATAATTAATTACAGGTTGGTCAAAAGTCATCTGTTTAAAAAGTTTTGAGTTACTGTACAAACAAACAACGCTGCTCAAAAGTTACATCACTGTTGTTGATAATCCAAAATAACATAAAACATAATCATAAACAGAACCATATTAATAAAGTGTGGTTCCTCTAAAACTCTGCATGCTTCACATAATCATTATGAAGGTGTAAACAAAATATGAGATGTTAGATTTGTCCAGGGTGAAGAACTGCAGAACATGTAAAAGGAATGAGAAAACTGTAAAACACTGATACTGAAGTTCTAATAGGTTTCATATGTAAATGAAATTAATGCAAATGTTGCAGTGAAGTGAAGTGAAGTGAAGTGTAAAATAGAGCTCTAATCTGGAGGCTGATATGCAAATAGATGTAAGATTGATGTTGCAAATAATAATTAAATTTATTCATCACTTAATAACTTCCCATTGTTCCTTGAAAAATACAAATATTAAATATCAGTATGTCCTTGTTGAACCAAAACTGTTTCATTTATTATTGAATCAAATCGTAATTATGCTGTAATAAATAGTAATAATCTCTGAATGTTGAAGCGGTAGTGTACTTGTGCGTAAAGAGGTGGAGAAAGAGAGGAGGGGCGAGGGAGGGGGTGCATTGTGGGGCCGTGTTGTGTAAAGAGCCAGGCTGAGGAACCTCTACCACTACCTCATTCCCTCATAGTCTCCTACTCATCTAAAGCCATGCTCTCTCTCCCTCTCTCCCTCCTTTTCCTCATCGCCGTCCATCCCTCTGTCCAGCAGTTTCCACGTCCCTGCACCACTCCGGAGGCTCTGACGTCCCGGGTCTGTTGCCCGCTGTGGCCTGGGGACGACTCAGCCTGTGGCGCCCGCTCTGGCCGCGGCTTCTGCCAAGATGTTACAGTGTCTGACCTCCCGGATGGCCCTCAGTACCCTCACGCCGGACTGGATGACCGGGAGAGATGGCCGCTGGCGTTTTACAACCGAACCTGCCAGTGCGCCGGGAACTTCATGGGCTACAACTGTGGCGAGTGTAAGTTCGGCTTCTTCGGCCCCACCTGCGCTGAAAGGCGGGAATCGGTGCGGAGGAACATCTTCAGTTTGTCAGTTACGGAGCGGCAGCGCTTCATCTCCTACCTGAATTTGGCCAAGAACACCATCAGTACCGATTACGTGATAGCCACGGCAACCAGAGCCCAAATGGACGGTGTCAATGGCACCGTGACCCCCATGTTCTCCAACGTCAGCGTGTACGACCTCTTCGTGTGGATGCACTACTACGTGTCCCGGGACACTCTGCTAGGTGGGCCGGGAAACATTTGGCAGGACGTCGACTTTGCCCACGAAGCAGCCGCCTTCTTGCCCTGGCACCGCGTCTTCCTGCTCTTCTGGGAGAACGAGATACGCAGGCTGACTGGAGACTTCAACTTCACCATCCCCTACTGGGACTGGCGTGACGCCACAGACTGCCAGGTGTGTACGGACGAGCTGATGGGGGCACGAAGCCCACTGGATCCAAACCTTATCAGTCCATCATCCATCTTCTCTTCATGGAAGGTAAATATCAGTATACTCACATTCGATCCCAAAACAATTCAAAGTGGGGAACAGTATCAAATAAAGATGCATGTACTGGGGCTCAAAACATAGACGACCACCTAAACAAATATCCAATAATAGATACATCATACAAACAGGCTATACATCCCATCTTACTTACAATACCCCCATAATAAGAGATTCTCTTCACAAAGTTTGCTAGAAGCAGTGGCTGCCAAAGTCTCCCTATGGGGGATGTAATTATCAATAATTAATTGGTGCTGTCTGGATTTATAAGGTGTTGTCTTGTCACTATAGAAACTATATGGGTTTAGGTTTAGGTTTAGGTTTTGGCTTACGTTTTAAGGTTTAGTTTTAAGATTTAGTATATACTGTGGAACGTAGGCATCTACATTGGGCCATCAACATAACATTCTATGGTTATCAACATAACCATCTTTATAAATTAATAGAAAAGCAAGTATCTCTAGAATGGCCACTTTACTGGTAAGGATGAAAACTCTTTATTTTCAATGTAAGTCAATGGAACCAGATTTTCTTCCAAGATATTTTGGAGCATTTCTATTGATCCATTCATCATAACCTTTCCACACATTGTAAACAGTAGCACTTGTGTTTAAATGATGTAGAAGAATAAAAATCCACAAAAACGGAGATACCAGTAAGAACACCAGATCTGATTAGAACAGATGTAAATAATCATACATACAATACAAAGTAACATGAATATGTTATTATGAGAGAAGTAGATCAGATCTTGAGCTCCAGTTTAAAGAACAAAGTGTAGTTCCAGATTTCTCCTGGACGCCCGAGACATTGTATGTATGTATTCAGTTCCTTCAGCAGCAATCTTGATTTAGCTTAATGAAGTACTGAGCAGTCAGAGCAGGTATTAGATGAGAACTGTAAATAATACTGGGTTGTTTATAGATGGAGACATTTGGAAAGGGTTAAATATACACACTGACGTATGGAAAAGCACTACTTACTGTATTAATGTTTGAATATTTAAAATATTAAAGTGTTTTGCTGAGCAAATAAAAGCTTCCCCCAAAAGCACGACCCTGAATGCCTAAAACTTTGACACTGTACTGTATACACCTAATTTAGGGACCACTTAAAGAATGGCTGATTTGATACAGTAGAAATATCCAGAGTGTTTTGTTCCCAGTTGTCTGAACCAGCTGATGGCGGTGGTGGATTAAAGTTTAAACTGAACTAAAAGCATCACTATTGGCTATATATGTAATAAAATAACACTTACATTAATGTAATAATCAGAGTTTTAACTAAAGGTCAACTAATAAAAAAGCTGCCTACTTGAATAATAACAAACCATGCAAAGCCTTTCAAAGAGTTACTAATTTAATAAGTTAATTTATCAGGAATATGAATTTTTATAGTCCAGCATTCAGGTCTAACTGATTGATCTCTAAACTCTATAAGTGCTTGCTAAAAGCTTCAAAGCATCATGTTTCTGGGAAGGAACCCGATGTTAATAGCTGGTTTATCTAATTGATCTGATGTTTGTTTTCACCTGAGGGCTGAATTTTAGTCCTTGTTTAAACCTTCTAATTATATATATTAAAAATCACTTAATAACTCACATAGTTTGAGATGAAGGTGAAGCTGGATTCATATCAGTCAGCATCTCATTTAAATTTGCTGTTTCACCTTAACTGGTAGAGCAGTAAACTGAAATACAACAGTATAATGCAACTGTTGGAATAGGTAGCACCATGTTGGTAGGCTTTTATTGTTTCTTAGCCACATAAGCCTTGTAGCTTCAGTGCTAAAATTCAGTGTATACTGGACATTTGGACTTTAAAACATTAAAAAATGTAACAAGTTATATGGTACAACTTAAACAGCTTTGGGGTTAGAACTGGGTTTAAGTTTAGGTTTAGGTTTTGGCTTAGGGCTAAGTTTAGGTTTGAAGAAACGTGACTCCAATGAATTTTAAAGCATTATTGCATATCTTTGACATTTGCAGTAAGCATTTAGTATATACTGTGGAACGTAAGCATCTACATTGGGCCATCAACATAACATTCCATGGTCATCAACATAACCATCTTTATTAATAAATATATCATTGCTGTCCAATATTAGAAATCACTTAATAAGTGCTCAAATTCAGTGTATACTGGAAATTTGGACTTTAAAACATTAAAAAATACCATATTTATCACCAGCCTAACAAGACACACATCAACTACTGAACTAAGTTTCTGTATTTACTGCATATCCAGCTACAGAACCTTTGGAACTTCCTGAACTTCTGCAAGGCTCCTAAAATATTCAATAGTTTTCCTACTAGTTCTTATAAAATAATATACACTGATTTCATTACTATATCTAAAATTCACAAATTACGGCCACTGAGTAAGTAAATAAGTAAGTAAGTAAACTTTATCGTTGTCACTGTACAAAGACAAAAAATCTGGAAATAAAATCTAAAAAAAAACGTAAACTATATAAATGAGGGGAACTACCTGCTTTACTTTGTAAATCTATTGAACCAGAAGTTATTTCCATTGATCCATGAAAACGGCAGCTGTTGCATTTAAATGAAGCAGAAAAGTAAAAAAAATCAAAATATGGAGATACTTTTTTTTGGCCAGTGACGATAGGCTAAGTATATTTTATTTTGATAAAAAATACATTCATTTTATTAGCCTATTTCCAGTGTCTAGTATAGAGGCCAGTGGAATCTACTAAAAAGCATCATCTACTACACATAGAACTGGACATTATGGCACCAGATGCCATATTTCTTTGTGTTTCAATAAAAAACATTGTTTTAAATGACCAACCAATAAAAAGAGCGACCAGTACAGCGATGTATCTGCTTCCATAGAGCTTTAATACTGGAGAAGAAAATGTTCTGTGTACTGAACATTTGGAATGAGGAGGTTAACCTACATAGAACAATATAAGAGACTGGCAACCTACTAAACCAACCCCACCCCGCCGCTAGACCCCCATCAGAGCTGGCGTCCCACCCCTTAGCTGTTCTGATGCCTCACATTCCATCGATATCTTCAAGTCGTAAAACACCAGGCAGAAGCCTCTCTTGTGGGATTGCCAGATCCAGGCAGTTACAGTTTGTGCATTGTGAGGAGGAGCCTCAGGCCAGCTCTCACACGCTCACATGTGACTGAGGTCACAGTTCAGGTTCATCACGCGGCCCAGTGGCCTACAGATCACCGGTCACGTACACGCTCATGCATGCATGAGGAGTCTCAGAGAATTAGCTGAAAGAGGCTTTGCTGTGAAGTCGGACCACATGGTCGAAATCAGAGCGCTTCGGCCTCTCGCTCGCTCCGCAGGCCCCCAGTCACAAATGTGACCCTGTACAAGGAAAAGAACTTCTTAACACTTAACACAAAGTATATATATATATATATTTATTTAATTACTTCTTATTTCTTTAAGTTCTCTTCTTGCCGCCCCTCATATCTACTATAGTTCAAATTGATAAAACATCTACAACTCTGTTTTCTGCTAATTCAAATATGGGCATATGTTTTTCAAAAAACAATAAAATGTCTCTGTTTAAACATAAGACACGTTGTCTTTCTACTATCTTCAATTAAAAATAAGGCCTAAATGATTTGCATGCAATAACCATTGCATTCTGCATCCCAGCTTCTTTGGAAACAGGGCTGTAGCTCTAAGAGAGGAAGAAAGCTTAAGTTTATGTTAGTCCAGTTACATTAAAGCTAAGTTTAATTATGTTTACAGACATGCAGTGTTAGTCACATCATTAGGTACAGCTCTTTGTATCTACACTCCATTCTATCAGCTCCACTGACTGTATAGAAGAACCTTGTAGTTCTACACTTACAGGCCGTAGTCCATCTGTTTCTCTACATACTTTGTTACTCTGTTCTTCAATGATCAGGACCCCCACAGGACCACCAGAGAGCAGGTATTATTTGGGTGGTGACTCATTCTCAGTACTGCAGTGAAACTGACATGGTGGTCGTGGACCAGACACAGCAGTGCTGCCGTAGTGTTTAAACACTGTGTCCACTCACTGTCCACTCTATTAGACACTCCTACTACTTGCTGGTCCACCTTGTAGATGTAAAGTCAGAAGCAGTAGCTCATCTGCTGCTGCACAGTTTGTGTTCCTCTAGTTCTTCATCAGTGGACACAGGACGCCGCCCACAGGACACTGCTGTCTGGATAGTTTTGGTCGGTGGACTATTCTCAGTCCAGCAGTGACACTGATGGGTTTACACACTCCAGCAGCAGCACTGATGTGTCTGATCCACTCACACCAGCACAACACACACTAACACACCACCACTACGTCAGTGTCACTGCCGTGCTGAGTAGCTGCTCTGTGGTGGTCCTGTGGGGGTCCTGACCATTGAAGAACAGGGTAACAGAGTGTACGTCAACTTTACAGATGAGTAAGTCAATGGAACCAGACAGTTATTTTCATTGGTCCATGTAAACGGCAGCTGCGGCATTCAAATAAAAAAATGGAGATACATATTTTGTTTAGACAGCAATGATACATTAAGATATATTTTATATGGATAATAAATGTATTCATTTTATTAGCCTATTTCCAGTCTAGTATAGGGGCCGGTGGAATCCAATGAAAACACTGATTATCCCCAAATTCATAGAACATCATCTACTGTCAGTCCTAAATACACATTAGATTCTTTATATAATAGAATCTAATACATTTAAAATCACAGAATCATCTACTACACAAAGAACTGGACATTAAACTTCATTCCAACATTTGTGTATGCATGTATTTGTGTATTTGTGTATTTTTTTGTTTACTTTTCCTACTAAAATAATATATATACAGAAATATTTCTCAAATAAATATGGGATCCACTGCTGATTGTACTTACAGTCTGTAAGTGTAGAACTACAGAGTGCTCCTATATGGTCAAGGGAGCTGTATAAATGGGCAGTAGACATTTAGTGTTAAACATCATCATCAATTGCATTTACAGCTCACATCATACAGACAATATTTAATTTTTGCTATTTAGTCTATTTTACTTTTACTTTTAATGGGTATTTTATATTGTTGTTATTTTATTTAAGATGTTATTGTAATAGTAATGTTCTTCTTCTACTCTTTTGTACTCGTAATTGATTTACTTCTCTCTGTAAATGTGATCTGCGGCTGAAAATAATCGTATTTGGCTTTATTTGGTAATAAGTTGAGAGTGTCACGTTTTTGGGAATGTGAGTTGGAGCAGCTCTGGTGTTTCAAAGGAAACTGAAGCCAGTTCACTGTTACACTCGGTCACTCAGTGTGAGACTGAGTGTAAGCTTTTAATATTCTGGATAACGCATGACTGATTAACACTCACACATGCTCAGTCCAGTGTGGAGACACCACATCTCCAAAAGTGTGGGGAGGTGGGGCGGGGGCAAAATAAAAAAAAATAATAATAATTAATACACTGTGACCTGCACAGCTCAGCTATAGCACATTAGTGATCCCAGAGAGAAATTCAAGAAACAGTAAAGTCCAAGGAGCTCAAGGCAGGCCTGAGAAGGTACTCGCAGATGTAAGTCATGTACAAACTGCCGCAGATTCATAGATTAAACAGTTCTATGTAAGTGTACTTGGGATCGAAGATATGGGGAGGTATTGGGAGGTATAGGGAGGTATAGCCAGGTCTGGTAGAAGACCTACACTGTCACCTTCAGCTAAAATTAAATCGGGATTGTCAGGAACAACCCAAGAACCACCAAGACACAGGTCTTCCATGAACTGGAAGCCGCTGAAACACCAGAAAGTTTTACATTACATTGCCGTAGACTGACAAGCTGTAAAAGATAAAACCGTTTGGAGGAAAGTTGTATGCTTGGAGGAGACAAAGATTGCATTGGCCACAACGACAATGAGTATGTCTGGAGGAGTAAAGGTGAGGCATTCAAGCCCAAGAACACAATATCAGCCGTAAAGCATGGTGGTGGTAGCATCATGCTCTGGGGCTGTTTTGCTGCCAGTGAAACTTAAACATTGCTCAATGTGGTTAAAATGTGGACTTCAAAGCTGGAGGTGGAATGAAAAAAGCAGGCTAACATTAAGGTTTTGGAATGACCTTTCCAGAGTACAGAGCAACAAAACCAATAAATTCAACTGAAATCCACCAATGTTGGCCCTGTATGTCTAATTGTGACGTTGTGTTGATATCAGAAAATCAACAAAATATCTTTTTCTTTTCTTTTAAAAATGTACGCTAATGTATAAAAGTCTGAGGCACCTAAGCTGATTCTTTACAAAACCTTTATCTTAGCAATAAGTATAATTTCCCTAGTATAAACACCAGATATGATTACAACAGATGTAAAATAATCATACATACAATACGAAGTAACCTGAATATCTTATTGTGAAAGAAGTAGATCATATCTTGAGCTCCAGTTTGAAGAACAAAGTGTAGTTCCAGATTTCTCCTGGACGCCCCAGACATTGTATGAATGTATTCAGTTCCTTCAGCAGCAAATCTTGATTTAGCTTAATGAAGTACTGAGCAGTCAAAGCAGGTATTAGATGAGAACTGATAATAATACTGGGTTGTTTCCACAAGGAGAAGCTTGGAAAGAGTTAAATACACACACAGACGTATGTAAAAGCACTACTTACTGTATTAATACTATTAGAATATTTTAAAAAATATTATTTGCTGAGTAAAAAAAGCTTCATGTCTGAAAAAATAGCTTTTTTATATTATATATTTATTTTTTTAATATCAACATCCTTCCAACTCCAGATTGCCTGGCATGATTGTGTGATTCAGGCTTGTGTACAGCTTTTTGATCAGATGCATGGAATCTGGATTTTTTTCCCATAGAGAATGAATAGAATTGATGAGCATTCCACTTTACTGAACAGAGACCGTTCCGCATACATTGACTTAGGACAGACCCTCGACCACAGCTGCAATGTTGGTTTGACCCACATTTGTCTGTTTGTCGTATTTTCACCCCTTTTTTCACCCATAGAGTCCCATTCATTTTTGAGAGAACCCAAACAAGAAAGGTTTTGTTTAACCTACAGCCACCAATCTGCATGTACTCACTCAGGGCAGGTCCCCTAACACACTGACCCGCACCCCTCCATGTTTCATTCATTCATCCCTCATTTCTTGCACTGCTTAAGCTGCCTTCAGGAAATGCACTTTTCTAGTTTTATTTGTTTTGCCATTTCTTCCATCTGTGTCTATAGGTCAGCAGTAAGTGCAGTTCAGGGAAAAATGGGGATTTTCTTTGTTGTTGTTTTTATAAAACAAGCAGCCAGTAAGTGGTGGGTGTCATCTGCAGTACTGTGAAAAGATTCATACTCAAAGCTTATTGTTCACTCTTTTTCTGTGAGGGTGCATATACATACCAATATGTTGTCACCCCCCATCAACAGGTGATCTGTACCTTGCCTGAGATCTACAACGCTCGGGAGACTTTGTGTGATGGAGCAGGCGAGGGTCCATTGTTCCGTAACCCAGGCAACCATGACCCAAACCGGGTCCGTCGTCTGCCCACCTCTGCCGATGTGGAGTTCGTTCTGGGCCTGGCTGAGTACGAGACTGGATCACTGGACCGCCTCGCTAACATGAGCTTCAGGAATGCTCTGGAGGGTAAATAACAACAAACAACAGCCTAAATAACAACAAACAACAAACATTCAGAACCACAACATGAAGCAGACAGAATACAAATAACAAAGAATGACTTTATCAAGCATGCTGATATGAATAACAATGAATGGGAGATAGAGGCCAGCAATTAAGAAAATAAAAAAAAAAAAAAAAAAAAAAAAAAATATATATATATATATATATATATATATATATATATATATATATATATATATATATATATATATAGTCTCTTAATTGCTGACCTCTATCTCCCATTCATATTAATATAAAAAATATATATATATTTTTATAAGGTTGTTCCTAAAATATTAGTAAATACTAAATAAAACATATTAAATCATTGTTAAATGAAGATCTACCTCTGTACTCTATTTGTCACTATGTATGTGTGTGTGTGTGTGCGTGTGTGTGTTGTAGGTTTTGCGAGTCCGGAGACGGGGATGGCAGTTCCAGGACAGAGTACAATGCACAATGCCCTGCATGTGTTTATGAATGGCTCCATGTCTTCAGTACAGGGATCAGCTAACGACCCCATATTCCTCCTGCACCACGCATTTATAGACAGGTAATAATCCTACTAATAATTATAATAAAAATAATTTAGCTATCTTTTCTATAAAATGTACTTTATATGGCACCTTTCTCAAAACTAAAGGCAGTTTATGACAAAACAGCAGCAAACAAAACATAGCTGACACTGGGCTGTCAACACTGCCATGTACAATAACTCTTCTCACAGCCCAGTCAAACTCCACTTCTCTGGTGTAATATGTCCCAGTTTGTAGAAACCAAACTCCAGTACTGTGGTGTGAAGCGTCTCATTTTATAGCCGAGTCATACTCCACTACTGTGGTGTAAAGTATGTCATATTAGGGCCCAGTCAAACTTTACTACTGTGGTGTAACGCTTCATAGTTTGTAGGAGCCAAACTTTACTACTGGAGTGTAAAGTATCCCAGTTTGCAGGAGTCAAACTTCACTACTGAGGTGTAAATTGTCTCATTTTATGGCCCAGTCAAACATCACTAGTGTAGTGTAAAGCTTCACAGTTTGTAGGAGCGAAACTTCACTACTGTGGTGTAATTTGTCTCATATTATGGCCCAGTCAAACTTCACTACTGTGGTGTAAAGTATCCCAGTTTGTAGCAGTCACACTTCAGGACTGTGGTGTAAAGTATCCAGTTTGTAGGAGCGAAACTTCACTACTGAGGTGTAAATTGTCTTATATTATGGCCCAGTCAAACATCACTACTGTGGTGTAAAGTATCCAGTTTGTAGCAGTCAAACTTCACTACTGTGGTGTAAAGTATCCCAGTTTGTAGGAGTCAAACTTCACTACTGTGATGTAAAGTATCCAGTTTGTAGGAGTTAAACTTCACTACTGTGGTGTAAAGTATCCCAGTTTGTAGGAGCGAAACTTTAATACTGAGGTGTAATTTGTCTTATATTATGGCCCAGTCAAACATCACTACTGTGGTGTAAAGTATCCAGTTTGTAGCAGTCAAACTTCACTACTATGGTGTAAAGTATCCCAGTTTGTAGGAGTCAAACTTCACTACTGTGGTGTAAAGTATCCCAGTTTGTAGGAGCGAAACTTCACTACTGAGGTGTAAATTGTCTTATATTATGGCCCAGTCAAACATCACTTGCGCAGTGTAAAGCTTCACAGTTTGTAAGAGCCAAACTTCACTACTGTGGTGTGAAGCGTCTCATTTTATAGTCGAGACAAACTCCACAACTGTGGTGTATAGTGTCCCAGTTTGTAGGAGTCAAACTTCACTACTGTGGTGTAAAGTGTCTCATATAATGGCCCAGTCAAACTTCACTACTGTGGTGTAAAGTGTCCTAGTTTGTAGAAGCTAAACTTCAGTACTGTGGTGTAAAGTATCCCAGTTTGTAGGAATCAAACTTTACTACTCTGGTGTAAAGTATCCCAGTTTGCAGCCCAGCCAAACATCACTACTGTGGTGTAAAGTGTCCTAGTTTGTAGAAGCTAAACTTCAGTACTGTAGTGTAAAGTGTCCTAGTTTGTAGTAGTCAAACTCTTGTAATGTGTCTCACAAACATAAACTTTGTATTTGTATTAACATTGTTTGTGTGTGTGTGTGTGTGTTGTACAGTATATTTGAGCGCTGGCTGAGGACGCATCAGCCCCCCCGCTCTCACTATCCAGTAAGCAACGCTCCCATCGGACACAATGACGGGTACTACATGGTGCCCTTCATTCCGCTCTACAGGAATGGAGACTACTTTCTGGGAACAAAAGCTCTGGGATACGAATATGCCTACCTGCTGGACCCCAGTAAGTCACACAAACACATGAAACCCACACACAGCAATCAAGTATTTCCCAACCCAGTCATCAGGGCACCCCAAAGAGTGCTCACCTGTAAACCGAATAGACTCTCTGAGAGGTCCTAAGGACTTGGGTGGGAAACACTGATATTGAGAATAAACATGTACAGTGAGTTACTTATTGAACATAGTGTGCGAAGCTTGAGTGGTCTGTTGTTCTCTCACGTTCTTCTCTTCAGGTCAGCGGTTCATGCAGGAGTTTCTGACTCCATACCTGCAACATGTGCAGCAGATCTGGCCATGGCTGGTGGGGGCTGGTGTGTTGGGGGCTATCCTGGCTGCCATCATCACCACCCTCATCATCTTCACCTGCTACAGAGGATCCAAGAACCAGAAACGATCACCGTACGGAGAGAGACAGCCGCTACTGCACAGCAGTGATGAGGAGGCTACAGCATCGTACCAGACTACACTGTAAACACACATACACACTCACACACACACACACACACACAGGCACAGGTGTGTGTCAGGAAGGCCAGGCACAGCCACAGGAGGTCGAGATGCCTTCCACCAGACTGTCCAGGAGATGTCACATCGCCTTCTGCGGGCCAATAAGAACAGGGAGCCGGCCCACCTGAAACAGCAATCCACGCCCCCAAACTCCACACAGCCAATGAAAAGACTGGTGCTTTTATTGTAATGATCTTTGTGCTGTACATCAATCTCACACTTTTTCAGTCTGGAGTTACATGGATGTTTAAAAGATGCATGAAATCATATTAATATATCTTGATTAAATATATATATATATATATATTATATATATAGAGGTATGTCCGACTGTGCAATTCTTTAAACACAGAAACACAAACATCAGAAATAACAAAAACAATTTGATTCAAGGAGAAATAGTGGGCAAGTAACTGAAAGTAGAATGCGACCCCCTTGTTTCTACACTCACCATATAGCAGCACTCTGTAGTTCTATAGTTACAGACTGTAGTCCATCTGATTCTCTGTATACTTTGTTCTCATGTTCTTTAATAGTAATGACCCACAGGACCACCACAGAGCAGGGACTACTAGAATGGTGGATTATTCGTGGTGGTGTGTTAGTGTGGGTTGTGCTGGTGTGAGTGGATCAGACACAGCAGTGCTGCTGCTGGAGTGTTTAAACACCTCAGTGTCATTGCTGGGCTGAGAATAGAACCAGAAATATCCAGCCAAGAGGGTCCTGTGGGCAGCATCCTGTGACTACTGAAGAAGGACTAGAGAACACAAACTGTGCAGCAACAGATGAGCTACAGTCTCTGACTTTACATCTACAAGTTGGACCAACAGGGTGGTAGTGTCTAATAGAGTGGACAGTGAGTGGACACAGTGTTTAAGAACTCCAGCTGCAGCACTGCTGTGTCTAATCCACTTGCACCAGCACAATACACATTAACATACCACCACCATGTCAGTGTCACTGCAGAGAAAGATCCACCACCCACCACCAATATATATGTATATATATAGATATGTATAAGTGTATAAATGTATAATAATGAGTTCAAAATTCTTATATATGATTATATATTATAGTGGATGGCACTGGTTAGGTTTCTGGGTCAGCAGGGAAACTAAACTGCTGCATAAAACCAATAAATGTCCAGCACCAGCATTTATACACTCTAGAGAGTTCTTTTAAGAAGTCTGACCAGCTACCATGTTGAGGTACAACATGAATTTAGTCACGGATGAGATCATTTATTTCATTTGCTGCTGGTTGGGTTGCCCTGTTTGGTGTGTCTGGGATATACACCATGTTGGTGATGATAAAAGAGTTTTGCCTGTGTATTTTAGATACATGTGCTATGAATTTGGTCCATCCAAGAAGGCAGTACCGTAGCAACATATCTGCTTTAGTTGAAACTTTAACCAGAACATTGTCATTTCCCTGATCAAGCACTCAATACCCACACGCACACTTTGGTAGGTAAACTTTTTTTATTGGATTCCTATGATAAATATGAAACATATCATTGCTGGTTGAAAGCACAAAGCAGGATTTAAAATTTTTCAAAGTGTACACCTGAAGTTCAGAGGACTCTCTTTGGTTTAAGCTCTTCTACAATACTGAGATACTGTCGGTTTTGTTTGCTTACAAAAAACAAAACATTTAAATATGTAAACAGCACAGCAGGTTGTGTCTGTCTATACTGAGGAGATAGTAAAATAACAAGAAAATAAAAAAGGAGAAAATTAATTTCTTAAATAAACAAAGTCTTTAAACAATCGTGTGGAGATCCGTAGTGATCTGCTTGATTACCTTCAGAAGGCATTTCTCTACCACTCACAAATAGAGGGTTTGCATTGACGTCACAGTCCCACCGGGATACACCCCCTCAGTCGGAATGAGTGGCAGAACGGCCCACAAGGCTGAGTTTGTTAGGCGAAACAGTGAAAACAGCAGAAACAAGTGATTCTTGTGGTCATCATGAGTATAACTTCTAAATCTACACATTGATCTGATTGTCTAAGCTTGCTTTGTGGAGTTCTTCCTTATAAGGATAACCAGGCTTGTCATCATGGACAAGATCATGTAACCTAAAACATGATTTTACCCCAAACTCCAGTGTTCCTGACACAAAATGGCAAATGCAATTCCATAATTTGGTGCCTGGATTCCAAATTAATGTATGTAATGGAACCAATCCATATTGGTGTCTCCAAAATGGCTAATTTACAGGAGAGGGCAAAAACCTACTTAACTTATAATGTAAGTCAATGGAACCATAAATGTTTCCAAGCAATTTTGAAGCATCTTGATTGGTCCATTCATTGTGAAACTTTTACACAACGTAAACGGCGGCTACTGTGTTCAAAAGATGTAGGAAAATAAAAATCAACAAAAATGGAGATTTATGTTTTTTTTTTTTTGATAGACGCGATATGAGGTATACAAGTCAGCTTCTTATTCTTTGGTGTCTCGCTCTAATTTTCCTGTTCCATCTCAAATTCTGCAGCAGATACATTGCAGTTATATAGCAGTTACATAGTAAGTACATAGTAATTACATAGTAGTTACATGGCCTTTTATGCTTTATTATAAGTGCTATAACTGCTACTCATTTTTTTCTTAAAAAGTAAAAAAAGACACATCATCTCACTTTCATTTCAGATGTTTGGTTTGTGCGGAAATCACACTGAACAACGCTGTCACTCAGTCTTCCTGCCACTCGGTGGGCGTATCAATCCTGTCAGCTGTGACGTCATGTGCAGATCCTCTATTTACACTACAAACTGGAATTCATTCTTCCGTCTCTTCTTCTTTAGATCAGTCACGTGGTGCAGAAGTTTGTCTGAGAACTGAAACGTCTTCATTCCTTCTCTTCTTTCTCAAACGGAGGTGAAACTCATTCCTATGTTTCTCTGCCCGTCTGTGCGTCTCAGCTGAACGACTCTTTGTTGTACTCGAAGACGGTTCCTGACGTGGAGTACGAGTTGCAGAGGCGGTGTAGCTCTCTGGAGACACCTTTAGGACCGCAGCAGAACACGCCCACCTTTTTACTGCAACACAAACAAACAGCAGTGAACAGACATCAGTCTAACTTTACCCTCAGAGAGACATTGTTCATATTCATAAATGTTCCATTATTCATATATTAGCAATGAAGTTTGAATGAACAGCTGTAAATATTGAATACTTTCATTTTTAGCAGCAGTTTATTAGGATTATTATTTTAGGTGTGGTCTTTGTTTAAGTTTCTAGTGTTGTCATGTGCTCCTATGTCTCCGCCCTTGTCCTGCCCTGCCCACCTGTGCCCCATTAGTGTTTAGTCCTGTCACCTGTTCGCCACTAGCTGTTTCTCCAGCTAGCGTCGCCACAGTGGGCAAAAATTATCATACAGTTAAGCCCCGCCCATTTAGAGGGAAGATATGATTGGTCAGATTTACAGTCATTTGAAATTGGTATCGCACTGAATTATAACTGCCTGGCCCCCTCTGTACATGAACAGCGGGACCACCACTCACCAACATTCTGCGGAGTCATCACAGTCCTTATAGAGGGAGACCCCTCACGCTCCAACACAGATAGACAGGTTTGAATATTTTTTTTTATATTTTATATTTATATTTTTGTAACTGTTTAGATGTTGATTGTCAAACTGTAAGTAGATAAAATTATATATATATATATATAAATTATATATATATATAAAATATAAATATATATATATATATATATATATATATATATATATATATACATATATGTGTGTGTGTGTACGTGTGTAGGAATTCAGCCAAATCAGTTGCATCACTTCATCACACACACACACACACACACACACACACACACACACACACACACACATTACATTCCTGAATGATTCTATATTTTGACTCTATATACAAGAATATATTTTAGGGCGTAGAGGGCCATGACGTTCCCCACTGTTTAAATTTCTGTAAAGCTGCTTTGTGACAACATTGTTGTAAAAAGCGCTACAAATCAACTTGACTACATTGAAATACTGTAATAACTAAACACTGTTATTGTAAATTGTATATAAAGTTACTGTAACCGTACAGTGAAATTGTGATTGTTTACTAGCATACGTGTTTGTTGTGAATTTAGATGATTAATACTTGTTAATATTCATCAGATACTCATTCACTAAAAGATTAGAATTAATTAACATTTAACTCATTACTCAACAAATGCCCATATTATAAGTACATTTATAGCACATTTAAAGGCTTGCTATAAAAACTGCTATGCTTCTGTTTATTATTGCATTATTAATTGCCCGCTATTAGTCAGTAAATTAAGATGCAGACCTCAGAGTGTTAATGCATTATTTTTATATTTTCTAAGAATTAGTGATGGTGATAGTAATAGTAGGAAGAATCCCTTCTGCAGAGGACTTACTGCTGATTGGATCGGCCTATCTCCTGGAAAAGGAGTTTCCACCTGGGTCGACCAATCACGAGCCGGGAGCTCAGGGGGCGGTACTTTTCCTCTGTTAGGTTCTGTGGAGAAGCAGAGACCTGCTTTACAGTAACAGTAGTGACAAGTGAGCTGTATACTCACTTCAGCTGTATACTCACTTCATTTACAACTCAGACAGACTTAAAAGAACATTGGGCCTCATTCACCAACATCTTTACCAGTTTCTACCTAAATTTATAAAAAGCCTCATTGTGTTCTTAAACTGCAGACCTGTTCGCACCTTTGTGCTCATGCGTGCTTGAAGATTTTGTTCTTACTTCTAATCTAACTGCCAATAAAAAAAATAACCTGATGAATTTCAGAATCTTGGTGAAAACAAGATCTGTTTAAAAGGAATTACTATATTGTCAGTGCCTAAGAAGTCAGTCCCAGCTTGCAAAATGTAAATCACAAGTTTACTTTTATTAGTTCCCCCACTGGTTCTAACACTAACCACTACAGTAGTGTAATTGTAGTTAGCGCTCACTGGATATGCAGTGTTAAGTCAGTGAGGAGCATGTTAATAAGATCTTACAGATATAGTGTTCATAGAAAGAGTTACTGAAACGTCTTCTTAAGAACAGATAGTGAATTAAGCCCAGTGATGTTACTGCAAGAGCTTGTTTATCCACCAACAAGAAGGCAGTGTATGTGTGTGTGTGTGTGTGTGTGTGTGTGTGTGTGTGTGTGTGTGTTTACCTGTAGTTGGTGTGTGTTAGTGAGATACAGACGAATATTCAGATAATCTGGCCGATTCTCCGCCCATAGCTACAGAGAGAGAAAGAGAGAGAGAGAGATGCAGCGAAAGACAGATGCAAAGAAAGAGAGATGCAGAAAGATGCAGAGAGATGCAGAAAGAAAGAGATGCAGAGAGAGAGATGAAGAGAAAGAGATGCAGAAAGAAAGATGCAAAGAGATGCAGAGAGAGAGATGCAGAGAAAGAAAGATGCAAAGAGATGCAGAGAGAGATGCAGAGAGAGAGATGCAGAGAGAGATGCAGAGAGAGATGCAGAGAGAGATGCAGAGAGAGAGATGCAGAGAGTGAGATGCAGAGAGAGAGATGCAGAGAGAGAGATGCAGAGAGAGAGATGCAGAGAGAGAGATGCAGAAAGAGAGATGCAGAGAGAGATGCAGAGAGAGATGCAGAGAGAGATGCAGAGAGAGAGATGCAGAGAGTGAGATGCAGAGAGAGAGATGCAGAGAGAGAGAGAGATGCAGAGAGTGAGATGCAGAGAGAGAGATGCAGAGAGAGAGATGCAGAGAGAGAGATGCAGAGAGAGAGATGCAGAGAGAGAGATGCAGAGAGAGATGCAGAGAGAGATGCAGAGAAAGATGCAGAGAGAGAGATGCAGAGAGAGAGATGCAGAGAGAGAGATGCAGAGAGAGAGATGCAGAGAGAGATGAAGAGAAAGATGCAGAGAGAGAGATGCAGAGAGTGAGATGCAGAGAGAGAGATGCAGAGAGAGAGATGCAGAGAGAGAGATGCAGAGAGAGAGATGCAGAGAGTGAGATGCAGAGAGAGAGATGCAGAGAGAGAGATGCAGAGAGAGAGAGATGCAGAGAGAGAGATGCAGAGAGAGAGATGCAGAGAGAGAGATGCAGAGAGAGAGATGCAGAGAGAGAGATGCAGAGAGAGAGATGCAGAGAGAGATGCAGAGAAAGATGCAGAGAGAGAGATGCAGAGAGATGCAGAGAGAGAGATGCAGAGAGTGAGATGCAGAGAGAGATGCAGAGAGAGATGCAGAGAAAGATGCAGAGAGAGAGATGCAGAGAGAGAGATGCAGAGAGAGAGATGCAGAGAGAGAGATGCAGAGAGAGATGCAGAGAAAGATGCAGAGAGAGAGATGCAGAGAGATGCAGAGAGAGAGATGCAGAGAGTGAGATGCAGAGAGAGAGATGCAGAGAGAGAGATGCAGAGAGTGAGATGCAGAGAGAGAGATGCAGAGAGAGAGATGCAGAGAGAGAGAGATGCAGAGAGAGAGATGCAGAGAGAGAGATGCAGAGAGAGATGCAGAGAGAGAGATGCAGAGAGAGATATGCAGAGAGAGATGCAGAGAAAGATGCAGAGAGAGAGATGCAGAGAAAGAAAGATGCAGAGAGAGATGCAGAGAGAGAGAGATGCAGAGAAAGATGCAGAGAGAGAGATGCAGAGAAAGATGCAGAGAGAGAGATGCAGAGAGAGAGATGCAGAGAGAGATGCAGAGAGAGAGAGATGCAGAGAGAGAGATGCAGAGAGAGAGATGCAGAGAGAGAGATGCAGAGAAAGAAAGATGCAGAGAGAGAGATGCAGAGAGAGAGATGCAGAGAAAGATGCAGAGAGAGATGCAGAGAGAGATGCAGAGAGAGAGATGCAGAGAGAGATGCAGAGAGAGAGAGATGCAGAGAGAGAGATGCAGAGAGAGAGATGCAGAGAGAGAGAGAGATGCAGAGAGAGAGATGCAGAGAGAGAGATGCAGAGAGAGAGATGCAGAGAAAGAAAGATGCAGAGAGAGATGCAGAGAGAGAGATGCAGAGAGAGAAAGATGCAGAGAGAGATGCAGAGAGAGAGATGCAGAGAGAGAAAGATGCAGAGAGAGATGCAGAGAGAGAGATGCAGAGAAAGATGCAGAGAGAGAGATGCAGAGAAAGATGCAGAGAGAGAGATGCAGAGAGAGAGATGCAGAGAGAGATGCAGAGAGAGATGCAGAGAGAGAGATGCAAAGAGATGCAGAAAAAGAGATGCAGAAAGAGAGATGCAGAGAAAGATGCAGAGAGAGAGATGCAAAGAGATGCAGACAAAGAGATGCAGAAAGAGAGATGCAGAGAAAGATGCAGAGAAAGATGCAGAGAGAGAGATGCAGAGAGAGATGCAGAGAGAGAGATGCAGAGAGAGAGATGCAGAGAGAGAGAGATGCAGAGAGAGAGATGCAAAGAGATGCAGAAAAAGAGATGCAGAAAGAGAGATGCAGAGAAAGATGCAGAGAGAGATGCAGAGAAAGATGCAGAGAGAGAGATGCAGAGAAAGAGAGTTGCAGAGAGAGATGCAGAGAGAGAGATGCAGAGAGAGAGATGCAGAGAGACAGATGCAGAGAGACAGATGCAGAGAAAGATGCAGAGAGAGATGCAGAGAGAGAGATGCAGAGAGAGAGATGCAGAGAGAGAGATGCAGAGAAAGATGCAGAGAGAGATGCAGAGAGAGATGCAGAGAGAGAGATGCAGAGAGAGAGATGCAGAGAGAGAGATGCAGAGAGAGAGATGCAGAGAGAGATGCAGAGAGAGAGATGCAGAGAAAGATGCAGAGAGAGATGCAGAGAGAGATGCAGAGAAAGATACAGAGAGAGAGATGCAGAGAGAGAGATGCAGAGAGAGATGCAGAGAGAGATGCAGAGAGAGATGCAGAGAGAGAGATGCAGAGAGTGAGATGCAGAGAAAGATGCAGAGAGAGAGATGCAGAGAGAGAGATGCAGAGAGAGATGCAGAGAGAGAGATGCAGAGAGAGATGCAGAGAGAGAGATGCAGAGAGAGAGATGCAGAGAGAGATGCAGAGAGAGATGCAGAGAGAGATGCAGAGAGAGATGCAGAGAGAGAGATGCAGAGAAAGATGCAGAGAGAGATGCAGAGAGAGATGCAGAGAGAGAGATGCAGAGAAAGATGCAGAGAGAGAGATGCAGAGAGAGAGATGCAGAGAGAGATGCAGAGAGAGAGATGCAGAGAGAGAGAGATGCAGAGAAAGATGCAGAGAGAGAGATGCAGAGAGAGAGAGATGCAGAGAGAGATGCAGAGAAAGAGATGCAGAGAGAGAGATGCAGAGAGAGATGCAGAGAAAGAGATGCAGAGAGAGAGATGCAGAGAGAGAGATGCAGAGAGAGAGATGCAGAGAGAGAGATGCAGATAGAGATGCAGAGAGAGAGATGCAGAGAAAGATGCAGAGAGAGATGCAGAGAGAGATGCAGAGAAAGATACAGAGAGAGAGATGCAGAGAGAGATGCAGAGAGAGATGCAGAGAAAGATGCAGAGAGAGATGCAGAGAGAGAGATGCAGAGAGAGATGCAGAGAAAGATGCAGAGAGAGATGCAGAGAGAGAGATGCAGAGAAAGATGCAGAGAGAGATGCAGAGAGAGAGAGATGCAGAGAGAGAGATGCAGAGAGAGATGCAGAGAAAGAGATGCAGAGAAAGAAAGATGCAAAGAGATGCAGAAAGAGATGCAGAGAAAGATGCAGAGAGAGAGATGAAGAGAAAAAGATCCAGAGAAAGAAAGATGCAGAGATGCAGAAAGAGAGAGATGCAGAGAGAGATGCAGAAAGAGATGCAGAGAAAGTGAGATGCAGAGTAAGAGAGATGCAGAGAAAGATGTACAGAGAGATTCAGAAAGAGAGATGCAGAGAGAGAGAGATGCAGAGAAAGATGTACAGAGAGATGCAGAAAGAGAGATGCAGAGAGAGAGAGATACAGAGAGATGCAGAGATGCAGAAAGAGATGCAGAGAAAGAGAGATGTAAAGAAAGAGATGCAGTAAAAAGGGATGCAGAGAGAAGCAGAGAGAGGTGCAGAAAAAGAAAGATGCAGAGAGAAATAGACAAGAGAAAGAAAAGAGAGAGAGATGCAGAGAGAGATAAAGCACACATTATTTAATCCACTTTGTGCTGTGTATGAATTCTAAAGCAGTACAGCTGCATCATTAAATCCACCAGCAGGGGGCACTGTAGACCAACACAGTCACACACTAGTCACCTTCATGATCAGCTTCAGTAAGTTCACTAGCATCTCTACTGTTATCTCTATTTATAATATATACACTGAGGTATATACTCAGTTACACATTATTCAATTAAGAAGATTCTGCTTTTCACTCAGATTCTTATGTTGATCATTTATAAAAAACATTTATTTATAAAATTAAACAAGAATGTAAAAATTGAAGTGTGTCCATTGAATCAGCTCCACTGACCATATAGGAGCTACACTTACAGACTTTATTACTCTGTTCTTTAAAGGTCAGGACCCCCACTGGACCACCAGAGAGCAGGTACTATTTGGGAGGCAGGTCATTCTCAGCACTGCAGTGACACTGACTATGACACTGTTGTGTTAGTGTGTGTTGTGCTGGTGTGAGTGGATCAGACACAGCAGTGCTGCTGGAATGTTTAAACACAGTGTTACTTTCTTACTATCACTCTATTAGACGCTCCCACCTTCATGGTCCAGTCTGCAGATGTAAAGAGGATGCCCCTCAGTGTCACCGCTGGACTGAGAACAGTCCACCAACCAGAACTGTCTAGCCAACAGTGTCCTGTAATCACCGATGAAGGACTAGAGGATGACTAAGATTTACTAAGCAGCTGCAGATGAGCTGTCATCTCTGACTTTACATCTACACGGTGGACCAGCAAGGTAGGAGTGTCTAATAGAGTGGACAGTGAGTGGACACAGTGTTTGAAAATTCACACCAGCACAACACACTGCCGTGCTGAGAATGATACCGGCCTTGTGGGGCTCCTGACCACTGAAGAACAGTAACAGATTCTGTTATGTTATTTGGTTTATTGTATGCTTAATTTTTGAGATGGCAGTGGAATCTTGGGAGATGAAGCAGAGATATCTGTATAAATCTTTCTATTGATAATAATTAATAATTAAACAGTAACAGAGTGTAACAGTGTACATTAAATAAATTTTAATTACTTATATATTATTTAATGTCTATTCTAAAGATATTCTTAACATATTCTGAATATTTGATTCAGTATATATTGTTGTATGTTGTATGTATTACAATGGAAAAGATTACTGATTATATTTAGCACAGTGTATTTAGTATTCAGTCATCAATTCTCAGTATTTTGCCCAACCCTGTGTGTTTGGGTGCGTTACCTTGTGATGGAGGTCACACAGCAGTTCAGCAAACCAGTAAAAACACTGTATCTCTCTGCACACCCACACAAAATACAGCCTCTGCAGCTTATACTGACGCCAGCCGGCACTACAGGAGA
Source organism: Megaleporinus macrocephalus (assembly GCA_021613375.1). Taxonomy (NCBI): domain Eukaryota; kingdom Metazoa; phylum Chordata; class Actinopteri; order Characiformes; family Anostomidae; genus Megaleporinus; species Megaleporinus macrocephalus. The sequence continues at coordinate 5,223,923 of CM038716.1, forward strand.
TACACATACACAGGTAATCTAACACAGGTAAAGGAACACAGGTAATCTATCACAGGTAAATAAACACAGGTAATCTAACACAGGTAAATATTCACAGGTAAATAAACACAGTCGAAAACCAGGCAAATACAAACACAGGTAATCTGACACAGGTAATCTAACACAGGTAATCTAAGGCAATGAAATGTGGTAAATAAACACAGGTAGTTTAACACAGGTTAAACTAACAGAGATAACACAGGTAACCTAACTCACACACACATACACTCACATACACACACACACACATTCACATACACACACACACACATTCACATACACACTCACACACACACACACACACACATACACACACTCACACGCACACACACACTCACACACACACTCACACATACACACACTCACATACACACACACAGGCTGTTTCTATTAACTTTTTAGTTTCATTGTGTTTTTCAGATCTTCCTATAGTTCACAGGTAATCAGAGGTAATGAAACTGATAAACAAGCAGATAAGCAGATCAATTAACACGTGAACAGAGACAAACAAGCAAAAGTGAAGACAAAGGTAACCGTATACCTGCACAGGTAAATAAACAGGTGTGTTGTAATACTTACAGAAGAGCATGCAGGATGCAGGCGAACGGTGTAACTCCAATTCCTCCCGCAACACACACACTCACTTCATAATTAAACACTTCCTCTGACGGAGTGCCGAAAGGACCGTCCACATACAGCCTGGGGTGGGACAACACAGAACAGGACCAAATCAGTACACAGCATTTTATAGCCAATCAGCATACAGCACAGGACCAAATCAGCACACAGCATTTTATAGCCAATTAGCACACAGCATTTTATAGCCAATCAGCATACAGCACAGGACCAAATTAGCACACAGCATTTTACATTCAATCAGTACACAGCACAGGACCAATCAGCACACAGCATTTTACAGCCAATCAGCATACAGAAAAGGACCAAATCAGCACACAGCATTTTATAGCCAATCAGCATACAGAAAAGGACCAAATCAGCACACAGCATTTTATAGCCAATCAGCACACAGCATTTTACATTCAATCAGCATACAGCACAGGACCAAATCAGCACACAGCATTTTACAGCCAATCAGCATACAGAAAAGGACCAAATCAGCACACAGCATTTTATAGCCAATCAGCATACAGAAACGGACCAAATCAGCACACAGCATTGTATAGCCAATCAGCACACAGCATTTTATAGCCAATCAGCATACAGCACAGGACCAAATTAGCACACAGCATTTTACATTCAATCAGTACACAGCACAGGACCAATCAGCACAAACTATTTTACAGCCAATCAGCACACAGCACAGGACCAATCAGCACAAAGTATTTTTCAGCTAATCAGCACACAGCATTTTACATTCAATCAACACACAGCACAGGACCAATCAGCACAAAGTATTTTACAGCAAGTCAGCACACAGCACAGGACCAATCAGCACACAGTATTTTACAGTCAGTCAGCACACAGCACAGGACCAATCAGCACACAGTATTTTACAGTCAGTCAGCACACAGCATTTTACACCCAATCAGCTTGCAGGACATATGATCACATTACACAGTGCAGTGTGAATTAAATAGATATAGATATGGAGAACAGAAGAGTCACTGGTTGAGACGGTGGTACTGAGTGTTCTGAGACACTATCGCCAGTGTCTCAGAACACTCTGTACCACCCTCTCAACCAGTGACTTTTCAACCACTTAGCAACACCCTAGCAACCATCAAAGATACAACAGCAACTAACTGCCGACAGCTTTGCAACTACATGCAATACATAGTGCCTGCCTAACAGCCAGACTGAGCAACACCAGCACTTCCAGAAGTTGCACTGTGTAGTTGACCCTCTTCCCTTTACTCTAAATCTGGTGGTCTTTACCAGCTTATTTGTCAGTTCTTGACCCCCACATCACCCCAATCTATCACACAGTCCATATAATAAGATTACATTATTACAACAGCCTATTAGGACTCTGCAAACAGTGTCACAATACAGTCCAAGAGCGGAGTGACAGGCACCACAGGATGTGACATCATGTTAAAAAATCTCTTCTCACAGGATGCTGCAACAAGAAACCAAAAAAAACAACAATAGAAGCCCGCGGAAGTGTACACACACAAACACACAGACAGAGAAACACACATATATCTAAAACACACAAACCTAAAACACGCACACCTAAAACTTACACATCTTAAAACACACACATAAACCTAAAAACACACACATCTAAAACTTATTAATCTCAAACAAACACATATCTGAAATACCAACACCTAAAACTTATTACAATCTTAAAAACACACACACATAAATGTAATATGCACAGAGCTAAACACACACACATCTAACACACACACACACCTAAAACACATACTTTCACAACACCACATCTAAAACACAGACCCACATCCAAAACACACACACCTAAAACTTACACATCTTAAAACACACACATAAACCTAAAAACATACTCATCTAAAACACACACACCTAAAACCTATTACAATCTTAAAAACACACACACATAAATGTAAAATGCACAGAGCTAAACACACATCCTAAACACACACACCTAAAACACATACTTTCACAACACCACATCTAAAACACAGACCCACATCCAAAACCAACAAGTCTAAAACATACACTCCTAAAACACACACACACTTCTAAAGAACACACACATTGACAACACACATCT